>CM042208.1:17290000-18490000 GCA_023541355.1 Oryza rufipogon | reverse complement strand
TTTTGTTGGAATTCGTTGGATTGTAGGATCGATATCTCTCTGTTAGTACTTTCCAATTGTAAGAGAATGCAAGGCGCATATGATTACGGTATCTCTGTAGTCTCTCTCCCTCTCTTTCTCAATACTTCTCTCTAGAACGTTGCAAAAACACTCCGAATAATTAGAGTCATACTAGGCATTCAGAAAAACACCACAACTGCAGGCTGCAACACGGAAAACATGCAGAACGCAAAATACAACTGGTAGTTAGCGCTGCTCCTTAAGATTCTAGAAAACCCTTATATCCTGCTGCCTAGTGCGAATCCCCCTCTATAGCAACACATATGTATATGATCAGACGACCAAAACATATATAATCATTGAAGACGTCAGCGATTATAGAATCTTCAATAGATTTTGCCTGATTATTATCCCCTTTTTATCATTTCGTAATTACAGTAATTCTCGCAATCTTACCTATGATCAGTTATTGGGGGATACCGTCTGTTAATTATTATTCAATCTGCTATATGTGCTAAAGAGAGAGTTGTCAGGAAGTGCATACAGGAGTACTAATTAATTTGATATATTTGCATGCGCACTCTGATAAGGGCAACGACTGATATCTGCATGTGAGTGGGTAAGGTATATATTCAAGTGCTGAATAATTTTACGGATTAATTTACCTTTTTATTGCTAAAAAAATCTAACTGCCCTGGTGGTTCTTTTTCCTCACATTTCCTGTTGGTCAAATGAAACATGAAAATAACAGTTCACATGAACTCAGCTTTTCTAGACATGTTATTGAACTGGGTAATTAGCAAGATTATAATAAAAAACGCCAGGACGTTTATCTTGTTGGTGTCCCAATCAACAATCCTAATAAACCCTGACGTTATAACTTTTTTTCAAAACAAATTAACCGCGTATTTTGAAACGCCTCTTCGCTCGTTGCACCATATGGTGTATCCATATATATAGAGTGAGATGTGTTATTCCTAGTTGTCTCTTAATTACTTTGGCTCCTACAAGTACGTCCCTGGAAGAACTCTAAATTTGTCTGCCAGTGCTGGCCATAAACACAGACATGCATGTGGTTTAACCCTGCTGTTTCATGCAGAATATGGTACTCATGTTAGCTAGGACGATGAGAATTTCTCTCTTTGTTCACTTTTGAAAGGTTTATTTTGTTTTCAGACCATCATCTACGTACATTTTTAACTTTACCTATGGTTTCTCATAAAATATACCTTCTTCTGACATAAAATATATTTTTAATTGATATAAAACCAATATAGCGTGAACACAGTTTGAAAATTCTTCCTGTTGATCCAATTTTATGGGTAAATATTTATATTAATATTAACAAACAATCGCAGTGTGGTGGTGGAGTCAAGGTGGATGAGTCCATCTACGTATTAGTGTTGAGATCCCAGCACTACAATTACTCTAATGGGTGTTCTCAGTAGGTATTAGCTAGTGAAGTAAATTATATTAATTTAATTACTACGGGTCTCTTGGATGTGTTTTAAGGGAGCACACTTAGGTGTTTGTACGTACAGTGTGGTGTGGTATACTTAGCTTGTGCTCTTCCATATAATCCAAAATTTTACAAATCCGAGTATTTGTAAAATACGCACACCTTCTACAAAGTGAATTAAGGTAAGACATTTCTTATAGCTGAGTACATAGAAAAAAAATCTTTATAGGTGTATATCTTATAATTATTCTAGAAGAGATGTCGTCATACTGCCTATTGTTTGATACATTTCATGGAGTGCGGTGGCGGAGAAGGAATTTTGTGAAGCCTAGGCAAGACTAAACAAAACGATAAAATCAGTACCCACTTATATAATGTTTATATGCTCATTTTACTGCCAATTGAAGATAAAAACAATTTTCTAACAAAAGCATATAGTTTAGTTTAATATGCATATAATTTTTCACTTGTTGAAAAACTAAGTTAATCTTATTATAAAAATGGACGTATATATATGCTCATTACCATTTTTTTTGAACGACTTGCACGAGACGGTGTGAAGTTCTATTGATAGAGCAGGAAAAAATTATAAGATTACAACCCTAAAGGGTCGTAACCAGGAAAAGGAAAAAAAATACCACCACCTACACACCGACAGTGCTAACACACAAGCCCGGGAGAAGGCTAGCACCGGACCGGCCGCTGCTAAGCGTGATCGACCGCCGCTAGACCAACGCTCCACCACCACTCAACCTCTGCCGCCATGTGGGACCACTGCACCAGCGCCCCCCGCCGGCCAGCCTTCGTGCGCCAAAGACCACCAACATCCACCGGCAGCTCCTCCTCACGCCGAGATCGCCTCCTCCACCCCCGACAACCCCTCTCATGCCAAGCCAGCCTCCTCCACCGGACGCGCCTCTCGCGCCAATCCGGCCTCCCTCCATCGGCCGCGCCTCTCGCGCCAAGCCGGCCTCCGTCTCCGCCGCTCGCGTCTCTCGCGCCAAGTCGGCCTTCGCTGTCATCGGCTGCGCCTCTCTACGCTAAGCGGGCCTTCGACCCCTCCTCCAAATGCTGCCGCGCCGGCTGGATGCGGCCATCTGCCACGCCCTGGATTAGCCGTCCAAGATTGCCATGCCTCCCCCTACCATGGTGACGGTCGCCACCACCGCAGCCGCTGCTGCCCTTCCATCCCCGCCGCTATCTCGCCATCCTCCCGCACCTTCTCGCCATCATCGAGCTCCAGCGGCACACGACGAAGACGGCTTGTCGTGGTAGCCAGCACCGCCGTCGCCACGAACTCGTCGCCACGACCGCCAGACCTCCGGGCGCTGGATCCGCTGCCGACGCAGCCAGGTTTACCTCACCGCCGCCATCACCTCGCCGCCCTCGCCATCCCCGCCACCAGACATTGCCGCCGGTTGCTGTCCCGCCAGATCCAGGCGCGGATCTGGTGGTTTCCTCCGCCGCTGCCAATTCTCGACGCCGCTGCCACCACTACCAGACACCGCCGCCGCATCGCTCAGCCCCGCCGCTGGCTGCCCCACCGCCAGATCCGGCCGGCCAGCATGGATCTGGCCGGTTCCACCACCCCGAGCAGGTCCCCTTCCCACGCCTGAGCACGAGGACGAAGCCCCGCCGTCGCCGTCCTTGTGGCTGCGCGGCTTTGCCGGCGGCCGCTCGGGCGGTGACGAGACAGAGGAGGAGGGAAGGGGAGACGAGTGGCGGCGAGATCGTCGCCTCCCGGTTGCCAGTGGGGGAGGGGCGACACGAGAGGTTTGGTATTAGGTATGTATAATCGACGTGTGTTCGCAACTATATGCTCATTACTTGAGTGGATCATGTCAATCCATTGTGAAGCAGGCAAGTCACCAACCAGTGGCTATGGCCTAATTGCATCATCCAACGTGCTGCAAGGCTAGCTGCCAGTACAGATGCTTCTAGTTATGTTGAAGTCAGAAAATCGACGGATTTTAACACAAGACAATCACTTGATCTAATCGGTGGCGCGCGCGTGGAGCCCGGGCAGCTGCCCGTGCCGCTGATGGAGTGTAAAAAGTGTACCTTATTTTATTTCCTTTTGTTTTCCTGAAACGAGGACATATATGTACATACAACATTACTAAAAAAATGTCTTGTTACTTAATTTTGCCAGTAATATTTTTCCAGAAATAATATTCTAATCCGTTAATATTTTTACCCTGCCTGCCAGCATGAGATCAGTAATCGAAAGATATCAGCAGATTAAAGATGGTCAGCAACTTATGAGTGCGAGCACCGAGGCAAAGGTATGCGGCTAATATATACATACGTACTCCCTTCATCTAGAAAAAAAAAATCAACTATGACATAATAGCTCCTGTCCTGATTCTTAATAGTAGATTATATCTCATTCTATCCTAGGTTTGGCTTTTTTTAATTTTGACAGAGAGAGTACATTATTTGTGTTATTTGCACTATTGTGAAATTAATAGTCTAGCTTCTGGCGATATCTATGTGACCAAATGTCATTTTAGATAGCACGATTAGTACAAGAAGGTTACATACAAGCACTACTACCACTGGTGGAGAAAGCCTTTTTACTCCCGGTTGGTAACCTCCCTATAGTCCCGGTTTTCCAACCGGGAGTACGAATCAAGGACTAAAGATCGCTATCTTTAGTCCCTGTTCAAATACCCGGGACTAAAAATAGATCTTTAGTCCCGGTTGGTGTTCCCTCTCTTTAGTCCCGGTTGGTGTTACAAACCGGACTAAAGAGAGGGTAGCGGCAGTGCAGTGCGGATGGTCTTTTTTTTTTTTGTTTCTTCTAGTTAATCCATATTTTCTTCCGAATCTAGTGCCATGTATATCCCCAAATCCCCAATACAAAGTAACATCCCAAATCTTGAGTTCCTTATACACACAAATCAAATACATCACAAATCCTAAAAAAATACAAGCAAATCAAATACATCACAAATCCTAAAAAATACACCGAAATCAAATACATCACAGATTCATCTCAGATCTATCCCAAAATTATACGTCTCAATCAATCACAAATTATTAAAAAAAAGAAACGTCGGCTGGCAGTCGAGAGGGTACGGCCGCTGCCAGGAGAGCCCCCGCCGGCCGCCGCCACGCACGGCTGGCACCTCCGGCCGCCTACCCGCCCGCCATGGCCGCCACCGGGCGCTCCCCCGCCGGCCGCCGCCGCGCGCGCCCCCGCCGGCCACCGCCGCGCGCGGCCAGCACCTCCGGCCGCCTGCCTCCATGGTTGCCACCGGGCGCGGCCCTGTCGGCCACCTGCCGGCCGCCGCCGCCGCGGCCCCTCCGGCCGCCGGCCGGATGGGAAGGGAGGAGGGGAGGAGAGGGGAGGAGGAAGGGGAGGAGGAGAGGATAAGTTTGAGAAAGAGGATAAGTGTCAGGAAGGGGAAGGGATCTGTACGTGTGAGATGTTGTTGCGATTGTAGATGAGAGGATAAGGAAGAGGGATTATATACTACGTATTAAATTTTAGTCTCGGTTGGTATTACTAACCGGGACTAAAGATAATATTGATCTTTAGTCCCTGTTAGTAATACCAACCGGGACTATAAAGATGATCTTTAGTCCCGGTTGGTGATCCTCGGCCCCCTGACATCCTACTGACAGGGAATGAACCGGGACTAAAGATGATTTTTAGTCCCGGTTGGTAACACCAACCGGGATTAAAAATCATAAAATAGCTGTGGGGTTTTTAACTGGGACTAAAAATCATCTTTAGTCCTGGTTCTTTTTGGAACTGGGACTATTGTGGTTTTGGGTCGACCCAACAAAGATCGTTTTTCTAGTAGGGTACACAAGCGATTTTTTGACATGACCCTTTTAGATTGCAAATAGACCGTAACTAGCAATGTTTGCAGAAAAAAAAAAGACATCTGTTTTCACATATAGCTCCTTAAAAGACCCACATACAGAAATCAATTTTCGCAAATGGATCTCTTAAGGGGCCACATCCAAAATGAGCTTATTCTCGCAGGCAGCCTCTTAAGGCAACGGGCGGGCAGGCGAGGGCGGCACGGGCGACCTTGGGTAGCCGGCGGAACGGCGGGCAGCGGGCGGGTTCTTCCTCCGCCGGCCCTGCGATGGTCATTTCCGCTACCAACGTCTTCTAGGGTTAGGGTTTCGGAATTTTTTTATTTTTAATTTTCATGCGGACGACATAAGCACCCGCACGTGAAAAATTCAATTTTCGTGTGTGGGTGCGCCACCCACATACAAAAAGAGCGATTTCACAAACAACTGGGTGCGTGCAGGCCACCCAGCTGCCTACGAAAATCGGATTTAACGGTATAGAAAAATGTGTTTTTAAGTAGTGATGGCTCATAGTTCGCACTACAGTTTGAGAACAAATTGATCAGTCATTATGAAGCTCTGCAAAACAGCCATTTAGACATCAACCCACTTAATTACTTCTATAATAATTTTGTGTAGTATAGTTAGAGAATATTTATGTGGGGTTAATTTATATATACTAGCTTCAATTTATCTAATTATCCATTGAGATTTCGGGTGCTAACGGGTCAAGTGGGATTTGGTTTCTTGGGCTGGTTTTCAATTTGGGTTCACCTTAATCGGTTGAATTGCACGGACAAAACTAATGCGCGAAGGCATGATTTGAATTGATTTTGTTTTTATTTGGTTTTAGTAGCAAATGTTTTGCCTAAATGGTTTTAGCCCAAGTTAACAAGGGTAAAATTGTCTTTTGCAAAGTTTTATCTCTCCTTTAGAAAGTGATATATTAAAATAATGGATTTAGTGTCTTTTGGCGAGAGAATCACAAAGCTAGAATATCCTATGGCAAAACCATAAAACTAAAGTGTCCTATAACAAATACCACAAAGCAAGAATGTCTTCACCCCTACCAGGCCATCGACTGAAGATTTTCCAACTGACACCCTATCAAAAACTGCCTAGCAACTTTCGGTCTATTACTAACCATCACTGCTATGTAAATGCTTTTCCCAAATGACCACAATCCACTTTCACACGCTGACCGACTTACCACCCAGAACAAGGTGCCTGTAAAAATCAAAATTTTCTTAGGTACCACAACTGCACGCAAAAACATATTTTCGTAGGTTGGGCACATCCCGATTACAACAAGATTTCTGATGAAAAAATATAAATTTGAAAAAACATTCCAAGAACCCTAGCACAATCCCAGGTAAAATAAATTGCCGCCACGGACTGCCATCGCTCAGGTATCCGACCTCCCCGCCACCGGATCCACATGTCGCCAAGGTCTCCGCTGTCGGATCCACCATAACTGAGGTCCCAGCATCGGACCCATCGTTACCAAGGTCCCCTCCGTCGTATCCGCCATCAATGAGGTCCCTGCTACTGGATCCATCATCGCCGAGCTTCTCAATATTGCTCCCGCACGTGCCTGCTGCTGCCGCCTAAAGCCTGACATGTCGCCACCTGTACCACCCCACGGAGTTGCCATCACCACCTGCTGCTGCCTCTGCAACTGTCACGCGCCGGAAAGTGGGAGAGGTGAGGCAAGGGGATGGGATATAGGGGGAGGGGAACTCCCTTGGCTGTCGCGAGGTTTGCTACCCTTTAGAAAGAGGAGAGGAGATGAGCACTCCGCAGCGAGTGCCCTGACTTTTTCCTCTCTTTCACGGTAATAATCAGCAACCAATAATATATATGACTATATATCTCTTGTTTAGATAATCTGAGCAGTAAATAAGTCTTGAATAAAATGAGCAGAATCACAAGCACTGACAGTATGAGATCAAAACAGTGCAGACGTTGCAAATTAAAAAATATACGAGGGCCAAATAGATGGTAGCACAAAGTAGAAATCAATCTGATTAAATAGATATCAGCTAATTAATTAACAACCAGAAACCGTAAATACTAGTAGATGATCTCCTGTACTCGTGTATCAATGAATACACGATCAGAAAGGGTTTGGATCCCAAAAGGAACCGATCGAGGAATTCAGCCAGAGAATCTATCATCAGCGCCACGCGTGTTATCCGATTCACCTTGATTGTGGCAGTAGCAAAACTCACTTTAATCAGATGGGAGCGCTTAGAGAAAACCGTAGAACACCAAGACGTGAAAACCAATCGCATCTGTAATTACATGATCACTTGGCCTATTTATATGCACGCAGGCATACTGGACTTAGACCGCTAATCGAGGACCATGCGCATGACCGCATGCGCTCCAAGGCTTGTGAGATCAAGGCTCAAACAAATCAGAGTAAATTAATCTAATTAATCCAACTAGGCAATGATATGGCTAATGATAGTAATTAGCTATAAGACCTAATACGAGCTTACACTTGATTGAATATCCACTACTACTTTAAAAACCCATCTTTCATGGCGGTCATTTTAGGTTTTCCACCACAAAGCAAAGGCTAATGAAAACCAAGATCTTCGCTGCCGATTATCGATCGCCAGCGATAAGGCTGTCGTCTTAAGCCAGTCGCCAGCAAAGATCCATTTTGGCTGGCGGTTGTCTTACACCGATAGCCAGCGATAATTCATTTTTACTGGCGGCTGTGTTATACTGGCCGCCAGAGATAATCGATTTTGGAGAAAAAAACCCACATAGCTGCCGTCTAGCCGCCAGCAAAAATGAATATACCCACATGCTGCTACCCTGCATTCCCAAATCCACATCCCCAAATCTCATACCCCAAATCCACAACAAGCACAAATTCCGCAAAAATGCAATCACAGATTCCAAATCCACAAATTAACACAAAAATTTCACATTGCAGCACAAATTCTACAAGTTCCACATCACAGATCAAGCACAAAAATTTTACATCACAAAGATTAAGAGGTGAGACATCAAAGATCGAGCACAAAAAGTTTACATCACGAAGATTAAGAGGCAAGGATGGATTTGTTGCTCCCGAGGGAGGGCGTGGATGGCCGGCGGCGGATCCGCTCTCCCGGGGCTCGCCTGCGCCGGCTCTACTCCCCACTGCCCCTCCCACACGCCGGTGCTGCTGAGCACCGCAGCTGCCCCCTCCCCCGTGCCACTCCCAAGGACCGGCGGCGGCGGATCTGCCCTCCCAAGGCTCGCCGGAGCTAGATCCGCACCTCACCGCTAAGAACCGCCGCCACCCTCTTCCCTGTGCCACTGCCGCACCTCCTTCCCCCGCCGCCGCCTCCTTCCCCACACAGCGGTGGGGAGTGAAGGGAGGCTAGCGGCGGTGGAGAGAGAAGGGAGGCTGGCGGCCATGGAGAGAGAAGGGAGGAGGGAGAGAGGCGGAGGGACCGTGCACCGCGGCGCGCTCGCCTTCCGTCGCCGCCACACGTTCTGTCGCCATCGCCGCCACACGCCGCTGTTGGAGCGCCGCGCCCCGCCGCCCGAGAAACGCCGCCGAGCAACCTCCGCTGCCTATTGGAAGGGAGTAGGAGAGGGTGCTGGTGGATCTGGAGGGAGGAGGGAGGAGGAGAGGATGGATCTGAAGGGAGGAGGAACGACTGGTGGGTGGCGATTTTTAAATGGGCGGAGGTATTTTTAAGAGCATGATTTTTTTCAAGGGTGGTGCTCTTTAGTACCCGCTAGCGAAAGTCCGTTTTTCGCTGGTGGTAGGTTAAGAAGCCCGCCAGAAAAAATAGGGTTATTTTGCAAGCAGATTTCTTAAGCAACCGCCAGCAAAAACAAATTTTCACTGGCGGTCCTAAACTCACCGCTAGCGAAAATGGATTTTCCCTATCGGTCGTAAACCCTCTATCCCACGTTAGAATTTCACAACTTGATTTCTAATATGACTGCCAGAAAAAAAAATAGGTAAGATCATTTCCTTCACGAGTCCGTTCCCCTACTCCGCCAAATACGGATACGCCTCCTACCGCCATGAAAAATCGTTTTTTATAGAAATAATAAGTGGGTACTGATACCAAGGTAAGAAATAAATATGATCCAAAGCTATGCCGGCTAGACCTCAAGCATGGAGCTAATTTTAATTACTCGATTCAGCTCCAATTAATTATTATGATAATTTTCCGTTTTATTTTGCTTTGCAAAAATGGGCATATAGAACCAACGACAAAAGATATAAGTGCGTTGCTCACACTAAGACAGGTGATGAGGGGGAAGGGATGCTGGAGCAAAGGAGAGGAGGGTCAAGAGGAGAAGATAAAAATTAAGGAGAGGATGGAGGAGAGAAAAAGGTGCAGGTGCAGGGAAAACGAGTGGTGTTAGGACGTGCAAGGCTCGCACGCCTTAGTTTCGTGCAAAGTATTAATTAAATGGCTGTCTTGAAGAATGATTTTCACAGGCGAGAGGCCTGCAAAAGTCGTTTTTTTCACAAGAACAGCCCTCATAAATTTTCGCTGGTGAGTCTGTTTGCAAAAATCTTTTTTTCAGGTAGTGAGTTCTATACTGTTGTCTATTTTAGAGTAATGGTGTACTTGATGTTGAAAAAGCGTAAATACTGGTCAAAGGAGGAATGAAAAGCGATTAACTTCTTGATTTCCTTAGTGACTTGGGAGATTTGGAAGTATCGTAACAACTGTGTTATCAACAACATCATTTGTAGAGTTGCGAGGGTCTTGCAAGGGGTAGAGAATGGGGGCAACCTTTAGTGTTTCGCAGGAGCTTCTGCCTCCCAAAAACTTCTTAGTGGCATTGCTTTGGGTTTGTGTGTGTTTAGGTGGGATGGTTTTTTGCTCTCCCATTCTTTGTAAATATTTTTACTTTGGTTTCTTTTCCTTAATGAAACGAATCGCATTTCTCCTGCGTTTTCGAGAAAAAGAAATGGTAAAATAAATGGAGAAGTGAATATCAATAGTTCATGGACTAAGTGAAAAGTATCAGTAGTTTGTATTGAGATAAGTGTAACTATTTTTTCTTATCGATGATGACTTATCTCATTTCAGCGTATCTAGAGAAAGTAGTTTCTGCACATCTGATACCCACGCCATAGGTATATTTCTAGCTCATTTCAGGTAAACAGATTTTTACCTGACTGGAGGTCATAATAGGAAAGTAGATTTTCACCATATGAATATGGAGATAGCAGCATACCGGTAGTCAACGGTGGCTTGTGCAGACATCGGTCTGGCACTGTGCTTCCTATTCTTCTTCTTCAGGACTACCCAAGTAAGTTGAGTTCATATAGTTTGGAGCAAGATGCTACGTGATGTAACAGGATTAAGGTTTTCTCCCATATGAGAGATGTATCTTACCTCTCCATAAAGAGATCACAAAAACTAGTCTTATACATTATGATATATATATAGTATACTAATATAATTTATATCTTGTTGACTTTTTTCTTGAGTTTTATGAGGTGGATGGTTTCAATCTTTGTTTGGAGGTATATACCTCCTAACTAATTAACATTATGCGTACCTCTCTATACCTCACGAGGACCGCAATTCTCTCGCTATTGTCAGTTATAAACTTGTATTCTAGCTGGTTCAGTTATATAACACTCCAAGGACCATGGTTGGCAGAAAACCTTATTAATAAAAAGCCACTGCTGGAGTTAAGTTTTGCCTACTGTCAGCCATTAGGTGAAACTTTTGATAATATGACTAGCCAGTAGTTATTTAATTAAGTGGATATTTATCATCGGCCACAGTTGGTCGACCATTTATCTATAGTGTGGCATATTTTCTTACACCGTCAGAAATTAGATGTGCTAGAACATGCCAGTTCATTTAGTTTCCGAAGAATATTACCACACGATATAGTTATCTCTAATGATTAATTGTAAGCAATCGCACACTCTTCTATATACATTGACACTAATGTCACTAGATATATTTGTATTAACTATTGCTTTCCTACTTCTCATATGCTAATAGTTCTGGCAAGCAGAGGCGGAACGTTTAAAACAGCAACTGCATAACTTAGAAGGAAGTCAAAGGTATGACCATCATTCAAGTAAAACATAATTAAATTAGTTGGCTTATATAAATCACCATCACTAGAGAAAAGCTTATTTTGTTTGCAACTGCAATATTCACAAATCACACATGAAGTATGTGCAAGAATAATATAGTTTTTTTTTTCTACTGTAAGAATAATATAGTTGTACTTGCCCAATTACCATGGGAGTGATATGCATCATGCATGTAAGCTACTGCAGGCAGTTGTTGGCACATGATCTCTCCGGCCTTGAATGGAATGACCTAAAGAGTCTAGAAAATCAACTGGAGACGAGCTTGCATAACGTTCGTCTAAAGAAGGTAATACTAACTCTTTCTCTATGAATCGAGAGATGAACAAATGGTGGTGCGTCTAACACCTTTTGCAGGACAAAATCATGGTCGAACAAATTCAAGAATTGAGAAAGAAGGTTAGTCACCAACTATTATTTTTACTATCATATATCCAACAGAAAAGGGAAATGATATGCGTACTATTTTTTTTTTTGCAAACAGTTTATAAAACTGATATGACACATTGTTGGTTGAATCTTCATTTTTTATAACTTCCTGTTGGCTCAATCAAACAGCTTAGATTTTTGTTAGTAAAAAGTTTTTAGTACGTACTCGATGGAAAATTAGTTCTGTAATATATCAACACGAGGAATAATACGTTCTAATATCATCTTAACTTAGCCCCTTTTTTCAATTATAGGAGAACATCATGCACCGAGAAAACATGGAACTCCACCGTGAGTTCAACATGATCCGTCAAGATAGTGTGAATTTCCAGCGAAAGGTACTTAATTAAGAACAAAGCATATATATTTCATATTCTGTTCGTGTTCCACAATGTGAGGTACTATATATAAGAATATGATTTGTTATTAATATTATTTCTTTCAATGTATCAGGTTTATGGAAAACAAGATGTAAATGGAGGACAGGGAAGTTCTGTTACTCAGAACACCAATACTCCGGATGATGCAGACGAAATTCGTCTTGAGCTAAGCCAACCACAGGTTCCGGATGAGAAACCAGAAGCAGCAGCATAAGGTGATTAATTTTGTTCCTCCTGACTGCAACATTTTCTAGTTGTCGCTTATGCTGATATTTTAGTACTCACTAAAAAAATCAACAATACTTTGTTTGGATTTAATAAAGGTCAAAACTTTCCCAGGAAGAGCGCTTGATAAATAAGAGGTTGGCCATGACGTACTTGTCACAAGTCAAAATTCCGTGAAACAATTGGATGAAAAGTATTGTGTTTGCGCACTATATATCTGAGCTATAATGTATTTGTCATGCCGACATTCGTTGTGGGAGTTGTAGTTTGTATTGTGTATTTTGTAGTTGGCAAAGACAATAGTCCTAGGATCAAAACATTAAGAGTGTATTGCACCTTGAGCCACCTTTTCTAACCATTGTTGCAATTTGGACTATGTTAAACCTAACTTTTCACTTTGGGTCAGGTATCTTTACACGATGTTTCAATTTAACTCCCTTCTTCTTCCTCCAACTGGATCTCTTCCTCCTCTCTTTCGTTCAATTTCTATAGTCTTCCAAAGAATTCAAAGGGTAGTGTGCATTTTCAATCACCGGCTAGCTAGTACTTGTGGCTTAATTCTAAGGACAGCAGAGGGTGCACAACAAGTATTCTTGCTGGTAGCAACTACCATTCGAAGAAGCTGGCCGGCAACGAGCCAACATCATGACAGACACATGCTGCTACTTGCTGAACTGACAATAAGAACTAAGCTAAGTACGTAGCAGGCAGCCACACTCAAGCTCGACCTCCGCTAGTGCTACATGTTGTGTTGCGCTAAATTTCCACGTGCGCTGCTCAGGCTCCACCTTCGCCCATGCCACCTGCATTTGAGCTGGAGCTCAGCTTCGACATGTCGGTGCACTGTGAAGGGTTTTGCTTCTGACCTTCCCGTGCACTACTCCTGATTGAGAAAAAGACCTTGGGTGGTACGGAGAAAAGAGAGGAAGAAAGAGAGCCGGAGGAAAAAGAAGAGAGTCTAAATTGAAACTCGTGTAAAAAAACCTGGTCCAAAGTGAAAAGTTTTATTTACCTTGGTCCAATTTGCAGCACTGATAAGAAAAAGGAAAAAAGAAATTAAAATATACTTTTTTCCACTGATTTTACATAAATATACAAGTTTAGGAAGAAATGGCAAAAACATACCATTCTCGCATAATAAAAGTGTGAGACCGCACGCTCTCGCGTGGTAGGTACGCGACACTGCGGTCTTGCGCCACGAGATCGTGTGACCTCGCACGGTAAGTAAGCGAGACTGCACGAACTCGCGCGATTAATGGATCAATTAGCGTCATTAACAATTAATTACTCCGCCCATTTCAGGTTATTTGACGACTTTGGTGAAAGTCAATCTGCTTTAAGTTTGACTAAGTTTATAGAAAAAAGCAGTAACATTTCAACCCAAAATAAATTTATTATGAAAATATATTCAATTATTGATTTGATGAAACTAATTTATTATTATAAATATTACTATATTTGTCTATAAACTTAGTCAAATTTGAAACAGTTTGACTTTGATCAAAGTCAAAACGTCTTATAACCTGAAACGGAGGGTAATTAATTAATATTTATTTAACTAGCATCATTAGTACTTAATTAATCCTTCATTAATATTGTTAATTGTGTCATTAGCATCATTCCGGCCGGTGTTGCTCGAGGAACCAGCGAGACCGAGGCCTTCTCGTTGCGGGAACAACCGAGACCAAGCGGTCTCGCATTCTCACCCTGCGAGACCGCTTTGGTCTTGCGATTTCTCATCGCTGAATCGCGACAACGGTCTATTCGTGCAAATTCATTAGAATCTCATATATTTCTGAGAAAAAAATTTTGAAAACTAAAATAGTATCATTTCAATTTTTTTTCTAAAAAAATAGCCTAAGATGGAATTTACTCAAACATTAATAAATTTGCTTGTTCCATCTCATGTGAATTTAGGATTGTATTCTGTAATACTTCAGAATACACGCAGGAAATCATTCTTGCTTCGGTTGGCAAAACAGGAGAAAATAAGTAGTAAAAGTGAAGTACCATATATTGCTTCGGTTGGCAAAGCCTCCCATTCCAAGAAATACCATTAAGCAACACAATTTCTACACAATGCCATCGTACAAAGCCAACTTGACGTAAAAATGTCATCGCTATCAGTGTTCCGTTCATTCCACTTCATTAGCCTACGCAAAAAGACCATGTCACTCTGAGAGTTAATTTTAAACTTTGCCAAGACCATTTTGGGATAATTTAGTTCAATTTATCTAGATTTTGCAGATGGATTTTCATAGACTTGATAAAATAATGAAGAAATAAAATAATTTTGGATAACTTTTTTCATTACACATCAGCCATGGAAAAGCAAAGAAAGAGGAATAAATTGCAACTGGACTATGGCATAGTAATCACCGATATCTAATGACTAACGGTGCAAGTGGACAAGCCCACGAACCTTCTTATAGCACAAATAAATGGGTCATCCTATAGGTGGGTTCGCGAGCTGGCCTGCCTGCACACCTACTAACGAGTATCCTACATTCTTCATTCTTCATTGTTAATCAAAATTTGTGTGATTTTGCTACCCTGGAGAATGAGCGACGGCCACAAACTTGTCCTTTCTTAGAATTATCCCCTCATTTCTCTTACCTAGGGATGGCAACGGGGCGGGTCGGGTGGGTTGGGCTGGAACGACACCTCCCCCGACCCCTGACTTCTCCACCCGGCCCTGAGTAGAGACGCGGGGCGAAATTAGACCCCATCCCCGACCTCTCCGGGGTCCTACAACCTGACCGAGGCCCCAGATTGAGTAGCCTTTCCATCAATCAACACAAAAAATACAAGATAATCATCAATTCAGCAAGAACAAAGGTTGAACATAATTGACATATCATCAAAAATAGCATCAATACTTGAATAGCATCCTAAAAAGTCCAGCAAGAATACAATCACACAAATATTTTCATGATCCATCATTCCATCAATTAACTGAATGCATGCAGCATGCATGACCACAAGGCAGAAATACTTTTTCAGTGAGCCAAGACAGTAGCAATTCACACTTCATTTCATTCAATACACAGCAATTCACCAAGAAAGTAGCAACCTCCAAAGAGGCACTCAAGTAGACACTTATAATCAAAAGGATCACAATTAACACATGACACATCCAAGCAAGCAAAGTCACAGCCTCACAGTCTTAATAGGCTATTACACTGCCAACATAACAAAATATATAGGTAGATAGATAGTTTGCAATTCCAGCCCATCCTTCACTGTCCTTCACTTTTGAAATCTCCATTGCTCAAACTTCAGTGACAGTAGATGCATCATCCTCGTTGACGGGCGTTCTCGACCAATTTCGACTGTTAATATTATCTAATTATTGAAGACTACTATGCTTGGAATGCATAATTTCCAAATAAAATATCTACTTACACTATGTGCTTTGCTACTAACATAAATGCAGGAGAAGCATTCATAAATGGAGGAGAATCGATGGAACATAACCATACAATTAATCGAAATCTGTCAAGAGGCAGACTTACGGGTGTATGGGCCTCTAAATCCATTAAAATAATATCAATTGGGCCCAACGACTACACTACTAGGCTAAGGAATCAATAGGGAGTGCACCTGCCGAGTTGTGGACTGATTAGGCCAACCCAGGGTTCGGTCGAACCAGCAGCTAGACCAATTAGCCCAGTTTTTCACCAGTTGGTAGTTTTCAGTGTCACAAGGTAGTTATGACCGGTTCTACCTGAAGAACCGTCGCTGGACACTTGCACGAGGAGGTGAAGCAAGAGGAAATATGTTCATGGGAACTTTGAGCATCTCTACACTCCCAAGGCACCTCATGGCCTATAAATACCCCTCATCTCACTCCATTCTCCACAGACTTAAGAAGAAGATAGCTCTCTCAAGTTTAGTAGTATTCTAGTGCTAGTTGAGTAGGAATTAGAATAGTTTTCTTAGTCCTCGAGTCTTCGGGAGATTTCGGGTATGGATATAGTTGTGTAGCTAGCTTACCAGAGAGCTACAGTGGTGTAGGTTTAATGTCCGATTATTCGGTTGCTCTATGTCATTCCAGGGGATATAGAGTAGTATTTAATAATAAAGGCGTGGTGTCTAAATTATTAAGTTTCATTATCCGGGCATATATGCTGCGGGACAGTAGAGGTGGGCCGCTGATGGTGACAGCTCAGACAGGTATTCTTCCACGTTAGTATATATTCCTAAGACAATTTCTTAGGGAGGATACTCCTTCGTATTTAGCCCCGGTTGTATGGCCATGACGGGTTGTCGTAAGGGACTCAACAATCAGGGGTGGTCTCTCAAAACACCAGGAGGGCATTGTTAGGGGGTATTGGTTGCATGACTGTATATTAGCAAGTGTAGACTAAAGATGTTTGTATATTAGAAGTATAAGAATGAATTCTTTTCTTAATTTTTCTCCACTTAGCTTAAATCAATTTTTATTAAGAGTATCTTAGTTCTTTCTTCTGTATGTCACCTTTATCCTAACCCTTGAATTACTTAACCCTTGCATAAACTTTGATGTATACAAGTAATATATAAATTATTAGCATAATTATCCTTATCATATCTTCCCTTGGGATTAAATAAATATGATACCTTACAATACTTCCGGGTGTAATGCTACAAAAGTATATCTGTGCGCTTCCGGATTATATCTGTAACCATTAATATACCAAGGAGTATTTCCGTGCCAATGCTGGGAATCATATTTCTAGTAATGCCGTTAAGAAATACCAACACTCCTGAAATCAAAATTAGAGTGACCATGTGTATGTTATAATAGTAGAAACAATAAAGTGTGAGTGTGGACATACCGGTTCTGATTCATCCTCAACGACCATGTTGAATGCATTGGTCTTGTTAGCAAATTCAGCTAATTGCAAAGAATGTGATTTGCAATTAGGTGAAAAGAAAGACACATGACATGACAAATTGAAAGATAAAAAAGTAAAAAAATGAAATTACCTAACATGTTAGCACGACCTCATGCTTGCACACACGTAAGAGTCTCCACAAATTCAGGTTTAAGCTAATTTAGATTTGACTAATCACCCTCCCACTAGTACTAAATGTTGATTAAGATGCTACTGTTGTAATAGGGATTGCCATAATGTCTCGATCCATCTGTTGAAAAGTTGGATACCTAATACCCTACAAATCTCCATCAAATGATAATATCAAAATCTTGCGTCCTAGGCAGCAGTTTCTCATCCAAATACAAATCTAACTCAGTGCGAAGCAATGAGGAAGAGGCAATTGGTTCTCCAGTCATATACGGATCAAATATATTAAACACCTCATCAGATCCATATTTCTCATCCAAATACAAATCTAACCCAGTGCAAAGCAATGAGGAAGAGGCAATTGGTTCTCCAGACATATACGGATCAAATATATTAAACACCTCATCAGATCCTTATGGAGGGACAACACTACTAGAAGACACATTGACTCTATCTGAAGTTCCAACACCCTCTTCCACATGATTTTGATATTGTAGCACTAATTTAGACAAATCTTATTATCTTATTTCACCTCATTAACTATTCCTTGTGCCAACTCTTCTCCATAGATTTGTATAAGCATAGCAAACAACATATAAAGTTTATATCTATGGTCCAAAACACGCAATAGCCAAAATACCATACACATCCTTCTAGTATTTCTCATATTTTGCTGAGATGAAAGTGGTCATTTTTGTAATGTTTGGATCATCACTAGTTGACCATTTTTTCATACCTAAATAAATTGCACAAACCTTAGGAAAGAACATATTTGCAGTAACATACTTACCACCAGAAAAAGCCTCAGTTGCGTCATAAAATATCTTCAACCTATCAGAAAAGCACCCTAGCAAACTTTCAATCATCATTTGATGGACAAAAGGAGTACACAAATTTTCAGGAATTCCAAGTTTTGTAAAGACATCTTGATATAAATTTGCAGTGCTAAGCATGAGATAAGTAAAATTCCATCTAATTTTGCAATGAAAGGCAATTTTTTTCTCATACTTAAGATTCATTTGTTGGGCCTTTTTTTCAAATTTCTCATGTCGCTTTGGTGTTGCTGTCAAAAATGAAATACTCTCACGAAACTTCTCAATGATTTTATCTACGATAGTCATTCCATCTTTCACAATCAAATTCAAAATATGTGCACAACAACACATATGCAATAATAAACCTTTTAAAGGTCAAAACTTCTCTAAGAAGAGCAATTGATAAATAAGAGGTCGGCCATGACGTACTTGTCATATGAAGTTGTCATTACAAGCACTGTCGATATGTATTAGCACACTTAGTGGTTATCCAGTCCAAATTCCGTGAAACAATCAGATGAAAAGTATTGTATTTGCATAGTATGTATCTGAGCCAGAATGCATTTGTCATGCTGACATTCGTTGTGAGAGTTGTAATTTTCTAGTTAGTGAAGACAATTGTACTATGATTAAAACAATATCCTTCCTAATTGTGTTTTGGGATAGAATCTTGAACAAATGCAAATAGTGCACCATAAAACCTACAAAAACAAACATGGTCTACAATAGAAAGTGGGTACTCATGGAGGCATATCATCGGTGCAAGTTCTTTCCTGCATCCAACGGAGCCACGGTGGGTTTGGCTGAACCATGGGCTCGGCCGACCTGGCTCAATTTCGGCAGGTGGCCTCCTCTTTTGCTCCTTTCTAAAGACTTGTGAATTTTGGGTTGTTTTGGTTGTGTCAATTTGGTGTTCTCCACCCACTTGTCCGCAAGTCTGATTTTTGATAGCGTCCGATTGATTGATCGTCCGTTTTGCTACCGATACTCCTCCATTTTGTATTATTCTCTGCAAGAGGTTTCTAGTGGAATATAACTTATTTTAACATAAATATGTATTGCAAGCATAACTAGATCTTCTTTATTTTGGTAATATTGACAGGCGTAACTAATCGAGAACGGCCGTCAACAACAGACCGTTAGAACCAACTGTCAAAACCTTACGAATTTTGACAAACACTACTATTGAAGTTTTAGGGATTATCTCTAGAGTGCAGTCACGGCACAACGGCATTGAGGTCATCTTAGATTTCCATGTATTTTAAATCTCTGATTTTGACGTACTCATAGGTCATCCCATAGAGAAACTCTTAGATGGGCCTGAAACCGGTGTCCTCAACCTAAAAATAGGAAGAATCGCCACCTCTGTCTCTGTGCTGCAATCAATCAATTCTTTGACGGAGCCTCTTCCTGTTCCCGAGCCAATTGAGAAAGTGCTGGCCATTTCTCCATTCGAGGCCTCAGAGTCTATTCTCAATCATTCCATCAAAGAAATGATTGATCTGCTAAAAATGGATCAGCTGTCATGAACCTATATTGAGCTAAATCCCTTACATTCAGGCCTACGCTATGCCTTTCTGAACGGCGAGACGAAGTCTCTAGTCTTTAGAAGTGATAAACTCTCTAAGAGGGAGACGACCCAACTTATCGCTGTTTTTGAAAAGTATCGTGCTGCTTTTGGCTATTCCCTCCAAAACTTAAAAGGCATCAGTCCGACCATTTGCACTCATCGCATTCCCTTAGACTCGTATTGCACACCATCTAGGGAACCTTAAAGGAGGCTAGATAAAGGCAAGAGGAAGGTTGTTAAAAAGGAATTATTGAAACTCCTACATGCCGGGATCATCTATCCCATGCCATATAGTGAGTGGGTTAGCCCTGCCCAAGCAGTCCCTAAGAAGGGAGGCATGACAGTCATTGAAAACTCATACAACGAAGTGATCCCACAATGAACCGTCACGGGATGGAGGATGTGTATTGACTATAGGAAACTCAACAAAGCTACTAAGAAGGATCACTTCCCACTGCCTTTCATTGATGAAATGCTTCAGCGGTTGGCGAACCATTCCTTCTTTTGTTTCCTTGATGGGTATTCTGGTTATCACCAAATCCCCATCTATCCCGATGATCAAAGTAACGCCATGCTCACGTGCCCATACAGAATGTATGCATTCCAAAGAATGTTGTTTCGGTTGTGTAATGCACCACCGTCATTTCGAAGATGCATGATGTCTATTTTCTCTGACATATGATGGAGGATATCATGGATGTCTTCATGGACGATTTTTCAGTCTATGGTAAAACTTTCAATTATTGTCTGCAGAACTTAGACAGGATCTTACAAAGATGTCAAGAAAATGACTTGGTACTTAATTGGGAAAAGTGTCACTTCATGGTTTGTGAAGGAATAGTCCTCGGACATCTAATCACTAAAAGGGGAGTTGGGGTGGATAGACCAAAAATGGAAGTAATTCGACAGCTCCCACCTCCTGTCAATGTCAAGGGAATATGTAGCTTCTTCGGTAATGCGGGGTTCTATAGGCGCTTCATAGAGGATTTCTCCAAAATCGCTAGACCCCTAACTGCCTTGCTAGCTAAGGATGTCCTGTTTGACTTTGATGATGAGTGCCCAAAATCCTTTAAAATCCTTAAGGAATCACTCATCTTAGCACCAATCATCCAACCCCCTGATTGGTCGCTGCCGTTTGAAATCATGTGTGATGCTACTGATTTTGCAGTAGGAGCTGTCCTTGGGCAAACTAAGGACATAAAACACCATTCTATCGTATATGCTAGTAAAACTTTGACTGGAGCTCAGCTTAATTATGCCACGACTGAAAAAGAGTCCTAGCCGTAGTGTTTGTCATTGATAAGTTCAGGTCGTATTTAGTGGGAGCTAAGGTAATAGTATACACTGACCATGCTGCACTAAAATACCTGCTCACTAAAGAAAAGATGCGAAATCTCGGCTAATTAGGTGGATTCTTCTACTCCAAGAATTTGACATAGAAATTAAGGATAAAAAGGGAGTAGAAAATTTTGTTGTAGATCATTTATCGCGTATGCAAATCACTAACATGCAGGAGCTACCGATAAATGACTATCTACGAGATGACATGCTGTTAAAAGTGACAGACTCTAACCCGTGGTATGCAACCATCATCAACTTCATGGTCGCGGGGCATGTGCCACCTGGAGAAAATAAGAAAAGGTTGACCTACGAGAGCCGCAGACACTTGTAGGATGCACCTTACCTTCAAAGAGTCTGTTCAGACGATCTACTATGGACATGTGTTCCGGCAGACGAAGGCGTGAAGATTTTTGAGAAGTGTCATGCTGCCCATATGGAGGTCACTATGGAGCATTCAGGACACACACAAAGATCTGGCATAGTGGATTCTTTTGGCCAACAATGTATAATGACAAAGAAATTCATTCAGAGCTGCACAGGGTGCCTGAAGCATGGAGGGATCACTGCTAGGGATGTGATGCCATTGGCATAAAACCTTCAAGTCGAGCTATTTGATGTATGGGGTATCGGCTTCACGAGACCTTTTCTTATGACTGCGAGTATATCCTGGTGGCCGTTGACTATGTGCACATGTGGGTAGAGGCAATGCCATGCAGGGCCGCAGACGCCAAGCACATCCGCCGGACGTTTCACAACATTATCTTCCCTCATCTTAGAACTCCATGGATGGTGATAAGTGATAGAGGGTCTCATTTCATCGATAAGACCTTCCGAAGCTTTTTGCAAGAGCTTGGGGCTCAGCAGAACATTGCCACTCCATATCATCTCCTAACAAGTGGACAAGCAAAAATGAGCAACAAACAAATCAAGAATATTCTCCAAAAAGACAGTCAACGAGATGGAGAAGGCATGGAAGAACAAGCTACCTCCTGATGCACTTTGGGCATATAGGACTGGTGCTGACGGAGGCAGGTCGGCGTGCTCCAGCGATGACAAGAGAGGTGACGCGGTGTTCGGATCGGCAGACGCATTGCTGGCTTGAGGAGGACGTCGGATGGCGTGTTAGGCCACGGGTTGGTACCAGCCTGGCTTGGAGGCGTTGTCACGCCCAGAAATTTAGCCCAAATTTCCAGACTATTTTGTGTATTAAATCCCTGTTTAGGACCAGCTAGGGTACACAAAACGACAAGTAATATACAGTTCCAAACGTAAATAAAGCGTAAATACTTACAGAAGAGGCGCTTAGTCCTTACACCGAAAAGAAAGCAGTAGCAGCGGAAAAGGCGATCCTAGTGGGTCTTCAGCTCCACTCCACAGGCAAAACTCAACTGGGGTCTGAGCCTTGGTCCTCTAACTTCGTCTTCAACTCAGGAGCACTACACTTCTAAAAAAAGGGGAATAATAGCAAGGCTGAGTACAACCACCGTACTCAGCAAGCCACACCAATGATGCAGGCGTGCAACGGAATACAAGGATGGCTTGTGGCTATTTGCATAAAGGCTGTTGTAAAACATTTTGTTGAGCAAACAGTAAAACTGTTAAGTAATTAAGGTAAAATTGAATCTCCACTGATCAACGCTACACCACGTTAAACAGGCCCAACCAAACCACCTGAACTACACTAGTTCATTAACCAATTATTAAGGATGTGACTAATCACGGTGAATTTGGTCGATCGCCTATAACCGCGGGCACGGCTATTCAAAAAGTTTTACTCTGGCCAGAGGTGCACAACTATACCCACAAGACACAATCCACTGGCATGTCACTATGTCATCATGTGCCCATGATGAACACGTCACCATGTCGAGTGATTGTGATAAGACACTTCGCATAACCCTCCCCTAACCATCCACACCACGCTAAGGTTTCACCCCCACGCCCTACCCCGGGGGTGGGCAGTCCCCTCGTGCGCCGTGGTGAATCCGGCAGCTGGACAACCGGACACCCCGGCCGATCCAACTCCATCATGCCCACCCTCGCCACCGGTTCCTAGAAAAGGGTCGAGCACCCTCGCCACCGGTGCCTAGGAAAGGGTCGAGCTATCCTACAGATCAGGCAGTTACCCATTCCCGTTTGTGGTAAGCACTATAAGTCTTCCAGGGTTTCCCGTGAACCGGTCCTTAATTGCCATAGGTGCGACCAGCAGAACCATGCACCCACAGCCCACATTTTAGTTGAATAATTATGGCCATGAAACATGGCCAGAAGTCTCGAGTACGCAACTCGTCAAGATACTAGATGTCTAATAATGTAATTATCCCATTTTGTGAGCTAGTGGTAATTAAGCATGGCTAAGCATATATAATTCTAGCTAGATCATCATAAGTATCACGAGCTAGATAAATTATCACCCAAGGTTGACAAAGGACGGGTAAAAAGTAAACATGGCACAAGCGAGCAGATAGGTAAACCCTATTCCCGTGTAATTAGCAAAACATGCATATTTTTTTTCAAATGGTAAAACATTTATAAATTGGGATCAACATGCTCAAGGGGAAATGTGTGGCTTGCCTTGCTTCTTCAAACAATTTTCAGAACAATTTTCCTCGTGATCGTGATCTTCCAAAACAGCGAAATCTACGCGCTAGCATGCAAAACGAGGAAAAACTATAATAAAAACCAAGAAAGCAGCACTAAAAAGTAAACAAACAGGCAGAGCTGAATTTTAGATGAATTTTGCAAGTGGAATGGCCCAATTTGGAGTTCGTATGAATTAGATATAAATTTTACAAGTTTTCAGCCATTTAAATGAATTTCTATAATTATTATCGAATTATTGCTCAATTTAATATGATTTATGATGTCATCCGAGGGATAGGTGGCGTCGGCAAGCGGTCCCCACCTGTCGGTGACTCAAGGTCTTCGGCCTACCGTGGACCAAGTCCACGGAGGCACGGGATGAGTGCACCACGTGGCGCACACGTGGCGCCGACGGGGCACCGACATGGAGGCCACGTGGGCGGAAGCATGGATGGCCCAGATGTGCCTTGGGGCGGATCGGACGGCCAAAGCGGAAGGGGGCCGGCTCGGCGGCCGGGCCGAGCACGCGGTGGCACGGCGGTGACGCGACGGGCCCGAAGGCCACTGGCGGCGGTGCGGGATGCGACATCGCACATGGAAGGCAGGGGGGAATGGAGAGGGGGAGCCCACCAAGCGGCGCCGATGAGGGGCGACAGCCAGAAGGGCTCGGCGGCGGAACCCGGAGGGAGCTAGCGACGGGGTGGAACGGCGCTCCGACGGCGGTCCACAGGAGGGAGGCGGCGGACAGAGACGGCCGTGACCTGGGGAAGGTAGAGAAGGGAGATAGGGTGAGGGAGATGGCGCGGAACGACGGCAAAAGACGGTCGGAGTCCGGAGGAAGCCGAACTCACCTTTAGCTGAGGGGAGGGCATTTTTGGCGGCGATTCACGAATATGGAGGGGTGGCCGATGCGCGGCTCGACAGCACGAAGACGGAGGTGGCGTCGGCACGGCCGAACGTGGCTCTGAGCGCCGGCGGCGAGCTACTGGAGGCAGTGCGGGCAGTGTCGGCTCGGGTGTGGTGGTGGAGTTGGCGATTTGGCGACGGATTGGAGGAACGAGGCAGCGGCTGGGCTTGCCCTCGAGATAGTGAAGCTGGTGGAGGTTGTCGCGTGGCGTGCCGACGGCTAGGACGGCGGCGGGGTGTGGCTGGAGGCGGTACAGGCGGCGGTGGCTTGGCCTTGTGGTGGGAATGGTGCTACGTGGGTGGAATGGGAGGACGGAGTGGATGCCAGGGTGGAGCTCGGTGCGGCCATGCCGACCGAGGTGGCAGCACAGCGTGGCGGCGGCCCTAGCAGCGGGAAGAGCCGGCTGGAGAGCTCCGGTGACTGCTGAGGGAGAGAGCGACGCGGGGGAATGGCTTTTAGGCGCGGGGAGCTCGGGGAAAGGGGAAAAGGGGAAAAGGGATAAGGGGAGGTGCGGGGATGGTTTTTATGGCATTAGAATGGCGGGATCGAGTCCGGGAGAGACGGAATCGGGGTGGCAACTGGTAGGAAGTGGGGCACCAACGTGGAGGAAATGGCGGCCGGGTTTTGCGGGGAAAGTGGGGATAGTGGTGGGGAAGGTGGGCGGCATCCCGGCACACGCGAGAGAGGGCGTGAGGAGGTGCGGAAAAAGTGGCGGCGTGGGCGGTTTTCGGCGGCCATTGCAGCAACGCAGTTGCCGGCCTGAGGTTGGGGATGGAGCTGACTTGTGGGCCCCGACTGTCGGTGTCAAGTTGCATAGTTGATTCCTCAAAACTGAACTGACCGACTCATGCATTGGAACTGACGCAACTTGAGGAGCTGGGGTGTCGCAAACAAAGCTGGTGATGTGATGACGCTGACGCCTTGCCGTTGAACAACCTTCTGAGAAGTGACCTGTCTCACACCTTCCATTGATAGTTGGACACTTTTCAAGAACTTCCATCATGCACCATAACACTGTAGGTAGCGCTTGTTGCTTCAAGAAACGACAGTGGCTTAGCTGTGCTGGTTTGTTGAGGACACGACTGTACACTGGCAGGAGTTGTAGGTGCTTCCATTGGAAAACAACGCCATTGACTTGATTCTGGTTCTGGACTTGCATCGAAGCTTGTATTTGTAGTTGGAGACGTTGTCGTTGCATCTGCTGCATCAGACTCTGTGGTTGCTTCATCAACATCTAACACATCCAAATTCTGATCTTGGCTCACCAGAATCCGACCAGAGCGAGGTGCTCTAATTTAGCTGGTAGCTTGTTGCCTTGAGTTGATCCAATAGCTCTGACCTCAACACGCTACTGCTAGAGTTACATTCGCTACATTTGATCTTGGACACACCTTGTTTCGAGCTTGCATCTCCCACATCACTGCAGCCATCATCTGATCTTGGACACCGAAAGTTGATCATGAGCCGGGGTTCTTCTGACATTGGGGGACCTTGCATCTTTCAACTGAACTGTTGATCCAACTTTAACACACCGTTGTTGTTGCTCTTCTCTCTAACACTGACCATCTGCTGCCAGGATGGAAGATAGATGGAAGAGAGGGGTTGCTAAAGATAAGACCTTAAGCCACTTGACTAGTGATCTATTGTAAGTACACTTGTATTGTTCAAGTTGCTTAAGCAAACAACCTAGTATGGTCGCATCCCCACCAATGATGCAAACCATACCCCTACACACAAGTAAACAACACATGATCTAGAACCTAAAGAACTACTCTTCCGAGAAGGATTGGGTTTAGGTAAACTCCGGGAAAACTTCACTTGATCTTCGCAGAACGATGACTCTGGACTGTTCATCTCGCTCTTTGCACGAAGCTTGAGGCTTGACTTGACTTCCGAACAGGCACGAAGCTGACGATTTGTCCTCCAAGTTCAACAACTAAAAGAGTTGGAGGGACAGGGAGGAGAATTTTACGAAACCGTTTCACAAAGAAATGCTGAAGGGCGACAGGAAACATTTTGTAAATAGGGTTTTCGGAAAACTTGTCCTTAGGGTTTGACCATTTGGCTCAACCTACAGTCGAGTTGGCTCTGATACCAGTTTGTCACGCCCAGAAATTTAGCCCCAAATTTCCAGACTATTTTGTGTATTAAATCCCTGTCCAGGACCAGCCAGGGTACACAAAACGACAAGTAATATACAATTCCAAACGTAAATAAAGCGTAAAATACTTACAGAAGAGGCACTTAGTCCTCACAACGAAACGAAAGCAACAGCAGCAGAAAAAGCGATCCTAGCGGGCCTTCAGAACAACTCCACAGGCATAACTCAACTGGGGTCTGAGCCTTGGTCCTCTAACTTCGTCTTCAGCTCAGAAGCACTACACTTTTGAAAATGGGGACAATAGCAAGGCTGAGTACATGCTTTACGTTTGGAACTGTATATTACTTGTCGTTTTGTGTACTCTGGCTGGTCCTGGACAGGGATTTAATACACAAAATAGTCTGAAAATTTGAGGCTAAATTTCTAGGCATGGCGAGCGTCCTGGGAGGCTGGTGGGACAGAGGCAAGCCGGTGTGGGCTGGGTTAGAAGGGAAGGAGCGAGATTGAGACTAGGGAGGGGAACTAGATTTATGTTAAGTGTTTTCTTTCTCTATATATTTATTTGGAGGAGTTCTGCAATTGTAAAGAGTTCGTAATTTCAATAAATTTGAATTTTGCATTGGTATAAATCAAAGTAAACTACAAGAAAATTCCAGGGTGATGCAACTTTGGAAAAGTTTTTGTTGGTTCCAGATTTTAGTTTTCGGGTTTTAATAAGAAAATTAAAGCAGGGTGTTACAATCACATTTGGAGGAAGAATTCGAATTGCGAAACTCAGATTTTGGATTTGGAATTTGGATAGGAATTTTTGGGATGAGATTTTTTGGTCTAAAGTGTAGAGATTACGAAATCTTGGGACTTAGATCCTTAACCACACTCAAATATCCACCTTTTTATGTAGGCTAAAATAGTTTTTACTGCCGTAAAATCGAGGCATTGCAGTTTTGTGCTTTTCATTTGTATTAAATAATTAGAAGAGTTGAAATACGACAAAAGAAGAGTGTATTCTTGTGCTTGCTAGAGATATAAGTGAGCTCTATTCCTCGCTTGATTACGTTGTACGCAGTCTAGTCTTTAAATGAGTATTAGCTATTGCATCTAAGGGAGATGAGGCGTGACACTTCAAATCTTCTACTTGAATTAAGTAAATATGAAGCTAGTGCTAGTTTGGATTACTAATGTTTGCATGTATACTTCTTGGATTTTGATTTCGCAAATGCTCTAAATGCAATAAGTGCAATCACAAACTTGCTTGTCTTTATTTTTAAGAGAGGTAAAAATAGGTTTCGAATCCTTGGAAACAATAATCATGACAACAACGTATCAACAGTGTTGATAATACTGGGTGCCTAAACCTTGGAAACAGTAACCAGGACAAGAACGTACCCCGGAAAAATTGAGAGATTTATGTCATTACGTTACCAATGTTCAAAGGGAGCTAAAAAAAAGCTGAAATCTTTGCTGAAAGTTTTTCTTGATTATTTTCCTTTAAGGAGCACGTAAATTTGTTAATGAGCGTTACTGCAGCTTGTCTATGTATAAGTGTTTTTCTTTCAACCTATTATTCTAGTCAATAAATTCCATTATAAATTGTATGAAAACATAAATCTTTAGTCTAGACTTGAACTTATTAATAATATATCCGATTAATGATTATACTCTAATGTCCGCTTGCTAGCTAATTGATTAATTTATCTCTCTTGTCTTGCAACACATGTCCTATTATTACTCTAGCTACACTTCTTGAAAAAAAATGGATATGAACTTCATGATGAAGGGAAGAACGATACAAAATGCAAAAAAAAATAATACACCAGGAAATTTCTTGCTTTTGAAAAGGGGGAGGCGTTTCCTTTTCAATTTTTTGAGCTTTAAGTGCTTTCTACCACTTCTTTGATGCTATTTCACAAACACCAAAATAACATTTTGAAAGGTTTTTCAATGCGTTCTTCAACGGGGGGCTTATGAATTGATTATATTGTTTTTGTCGAAATAGTCATTTATTGGGATAAGTGTTTTTTGTCTCTCGATGCATCTTGTCGGACTAGCCACGCAACGGCGGTCGGACTGGGTACAACGGTTTAATCTTTGGACTATCACGGTTGGACCGAGCAGGTGTTGCCAGTCGGACCACCGGCATAATGGTAGTTGGACCGACCGGCCTGACGGTCTAACCGACAAACTCCAACTGGGCATTGGTGTCATGTTGTTTTTATGGATTCTAGTAATTGCTTAATGTATATGACTTCTAGAAGCTTTCTAAACATATGTTGTGTTGTTGTTTGCTAATTTGAGTCAAGTTGGAAAAGAACTTGTCCTCAGATATGGTTTCTTGGTTTGTTCATGTGTAAGGTGTTGCTTGAGGCTTCGGAAGAGTATTGTCGGTACTTGATTAGGAGTTGACTTCGGAGAAGTTGATATCCTCGGATGATCAAAGAAATCATGTTTGGTAGTATGGCTAAAAAAATAATGCACATGGTGGTGAACACTTCATATGACATACGAGAGGGATTACAGTACATATGGGAAGAGAAGTCAAATTTGGAATGAGTCCAAATTTGGGAAGATTGGAGTTTGGATTATAACGGAATAAGTTAGATACAAGTACGGGCGAGTTTCCTAAGGGATTAGGTTTACTTATCCAAGTTTGATTCATGGCTTTGTGCAGCCACGTTTGGGTATAAATAGACATGAGGTTTAGGCCTCTTTGATTTGAAGGAAAAATATATGGGAATTTTGTTCGATTCTAATCATACAAGATTTTTCCTTCTATGGTCCTTTAAAAAAAAGGATTGAAAACTATTGAATCCTATAAAATTTCTATGGGCCTCAACCCATACAAGTTTTGGATGATTATTAACATTTTTTTTTTGAAAGAAGATTATTAACATTAGGTCCAACCTCATGTAAAGTTTCCTCTAAGCGTCTCCCTCATCCAATCAAACAACCATACTTATATTTTCCTGTGTTATAAAATCCTCTGTTCTGCACTTGATTTCATGCGGAATCGTATGTTTTCCTATTCATGTGTTTTCTTAATCGTGCATTTGTAACAAACCCCTAGGCTCCTGGTATCCTTTCTCAGTTTTAAAAGAAGAGTAAAATGCACCAGCGGTCCTTAAACTTGTCAGGAGGTTTCACTTAGGTCCACGAACTTGCAAAGCGCACATCAAGGTCTCTAAACTTGGTTTATTGTATCATCCCGGTCCAAAGCCGCGTTTGACCGTGGTCGTACCTACGTGGTACGCCACGTGGACGATGACATGGATTTTTTTTATTTTTTTCTCCCTTCTTCCTTCTTTTTTCTCTTTTATGAAAAGACGATGACATGGACGATGACGTGTACGAGGCATTTTCGTCTTTTCGACAAGGAAGAAAGAGAAAAAAAGAAGGAAGAAGGGAGAAAAAATAAAAAAAATTATATGTCATCGTCCACGTGGCATGCCACGTAGGTAAGACCACGGTCAAACACGGCTTTGGACCGGGATGATACAATAAACCAAGTTTAGGGATCTCGATATGCGCTTTGCAAGTTCGTGGACCTAAGTGAAACCTCCTGACAAGTTTAAGGACCGTTGGTGTATTTTACTCTTAAAAGAAAATTATGGTTTCAGCCGGGATTTTAATTTAAGTTCGAAATTTGAGACAAGAGTGGTGTACTGCAGTTGAGAAACACAATTGGATGCAACAAAAGTTTATCTACTTTTAACATTTTCTTTGAATTATGTTTTCATAGATCCCGACGGTTGGACCGGTGGGCAGTGCAACCGGCAGCCGCACAGGAGATCGGACCGCTGCACGGGATCAGGGACCTAATGGCGGTTGGATAGGCAGTGATAAGGTGGTCCGAGTACCAGCATTGCTTCATCAGGTTAGAGGTTCTTTTTAATTCCGTGAAAACGATTTGGTTTTTGGTGTGATTAGCATTCACCTAAACTCTGGTAGTAACGGTAATTGTGATTTTATCCTACAGGTTAAAATATTATCATAACAAAATAAAATACATATTATATTTTTGGAGTGTCTATTGGTCAGTCGACGACAGACATCTGGTGGTTGTGACAGTCGATTTTTTTACCGTCCATTACAAATCCTATATAACTATATAAGTGATCCCCACTTAATACAGGTATTACCAATTTTCTGCATTGTGGTTGATCCACGTCATCCAAAAGAATAGCATCCATTCGATCAAAGCTGAATGGTCTGGTATTCAAAAGAACAACAGCAGTCGGATCAAATCTAAATGGTCTGGATGCAATATGGATGGTCCAGTGCATATCACAGCCGCAGCCCAATAATTGCATCAGGACTGCTCATCTCCTTGGGTGTCACCAGCAATTAAAGCTGCCATAGTGCCATCAACTAAGAGCAGGTACAATAGCAGGCTATAAGTCAGCTGCAAACATATTTTAAGGAGACAAATAAGGAGAGAGAGGAGCAGCGGGCTACAGATTTGTAGCCAGCTGTAGCACGGACTCCAAGACGCAGTGTGTGTATAACAGGTGGGACCAGGTATTAGTAGTGTAGTATGTAACTATTCTATGGATGAGCTATTAGATTGGCTATAGATGAATTGGAGCTAGTAGAGCAAGTTTAATAGTATAGTCAACTACTAGCTCCAAATCATCCATAACCAATATAATAGCCAATTTATACAATAGTTACTGACTACACTATTAATACATGGTCCCACCTATCGTACACACATTATGTCTTGGAGTCCGTGCTGCAGCTGGCTACAGATCTGTAGCCCGCTGCTTTTCTCTCTCTTCTTTTATTTTATATACCTCTACAAGTGATCCCCACTTAATGTAGTTATTACCAATTTTCTGCTTTGTTGTTGATCCATGTCATCCAAAAGAATAGCATCTATTCGATCAAAGCTGAATGGTCTGGTATCCAAAAGAACAACAGTAGTCGGATCAAATCTAAATGGTCTGGATGCAATATGGATGGTCCAGTGTATATCACAGCTGCAGCCCAATAATTGCACAATTGAAAGCCCAACACGAGGTTTCACACCACCTCTTATGGCATCAGGACTGCTCATCTCCTTTGGTGTCAACAGCAATTAAAGCTGCCATAGTGCCATGAACTAAGAGCAGGTACAATAGCAGGCTAAAAACCATCTGCAAACATATTCTAAGGAGATAAATAAGGAGAGAGAAGAGCAGTGGGCTACAGATTTATAGCCAGCTGTCGCACGGACTCCAAGACGCAGTGTGTGTATGACAGGTGGAACCAGGTATTAATAGTGTAGTATGTAACTATTATATGGATGAGCTATTAGATTGGCTATAGATGAATTGGAGCTATTATATTGGTCATGTATGATTTGGAGCTAGTAGTTGGCTATACTATTAAACTTGCTCCAAGTTTAATAGTATAGCCAACTACTAGCTCTAAATCATAGATGACCAATATAATAGCCAATTTGCCAATTTATATAATAGTTACTGACGGAGCTCGTGGCTCCTCACCGGGAGACCGCACAGGCCCCCCTTTGCCGGTTCGGCCGGGGGCTTAGGGTGAAATCTCAAGCTCTCTCGGTATGTGGAAAGATCGCGAGCCGGGAAGAAACGCAAGACACGGGCGATGTATACAGGTTCGGGCCGCTAGGAAGCGTAATACCCTACTCCTGTGTTTTGGTGGATCTATGAATCAACAAGCTACAAAGTGTCAATCCCCCCCTCCTCTCTTGGATTGGAAATTGGAAAAAAGCCCCCTTTCTCAATGGGCATGGTCCTCCTTTTATATCTTAAGGGGATACCACATGCCCTTCTCTCTTTCCAAACTGGACTGTTCTTTTTCTTCATAATGGACGGAGATCGGTACGGTTCCGGTCCGAGTGCCTTCTTGATGGGACAGCCCACACCTACCCCCACTTCCCTCGGAAACAGAGACGATGTGGGATTATGGCTGTCTGTTGATGACGCGACCAGTGTCAGACCGGTCATTCTTGTCCTCCACGCGTCAGTTCAACAATCTGCATGTTAGCCCTTCTTCATACAACATATAGGCTGTAATGGTTGGGATGAAGTCTGGTATATATATGACCGGGGCTAACGTGCCATCTCTAAGAGGTAACACGCTAACTCCGGCTAGAGACGAGTGCCTAGAGGCTTTCGTCTTGACGGGATGGGGCAAGGCGTGCGTCAGACCGCTAGTCGCCACCTAACCCGTGATCTGACCGGTCTGTGACTGGTCACAGACCGGATAAAGGAAACGCGCTGCACTATGCTGCATGCAGCGTGACACGCTTGACCAGACCGCAATAAATGCGGTTAGGTGAGGCTTACCGTGTTCACCTAACCCATTCATGTGGCGCTAACTCCACAAGGGGTCGGGGCACCTCGGCCCTCGGGGCCGGGGCAGGAGTCACCCGACCCCCCCTCGGGGAAATCAGGAGGAGGGCGGACACCTCACCCTCGGGCCCGACGTCCCCGAAGGTGCCAGGCCACGTGGGCGATTGTGTCTGCCTCAAGCCTCTGGTCACGATACTCCCGGTCCCATATCACCGACAGTAGCCCCCGGCGTTATGCCAGGACGATCGCCCTTCTCAAGGGAAGCGGTCGGGCGTGACGCCACTCCTAAAACCTGATGACAGGTGGGACCGGTCTCCATAGTTGTGAAGAAACCCAACGGTCTCAAACCATGCACATCGGTAATGATAACTTGGCTGTCCATAATGGGCGGTCTCTGCAAGACTGCCACATCATTTGAGCAGCGCATGAATCTGGGTGAGCTGATTTGCTTCGCCTGGAGATATGTTAACGTTGCTTCGGTCGGCGAGCGTTATTAACGCGCGCACGATACGATCTATCTCGACTGCCACAACCGCATATCCACCTCATGCGCCGCAAGCGGGCGAATGGGATTAATGGAAGCGTGGGCACGGGAAACGAGGGAGCGAGATAGCGAAAAACGAGGGAGCGAGATAGTGGGCGCGAGAAACGAGGAGCCGGGCACAGCGATGGCAAGGGTATAAAAACATCGAGGAAAGGATTTGCTCCCTTCCTTTCGCCATTATTCCCCTCGCCTTCGCCACTTGAGCCCTAACTCTCTCTCTGCTGCGCCCTACCTTCGCCACACGCGCTCGCTTTCGATCATCTCCTCCTCCGGCGCTATGGCACGGGGCTCCGCTCTGCTCGACGGTAGCGTACTACCGCCTTCCCGCATCGTGAGCGAGAGGCACGCCGGGCTGCCGCGCCGCTTCATGCCGGAATCCGCCACCGGCCGGGAGATAGTGATGCTGGGCGAGGGACGTCCGGCACCAGACTACCCAGGGCGGTCCGTCTTCTTCCTCCCCTTCGCAATGGCGGGGCTGGTTCCGCCATTTTCTTCCTTCTTTATGGATGTTCTGGAGTTCTACGATCTCCAGATGGCGCACCTCACCCCCAATGCGGTGATGACCTTGGCCATCTTCGCGCATCTGTGCGAGATGTTCATCGGGGTGCGCCCATCTCTTCGGCTGTTCCGGTGGTTCTTCACCGTGCAGTCAGTGTCGCCGCCGTCGGTGGTTGGTGGCTGCTACTTCCAGCCGCGGGGGCCGGTGCTGAATCGCTACATCCCCTGCGTCCTCCGCAAGAAGTGGGATGACTGGAAGAGCGACTGGTTCTACACCCCCCTCGCCAACGAAGCGCGCCTCCGACTTCCAAGCCAGCCCCCGGCGCAGGTCTCCAGCTGGCGGGAACCGGTAGATCTGGGGGAAGATTATGATGCCGTCCTCGACCGCCTGGCGGGCCTGCGATCCCAGGGGCTCACAGGGGCCATGGTGTACGGCGACTACCTCCGTCGCCGGATTGCGCCGCTCCAGCGGCGCGCCCGGAGCGCCTGGGAGTACTCCGGGTCCGAAGACTACATGCGGACCCACCAGGGAGTCAGATGGGATTGGGCCCCCGAGGACTTCAAGATCGTGGTCCAAAGGGTGCTGAATCTCAACTCCGTGGAGGCGTCTCGCATTCCTCAAGGAATCCTCCCCCTCTGCAGCGATCCCGACCGCGCCTCCATTCTGACCATTATGACGGGGGTCGGGGCCTCAGAGGAGAAAACTCCTAAGGGCCACGACGGCGCGGGCGATAGCCGCCGGGGGGAACAATCTGCCCCAGGAGGGGGTCGTGCTTCTGGGCCCCGCGTCGGGGGCTCGGGGAGCAGCCGCCCTGCCGACGCCCGGGGGAAGAGGAAACTGGGAGGAACACCTCCCTCATCTCCTCCCCGAGGGGGCGGGGCGGCGCGCGCCAGCAGTCGGCGGCTGGAGGGAGCCGCACCGACGTCGCAGCCCGAGGGGGAGCGCAAGAAGAAACGGCTCCGCAAGACGGGGGAGACGGAACCATCCCGGGGAAATCTGATTTCCCCTCCAAGGTGGTCATTTAACCGACCCCCTCGCAGGTTCGTCCCACTCTCACTGCAACCATCTTTCTTCCATCCCAAAAGGAAGTTTTCTCTTACCCATCTTGTTTGTCTTCTGGTTTTTTCTTCTGCTTCAGCGATGTCCCGTCGCACTCCTCCCGCCACCCCAAGTCCGGCCAGTCCGAGGCCGAAGATCCAGCGGCCGCAGAGGTACGGAGGCGAGAATCTGACCGGCGTGAAGCCGCAGACCGCCTTCGGGAAGCTGAAGAGGCCGCCCGGGAAGCCGCCCGGGTTCGCCAAGCGGAGGAAGCTGCTCGGGAGGAGGCCGCCCGGGCTCGCCAGGATGAAGCGACAGCTGCTGCTGGCGCGTCGCTTGGGCCCACTCCCTCGGGCGACACTCAAGCGACAGCCTCCGGGGCGGCTCGCGGCGAGGCCGCGGGCGCATCGCCTGGGCCCACCTCCCCGGGCGACACCCAGGATCAAACGGGTCCGGGGGACATCCCCGAGCCCAGCACGTCCTCCGGGGGGCCAAGCCGCGTCGCATTCTCTCCAAGGCGGCTTTTCTCCTCATCTTCTGTCGCCCCGCTGAGCGCCGAGCCCCTTCTGCAGGCCTTGGCCGCCGCAAACACCGCGGTGCTAGATGGGTTCAGCGCCCAAGTGGAGGCCCTGCGCGCGGAACGAGCGGAGCTCGAGGCCGCATGGGCACGTGTTGAGGAGGGGCGGCGCTCGGTGGACGTCATGGTGGAGGTGGGCCGTAAGGCTCACCGCCGTCACGTCTCGGAGCTTGAAGCCCGGAAAGCGGCGCTGGCGGAGATCGCCCGTGAGGTGGAGGAGGAGCGGGAGGCCGCCCTCATCGCTACTACCGCGATGATCGAGGCGCAGGACTCCCTCCGCCTTCAACACACAAGCTGGGAGGCAGAGCTAAAGAAAAAGCTCGACGCCGCCCAAGGGGTCCTTGACTCCGCCGCTGCCCGAGAGCGGCGGGTAACGGAGATTGAAGCGGCGTCCCGGCGGCGCGAGGAGGCCCTTGAGGCCCGTGCCATGGCGATGGAAGAACACGCCGGCGCCGTGGAGAGGGGCTTGTCGGACCGCGAGACCGCTGCTGCTCTCCGGGAGGCGACGCTGGCGGCGCATGAGGCCGCCTGCGCCGAGGAGGAGTCCGCGCTCCGCCTCCGCGAGGACGCACTCGCTGAGCGGGAGCGAGCTCTCGAGGAGGCCGAGGCCACGACGCAACGGCTGGCGGACAGCCTGTCCCTCCGCGAGGCAGCGCAGGAGGAGCAGGCGCGCCGCAATCTGGAATGCGTCCGCGCCGAGAGAGCCGCACTGGAGCAGCGGGCTGCTGACCTCGAGGCGCGGGAAAAAAAGCTGGACGCGAGGGTGCACATCGGTGGGGCGGCTGCGGGCGAGAGCGACTTAGCCGCCCGCCTCGCAGCTGCCGAACACACCGTCGCCGACATGCAGCGCGCCCTAGACTCATCCACCGGGGAGGCCGAGGCCCTCCGTTTGGCGAGCGAGATAGGGCCCGGCATGCTTTGGGATGCGGTCTCCTGCCTGGATCGCGCCGGTCGGCAAGCGGGCCTCTGGAAAGGCCAGACAATGGCGCTCTCCACCAATCTGGAAGGCCTCGCTCCGCACCTTAGGAGGATGGCCTGGGCTCTTCAACAACTCCCCGAGGAGCTCGAGAAGACCATCAAGTCATCCTCGAGGGACCTCGCCCAGGGAGCGGTCGAACTCGTACTAGCGAGTTACCAGGCCAGGGACCCCAACTTCTCTCCATGGATGGCGTTGGATGAGTTCCCTCCCGGGACCGAGGACGACGCGCGCGCGCGGGTCCGGGATGCCGCCGACCACATCGTCAACAGCTTCGAGGGCTCGGCCCCTCGGCTCGCGTTCGCCCCCAACTCCGACGAGGAGGGCGACGCCAGCGGTGCAGACGACGGTGGCGACGAGGCCGGCGACCCGGGCGCATCAGAATGAGCCCCCAGGCCCCCGCCAATCTCCATTTTTTTCTTTTTCTTTCTTCTAAGGCCTTCATGCCTCTTTTTTGTATAGATCAACTTAACCTGCAATCAGAAATGATGTAAAACAACCAAAATTTTTTGTGTTAATTTTATCTTGCTATGCGTACGAGATGAGGATGATCTGTGCCATGGTCCTTTTGCGCCTTAGCTTGAAATAAGGGCTCGTGCCCAAGTCCCAGTCCTCGAATGGCTCGGGTCGGGGCTAGTGCCTGGGGAGATCCACATGTCGAGACTGGCCAGGCCGGGAACGTGGTGACCGAGGGGTATGGGTGACCCGATTGTGGGTTTTTGCCGATTCCCCCCCGGAGTTCACCACGCCCCGGGGCACGGCTCGGTTCTGGGCCCCGTTTGGCGATTTTAGCTGACCGAACCGAACCCCCGAGGGCAAGGTTGAATACGAGTGACCTTATTTTAAGTCAAGATTCTTCAAAAGGAAAGAACAGCACAGACACAACCTTTAGGAAATTGAAACTGCTTCTATTGAAATGCTGAAATAATTTTATCTTGCTATGCGTACGAGATGAGGATGATCTGTGCCATGGTCCTTTTGCGCCTTAGCTTGAAATAAGGGCTCGTGCCCAAGTCCCAGTCCTCGAATGGCTCGGGTCGGGGCTAGTGCCTGGGGAGATCCACATGTCGAGACTGGCCAGGCCGGGAACGTGGTGACCGAGGGGTATGGGTGACCCGATTGTGGGTTTTTGCCGATTCCCCCCCGGAGTTCACCACGCCCCGGGGCACGGCTCGGTTCTGGGCCCCGTTTGGCGATTTTAGCTGACCGAACCGAACCCCCGAGGGCAAGGTTGAGTACGAGTGACCTTATTTTAAGTCAAGATTCTTCAAAAGGAAAGAACAGCACAGACACAACCTTTAGGAAATTGAAACTGCTTCTATTGAAATGCTGAAATAAGAGAAAAAAGAATGTGCATATGTGGTAGCCCCCGGCCAACCCTGCACACCCGAGGGGGGTGCGGGGTTGGCCTGAGCCAAAACCTGACACCTGACCCCCCCCCTCAGGGGTAGAAGCGACGAAGGTGTTCGATGTTCCACGGGTTAGGCAGCTCCGTGCCGTCGCTCGTGGCCAGCCGTACTGAGCCCGGCCGGGGGACACCGATCACTCGATACGGACCCTCCCACATTGGTGAGAGTTTGCTCAATCCAGCACGCGTTTGGACGCGGCGTAGGACGAGGTCGTCGACGCAGAGTGATCGGGCCCGGACGTGGCGCTGATGGTAGCGCCGTAGGCTCTGCTGGTAGCGCGCGGCTCGGAGGGCCGCGCGCCGCCTTCGCTCTTCTAAGTAGTCGAGGTCATCTCTGCGAAGCTGATCTTGATCAGCCTCGCAGTACATGGTGGCCCGAGGAGACCTCAGGGTGAGCTCGGATGGGAGAACCGCTTCTGCGCCGTAGACGAGGAAGAAAGGCGTTTCCCCGGTCGCTCGGCTTGGTGTGGTTCGGTTTGCCCAGAGCACCGCTGGCAACTCCTCGATCCATGAATCGCCGTGCTTCTTGAGAATATTGAAGGTCTTGGTTTTAAGGCCTTTGAGGATTTCTGCATTGGCGCGCTCCACTTGGCCATTGCTTCTGGGGTGGGCAGGCGAGGCGAAGCAGAGTTTGATGCCCATATCTTCGCAGTAGTCGCCGAAGAGTTCACTAGTGAATTGGGTGCCATTATCCGTAATAATACGGTTAGGCACTCCAAAACGGGCCGTGATGCCTTTAATAAATTTAAGAGCAGAGCGCTTATCGATCTTGACGACCGGATAAGCCTCGGGCCACTTAGTGAACTTGTCGATCGCGACATACAGATACTCAAACCCGCCCGGGGCCCGCTTAAACGGTCCCAGGATATCGAGCCCCCAGACAGCAAATGGCCATGAAAGTGGTATGATCTGCAGGGCCTGGGCCGGCTGATGGATTTGCTTGGCGTGAAACTGACACGCTCTGCATCGCCGGACCAGGTCGACTGCATCATTGAGGGCTGTCGGCCAATAGAATCCTTGACGAAAGGCCTTGCCAACCAAGGTACGCGAGGCGGAATGGGCTCCGCACTCGCCCTCGTGGATGTCGGCAAGAAGCTCAATGCCTTGTTCCTGAGGAATGCACTTCAGGAGGATTCCGTTAGCCGCGCGCCGATAGAGGGTCCCTTCTACCAGCACGTAGCGTTTGGAAATGCGTTGGACGCGTTCACTCCCTTCGCGGTCCTCAGGTAGAGTCTTATCTGTGAGGTATGCTTGGATCTCAGAGATCCAAGCAATCAATCTAAGGGAGCTTGGAGCGCTTCCTTCGGGTCCCGAGGCCTGGACTCCGACGGGCCTCGGGGGCCGGTCAGGCGCATCCGTCTCCCCTAAGGGGTCGGGTCGCGCCGACGGCTGGGTAAGCCTTTCTTCAAAGGCGCCCGGTGGGGTCTGGGCTCGCGAGGACGCGAGCCGTGAGAGTTCGTCGGCAACCATGTTATCCCGTCTGGGTACATGCCGAAGCTCTATCCCGTCAAAATGGCGCTCCATACGCCGTACCTGGCGTACGTAAGCGTCCATCTGTGGGTCAGAGCACCGGTACTCCTTACAGACCTGGTTAACGACCAGCTGGGAGTCGCCTAACACCAAGAGGCGGCGGATCCCCAGTCCAGCTGCCACTCTGAGTCCGGCAAGGAGTCCCTCGTACTCTGCCATATTATTGGTCGCTCGAAAGTCGAGACGGACCAAACATCTGAGGACGTCTCCGTTCGGAGAGGTCAATGTGACCCCCGCACCGGCGCCCTGGAGAGACAGAGAACCGTCGAACTGCATCACCCAGTGAGCGGTGTGAGGCAGCTGTGAGAAGCCCGTGCTGGCCTCGGGGATTGAGACGGTCTCTGGAGCCGGGGTCCACTCTGCCACAAAATCGGCGAGGGCCTGGCTCTTGACAGCGTGGCGTGGTTCGAAGTGCAGATCGAACTCAGAAAGCTCGATTGCCCATTTCACCACCCGTCCTGTACCCTCTCGATTACGCAAGATTTGACCGAGGGGGTAAGACGTAACCACAGTGACCCGATGCGCCTGGAAATAATGGCGCAGTTTCCTTGAGGCCATCAGAATAGCGTAAAGCATCTTCTGAGCCTGTGGGTATCGGGTCTTGGCGTCCCGGAGGGCCTCACTAACAAAGTAGACAGGCCGCTGCACCTTTCGGCGGGGCCGATCCTCTTCGCCAGGGGCCGTATCCCCGGGGCGCTTTCCATCCAAGTGGCCTCTCGGGGCGCACTCGCCTTCCGTGCTGATGACCTCGGGGTCGGAGGATGACAGGAGCGGCCTTCCCACAGTGGCCTCGGGGCCGTCCTGCGGGTCGGGGGCTCCTGGCGTCGTCGGACAAGCGGGCAAAGGGCCAACTCCGGTCGTCAGGGGCCTCAGGCCTCCGTTCGGCTCGGGGGCCTCTTCTCCCTGCTCTTTCCCGGGTCGAGTCAGCACAGGGTTAGCCTCGGGGCCAAAGGGCGATAGGTGCTGCCTTCCCACAGTGGCCTCGGGGCCTTCCTGAGGGTCGGGGGCACCCAGCACCGTCTGGCAAGCGGGCAGAGGGCCGACTCCGGTCGTCAGGGGCCTTAGGCCACCGTCCGACTCGGGGGCCTCTCCTCCCTGCTTGCTCCCGGGCCAAGTTGGCACAGGGTGGGGGTGCGCGGAATGAGGATTGACCTCATTGCGCTCCACAACCAACGCTGCAATAACTACTTGGGGGGTCGCCGCTAAGTAAAGTAGCAGGGACTCAGTTGGCTCCGGGGCGACTAGAACCGGAGGAGAGCTGAGATACGCCTTCAATTGGGCGAGGGCATTTTCAGCTTCCTCCGTCCAAGTAAACGGCCCCGAGCGCTTGAGGAGCTTAAATAAGGGCAGCGCCTTCTCTCCCAGCCTCGATATGAAACGACTTAGGGCGGCCATGCAACCGGTGACGCACTGCACATCCCTAAGTTTGCTGGGGGGGCGCATCCGCTCTATAGCTCGTATCTTCTCGGGGTTGGCCTCGATTCCTCGGGCAGAGACCAAGAACCCGAGAAGCTTGCCCGCAGGTACACCAAACACGCACTTATCGGGGTTCAGTTTTATACGGGCGGAGCGGAGATTTTCAAAAGTTTCCGCTAGATCTGAGAGTAAAGTCTCTTGGTTGCGTGTCTTTACAACCAAATCATCGACATAAGCCTCAACATTACGTCCTATTTGGCTACCCAAAGAAATTCGAGTAGTACGTTGAAAAGTAGGACCTGCATTCTTTAACCCGAAGGGCATTGATGTATAACAATAGGTTCCTACGGGGGTAATGAACGCAGTTTTTTCCTCATCCTCCCTAGCCATGCGAATCTGATGGTAACCAGAGTATGCATCTAGAAAACACAAAAGGTCGCACCCCGCAGTGGAGTCGACAATCTGATCTATGCGAGGCAGGGGGTAAGGGTCCTTAGGACATGCCTTGTTAAGGTCGGTGTAGTCGATGCACATCCGAAGCTTGCCGTTCGCCTTGGGAACGACCACCGGGTTCGCCAGCCACTCCGGATGGATGACCTCCCGAATGAATCCGGCCTCCAGAAGTCTCGCCACCTCCTCGCGGATGAAGGCTTGACGTTCCGGGGCCTGCCGCCGCACTTTCTGCCGGACCGGCCTCGCGCCCGGCCGCACGGCGAGACGGTGCTCAATCACCTCCCTGGGGATCCTGGGCATATCCGCCGGTCTCCATGCAAAGACGTCAGCGTTTGCCCGCAGGAAGGAGACGAGCGCGTCTTCCTATTTGCCATCCAGAAGACCACCGATCCGTGTGGTCTTGGATGGGCCGTCGCCCAGGGCAACCTCCTTGACCGGGACCTCGTCGCATGTGACAATCCGCCGCCTCGGGGCGGTGGGGGCGGAGGTGCCAAGCCTCTCGTCACCACCCTCGGGCTTGGACGCAGCAACGAGGTGGTCCGCGCGCTGCTCCATGCAAGCGAGCGCGACTTTAAGGTCGCCACGGACAGAGATGGGGCTAGCGGGGCCCGGCATCTTCATCTGGAGGTAGGCGTAGTGGACCGCCGCCATGAACTTCACCAACGCGGGCCTCCCCAGGACCGCGTTGTAGGGCAGACTGAGGTCCGCCACATCGAAGTTCACCCGCTCCGTGCGGAAGTTGGCGGGTCCACCGAAGGTGACCGGTAGGTCGATGTGACCTAATGGCCACGTATGCCCCGGCGTCACACCGATAATCGGCTGGGACGGCCGGAGCATCATCCCCGGGGCCTTGATGGCATCAAAAGCCGCGGGGGAAAGGATGTTGAGGGCCGCTCCTCCATCTATGAGGACACGCCCCAACTTCACGTTGCAGATGGTGGGGGAAACCACCATCGCGATCTGCCCTCCCCGGGCAACGCACGGTGGGTGGTCGGTCTGGTCGAAGGTGAGAACAACCTCCGACCACCGCGCCCGACGCGTCGCCTCATGAGTAGGGGCCGCGGCGAGAAGCTCTCGCTTCATAGCCTTGAAGCTCCGGCGAGAGACGTGAGCACACGCTCCCCCATCGACAGTGGCAATGGTGGCCCCAGGTTCTTGGAAACCTAGGTCATCATCACCGTCATCGATGTCAACAGCGGGGGCCTTCTGTTTGGCCTCACTTCGCCGTTTGCCGGAAGGATCCGCCGGGGACCTACCTTCCCGGCGCCCCTGCCTCCTGTCCTCCTCCCACTTCCTCGTTCGCTCAGCCAAGCTTTTGACTGCGCGACAGTCCGCGAGATCATGGAGGGAGGTGTTGTGGACGGAGCACCACTTACCGGCTGGGCGCTCCCTGCTGGGAGTACCAGCCTCTTTCTTTTTGTCGCTCGCAGGCCTCCCCTTTCGGGTGGCCCGCGGAGCGCCCTCGACGGCGAGGACATGACCCTCGTCGCCGGAATGGACCGACCTCTTCTTCCTCCTCCTGTCACGCCGCCCTGTCTGAGCGGCGGACCCGGGGGCGGCCGAAGCTGCCACACCGGAACCGGAGGGGTTCCAGGTCCACGCCTCCTCCTTACGAGCCACTCGGTCCGCGAGCTGAAAAAGCTCCGCGGTAGTCTGGGGCTCTTTGGAGGCGATCTTTTCGAGCATGCGGTTGTGCCGCACACCCCCCCTGAACGCGTAGATCACCGCGTGTGCAGGGATGCATGGTATAGTGTTGCGGACTTGGCAGAACCGCTGAATGTACGAGCGAAGTGACTCATCATCCCCTCGCTGTACTGCGTGCAAGTCCGCTTCTTCGCCTGGGCGCGGATATGTGCCCTGAAAGTTCATGGTGAACTGTTGGCACAAATCTTCCCAGGAGTGGACCGACGCGGGTGGCAGGTTCATTAGCCAACCCCGCGCCTGTCCCTTGAGGGCCATGGGAAAGAAATTCGCCATGACCCTGTCGTCACCCCCAGCGGCCTCAATCCCGGTCGTATAGACCTGGAGAAACTCGGTGGGGTTGACGCTCCCATCATACTTCTCGGTGATGGTGGGCCGGAACCTTGGGGGCCAACGGACATTCCGAAGACTCGCCACAAAGGCTCTACAGCCGACACCACCAGCCGGGGGCACGGAGGGTTGGTCCTCACGTCCATGTCGAGGTGACACTCTGGACGAAGAGGCGCCCTCCGTTGCGCGGGGCGTACGCCGGCTATTACGCCGGCGCTCGATGTCGAGGCGAGCATCCGGCTCTCCATGCTGATCCTCCCGAGTCGGTGGTGTCGACGAGGGAGTGGCAGCCGAATGGCGTGCAACAGCCGCCGCTCGCCGCGCCCTCCGCCTTGACGACACGGAGCCGGTGGTGGCGGCGCCGGAGGTCTTGGTGGTGGCGGACCGTCCACCAGCACCCAGGCGCTGTTGTGCCGTCATGACCAAATTGGCCACGTCGTCCAGCCATCGCCGGGCTGGAGACTCCGGGTCAGGAACAACGGGCGGGTGACGTAGGAGCGCGCCAGCAGCCTGAAGCGCGCCCTGAGGCGTGCCGCCGTCGCCGTAGACGAGGAGGCGACGCTCCCCATCCCGCCGTTCTCCTGCATCACCCGCGACTGGTGATGCTGCGGATTTGTCGACCTTCTCGAGCGCCCCCCCTGCTTAGGGCTTTGGTGTGGAGGAGGTGGGGGAGTACGAGCTCGACGGCGTGGGTTTGGCTCCCCGTCGTCGCCGCTCACACTCGGAGAGAGGTCGTGCGCCTTTGCTTGCTCGGCCATTAGGCTGAACAAGAAAACCTTGGCGCACACGGAAGAGTATGAGAGCTCAGAAAACACACGCTGAGCCCCCTACCTGGCGCGCCAGATGACGGAGCTCGTGGCTCCTCACCGGGAGACCGCACAGGCCCCCCTTTGCCGGTTCGGCCGGGGGCTTAGGGTGAAATCTCAAGCTCTCTCGGTATGTGGAAAGATCGCGAGCCGGGAAGAAACGCGAGACACGGGCGATGTATACAGGTTCGGGCCGCTAGGAAGCGTAATACTCTACTCCTGTGTTTTGGTGGATCTATGAATCAACAAGCTACAAAGTGTCAATCCCCCCCTCCTCTCTTGGATTGGAAATTGGAAAAAAGCCCCCTTTCTCAATGGGCATGGTCCTCCTTTTATATCTTAAGGGGATACCACATGCCCTTCTCTCTTTCCAAACTGGACTGTTCTTTTTCTTCATAATGGACGGAGATCGGTACGGTTCCGGTCCGAGTGCCTTCTTGATGGGACAGCCCACACCTACCCCCACTTCCCTCGGAAACAGAGACGATGTGGGATTATGGCTGTCTGTTGATGACGCGACCAGTGTCAGACCGGTCATTCTTGTCCTCCACGCGTCAGTTCAACAATCTGCATGTTAGCCCTTCTTCATACAACATATAGGCTGTAATGGTTGGGATGAAGTCTGGTATATATATGACCGGGGCTAACGTGCCATCTCTAAGAGGTAACACGCTAACTCCGGCTAGAGACGAGTGCCTAGAGGCTTTCGTCTTGACGGGATGGGGCAAGGCGTGCGTCAGACCGCCAGTCGCCACCTAACCCGTGATCTGACCGGTCTGTGACTGGTCACAGACCGGATAAAGGAAACGCGCTGCACTATGCTGCATGCAGCGTGACACGCTTGACCAGACCGCAATAAATGCGGTTAGGTGAGGCTTACCGTGTTCACCTAACCCATTCATGTGGCGCTAACTCCACAAGGGGTCGGGGCGCCTCGGCCCTCGGGGCCGGGGCAGGAGTCACCCGACCCCCCCTCGGGGAAATCAGGAGGAGGGCGGACACCTCACCCTCGGGCCCGACGTCCCCGAAGGTGCCAGGCCACGTGGGCGATTGTGTCTGCCTCAAGCCTCTGGTCACGATACTCCCGGTCCCATATCACCGACAGTTACTAACTACACTATTAATACATGGTCCCACCTGTCATGCACACATTATGTCTTGGAGTCCGTGCTGCAGCTGACTATAGATTTGTAGCCCGCTGCTCTTCTCTCTTCTTTTTTTTTATATACCTATACAAGTGATCCTCACTTAATGCAGTTATTACCAATTTTTTGCTTTGTGGTTGATCCACGTCATCCAAAAGAATAGCATCCATTCGATCAAAGCTGAATGGTCTGGTATCCAAAAGAACAACAATAGTCGGATCAAATCTAAAAGGTCTTGATGAAATATGGATAGTCCCAGTGCATATCACGGGCGCAGCCCAATTAGCACAATTCAAAGCCCAACATGAGATTTCACACCACCTGTTATGGCATCAGGACTGCTCATCTCCTTGGGTGCCACCACCAATTAAAGCTGCCATAGTGCCATCAACTAAGAGCAAGTTTAATAGTATAGCCAACTACTAGCTCCAAATCATCCATAACCAATATAATAGCCAATTTATACAATAGTTGCTAACTACACTATTAATACATGGTCCCACCTATCATACACATATTACGTCTTGGAGTCCGTGCTGCAGCTGGCTACAGATCTGTAGCCTGCTGCTCTTCTTTTATTTCTTTAAAATATGTTTATAGCTGGCTTATAGTCTGCTATTGTACCTGCTCTAACTAATTCACTGCTCCAGGATAACCATGGCGTAATTATCATTGGCCTTCCCCATGCTTCGCATGATTCCCCATCACCCAACTTCTCCATCTCCCTTGAAAGTAATGTCCATTTTACTGCGATAATCTTTCATTTAACTCATGTAACTGATGGTCCATGTGAAAAGCCAACCATCATGTAACTGGTACTCACCGTGTCCACCATGCATGTAATCACCACTCCTACTCAGTGAAGTATTTAAGCTGTGCATGTGCAATCCCCTTTCCTCCCCCCCCCCCTCCCTCTCTCTCTCTCATATTGATGTGGTGCTCTGTTTACACATTATTCCAGTTGATCAATAACCATTTAAATTTTGTTATTGTTTTCTAGATTTGAAGTATATCACATGATAGCACTAGAACGGATACCCTCATCTCAAACGGGCAGTAAGCCCCATCTCAATAGGGTACGGCGTCCGTCACAGGTTAGAAGTCACTGATGTGAAAAGTAATGTCAATCGGGCAAACGGCCATTACTGATGAATCTATCTCAATTGGGCCCTAATTGAAACCCGTCACTAATAGCTTTGACCCAGACTACCAGTCAAACTATAGTCCGTCACAGATGACCTATCTCAATCGGGCCACAAATAGAGCCCGTCACAGATAACTACTAACCTCAATTGGGTCTAAACTAGAGCACGTCACAGATGATACTCATCTCAATCAGGTCTAAACTATAGCCCGTCAGAGATGACTGTCTTCTCAATTGTATGGTATGGCAATGATATTTTGGAATGTTCATGTCATATGTTCGATGGAGTGCCTGAGTGAGGATATCATATTAGCAAGCATGGGCCTTTCTACAGCCGGTAATTCTCACCTCAGGTTTGTGTTTTTTATGGTGGTTTCTTAATCAGCATCTTAATAGATCGACCGATTTGTTCCATCTAATAATGTTGTTTGATACTAGAAGGTAGCCACCGCTTAACGTGGTTGACTGATCGTTGTTTTTTACTTCAGTTATGTATGTCACAAACAGAGGTCATTACAATCATGCAGATGGATGATTAATCAGTGCAAGTTTTCTGACAAACGACTAATAGTTCATATTTTCTGGCGTTGCAATCTGCTTGATACTGATTTCAATCAGCGATGACTAGATAGGCACTTCATCAATTGTCTTGCCCCACTGCATATCCGCCAACAGATGGCCAAATATATTTTCTTTCCTTTTTGATTCACAACACAATAATTTGTTTAGTTGCTACTGTCCAATTTACACTTGAGTCTAAAGTTTTTCTATCTGTTTCAGTTAAATCTTTGGGACCAATAACAAGTTGAAAACTTGTCGAAACAATATTTCAGCAATATAAAGGGGGTAGCGCACGAGACCTAAAAGTGGATGGATACGGAGATAAATGATTTAGACAGGTTCAGGCCCTCTCGGTGAGAGGTAATACTCTACTCCTGTTTGGGGATTTGAATCCGCCGGGTGTATTTGTCAACGTTTGATGTCGCGATTCCGGTATTTGCATAGCATGGGGATCGTTGGTACTAGGATATATGCAAGGTTGTAGTAAAAAAGATAGAGACGAGTATTTTTATATACAGGTTCGGGCCCCTGAATTGTCAGGTAATAACCCTACTCCTGTTGGCCGAAGCCGGTCGTTGCTCTTATTCACCATAATCACACCAGTACAATATTTGGGGTAGCCTATATAACTGTTGTCGACTTGGCGGTCTGAAGTGTTGACTCGTAGTCGACAACAGGGTAGCCTTCCTCCTCGAATCCGTATCCGGCGAGATCAGAGATAGCGCTAGATTCCTCTCTTTGGTTCCCGTAGGTACCATATGGGGTTTTCCTAGGCATATCTCTGATGTCGATATCTGGCAGCTTATCTTGGCGTATGTAAGCTTGTATTGGCTTGTGGCTTTGTGGCATCTATGTTGTCCGTGTCCCCTCTCTTCCTAGGGGGTCTTATATTTATACTAATAGGTGTCCCCTTGTCCAAGTAGAACTAGAAAAACCAATATGGATACAATCCGAGTAGTCCTTGTCATTTCCACATAGAACTCTGGTTGCCTTTCCTTATCCGAAACTCCCTCCATATCCGAGGTCAGTTTCCGTATAAGACATGGTATGTGGTGGGTCCTGCCGAGATTTAGTCAACTACTATTAGGTATGTGGTATCCATAACCCTGACAGTATTATAGATCTGACGATCTAGTTGTGAATTATGCCCCCTAGAGGGCCTCCTGCCCACCTTACATAGGATAGGGGGAAGGATTACAAGATAGAAACCTTAGCCAATATGGTATCAGTTTCCTAAATCTACTTTACAATATTATCAAACCAGGACTTTAGGCCGTTTCATAATATACAAGGAAACGTAATACCCAAGTCATGATAACCAGTTGGATATAAGTTATCCCCTATAACCAGTCAGATAACCATGCCGTATGGGTATGGGGTACCCATAATCTCCACAGTAGCCCCTGAGACCTTCACAGTCGAAAAGATAATCTTCACTCGAACTAGATTACTCCAAAGTCGAGTGCTACAATCATCTTCGCCATGACCTCCCGAGTATTTTTACCAAATCAGAAGACTGTGGAGGGCTGAAAAATAATTAAATGTAAACTTAGGTGCATCGACTAGATGCACCTAATAGGTGTAGCCCCCGACTATGTGGTTAGTTGAGCAAACTGAACATATAGTCAAGGAGTAAATAATCCAACCAACTTAGTGGTTTTGATAATTATAGTCACCACTATGGAATATTTAAATTTTTTAGATCATGGGTGGAATTATGGTTTTAATATTATATGTGATGTTTTTCTTTTACCTGAATATGCAGGGGAAAGAGGAATGAAGAATTAAAATATTTTATGTGACAACATGCTTCTAGCTGATGAATAAACGCTCAGCTACCTCACATGGGGCAATCAAAGAATTCTATCTATCCTTTAGATTCTTGCCAAGATTCATTTATTTATGAATCAACCAAATAAAAGCCTATAAATCATATTTGCTTTTTCGTTCTTTAATTCAGCTTGCCTTTCTCATCTTATGTGAGTGTGGATCAAAATTGTTTCATCCATTTTGCATATTGCTATTAGTCTATTAATTAATTTATTTTTGCATCTACTTGTGGTAATGTTTTATTTGTTATTCCCACACATCAAAACATAAGCATTCTTTATTACTAAGGTGTTCATTTAAGTTATGCTTACATGACCAGTATTTTTATTCCTGGTTATCTGCATCTAATATGTACAATTTGGTAATTTTTATCTGTGATGTACAATTTCGTTCTTCAGCAAATTGGATGGTTTATGTCGCAATATTTGTCCATATTTTCCATAGTGAGCATAACAAGATTACAATAGACTTATATATAAATATATCAGTTCTATTTTTGGCTACTTCCATGGTCCATGCTATATATATGATATATAACTGAATATTGCTCTTTAAATCACAAATATCAAAAGTCTTTTTTTTTCCTCAATGAATACTCTGCAATCCCGCAGCAACGCGCAGGGTATCCATCTAGTTTAACGGCTTGTCCTAACTGCTTCCGATATTATCCAAAACCCATTACCAAAAGTCCACCTGGTGGCACGTAGGCTCCAATTCAAAATAACCACACTGCTATGGATTGGAAAAAGTCCATTTTAAATTCCTCAACTATCGGTCGTTGTGGAGATTATGGGTACCCCATACCCACACGGCATGGTTATCCGACTGGCTATAGGGGATAACTTATATCTATGGAATATGTAACAGATCATGACTTGGGTATTACGTTTCCTTGTATATTACGGAACGGCCTAAGGTCCTGGTTTGATAATATTGTAAAGTAGATTTAGGAAACCGATACTGTCGGTGATATGGGACCGGGAGTATTGCGCCCGGAGGCTTGAGGCAGATGGAATCGCCCACGTGGCCTGGCACCTTCGGGGACGTCGGGCCCGAGGGTGAGGTGTCCGCCCTCCTCCTGATTTCCCCGAGGGGGGGGGTCGGGTTGCTCCTGTCCCGGCCCCGAGGGCCGAGGTGCCCCGACCCCTTGTGGGGTTTGCGCTATGTACATAGGTTGGGTGAACACGGTAGGGCTCACCTAACCGCATTTATTGCGGTCTGGTTAAGCGTGTCATGCTGCATGCAGCGTGACGCGGCGCGCTCTTTTATCCGGTCTGTGACCAGTCACAGACCGGTCAGATCAACGGTTAGGTGGCGACTGGCGGTCTGACGCACGCCTCGCCCCGTCCCGACAAGACGAGAGCCTCTAGGCACACGTCTCCAGCCGGAGCTAACGTGTTGCCTCTTAGAGATGGCACGTTAGCCCCGGTTAGATGAATACCAGGCTTCATCCCAACCATTACAGGCAAGATGCTACAAAGAGAAGGGTGATCATGCAGATCGCTGAGCTGACGCATAGAGGACAAGAATGACCGATCTGTGACCGGTCTGACACTGGTCGCGTCAGCAACAGACAGCCACGATCCCGCGTTGCGCCTGTCTTCGCCGGGAGGGGAGGTAGGTGTGGGCTGTCCCATCGAAGTGTCATTCGAACAGCAACCATACCAATCTCCGTCCATAAAGAGAAGAAAAGTCCAGTTTGGAAAGGGAAGGGTACATGTGGTATCCCCTTAAGATATAAAAGGAGGACCATGCCCAAAAAGCAGGGGGGAGAGAAATTTTCCGGGAAGAGGAGAGGGCTGGTTCATACTTTGTAACTTGCTCATACACAGATCCACCAAAAACACAGGAGTAGGGTATTACGCTTCCCAGCGGCCCGAACCTGTATACATCGCCCCTGTCTCTTCCTCTTTTGTTAGCACTCGATCTTTCCACATGCAGAGAGAGTGAGAGAGCTTGAGATCTCACCCTGAGCCCCCGGCCGAACCGGCAAAGGGGGGCCTGCGCGGTCTCCCGGTGAGGAGCCACCAGCTCCGTCATCTGGCGCGCCAGGTAGGGGGCTCAGCGTGTTTTTTCTGAGCTCTCATACTCTTCCGTGTGCGCCAAGGTTTTCTTGTTCAGCCTAATGGCCGAGCAAGCAAAGGCGCACGACCTCTCTCCGAGCGTGAGCGGTGACGACGGGGAGCCAAACCCACGCCGTCGAGCTCGTACTCCCCCACCTCCTCCACACCAAAATCCCAAGCAGGGGGAAGCGCTCGAGAGGGTTGAAAAACCCACAGCATCACCAGTCGCAGGTGATGCAGGAGAACGGCGGGATGGGGAGCGTCGCCTCCTCGTCTACGGCGACGGCGGCACGCCTCAGGGCGCACTTCAGGCTGCAGGCGCGCTCCTACGTCACCCGCCCGTTGTTCCTGACCAGGAGTCTCCAGCCCAGCGATGGCTGGACGACGTGGCCAACTTGGTCATGACGGCACAGCAGCGCCTGGGTGCTGGTGGGCGGTCTGCCACCACCAAGACCTCCGGCGCTGCCACCACCGGCTCCGTGTCGTCAAGGCGGAGGGCGCGGCGAGTGGCGGCTGCTGCACGCCATTCGGCCGCCACTCCCTCGTCGACACCTCCGACTCGGGAGGATCAGCATGGAGAGCCGGATGCCCGCCTCGACATTGAGCGCCGGCGTAATAACCGGCGTACTCCCCGCGCGACGGAAGGCGCCTCTTCGTCCAGAGTGTCACCTCGACATGGACGTGAGGATCAGCCCTCCGTGCCTCCGGCTGGTGGTGTTGGCTGTAGAGCCTTTGTGGCGAGTCTTCGGAATGTCCGTTGGCCCCCAAGGTTCCGGCCCACCATCACTGAGAAGTATGATGGGAGCGTCAACCCCACCGAGTTTCTCCAGGTCTATACGACCGGGATCGAGGCCGCTGGGGGAGACGACAGGGTCATGGCGAATTTCTTTCCCATGGCCCTGAAGGGACAGGCGCGGGGTTGGCTAATGAACCTGCCACCCGCGTCGGTCCACTCCTGGGAGGATCTGTGCCAGCAGTTCACCATGAACTTTCAAGGCACCTATCCACGCCCAGGTGAAGAGGCGGACTTGCACGCAGTGCAGCGAGGGGATGATGAATCCCTTCGCTCGTACATTCAGCGTTTCTGCCAAGTCCGCAATACTATACCTTGCATCCCTGCACACGCGGTGATCTACGCGTTCAGGGGGGGTGTGCGGCACAACCGCATGCTCGAAAAAATCGCCTCCAAAGAGCCCCAGACTACCGCGGAGCTTTTTCAGCTCGCGGACCGAGTGGCTCGTAAGGAGGAAGCGTGGACATGGAACTCCTCCGGTTCCGGTGTGGCAGCTTCGGCCGCCCCCGGGTCCGCCGCTCAGACAGGGCGGCGTGACAGGAGGAGGAAGAAGAGGTCGGTCCATTCCGGCGACGAGGGTCATGTCCTCGCCGTCGAGGGCGCTCCGCGGGCCACCCGAAAGGGGAGGCCTGCGAGCGATAAAAAGAAAGAGGCTGGTACTCCCAGCAGGGAGCGCCCAGCCAGCAAGTGGTGCTCCGTCCACAACACCTCCCTCCACGATCTCGCGGACTGTCGCGCAGTCAAAAACTTGGCTGAGCGAACGAGGAAGTGGGAGGAGGACAGGAGGCAGGAACGCCGTGAGGGCAAGTCCCCGACAGTTCCCTCCGGTAAACGGCGAAGTGAGGCCAAACAGAAGGCCCCCGCCGTTGACATCGATGACGGTGATGATGACCTAGGTTTCCAAGAACCTGGGGCCACCATTGCCACCGTCGATGGAGGAGCGTGTGCTCACGTCTCTCGCCGGAGCTTCAAGGCTATGAAGCGAGAGCTTCTCGCCGCGGCCCCTACTCATGAGGCGACGCGTCGGGCGCGGTGGTCGGAGGTGGCCCTCACCTTTGACCAGACCGACCACCCACCGTGCGTTGCCCGGGGAGGGCAGATTGCGATGGTGGTTTCCCCCACCATCTGCAATGTGAAGTTGGGGCGTGTCCTCATAGATGGAGGAGCGGCTCTCAACATCCTTTCCCCCGCGGCCTTTGATGCTATCAAGGCCCCGGGGATGGTGCTCCAGCCGTCTCAACCGATCATCGGTGTGACGCCGGGGCACACATGGCCGTTAGGTCACATCGACCTACCGGTCACCTTCGGTGGGCCCGCCAACTTCCGCACGGAGCGGGTGAACTTCGATGTGGCGGACCTTAGTCTGCCCTACAACGCGGTCCTGGGGAGGCCCGCGTTGGTGAAGTTCATGGCGGCGGTCCACTACGCTTACCTCCAGATGAAGATGCCGGGCCCCGGTGGCCCCATCTCTGTCCGTGGCGACCTTAAAGTCGCGCTCGCTTGCATGGAGCAGCGCGCGGACCACCTCGCTGCTGCGTCCAAGCCCGAGGGCGGTGACGAGAGGCTTGGCACCTCCGCCCCCACCGCCCCGAGGCAGCGGATTGCCACATGCGACGAGGTCCCGGTCAAGGAGGTTGCCTTGGGCGACGGCCCATCCAAGACCACACGGATCGGTGGTCTTCTGGATGGCAAATAGGAAGACGCGCTCGTCTCCTTCCTGCGGGCAAACGCTGACGTCTTCGCATGGAGACCAGCGGACATGCCCGGGGTCCCCAGGGAGGTGATTGAGCACCGTCTCGCCGTGCGGCCGGGCGCAAGGCCGGTCCGACAGAAAGTGCGGCGGCAGGCCCCGGAACGTCAAGCCTTCATCCGCGAGGAGGTGGCTAGACTGTTGGAGGCCGGATTCATCCGTGAGGTCATCCATCCGGGGTGGCTGGCGAACCCGGTGGTCGTTCCCAAGGCGAACGGCAAGCTTCGGATGTGCATCGACTACACCGACCTTAACAAGGCATGTCCTAAGGACCCTTATCCCCTGCCTCGCATAGATCAGATTGTCGACTCCACCGCGGGGTGCGACCTTTTGTGTTTTCTAGATGCATACTCTGGTTACCATCAGATTCGCATGGCTAGGGAGGATGAGGAAAAAACTGCGTTCATTACCCCCGTAGGAACCTATTGTTATACATCAATGCCCTTCGGGTTAAAGAATGCAGGTCCTACTTTTCAACGTACTACTCGAATTTCTTTGGGTAGCCAAATAGGACGTAATGTTGAGGCTTATGTCGATGACTTGGTTGTAAAAACGCGCAACCAAGAAACTTTACTCTCAGATCTAGCGGAAACTTTTGAGAACCTCCGCTCCGCCCGCATAAAGCTGAACCCCGATAAGTGTGTGTTTGGTGTACCTGCGGGCAAGCTTCTCGGGTTCTTGGTCTCTGCCCGAGGCATTGAGGCCAACCCCGAGAAGATTCGAGCTATCGAGCGGATGCGCCCCCCCAGCAAACTTAGGGATGTGCAATGCGTCACCGGTTGCATGGCCGCCCTAAGTCGTTTCATATCAAGGCTGGGAGAGAAGGCGCTACCCTTGTTTAAGCTCCTCAAGCGCTCGGGGCCGTTTACTTGGACGGAGGAAGCTGAACATGCCCTCACTCAGTTGAAGGCATATCTCAGTTCTCCTCCGGTTCTAGTCGCCCCGGAGCCAAATGAGTCCCTGCTACGTTACTTAGCGACGACCCCCCAAGTAGTTAGCGCAGCGCTGGTTGTGGAGCGCGATGAGGTCAATCCTCATTCCGCGCACCCCCACCCTGTGCCGACTTGGCCCGGGAGCAAGCAGGGAGGAAAGGCCCCCGAGTCGAACGGTGGCCTAAGGCCCCTGACGACCGGAGTCGGCCCTCTGCCCGCTTGTCAGACGGTGCTGGGTGCCCCCGACCCTCAGGAAGGCCCCAAGGCCACTGCGGGAAGGCCGCACCTAACGCCCTTTGACCCCGAGGCTAACCCTGTGCTGACTCGACCCGGGAAAGAGCAGGGAGAAGAGGCCCCCGAGCCGAACGGAGGCCAGAGGCCCCTGACGACCGGAGTTGGCCCCTTGCCCGCTTGTCCGACGATGCTAGGAGCCCCCGACCCCCAGGACGGCCCTGAGGCCACTGAGGGAAGGCCGCCCCTTTCAACCTCCGACCCCGAGGTCATCGGCACAGAAGACAAGTGCGCCCCGAGAGGCCACTTGGATGGAAAGCGCCCCGGGGATACGGCCCCTGGCGAAGAGGATCGGCCCCGCCGAAAGGTGCAGCGGCCTGTCTACTTTGTTAGTGAGGCCCTCCGGGACGCCAAGACCCGATACCCACAGGCTCAGAAGATGCTTTACGCTATTCTGATGGCCTCGAGGAAACTGCGCCATTATTTCCAGGCGCATCGGGTCACTGTGGTTACGTCTTACCCCCTCGGTCAAATCTTGCGTAATCGAGAGGGTACAGGACGGGTGGTAAAATGGGCAATCGAGCTTTCTGAGTTCGATCTGCACTTTGAACCACGCCACGCTATCAAGAGCCAGGCCCTCGCCGATTTTGTGGCAGAGTGGACCCCGGCTCCAGAGACCGTCTCAATCCCCGAGGCCGGCACGGGCTCCTCACAGCTGCCTCACACCGCTCACTGGGTGATGCAGTTCGACGGTTCTCTGTCTCTCCAGGGCGCCGGTGCGGGGGTCACATTGACCTCCCCGACCGGAGATGTCCTTAGATATCTGGTCCGCCTCGACTTTCGAGCGACTAATAATATGGCAGAGTACGAGGGACTCCTTGCCGGACTCAGGGTGGCAGCCGGACTGGGGATCCGCCGCCTCCTGGTGTTAGGCGATTCCCAGCTGGTCGTTAACCAGGTCTGTAAGGAGTACCGGTGCTCTGACCCGCAAATGGACGCCTATGTACGCCAAGTGCGGCGTATGGAGCGCCATTTTGACGGGATAGAGCTTCGGCATGTGCCCAGACGGGATAACATGATAGCCGACGAACTTTCACGGCTCGCGTCCTCGCGAGCCCAGACCCCACCGGGCGCCTTTGAAGAAAGGCTTACCCAGCCGTCGGCGCGACCCGACCCCTTAGGGGAGACGGATGCGCCTGACCGGCCCCCGAGGCCCGTCGGAGTCCAGGCCTCGGGACCCGAAGGGAGCGCTCCAAGCTCCCTTAGATTGATTGCTTGGATCTCTGAGATCCAAGCATACCTCACAGATAAGACTCTACCTGAGGACCGCGAAGGGAGTGAACGCGTCCAACGCATTTCCAAACGCTACGTGCTGGTAGAAGGGACCCTCTATCGGCGCGCGGCTAACGGAATCCTCCTGAAGTGCATTCCTCAGGAACAAGGCGTTGAGCTTCTTGCCGATATCCATGAAGGCGAGTGCGGAGCCCATTCCGCCTCGCGCACCTTAGTTGGCAAGGCCTTTCGTCAAGGATTTTATTGGCCGACAGCTCTCAATGATGCAGTCGATCTGGTCCGGCGATGCAGAGCGTGTCAGTTCCACGCCAAGCAAATCCATCAGCCGGCCCAGGCCCTGCAGATCATACCACTGTCATGGCCGTTTGCTGTCTGGGGGCTTGATATCCTGGGACCGTTCAAACGAGCCCCGGGCGGGTTTGAGTATCTGTATGTCGCGATCGACAAGTTCACTAAGTGGCCCGAGGCTTATCCGGTTGTCAAAATCGATAAGCACTCTGCTCTTAAGTTTATTAAGGGCATCACGGCCCGTTTTGGAGTGCCTAACCGTATTATTACGGATAATGGCACCCAATTCACTAGTGAACTCTTCGGCGACTACTGCGAAGACATGGGCATCAAGCTCTGCTTCGCCTCACCTGCCCACCCCAGAAGCAATGGCCAAGTGGAGCGCGCCAATGCAGAAATCCTCAAAGGCCTTAAAACCAAGACCTTCAATATTCTCAAGAAGCACGGCGATTCATGGATCGAGGAGTTGCCAGCGGTGCTCTGGGCGAACCGAACCACACCAAGCCGAGCAACTGGGGAAACGCCTTTCTTCCTCGTCTACGGCGCAGAAGCGGTTCTCCCATCCGAGCTCACCCTGAGGTCTCCTCGGGCCACCATGTACTGCGAGGCTGATCAAGATCAGCTTCGTAGAGATGACCTCGACTACTTGGAAGAGCGAAGGCGGCGCGCGGCCCTCCGAGCCGCGCGCTACCAGCAGAGCCTGCGGCGCTATCATCAGCGCCACGTCCGGGCCCGATCACTCTGCGTCGACGACCTCGTCCTACGCCGCGTCCAAACGCGTGCTGGACTGAGCAAACTCTCACCAATGTGGGAGGGTCCGTATCGAGTGATCGGCGTCCCCCGGCCGGGCTCCGTACGGCTGGCCACGGGCGACGGCACTGAACTGCCTAACCCGTGGAACATCGAACACCTTCGTCGCTTCTACCCCTGAGGGGGGGTCGGGTGTCAGGTTTCGGGCTCAGGCCAACCCCGCACCCCCCTCGGGTGTGCAGGGTTGGCCGGGGGCTACCACACATGCACATTATCACTTCTCTTATTTCGGCATTTCAATAAAAGCAGTTTCAATTTCCTAAAGGTTGTGTCTGTGCCGTTTTTTCCTTTTGAAAATCTTAACTTGAAATAAGGTCACTCGTACTCAACCTTGCCCTCGGGGGCTCGGTTCGGTCAGCTAAAATCGCCAAACGGGGCCCAGAACCGAGCCGTGCCCCGGGGCGTGGTGAACTCCGGGGGGGAATCGGCAAAAACCCACAATCGGGTCACCCATAACCCTCGGTCACCACGTTCCCGGCCTGGCCAGTCTCGACATGTGGATCTCCCCAGGCACTAGCCCCGACCCGAGCCATTTGAGGATCGGGACTTGAGCACGAGCCCTTAAATCAAGCTAAGATGAAAAAGGGCCACGGTACAGATCATCCTCATCTCATATATATAGCAAAGTAAAATTAACGCAAAGAATTTTTTCCATCATTTTTGATTGCAGATTAAGTTGATCTATACAAAAAAGAGGCCTAAGGCCTTAGAAGAAAGAAAAAAGAAAAACTGAAGATTGGCGGGGGCCGGGGGGCTCATTCCAATGCGCCCGGGTCGCCGGCCTCGTCACCACCGTCGTCCTCACCGCTGGCGTCGCCCTCCTCGTCAGAGCTGGGGGCGAACGCGAGCCGAGGGGCCGACCCCTCGAAGCTTTGGACGATGTGGTCGGCAGGCATCCCGGACCCGCGCGCGCGCATCGTCCTCGGTCCCGGGAGGGAACTCCTCCAGCGCCATCCATGGAGAGAAGCCGGGGTCCCTAGCCTGGTAACTCGCTAACACGAGCTCCACCGCTCCTTGGGCGAGGTCCCTCGAGGATGACTTGATGGTCTTCTCGAGCTCCTCGGGGAGTTGTTGGACGGCCCAGGCCATCCTCCTAAGGTGCGGGGCGAGGCCTTCCAGATTGGTGGAGCGCGCAATTGTCTGGCCTTTCCAGAGGCCCGCTTCCCGACCGGCGCGATCCAGGCGGGAGACCGCATCCCAGAGCATGCCGGGCCCTATCTCACCCGACAAGCGGAGGGCCTCGGCTTCCCCGGTGGATGAGTCCAGGGCGCGCTGCATTTCCGCGACGGTGTGTTCGGCAGCTACGAGGCGGGCGACTAAGTCGCTTTCGCCCGTAGCCGCCCCGCCGCTGCGCTCCCTCGCGTCCAGCTCCTTTTCTCGCGCCTCGAGGTTAGCAGCCCGCTGCTCCAGCGCGGCTCTCTCGGCGCGGACGCATTCCAGATTGCGGCGCGCCTGCTCCTCCTGCGCTGCCTCGCGGAGGGACAGGCTGTCCGCCAGCCGTTGTGCCGCGGCCTCGGACTCCTCAAGAGCTCGCTCCCGCTCAGCAAGCGCGTCCTCGCGGAGCCGGAGTGCGGACTCCTCTTCGGCGCAGGTGGCCTCGTGCGCCGCCAGCGTCGCCTCCCGGATAGCGGCGGCGGCCTCGCGGTCCGCCAAGCCGGTCTCCACGGCGCCGGCATGATCTTCCAGCGCCATGGCACGGGCCTCAAGGGCCTCTTCGCGCCGCCGGGACGCCGTTTCAGCCTCCGTTGCTCGCTGCTCTCGGGCAGCGGCGGCGTCAAAGACCCCCTGGGCGGCGTCGAGCTTTTTCTTTAGCTCCGCCTCCCAGCTCCCGTGTTGAAGGCGGAGGGAGTCCTGCGCCTCAATCATCGCGGTGGTGGCGATGAGGGCGGCCTCTCGCTCCTCCTCCACCTCTCGGGCGATCTCCGCCAGCGCCGCCTTGCGGGCTTCAAGCTCCGAGATGTGGCGGCGGTGAGCCTTACGGCCCGCCTCCACCATGGCGTCCACCGAGCGCCGTCCCTCCTCGACGCGCGCCCATGCGGCCTCGAGCTCCGCTCGTTCTGCTCGCAAGGCCTCCACCTGGGCGCTGAATCCATCTAGCACCGCGGTGTTTGCGGCGGCCAAGGCTTGCAGAAGGGGCTCGGCACTCAGCGGGGCGGCAGAAGACGAGGAGAAGAGCCGCCTTGGAGAAAATGCGACGCGGCTCGGCCCGCCTGAAGACGCACTGAGCTCGGGGATGTCCCCCGGACCCGTTTGGTCCTGGGCGTCCCCCGAGGGGGCGGGCCCAGGCGATGCGCCTGCCGCCTTGTCGCGACCCGCCCCGGAGGTTGTCGCCTGAGCGTCCCCCGAGGGAGTGGGCCCGAGCGACGCGCCCGCGGCCTTGTCGCGAGCCGCCTCGGAAGACGCCATCGCCTCGGCCTGGCGAGCCCGGGCGGCTTCCTCCCGAGCGGCTTCTTCAGCCTGATGAGCCCGGGCGGCCTCCTCCCGGGCAGCTTCTTTGGCTTGGCAAGCCCGGGCGGCTTCCTCCCGAGCAGCATCCTCCGCCTGACGTACCCGAGCGGCTTCCCGGGCAGCCTCTTCAGCTTCCCGAAGGCGATCTGCGGCCTCTCGCCAGTCAGATTCTCGCCTCCGTTCCTCTGCGGCCGCCGGATCTTCGGCCTCGGATTGGCCGGACTTGGGATGGCGGGAGGAACGCGACGGGACATCGCTGAAGCAGAAGAAAAAACCGGAAGACAAACAAGATGGATAAGAGAAAACTTGCTGATTGGGATAAAGGAAGATGGTTGTGAAAGGCGTGAAACGAACCTGCGAGGGGGTCGGTTGAACGACCACCTTGGAGGGGAAATCAGGTTTCCCCGGGATGGTTCCGTCTCCCCCGTCTTGCGGAGCCGCTTCTTCTTACGCTCCGCCTCGGGCTGTGATGTCGGTGCAGCCCCCTCTGGGCGCCTGCTGCTGGCACGCACCGCCCCGCCCCCTCGGGGAGGAGATGGGGGAGGTGTTCCTCCCTGTTTCCTCTTCCCCCGGGCGTCGGCAGGGCGGTTGCTCCCCGAGCCCCCGTCGCGGGGCCCAGAAGCACGGCCCCCTCCTGGGGTAGATTCTTCTTGGCGGCTCCCGCCGGCGCTGTCGTGGCCCTTAGGAGCCACCTCCTCTGAGGCCCCGACCCCCATCATAATGGTCAGAATGGAGGCGCGGTCGGGATCGCTGCAGAGGGGAAGGATTCCTTGAGGGATGCGAGATGCCTCCACGGAGCTGAGATTCAACACCCTTTGGACCACGATCTTGAAGTCCTCGGGAGCCCAATCCCATCTGACCCCTTGGTGGGTCCGCATGTAGTCTTCGGGCCCGGTGTACTCCCATGCGCTCCGGGCGCGCCGCTGAAGCGGCGCAATCCGGCGACGGAGGTAATCGCCGTACACCATGGCCCCTGTGAGCCCCTGAGATCGCAGGCCCGCCAGGCGGTCGAGGACGGCGTCGTAGTCATCCCCCAGATCTACCGGCGCCCGCCAGCTGGAGGCCTGTGCCGGGGGCTGGCTTGGAAGTCGGAGGCGCGCTTCGTTGGCAAGGGGGGTGTAGAACCAGTCGCTCTTCCAATCGTCCCACTTCTTGCGGAGGACGCAGGGGATGTAGCGGTTCAACACCGGCCCCCGCGGCTGGAAGTAGCAACCACCGACCACCGACGGCGGCGACACCGACTGCACGGTGAAGAACCACCGGAACAGCCGAAGAGATGGGCGCACCCCAATGAACATCTCGCACAGGTGCGCGAAGATGGCCAAAGTCATCACCGCATTGGGGGTGAGGTGCGCCATCTGGAGATCGTAGAACTCCAGAACATCCATGAAGAAAGAAGAAAAAGGAGGAACCAGCCCCGCCATTGCAAAGGGGAGGAAGAAGATGGACCGCCCCGGGTAGCCTGGTGCTGGGCGCGCCTCGCCCAGCATCACTATCTCCCGGCCGGTGGCAGATTCCGGCATGAAGCGGCGCGGCAGCCCAGCCTGCCTCTCGCTCACAATGCGAGAAGGCGGTAGTACGCTACCATCGAGCAGAGCGGAGCCCCGTGCCATGTCGCCGGAGAAAGAGATGGTTGAGAACGAGTGCGTGTGGCGAAGGTGAGGCGCAGCAAAGAGAGAGTAAGGGCGCAAGCGGCGAAGGAAAGGGGAATAGTGGCGAAAGGAAGGGAGCAAGTCCTTTCCTCGATGGCTTTATACCCTTGCCATCGCTGAGCCCGGCTCCTCGTTTCTCGTGCCCACTATCTCGCTCCCTCGTTTCTCGCTATCTCGCTTCCTCGTTTCTCGCGCCCACGCTTCCACTAATCCCATTCGCCCGCTTGCGGCGCATGAGGTGGATATGCGGTTGTGGTAGTCGAGATAGATCGTATCGTGCGCGCGTTAATTACGCTCGCCGACCGAAGCGACGTTACCATATCTCCAGGCGAAGCAAATCGGTTCGCCCAGATTCATGCGCTGCTCAAGTGATGTGGCAGTCTTGAAGAGACCGCCCATGACTGACAGCTAAGACGCTGTTACCGATGTGCGTGGTTTGAGACCGTTGGGTTTCTGCCCAATCGTGGAGACCGGTCCCACCTGTCACCAGGCTTTAGGAGTGGCGTCATGCCCGACCGCTTCCCTTGAGAAGGGCGATCGCCCTGGCATAACGCCGGGGGCTACTGTCGGTGATATGGGACCGGGAGTATTGCGCCCGGAGGCTTGAGGCAGATGGAATCGCCCACGTGGCCTGGCACCTTCGGGGACGTCGGGCCCGAGGGTGAGGTGTCCGCCCTCCTCCTGATTTCCCCGAGGGGGGGGGTCGGGTTGCTCCTGTCCCGGCCCCGAGGGCCGAGGTGCCCCGACCCCTTGTGGGGTTTGCGCTATGTACATAGGTTGGGTGAACACGGTAGGGCTCACCTAACCGCATTTATTGCGGTCTGGTTAAGCGTGTCATGCTGCATGCAGCGTGACGCGGCGCGCTCTTTTATCCGGTCTGTGACCAGTCACAGACCGGTCAGATCAACGGTTAGGTGGCGACTGGCGGTCTGACGCACGCCTCGCCCCGTCCCGACAAGACGAGAGCCTCTAGGCACACGTCTCCAGCCGGAGCTAACGTGTTGCCTCTTAGAGATGGCACGTTAGCCCCGGTTAGATGAATACCAGGCTTCATCCCAACCATTACAGGCAAGATGCTACAAAGAGAAGGGTGATCATGCAGATCGCTGAGTTGACGCATAGAGGACAAGAATGACCGATCTGTGACCGGTCTGACACTGGTCGCGTCAGCAACAGACAGCCACGATCCCGCGTTGCGCCTGTCTCCGCCGGGAGTGGAGGTAGGTGTGGGCTGTCCCATCAAAGTGTCATTCGAACAGCAACCATACCAATCTCCGTCCATAAAGAGAAGAAAAGTCCAGTTTGGAAAGGGAAGGGTACATGTGGTATCCCCTTAAGATATAAAAGGAGGACCATGCCCAAAAAGCAGGGGGGAGAGAAATTTTCCGGGAAGAGGAGAGGGCTGGTTCATACTTTGTAACTTGCTCATACACAGATCCACCAAAAACACAGGAGTAGGGTATTACGCTTCCCAGCGGCCCGAACCTGTATACATCGCCCCTGTCTCTTCCTCTTTTGTTAGCACTCGATCTTTCCACATGCAGAGAGAGTGAGAGAGCTTGAGATCTCACCCTGAGCCCCCGGCCGAACCGGCAAAGGGGGGCCTGCGCGGTCTCCCGGTGAGGAGCCACCAGCTCCGTCAGATACCGTATTGGTTAAGGTTTCTATCTTGTAATCCTGCCCCCCACCCTATATAAGGTGGGCAGGAGGCCCTCTAGGGGGCATGAGACAACTAGATCGTCAGATCTATAATACACCCGGCGGATTAAAATCCCCAAACAGGAGTAGGGTATTACCTCTCATTGAGAGGGCCTGAACCTGTCTAAATCCTTGTCTCCGCATCCATCCACTTTTAGGTATCGTGCGCTACCCTCTTTTATTATTGCCGAATTCATGTTTCGACAGTTGGCGCGCCAGGTAGGGGTTGCGTCGAGTTTCCGTCGACAAGTGCGATGGAATCAACTGGGATTAATCTCAACAAGTTCTACGATTTCGACGTCGATCGGTTTGTCGTTTCGATATAATATTATCAGATTGATATATAATCACAATTGATTTTCTGGTATTTTTCCTCCTTGGTTACATGCGCCGCCGCGCTGGGAATTCCTCCGATCACTACGGGGTGAAGAAAAGACAAGCCATGGAGAAAACTAGCGGAGTTTCCGTCGGATCGTCATATCAATTGTGTCCACGCATGCACAGGGAGTGATTAACTTTAGTCAGAAGCCTTTTACGTTTACATCCAAACGTGCAGGCGTGTTGCATGCATATACCAATATAAGAAACATATGTTTTTGTTAATTCTGTATACCTTGCCGCTACTAATCAGACTGATTTGTTTACATGCATGCATTATCGGAGCTGTCATATTACGTTGTGGCGTCGGACTTTACCGAGTTATGACCACGCGTGAAGCCTCCGACTGAGATTTGATCCAGACTCGGGTCCACGATCTGTACACATGCATGGATCGGTCCAATGACATGCACGCATCCGGGAAGACCAATCTTGGAGAGTTCAACGATTTAATCTCGACTTCGCTGGATTTTTCCGTTTCAACTTATTGTTGTTTATTAGATTGATATCTAAATATCAGATTAATCTCTTGGTATTTTCTACTGTTTGCATGTAATGCCGCGTCACTACTCTTGCCGAGTGGTGTTTCCGTCTGCACGGCTGGCCTACTATGCCATGGCCTATTATGCCGCCGTTGTTGGGCGTCTACGACTTCACCGCCGGCACGCCTCCGTCGCCGCCGACTGGTGTCCTCGCCTATACGGTTGGTTAGTCACACCACCGTTCGTGGGCGTCTACATTTTCACCCACCGGCTTGCCTTCGCCGCCGCCGACTGGTGTCTCCGCCTACACGGCAGGCCCATTATGCTGCCGTTGTTGGGCGTCTACGACTTCACCACCGGCCTGCCTCCGTCACCGCCGACTGGTGTCCTCGCCTATACGGTTGGTTGGTCACACCACCGTTCATGGGCGTCCACGTCTTCATCGACCGGCTTGCCTTTGCCGCTGCCGACTGGTGTCTTCGCCTACACGGCTGGCCTATTATGCCGCCGTTGTTAGGCGTCTATGACTTCAACGCCGGCCTGCCTCCGTTGCCGCCGACTGGTGTCTTCATTGTTATTGATGGACGACTTTGTTCCCACATTGGCCACCTCTGCCATCACCAAGGGGAATATTGCAAAGCTAAGTCATCATTTATTTCATTCTTTATATGATATTGTCACGCCCGAAAATTCACTAGTAATTTCCGAACTTATTTGTGCATAAAATCCTCGTCCAGGAATCAGCCGAGGTACACAAACTGACAATTTAATATACAGATTCATCAAATTAACTAAAACGATAAATACTTACTTAAGAGGCACTTAGTCCTCACCATGAAGAAAACTGCAGCGGAAAATAAAATCTAGCGAAGCTCCGGCTCCACTCCCACAGGCAGCTCAACTGGGGTATAAGCCAAACGTCTTCTCCTCCTAGATCCTTTTTCTTCAACTGAGGTTGATTGATTATTGCAAGAATGAGCATATGACATACTCAACAAGCCACACAGCAAATATGCAAGTGCACAAGGATACCAAAGGATGGCATAATATAGGCTCATTTGCAAAAGCAGCATTTAGCAAAACATTTAAGAGAAGTAAAACAGTGGAGTAATTAATCAGAAATTTTAATCAACACTGAACAGCACACCCATGCTGCACAGGCCCAACCATCCTGAACAACCATACCCGGCTGTACAGATCTAACTCCAAACCAGGAGCTAAACAAATTATTACCAGTTATAGCATTAATAATTATTGTGAGAGGTGTGAGACTAATCACGAAAAACATTGCTCAACCCGCCCATAACCGCGGGCACGGCTATTCGAATAGTTTTACTCTGGCCAGAGGTGTACCACTGTACCCACAAGACACAGCCTCAACATCATGTCTACCATGCGTCGCGATACTGGAAAGTACCCGAATAGAGGCTGTGACAATACCCTCTGCACAACACAACTCACCACAGTGCACCATTCCTGGATCATAATCACCCCCTTATAAAACAAGGCATGGACTCCCCAGCGACCCCCGTGGGCTTATCTCCGCCACTTCTCAGTCTGGTGCTCCGCAATGAACCATGTTATACAAAAGGTAAAGCCGTTGCCCACGCTGGCTTGTGGTTGGCACGGTTAATGTTTCACAACAGTAGCTCGCGAACCGGTCCTTAATTGTCATGAGCACGACTCTCAAAACCATGTGCTCACAACCCACCATTATCAAGTTTTAGTTGGCAAGTAATTAATTAACCAATCACGATTGACCATCGTGAACTATCATTAAGCCATCATTAAATAATAATGTAGTACATATGATTCATCCCATTAGTGAGCTAATGTTTCTAAGCATGGCTAAGCAATTATATCTAACATCTAGTTGAACCAATATATATAAAGCTCAACTAGTCAAATTATAATATCCCAAGGTATCAAGAAATAGAGTAATCAATGCAAACAGGCCATAACAAAGGAATAGGTTCACACCACCCGGTGACATTCGAAAATAAATGCACAGTTGAAATAAATAGAGAAATTAAATATAGGATCAACATGCTCAAAGGATTGTGTTTAGGATCTGTGTGACTTGCCTTGCAATAATCGGTCTTCAATTAATCTTCTTGAATACTTCCGGCGCACTCACGAACCTTCGCAACGACGGAAACGACAAGCTAACACACAAAACGAAGAAAAAGACTAATAAAAACCAAATAAACAGTACATATAAAGTAAACAAACATGTAGATCATGATTTTAGATGAATTTAGCAACTTGAACCACTCAGAACCGAGTTACGATGATTTAGTTATGAATTTCCGAAGATTTAATCTATTAGAAAACCAGGAAAAAGAAAAACGATGATGACGTCATGATGACCTCATCATTGGCCGGACCAAGATGGCGACCTCGCCGGAGATTGGATGGTCGGCTGCGACTTTGGAGGACATGAACACGTAGAGGACGACGAGACGAACCCAACGGTACTCACCCTCGAACCAAACGACGAACGACGACGGCCGGCGACGAGGTCTAGCGGCGGCGCGGCTTCGGTCGACGGCGGCGACGGGGCTCTGGTGACTGGCGACAGCGGGGAGGGAGCGGCCGGGCTTCTCCACCCTCCCGCGCACCTAACGGTGGTGACGGCGACCGGCGGCGACGACGGAGGCGGCGGCGCGACGCGGATGGAGCTCGGCCGGCGACGACGGCGGGGTGGAGCACGTGGCGGCGGCGCTACGAGGCACGGGAGATCACGGGAGAGGGGGCAAACGAAAGAGGAGGACTAGGGGGTCCTATTTATAGCCATGGAAGGCCGGGATCGAGCCCACAACGACGGGAAAAACTCGGGAAAGTTTAGATCTTCGCCGGAAAAAGGAAAGGTTGAACCGCGAAATTGGAAAGGATTTCCATATAAACTTTTGGGGATTTCTTGGGGAAAAGGAAGAGGAGATTGAGAGGATTCCATTCCCGCAACTAATTTGGAGAAAGGAGCAACGATGTGGCCGGATTGGTGGGAGGAGGCGGCGGCACTGTGCACTGGCTGGAGAGCTCGGGCTCTGTCTGGAGGTAGAAGAAGGAGCACTGTAGCGACAGGGAAGAAAAACAGACTTCTATGCGGGCTGAGAGGAAGGGAGAGAGTAGGGGAAGCAAATTAGACTTTTTGTCTTGGGCTGGCTGAAAACAAAGCAAAGAAAGAAAGAGAAGGGGGAAACTCGGCTGGCGACGACTTGGGCTGCACGGCCGTGCACACAAAAGAGGGAGATGGGCTGGAAAGGGCCCAAGACTAGGAAGAGGATTATTATTACTTTTCCAATTAAATTAATCAATGAAATGATCTTTGAATTGTTAAAAATACTTCCTATGCTCAAATAATTCCAAGAAAAATCCTGAAAATACTTGGACACTCAAAGTACTTAACAAAATTATAATTAGACCATTTAATAATTAATTTAATATGTGGGTAATTACTGAAATGCTCTTTGTATGATTAAAATTAGGAATTGAGCTCCGAAAAATCCGAGAATATTCCAGAGAGTATACTTAATCATGGAGAATTTAATAAAAATTAAATCCATCCATGCTTTATATTTAGAAAATTTTATTTCCCACATTTAACTTCACTTGTAAAATAATGAACATTTAATATAAATTCTAATAATAATTTATTAAATAATTTATAAATCCTGAAACAAAAATCAGGATGTGACATACATTTTCCTTTTCCTCTGCCTCACTATGTCAACTGGTTCGCCGTTGACTAGTGAGTCGGGGGCTACAGATGTTATATCATATTTTTTAAACATTTTTTATAATATTTATCTTGATTGCTTGCGATGTAATCCGAGTACAAAAGTGCCTATCGAGTTATAGAGTTCTATCTTCCTGTGCTTTCCGTTTGGTTTGCCGATGGATAATTGCCTTTGGGCCAACTCCTAGCACCCGGGGGTTCATTGGATGGACCGAGTAACGCAAGGTGCTAAGTATTATTTAGAATAAATCAAAAGAATAGAGATAAGATAAATTTATTTTCTGCTCTTAACAATTGCAAAAGTACCCGAGTAGTAAACTCTGATCCGTGAAACTTTGTTCCATTAATGACGAACTCATGTCACTCATACGCATGTTTGGGAAGTGCCTAGGCCAACTCCCGGTGCTTGGGGGCTGTGACTAGTCGGGCAAAGTGCTTAAACGTAAGGAGTCATCTGCTTGGGGAAATCAAAATTGACAAGAGGAGAAATACATATTTATAAACATTTTAAATACTTGAATATTTCTCGAGTATTATATTTGCATCAGATACTACGCATCCTATATGTTTGTTCTGTAGGATCTAGATCCAGATATGCATAAAAGGGATTCATGGTTTTAAGCTTATCTCCTACGCTTCAGGGATGGATCAGTCAGAACATCACCACCGGCTTGCCTTCGCCGCCGCCGACTGGTGTCTCCGCCTATACAGCTGGTCTATCATGCCGCCGTCGTTAGGTGTCTACGTCTTCACCGACCGGCTTGCCTTCGCCGCCGCCGACTGGTGTCTCCGCCCACACGGCTGGCCTATTATGCCGCCGTCGTTGGGCGTCTACATCTTCACCGACCGGCTTGCCTTCGCCGCCACCGACTGGTGTCTCCGCCTGCACGGCTGGCCTATTATGCCGTCATTGTTGGGCGTCTACGTCTTCACCGCCGGCTGCCTTCGCCGCCGCTGACTGGTGTTTTCGCCTAAATGGCAAGTCTATTATGCCGCCGTCGTTGGGCGTCTACGTCTTCACCGACCGGCTTGCCTTTGCCGCCGCCGACTAGTGTCTTTGCCTGCATGACTAGTCTATTATACCGTCGTTGTTGGGCGTCTACGCTTTCACCGACTGGCTTGCCTTCGCCACCGCCGACTGGTGTCTCCGCCTGCACGGCTGGCCTATTATGCCACCGTTGTTCGGCGTCTACGTCTTCACCGACCGGCTTGCCTTCGCCGCCGCCGACTGGTATCTCCGCCTGCACGGCTGGCCTATTATGCGCCGTTTGTTGGGTGTCTACGCTTTCACCGACCGGCTTGCCTTCGCGGCCGCCGACTGGTATCTCCGCCTGCACGGCTGGCCTATTATGCCGCCGTTGTTGGGCGTCTACGTCTTCACCGCCGGCTGCCTTCGCCGCCGCCGACTGGTATCTCCGCCTGCACGGCTGGCCTATTATGCCGCCGTTGTTTGGCTTTTACGTCTTCACTGCCGGCTGCCTTCGCCGCCGCCGACTGGTGTCTCCGCCTACATGGCTAGCCTATTATGCCGCCGTTGTTTTGGGCGTCTACGTCTTCACCGTCGGCTGCCTTCGCCGCCGCCGACTGGTATCTCCGCCTGCACGGCTGGCCTATTATGCCGCCGTTGTTTGGCGTCTACGTCTTCACCGCCGGCTCGCCTTCGTCGCCATCAACTGGTGTCTCCGCCTACACGGCTGGTTTATTATGTCGCCGTTGTAGGACGTCTACATCTTCTCCGACCGGCCACCTCGTATGACGCCAACTAGTGCTATCGTCTCCACGGCTGGCCACATCGCCGCCACCGCAATTAGGCGTCATCACCTTCAACGCAAGCTGTCTACGTCTGCTGCCGACTGGTTTCTTCACTTCCATGGCTGCATGATTCTGCCAGTGTTGATTGGCCTTATCGTCTTCACCGCCGGTCGTCTCGTCTGCTACTGACTAGTGATGTTGCCTCTACGGCTGGTTTATACTGCTACCACTACCGATGGACGTCATTGTTTTCATTGCTGGCCGCCCTGTCTGACGCCGACTGGCTTGTTCACCTCCATGGTTGTGCGTTTTCGTCATCATTCGACTTCTTCCGTCGCCGACTGGTTATGCCGCTGCCGACTGGTGTTTTTATCTTCACAACTATTCATCTTCGCTACCGGTTTGCTTCTGTTGCCGCCGACTCGTGTTCACTTCATCACGGCTATACAACTTTGTCACCATGGTGGAGCAACTTCATCTTTATTATCTTTGGCATTGGCAAACTCTATTGCCTCTACTTTGCAAGCTTTGCTACTTCGCCGACCACAACATCTACAGGAGCCTCGACATCTCGGCATGCGTCAACAAGTATAATGCCATGTTATTTTACTACAACAAGTGGTGTTCCAATATTCAAGATTTCTACTCGGACATCTTCTTTGCGTATATTCACTCAAGCAATGACTACTCGACGACAAGAAGCTACAGTTCTTGACTCTATGTTCAGTTGTTTCTCAACTAACCAAAGAGTCGGGGGCTATACAAATACAAGACTCTCAAAATTCGACAAGCTTTATGTCAAGATGAAGCAATCAATCAATCAACGAGTCAACTCGGGGAGTTATTATCTTCGTCTTCGCTTCAGAGCCTACATTTAATTTTAGCAACTCCAATTATTACACCGGCAATTTTGGCTTCTTCATGCCGCCACAATCTACTCCAAATTTCACAAGTTTGAGATTTAATTTACATGTCTGGGAGTTTGGAGTCATCAACCAATCAACTCAGATCAGATTCAATGAGTTGACCAACAGCATATACTTTCCTCTAAGTGAAGCATCTGCAACAGCTATAGCACCAAGTTCTACAGCCATCTTCATAAATCAAGGGGTGTTGCATCAGTCTTCATTATGCACACGCTCGTATCAAGAAAATTATTCGAGCTTCGATATCTTCTCAACAGTTTGATGGATTATTGTCATTGACTTCATCACCAGCACCTCTACCTCATCGGCCCTGACATCTCTGCCGTTGCTAATGGATGACTACGTCTTCTCCTCCGGTTGCTTCCGTCATTGCCGACTTGTTATTTCGCCCTCACGGTTGACCTACTTTGCAAACGCTGATGAGCGTCTTCGTCATTATCATCGGTTGCTACACTGCTATTGACTGGATCACCGACATCGTCATCTTCATCAATATCCTGTCAAGCCTCTTCAACATAGCCCTATTCTACTGCTGTTTGATAGGCAACTTCGTCATCATAGTCGATCATCTATCATTGCTGCTTATCATCATTACTGTCCATTGCGTTTGTCATCGCCGACTATTTTCTTTATCTTCATGATTGATGGATTTCGTCATCGCCCTTGATGCGTGTCTACATCTTCACCGTCGGCTTGCTTTTGTCACCATCGACCAGTATCCTCGTCTTCACGGATGGATTATTATGTCACCACTAATGGGCATCTTCATCTTCTTCACCAGCTGCCTCGTCTGTCACCGACTGATTATTTCGCTGCCATGGCTACATAACATTATCGCTGGGCGCCTTCATCTTCATTGCTGGCTGACCTGACTGCTGCCGACTGGTTTCTTCGCCTTCATAGTTGTGCAACTTCATCACTTTTGATTGGTATCACTATCTTCACTACCACTTCTGGTGGGCAATATTATCTCTATATTGGTTGTCTTGTCTCTATGCCAACTACTTCAGCTACTATCAATGGACCATTGTAACTACGACAGAAGGACAAGCTATATGATTAGGGGCTTACTAACTCAAACACAAGTATCATACCTTAAATTTGGACTTGTTCCAGATACATGCAACATGAATTCATGATCATGGGTCTATTTTCTATGCTCAAAGACTGGACTATTTATTATTCTCCGTAAGGGTTATCAACCGAATACTTGCGCCAGTCGGGATTCAATTATTATATATATTTTGGAGTATCGCATAAGGGATAATCACTCAGATCAGAAGCTATTCATATGAGCTACACTTGGTCTATATCATCCGGAAGATTTATTACTCGGGAGCATGTTACATGCGTCATCCTTTGAAGGGTGTCGAAGGCATATTTTTTGGCCTAAGCCTAATATGTCTGCAGCCCATATTTTCAGGTGTGGCCTATCACGTTCTTTTAGGGACTTAGGCACTTTTTTGCTTAGTCTAAAGTGCGCGTGATTATGTGCCCAATACCTTAAAATCCTTTTATACAGCAGTTACTCAACTTGTTAGGACTTGGTACAATGCATTTTAAAAGGTGCCCAACAGTGAAGTTTTTTATAGCTGTCCCGCTGACGTTTTTTATAGTCAAGGCGCTGTTTCGGTTTATCAAGCAATTGATTGGATACAATATCATTGCTTTTTGCCACGTAAGTGTGCATTTTTATTGACCAATATTATGGCTTAGGCTGATCATATATTGTGGTCATTTTCCAGGCAGTTGGTAAATCCTTTATGAGTTTATTTACTCGGATTTTACACCACATATGCCGTATATTTCCGGGTGTGGTGAAACCATGTGTCTTTTAGGGACTTAAGCACATCTGTTAAAGCAGTGTACGCATGGCGTATGCCCAATACTTTAGAAATTTCTTTATTCACAACATACAAGCTTCTTTGTAGCTATTTTGCTATGTGAATTTTCAATGATGCAGTCAACTTTAGGTTGCTCGCATCAATTTTTACAAAGCAGTCGGTATATCACTTGGATCATGTTATTTCGGGGATTCACACCGCATATGCTATATATTGATATCAAGTCACTTGGTTGATTATAATTATCAAAACCACTCGGTTGGTTGGATTATTTATTCCTTGACTATATGCTTAGTTTGTTCAGCTAACCACATAGTCGGGGGCTACACCTATTAGGTGCATCTAGTCGATGCACCTGACTTTATTTTTCAGCCCTCCACAGTCTTCATATTTGGTAAAAGTACTTCGGAGACCATGGCGAAGATGATTGAAGCACTCAGCTTTGGAGTAATCTAGTTCGAGAGAAGATTATCTTTTAGACTGTGAAGGTCTCAGGGGCTACTGTGGAGATTATGGGTACCCCATACCCACATGGCATAGTTATCCGACTGGCTATAGGGGATAACTTATATCTATGGAATATGTAACAGATCATGACTTGGGTATTACGTTTCCTTGTATGTTACGGAACGGCCTAAAGTCCTGGTTTGATAATATTGTAAAGTATATTTAGGAAACCGATACCGTATTGGTTAAGGTTTCTATCTTGTAATCCTGCCCCCCACCCTATATAAGGTGGGCAGGAGGCCCTCTAGGGGGCATGAGACAACTAGATCGTCAGATCTATAATACACCCGGCGGATTCAAATCCCCAAACAGGAGTAGGGTATTACCTCTCATTGAGAGGGCCTGAACCTGTCTAAATCCTTGTCTCCGCATCCATCAACTTTTAGGTCTCGTGCGCTACCCTCTTTTATTATTGCCGAATTCATGTTTCAACAGTCGTGTTTGAATCACATCCCTTGTCCACAAACCAGACACAGTGCGTCCCCCAACTATTGAAACCGAATTAATTACCTCCCTACATTGGGTTGCAGCACATGGTGTCACCCTCTCTCGCAGTCTCCCCTTCTCCCCTCCCCTTTTATTCCGGAGTAGTCAGACTTGGAAGATCCACGGCTAGCAGCGGCGGGCTGGGTGCTTGGGGGAGGGGGGAGGGATTTAACTTTTTGCCACTTTTAAGATATGATGTGTCAATTAAGAATTTGCCATCCACAGTTTATGACATGTGAGTCTTCACATGTCTACGACTTGTGGATCTATGACATGTTCCTCTGACTCACAGTGTTCCACTTGTAAGAATGGCAAATAGTTAAATATCATCGGGTGGGGAGGTTAGTGTTAGTGATATGCCCTAAAGGAAATTATAGAGTTGATTGTATCACATACTATGTTTACATATTTATCCGACATTGTTCCTTGAAATAGATAACTCCTTATTGGTTAATGAATATGTGATTCTTTAATGAGACTCTTTATGTTGTTTGTTACTATTTCTAAAGGATCCCTGATCAAATATCATATGTGGAATAAATATGTTTATATGATCAGCACATGTATTAATTGATGATCATGTCTCATGGATCATGGTATAGAGATACCAAATTATCAATATAGACACATGTTGGTGAACATGTTGTTGGATAGACCCAACATGAGACACTGCAAGAGCCATATGTGTTGTGTCATCAGTGATCTTATAGAATGTTGGTGTTGAATCCTTAGACCAGAGATTATCATGGTTCTCAACATATGTAGTAGCTTACTTAGGGACTGCTAAACGCTACTCCATAATTGGGTACTTATAAAAGTAGTTTTCGGGTATGCTATGAAACAAGTAGTGAGATATGAATAATCAAGATGGGATTTGCCCCTCCTATGGAGAGATATCTCTGGGCCCCTCGATGTTGTAGATTATGGAAGTGCATGGCCATGCCAAAGGTGATTGAGGAGTCAATCACAAGTTATATAATCTATCAACAGGTTCGAGTGAATGATTGAGCTATTAGAGGATGGCACATATCTAGCCTTGAGCTTAATCGATATCGTGAGGCAAAGGGGTTCATAAAAGTATACACTAGAGGTTCAGCCGATATGATCTTTATGTATGCCCGGTGGGTCAATACGTTCTGCTAGGGACCGCTGTTGACGCGTGGACCGAAAAGGAGTTTTCGGGTTACAACCGAGTATATATGAACCTACAGGGTCGCACGCTTAATGGGCCGGAATAAGGGGATTGGATGGAGATCCAATATGAGCTTACTTCGGATAGGGATTCGAATAGCAGTCCTACGGGCCTTGGAGGCCCGAATGATGGATCCTATATATTCGTGAGGGATGTGACCGGCGGAGGCATAACATCACGTGAGAAACCCTAGCCGTCACTTCCCTCCCCGAGCAAAACCCTAGTCGCGCGCGGGTGCTATCACATCTGCGCGTGGCGTTCCGTCCCTGTACGTGGAGATACCGGTAGAGGCGCCGCTGGTTTGCGGTGCTGATCGGCGTGGGAGTACGGCGAGGAGAACGCACGAGGAGGAGAAGGTCGAGCCGGTGCGATCGACTACTTCCTCTACATCGACGCGCGCTACTTCGCGAGAGTTCCTTCGACTTCTCAGCGTCTTCTTCCGCTGCACAGCGCGTCGAGTGGTAACGATCTATGATATAATACATGCATGGTTCCTGGTTTACGCGATAGAAAATTTTGATTTATGCTATCGTAGCCTACGCGTATCCCAACAGTTAGTGGGGTTGGAGAAATACCTGAAGAGAGGAGAGGGGTTGGAGAAAGTGGCGATGAACTATAGCGAGAATTCGAGAGAGAGCGAGAATGATGATCGATTGGGCAAACTGTACTGGGGTCGTGATAGGTGCAAACACACCTCATCCTATTGTGTGTTTATCCAAACCTTTACACAACATATAGTTATCAAAAAAGAAAATCATTAGTTGCACAAAATTATGTCATAAGTTACACATAATTAAAATGGCAACTACAATAGGTGAGGAGTGAAATTTGCATAGAAATACTTCTTTTGAAAGCAGTTTAATAAAGACCATTATTGGAAAGCCTGGATGCTTGTTGCCGTCTAACGCAATCTCACACCGTCATCATTTGTCATTTGAATCGAAATCGACGGAGATGGGGAATCATCGAATCAAAGAGATGGCGAGATAGGAAATTTCGAGTGTTTAGTCAACAAAGTCAATAAGCCCAATGGGCCTATTATTCAGCAGCGGCGATTGGCCCAACAGCGAGCGCCCCTTGGCGGTTTTGCCTGTCGTTTGTCAAGCTGTTATCCTCCTATTTTGAACTAGGAGCAGGGAGGAGCTGGGAGATTAGGGGCCAGAGGAGGAGGGGGGCTAGCGGGCGACGCGAGGTATTGGCCAGACCACTTCGTACCGAGCCCTCCGCTACTGGCGGTGAGCGAGCTCGATCAAACGTGATTAAGAAAATCCGGTCAGGTTGATGCTTTGTCTCCCCTGGTTGATATCCTAAATCCGTTTAATTTGCAAGTCATAAATAAAGAAACTAGAAATGTGAAATGTATCGGTCCGGAAAGCATGATGCCCCGTACAATAATCAAGAGAAAACCAGAAATTAAAACGCGTACGTGGGGTAAGCCTACCTGGTGATTGATCGTGAGCGAAGCAGCAGCGCCCACTGCATGCAGTCAGCTACAGGGTTGTATTGTACCACCACGTATACGGGCGATTGCTCGGAATCCAATGGAAACGAGATAGTAGCAGCAAGCCAAGCTGCAGAGCCAGCCGTACGTACGTGCGTGCCGCGGCATGTCACGGCCAGCGTCCAGCGACCCGTCGCGGCGAGGGAGCGAGCGTCGTGTGGCTATATCCGGAGACGTCGTGGTCGGCATCGAGCCCCCATCCACCGATATCGCAATCACGTGTCGCCGACCGATGCGTGCGTCGTCAGACGGTTTTGTACCAGCGGTTCTATTTATGAGCAGGAGCTGTTTGTTCCCGCTCGTGGCCGCGACGGCTCGCTCGCGCGCGCGGGGACCGCCTCCGCCCGCTCCCGCCTGTGACCGCGACGGATACGCAGAGCAAACAAGTTGTGGCTGCCACGCCCCCGGTTAAATGCCAGAGAATCTCTCGTCAATTCCGCGCCCTACTAACCTTATTTCAGTACTCCTACTTTGGGCAGGGTATATGGCTGTCAAGATGACTCACTTTCCAAGTGTACTTTTCACTAATGTAATTTAGGTTACATTTATTTCTATATGGTTTGTACCTCCCTACTTGTTTTGATATATGTAGTCGGGAACAGCAGGTAGGTAGTTAAGGGCCGCTGTCAGTTGATATATTTCTAGCTCGCTTTATTCGTTTTCTTCCTCTTATATTTATTGCATCCCCTTTTATGTGTCTGTTTTAGTTTGAGCTTTGAACATTAAGGTAGCCTTCGATTATTGTCTAGCTTTTACAATCCTATAATTAGAAAAAAAAAACTATTGTTTACTGATCTATCGATGTCATTTTCACATGTCAAATCCTAAAACTTGAACATATATATGTAAATATATAATTTACGATTTTATCTTAGTTGTTTCTACGATTGGCAAATCTCACGTTTACAAATGCTACTACTGTAAGTACTAGCTAGTAGTCCATGTATGTACAACTAGGATGGTAGATTCAGCCTTTCCAAGCAACCAGTAGATTCATACTTCGAAACCGCCCAGGCAATTTGCAGAACTAGCGGCGGCCGGCGGCTCGCAAGAAATATCTCGATTGATTGGCTGAAAAATTCTTGGCCAGACATCGTTAGGACCTTGTCTAGGTATGTAGGCCCGGTACATCCAAAGCTCTCGTTAAAGATAAGCCTGATGCTTTGTTATTCTTGGATCTTTGTGCTTTATTTCTTGCATATGGATCGTGCCTATGTAGCAGGTTGCAAGCAAATCTATTTTTACAATTGTCTGCACTGTTCACTGCATGCAGCAATACCCATGCATATCTCTCTTCTTCACCTGCTGTGCTGTATCATGTCATCTGTATGGTTGTTCTGCGCCAAGTTGCTGCTGTGCACACTTGCGTATATTTCAATTTAATTTAATTATTAAGTAATATAGCGCATACTTATTAAGATATCCTCATCCAAATGTTCTGGCAGTTCACTTAAACTAGCATTAATATTATTCTGACAAAAAAAAGCAGTTTTGGGTGTGCAGGAAACAATGGTAGCTAATAATGTTCTCAAGTCTTTTTTTTTTTACTCAAAGACAGTGGGGGAAGCCCCCACGATTAAATTATATTAAAGAAGGAAAATAAAATACACACAAAAAAAACAAAAGAAGAAAGCTAAGATTACAGATTGTGATTCCATGATTGAACCGTGGGTCTATAAACTTATCTGAACCTAATTAAATGTAGGCTCAAATCCTCCTTCAAACCCTTCCTCTAATTGTGAACTGGTGGCTGAATACCTTGAAAAATAAGGCCATTTCTTTCCTTCCATATATTCCAGGCTGCCAGTAGAAATAGTTCCATAAAACTATGCATAAAACTATGCTGAGAAAAGGAATTTCTTTGAACCTGCAACATTTGATGTTCTCAAGTCCTTGCTTGCCATGGTATTTAATTAGCTCTATGCATGTATATATGGAAATAAGAAAAACAAATATCTTCATTTATCCATTTCTATAGAACAAGTGGGAAATGGCAAATGTAATCTCACTACAAGAAAAAAAAATGATTTTTCACTGCGAGGCTTATAAATTTTACAACGGACCATATTTTTAGCTGCGATTATCCGCTTGCGAAATTATGTAGAGGGACCCGATTTTTCCCCACCTACGAAAATGAATTTTTCCAGACGGACTATTTAAAGGAGCTGTCTACGATAATATTTTTACTTTTGTTGGCAGACCTTTTAAAAGGTCCGCCTCCAAAATTTAATTTTCGCATACGAACCACTAAGACCACCGTCTGCAAAAACCACGACCGAACAACACATAGAAAAATAAATTCCCACATCTGTTCTTATCACCATGTCTCCACAACCACTCCATATCTAACCTTATACCTCCCTCTCTGTCTCACCATCAAACCCTCTCCCTCTCCCTCTCCCTCTCCTCAGAGCTTACAAGGAGGAGGAGGGCAGTCGGTGGCTCGGCGAGGAGGGGCCGGCGGCGGTAGCGGCTCGATGAGGAGGAAGGCCGGCGGTGGCAGCGGCTCAGTAAGCCGGGAAGAGAGCCAACGAGGAGGAGGGCCGGCAGCGACAACGGCTCGGCGAGGAGGATGCGGAGGGCCCATGGAGGCAGCGGCGCGGCGAGGAGGACGAGGGCCACGACGGGGGATTCTCGACTCAGCGAGGAGAAGCGGCGGTGGCTCGGCGAGGAGCAGCGGCAGTGGCTCGACCGGCGAGGATGGCCAGCGATGAGGAGGAGGGCCGGCGGCAGATCGACTCTTCCCCTCCCCTCCAATCCCGTTGGCGACGGTAGCTCTATGACGAGGAAGAAGGGCGGCGGCTTGGTAGAGACAGCGACGAACACTGCACGCAGTAAGAGCGACGTACGGTGACGGCGATCATACAGGGAGGGCGTACGTTGTCAGCAGTCTCTAGATATCCTCCGTTGTTTTTCTTCCTCTAAATCCATATCCATAATTCATTTTCTTTTCTCTTTATATCTGTGGAATATGTGAATCTTGTTCTTCTTAGTTGTATGGTGATGTTTTATATGTGAATTTTGTTCTTCTCATTTGTGTAGTGACATTTGATTTTATTTGCATTGTGCTTAATCTGTGGAAATGGTAGCTGAATCGGGATATTTTCAAATGTATTTTAATTTTTTTACCCAAATTTTTCTTCCTAGGTGGTCTGTTTTAGGTGCCTGCCTAAGAAAATGTGATTTTTGCAGGTGGACCGCTTAACGGAGCTGCCTCCGAAAATGCTTTCAAAGGCCTTTAGGTGCATGTGGAGGTTTTGGCCGCCTGCAAAAATATGTTTTCCAGCACAATGAAGTATTGTCAATATTAACCAATTTTATTGCCCAAAAGATATAGTTTTATAAAATGGTATATATCTGAAGAAATTCCAAGTGCTGAAATATCCTTTGTCCGAATGCACAATACATATGGAAATCAAAGCATTGCATTCAATAACACATTCTGTGATTTGAACTGATTTCCTGTGAAAGCGAACCTACTTTGTGGTGAAATACTGAGGTATAAGCTCATGGTTCCTAAACGTTAAAATTGGTGGATATGCAAGCAGTTCAAAGGAAGAGAAAACTGACCTTATTTTCTAACGAACCGACAAGAGAAGTGCCAATTATACTAACAAGATATATTAAAGAAAACAACAGGAAGGAAAATACCAGGAACAACAAGGAAAAAGCAAAATTATCTGCCTAGATCACTTTCGACAACTTTTGCAATATTGGTTGCAAAATGCATGAAAATGTAAGTGTGGTGATGGCGAAACATGAAAAATTAAGCACCATGCAATTTGTGGCAAATGAACTATACCTCTCCCATCACTGCAAATGGACAATTGAGGGCGGTGTCCCAACTTGCGTGTTATCGGATTGCCCCTCGCTCGTTCAAGACAGCAAACCTCCAGCTCTACTTGGATATGAATAAGGTACTAATTACGGTCAATGAAGTAACTAGGCAAGCTAAATTTTGCCTTGACCGGTTAGGAATCACTGGTGGAATCACTGGTGGAGAAACCATCTTTACTCCCAGTTGGGGACCCCTTTAGTCTCGATTTTTCAACTGGGAGTAAGGATCCGGGACGGGTTGGTAACACTAACCGGGACTAAAGAGAGGGGATCTTTAGTCCCAGTTATTGTTACCAACCGGGACTAAAGAGACAATAACGGCGGTAACATATGGTCCCCTTTTCTTTTTCTTTTTTTTTTCCTTTTTATTTGCTCCCCTTTTCTTTTTCTTTTTTTCCTTTTTATTTTCTCTCGAATCAAGTAGGCAAATCCCCAAATCAAAAGTAACATCCTAAATTCACATCATCAAATCCACATCACAAATCATAAAGTTACTTATACACACAAATCAAATACATCACGAAATCCTAAAAAATTACACACAAATCAAATACATCACAGATCCAAACAATGAATCACAAATTTATACATCTTAGTGAATCACAAATTTAAAAAAAAAGAAAAAACAATGCCGCTGCCGCCGCTCGCCACGGCCGCCGGGCGCGGCCCTGCCGACCTTCGCCCCGCCACACGCTGCCCGCCGCCGGCCGCAACTGCCGCCGCCCACCGCCCGCCGCCGGGCGCCGCCCCGCCGGCCTTCATCCCGCCACCCACCGCCGGCCTTCACCCTGCCGCCCGCTGCCGCCCGCTGCCGCTCGCCGCCCGCCACGGCCGCCGTGACCCGCCCCCCGCCGCGCACAGTGGGAAGGGGAGGAGGAAGGGGAAGGAGAGGAGGAAGGGGAGGAGGTGGAGGAGAGGGGATGAGCAAGAGAGGATAGATCTGAGGAGAGGGGAGAGATTCGATATGTCTAAGTTGTAATGGTGGAGGAGAGGATAAATGATAGGGATTATATACTACGCGTTCAATTTTAGTCCCGGTTGATAATACCAACCGTGATCTTTAGTCCCGGTTGGTCCCGGTTGGTAATACCAACCGTGACTAAAGTGGTGATCTTAGTCCCAGTTGGTAACACCAACTGGGACTAAAGATCAAAATTTTTGTAACCGGGACTAAAAACAATCTTTAGTCCCGGTTCTTTTTGGAACCGGGACTATTGTAGATTTTGCCAAACCGACCAAAGATGGTTTCTCCACCAGTGAATGTTCAACCTTTGAGTCCATACCCACCTTCTTTTTATTTGACTAGGAAAACTGCCAGGGCTTTGCCCAGCAGTGTAATTTTATAAATAAAGAAAATATTTACACGGTTACAGAGATTACATGCGGGTCATACAGAAAGACTATAAGGTTTGTACCCAATTAAAAACAGTTTGCTTTAAAGGATCATTCATTCTGCACATATGCAGAAGAACTACTTTGACAAAAAGAGATCTCCATGCCTGGAAGGAGGGCTGAATGTTCTGAAATATGATGCCATTCCTTTGCTTCCAGATGTGCCAAGCTGCCAAAAAGAAAATTTCCAGGAAACCCTTCTGAGCAAATTTGAGTCTTGCTAGGGTGATCATTTGGAAAAATTCCAAATTATTATTCCACTCAATTCCTAGGTATTGCCAACACCTGATGCTGAAAGGACATAAGAAGAATAGGTGTAGCCTTGTCTCTCTGCAGTTCGCATTGCACAAAACACATGTGAGATCATTATTTTCTTTGACACAATGTCTTCTATCCAGCATATTTCTTGTATTGAGCCTATCACAGAACATTAGCCAGGCAAAGACTTTGATCTTCATGACACATTTTGTTTTCCATAGCCAAATCATGGGCCTGGGGGGTTGCAATGCAGAATAATTTAGCTTATAAAATTTCTTAGCTGTGTACTTATCTGAACCCCAGATAAAATTCCAAGCATCCCCCATCCTTGATTGTAAATTCAAACTGTCCAGAACCTCCTGAAGCTGCAAAAATTCAGAATAAGCCTCATCTGAGAGGGGTAGGGCGAAAGAATCTTCTAAGGGTCTTGAACACATGGCCTTGACTGAATCAGACTTATACATGGTCACAGCAAAGAGATTGGGGTAGCTGATGCATTTAAAATCATCATTCCATGGATCATTCCAGAAAAGGGCAGTTCTTCCTGTCCTGATTTCGCATTTTGCTATCCCCCTGAATATGTCTACAAGAGATGTGATGTCCCTCCACCAAAAAGAACCCTTATTCATCATCAAGTGTGGAACTTTAGAATCATAATATGATTGTGAGATTAATTTCACCCATGGTAAATCAGCACCATTATAGAACTTGACCATATGCTTTAGAAGAAGGGATGTGTTTTGAACTCTCAGATTGATAACTCCTAAGCCTCCTTTCTCCTTAGGCATGCACACCCTATACCAGGAAGCTAGAGATTTCCTTGTAGAAGAAGGGTTATTCCCTCTCCACAGACAATTCTTACGAGCTGTGTCAATGGCCTTGATGACTGTAACTGGTAGCTACAATGAGGACATGTAGTAGGTTGGGATAGAAGACAGGACTGAGTTGATCAAAGTTAATCTTCCTCCTTGAGGCAAAAAAATGGAGCTTGCTGTCAGCCTCCTTTCAACCCTGTCTACCAACGGAGCAAAGTCTACCACTCTAGGCCTGGTGGTTCCCAAAGGTAGCCCCAAATAAGTGAAAGGAAGAGAACCGATCTTACATCCCAAAATGCCAGCTAGTAAATCAGCTTTGTCCTAAGACATATTAAGTGGGTACAGACTTGATTTATTATAGTTTACCTTGAGGCCTGTGGATTGAGCAAACATATTCAAAATAGCCTTGAAACAGAAGACTTCTTTCTGAGATGTTTTTAGCAAGATCAAGGTGTCATCAGCATACTATATGATTGGGAAACCCTCCCCACTGCTTTCATTAATTGGTTTTGACAGAAAGCCTTGATGAAAAGCTTTGTTGATTATTCTTTGCAACAGCTCTGCCCCCAACACAAAAAGCAGAGGTGAGAGAGGAACTCCTTGTCTGACCCCTCTTCTGCATTTGAAAGAATTCCCTGGCACCCCATTCAATAGCACAGCACAAGAAGCAGTAGAGAAAACCATCTGTACCCACTCAATCCATTTTAGAGGAAAACCCATATGCTGCATAACTGAAAGAATTGCAGAATGCTCAATGGTATCAAAGGCTTTTTCAAAGTCTAACTTCAAGAGGACGATTTCTCTTTTTGATTGCTGACATTGGTGAATATATTCAAAAGGCCAGGCAGGACAATCCTGTATGGTTTTTCATTTGATGAAACCATAATGATTATCACTCACCAGTTTAAGAATTACCCCTTGAAGTCTGCCAGCTAGCAATTTAGTTAAGATTTTCAGACTTATACCCATAAGGGAAATGGGTCTGAAATCATTAACAGTCTCTGGGGAAGTTTTCTTTTCTTTGGAACCAGGGTTATAAAAGAGCTATTAAGGATTTCCAAATCAACATTTCCAGCATGAAAATGAGCTACCAGTCTATAATAGTCCTGAGCTATAATATGCCAACACTTTTTCATGAAAAAGCCATTGAAACCATCCGGCCCTGGTGCTTTGTCAGCTGGAATAATGGAGATGAGACTATCTATTTCCTGAGTTGAGAACATGTCAACCAAGCTGCTCAAATCTATATGTCTGTCAAAAAGAGAATCCAAGTCAAAAGCCATCTGTGGGGAATTAGATACACCCATCCTGTTCTTAAAGCTGTGATGAAACAGAGAAGCTTTCTGCTCACTAAGATGTATAATCTATCCATCATGATCTAGCACTTGTGAGACAGTGTTGATTCTGAACCTTTCAGTGGCTATTGACTGAAAGAATTTTGTATTCTCCTCCCCCAACATCATCCATCTATTGGTTCACCTTTTTGTTTCCAATAAATCTTCCTGAATTCCAATAATTTCAAAATCTATACCTTAACTGTTTCTCTAAAATTCCACTCATAGATTGAGAGCATTCTGTTTTCTTCGACTAAATCCAGAAAGGCCACCACTTTGTTGCAGTTTTTTAGCAATCCCATCAACTTAGACAGATTCTTACTCCAAGCAAGGAGCTTTTTCCTAAGCACTTTCAATTTGAAAGAAATGCACTTGGCAGGATCATCGAAACCAGGATCTAAAGACCAAACTACCTGAACAATATCGAAAAACCCATCCATCTCTACCCAATAATTTTCAAATCTGAAAATAGGGGATTTGGGGATTTTTGTGTCAATTTTCACTACACATGGCACATGATAAGAGATGTTTCTGGTTAGAGGCAGCACTAATGTGTTTGGATAGTCCATTGTCTATGAGGCTGAAGTGAAAACCCAATCTAATCTCTCAAGAAGTGGATTCTGCTGCATATTACTCTAGGTGAATTTTCTGCCTTTAAGAGGGATTTCCAGAAGGCCAAGGATGCTAATGATATCATTGAAGATGAAAATGTCATTCATATCTGCACCATCTTTATTTCTGTCTTGCACAGATCTATAGAAATTAAAATCACCCAAGAAAAGCCAATTTTGCTGATCAGCAATTTGCACAGTTCTGAACCAAGAAACAAAATTTGCTCTTTCAGGGCCACTACAAGGGCCATAGACACAAGTCAGGGTCCATTTCTAGGCACAGTGTCTTGAGGTGAAGTCAATGGTGACTGAAAAGAGGTTAACCTCTACCACTGTCCCCACAAAAACTCGAGATGACCAAATAATCAGGATACCTCCTAAAGCTCCACTGCAAGGGGCAAAAGCAAAACTATCTAAATTCTTTGGGGAAAATTTCCTGATATCAAATAAATCAAAGTGATCTTTTTTAGTTTCTTGAATGCAACAGACCTGACAACCACTATCCTCAATTTTCTGCCTCAAAGAGAGCAACTTGGATTCAGCATTCATTCCTCGAATATTTCAACAGAGCACATTCCAAGATTTAAAGTTATTCATGATAAACTGGATAAAGGAGACTGGAATAAACAGAACTAGCACAACCAGTTTGTAATAAAGGAGCATCCCAAGTATTCAAAATGTACATAACTGAAACATTTAACTGATATGACACAAAAGTTTTTGCCCAAATACAGACCATTACATGTTCGATAAAAATCTGATTAAAGTCTGCAGAAACACACAAAAGGTCTAAATTCATTTTTCCTCCATATCAGGCCTGGGCATCTTCTTCCTTCTCTGGCCTCCCAGGCTAGACTCAGCTATCTCCTCAGGAGCTAGCTCGCACATGTCCACTCCCATCTTTTGCAATAGAGAAATTGAGCAATCAGATGGTGAGGAATCAGAATGGATATCATCATAGACATTAGCATTAAAATCAGTTTCCTTTATGCAAGTATCATCAAATATTTTTGCTATACCTGCCAATTCTTTGAGTTTTCTTGCAGACTTCCCCCTTGGCTTACCAATGCCCATTCTAGGATCTACCTTTAGTTCAGAATCCCCTTTGATATGCTGAAGTCTTGCACTCTGCCTCCTGTATGGATTATATAAAAGAGTTTTGCCATCCCTTTTCTTAACTGGGGCTTTTGGAAGCATCAAAGGAGCAGCTGTTTGGCAGACTGGACTGAAGGGTGGGTGAACCGCCAAAGGCAAGACTTCAAGAATTTCCATGTCTTCATGGGCCTGTGGCTGGGGAGGACAATTAGACTTATGAAAGTCCAAGGCCCAGGTAGCATCCAGCATATTCACTTGTGTCACATCCTGATTTTTGTTTCAGGATTTATAAATTATTTAATAAATTATTATTAGAATTTATATTAAATGTTCATTAATTTACAAGTGAAGTTAAATGTGGGAAATAAAATTTCCTAAATATAAAGCATGGGTGGATTTAATTTTTATTAAATTCTCCATGATTAAGTATACTCTCTGAAATTTTCTCGGATTTTTCGGAGCTCAATTCCAAAATGATACAAAGAACAGTTCAGTAATTATTTGATCATTAATGATCTAATTATAATTGTTTAGAGTTTTTCTTGTTTTAAAAAAAATCCTTAAATTATAAATTGTTGTTTAAAAGGAATTATTAGAAATGATCTTAAAAGCTTAAAAGAGAAGATCTTTTTTTTTTAATTTGCTAAATCTCAATATAAAATTGGGCTAGATAAAATTTTGTTAAATACTTCTCTTGAATCTTTAGTTCCTAGATTTTTCTGGGATTTATTTGAGCCAAGAAAGTATTTTTAATAAATGGAATTGCATTTCATGAATAATTTAAATTGAAAAAGGTTTACAGCCCAGGGCAAAAGCCGGCCCAAAACCTCTCTCTTTCTCTCTCCCTCCCCGGCCCAGTCGGCCCAGCCTGCCGTCGCTTCCTTCTCTCTCTCGGTGCCGCTGACAGGTGGGGCCTACCCGTCAGGGCTGTCTTCCTCCTCCAGCCGTCGCCCGGCCGAACCCTAGCCGAGCCGCGCCGCCGCCGCCTTTCCAAATTCGCTCGCCCCTTTCCCGATACGGTGAAATCAATAGAGGGGAAATGATCTTCTCGATCTCCTCTACCTTTTCTCTTTTGGAATCATCGCCTAATTCGGTTTGGAAACTCGTGGATTCGATCTCGAATCGGATTCGTCTCTCTCTCCAACCCTAGCTTTCCTTCTCGCCGCCGATCGCCGTGGGCCTCCGTCGCCGCTCGCTAGCCCCTTTATAAGCATCCCCGGGACCTCCTCTATCCGCCGCCACCTTTGCCTTAGCCCGCCGTCGCGTCTAGCGCCGCCTCCGCGTAGCCTTAGCCGTCACCGTCGTTGCCGTCGGTTCAGCCGCGCCGCGCCGCCGTTGCAGCCGCCGTCGTCGGTCGCCGTCGCCACCATCGGGATCGCGAGGTCGTCGCCGTCCCCGTCCACCGCTTCGCCGCCGCCGAAGACCGCCGGAGCACCGCCGTCACCATCGACCCGAAGACCGTCGCCGCTTCTTCCTCATCGCCGGCGCCGTCCGTTGCTCTTCCGCCGTTGTTTTGGTCACCGGTGAGTTCGCCGCGTCGCCCTCTACCTGTTGGTGTCCTCCGTTTGCGTCGTCGCGCCGTCGTTCGCCGGCGAGCATGCGTTGCCGAGCCGCCGCCGGTGATGACGTCATCGCTGACGTCATCGTCGCTGTCCCCGTAGACCCGCTGTGGACCGCCTTTGATGACGCAATAATTCCCTTTTCCTTTTCAAAAATAATTCATTATTGCGTCATAATTCAATTAAAATCCATATAAATGCTTTAATCCGATTTAATCTTTGAAAATTCATAACTAATTCATTGTAACTCAGTTTAATGTGGTTCAAGTTGCAAAAATTATATAAAATAAAGATCTACATATTAAAATTATCCATAAATTGAATTAAATTTATTTAATTCTTTTTAAATGGGCTTTAATTAGATTTAATCTTGTAAAATTCGTAATAAATTCATTTGAAGTCAGAATGAGGCCGTTCAAGTCTCATAATTCATCTAAAATTATGATCTACATGTTTGTTTACTTTATATGTATTGTTTATTTGGTTTTTATTAGTCTTTTCCTTCGTTTTGTGTGTTAGCTTGTTGTTTCCGTCGTTGTGAAGGTTCGTGAGTGCGTCGGGAGTGTTCAGAAGATTAATTGAAGACCGGTTATTGCAAGGCAAGTCACACAGATCCTAAATACAATCCTTTGAGCATGTTGATTGTCGCGTCCCAAAACGACTCTAAAATACATCCTCGAAATTGTGCATAGAATAATTAAAATTCATGTGAAAGCCTCCAACAATTAAAATGTGCAAAGTTAAAAGTCGAATAAGGCTTGGAGGATTTTTGTATATTTCTTAAAAGCCTAAAATGCGTAAATAAATTTTAGTGGAATTTTCAGAGCACAAATAATAATTGAGAAGAAATAAACAAAGTTAAAATGGTTTTATAAAAAGAAAAACCTTAAAAAGTCCTTTTCCCCCCCTTCCCCCTCTTGGGCCGGCTCGGCCCAGCTCCCTCCCTCTCTCTCCTCTCCCCCGCGGCCCAATCGGCCTTCCCCCGCGCGCGCGCCGCTGACGGGCGGGCCCGCCCGCCGCCCTCGCTGACGGGTGGGGCCCACCCGTCATCCCCTACCTCGCGCCACACCCGCCGCCTCGCCCGTGCCCTAGCGCCGCCGCCGCCGCGGATTCCGCCGCATCCCGCCGCCCCCGCGCGCAATAAAGAGGGAGAAATCACTCCCCGTGATTCCCTCTCCCTTTCCCCCCACTTTTCCCTCTCTCTCTCCCTCGGATTCGTTTGGAATCACTCCCGCAAACCTCGCCGGCGCCATTGATGGAGCCCGAGATTGCCGCGCCGGTTTCCGTCCTCTCCGGCCGCCCTATCTCACTCCCAACACTATATAAACGTTCCCTGTGCCTCCCTCCTCCGTTTCCGCCACTCGCCGCTCTCTCTCCCCGTCGGAAACGAGCTCGCGCCGTCGTCCTCTCTCTCCGCCGTCGCCGCCGAGCTCCGGTCCGCCGCCGTCGTCGCCCCGGACCTCCTCCCGCTTCGGCACCGCCTCCTTCGGCTTCGCCGCGTCCTCGCCAACCTCGTCCACTCCTCCGTTTCGCCCGCCGACCGCCGGAACGCCGCCGTCCTCGTCGACCCGAGCCGCGCCGCCGCCTCCCTCCGCTCCGGTCGCCGTTCCCGTCGTCGCCGTCGACCCGGGGTGAGCCGTGGACCGCCCATTTCGCTTCCCCCTTCCCTCCCCTCTCTCGGCCGCCGCTCCGCCGTGCCTATGGCCGCCGCCGGCGACCATAGGGGCGCGGGCGCGCCGCCTCCCGTTGGCCGTGCCGGCGAGGCCGCCTTCGGGCGCGCCCCGCGGCTGCCAGGTGGGGCCCGGCTGTCAGCCGCCCGCGCCCTCGGGTGCGGCTGACGCGTGGGACCCACGGCGCCGGCCGGCGCAAGCCGCGTGCACCCGGTCCACCGTGGACCGTGAGGCTGCCGCGTGGGCCCCACTCCCGTGGACCCGGTCCGCGCGCCCCTCCCCTCGGCTGACGCAATAAATCCGATTTTAAATTAAAATTTAAATGAAGAAATTCGCAAATATCCATTTAAAGAGCATATAAACTTCAAATGGCCATAACTTGGCCATTTGAACTCGGAATTGGACCGTTCAAGTCTCTAATTTTTCCTTAAGAAGTCAAGAACCCATTTTTGTGCTTTGTTTCTGCTTGTTATATGGAGTTTATTAGAGTAAAAGCCTTTTCTTTTCCGTTGGTCGTGTAGACGCTGCAGCTTCGGAAGATCCGCTCTTCGTGGAGGTTGAAGCCGACGTTTGGGAAAGCGAGCAAGGCAAGTCACATCATCTTTGAACATATTGAATCCTAGTTTGTAAAATTATGTTGATTTAAATTATTGCATTATCGCTTTATTTAAATTCCCACGTTATCACTGTTTTATTTAGCCATGCCTATTTACCTTTGTTATGACCTTATTATTATTGTTATTGCTACTATTACCTTGTTCACCCTAGAATAAACAAAACCCCAACTAGTGGACACTCTACTCATGGTATCCCTAGTATGATTTTAGGTAGATGCTTTGCTATTTAATTAGGTAACCTTAGGTGGTTTTTCAACTCTAGACTTTGGGATTATTCATATCACCTGGACACTATGGAATGGTTTGGTTATTGTGGAATTGGCTTCACACCGCTCCCTCTATTCAAAATCCCCAAAATGGTTTTAGGCTGGGCTCGGGGTGCATGGTTTTGATAGTAGCACCTTGGCCATATAAGGACCGGTCTTCGGGCCTCTGTTGCAAAGCACTACCGTACTTCCACATGTCTAGTGGGTAAGGCTTAGTTTGTGGCTCAGTCTAGTTATAAACAAAAGTACACGGATTAGAGATGGAAGAAGTCGGGGGTCGATGGACATCTCTAGGACAAATGAAGGCTACACGAGCTGCGGCCCGGTAGTCGAGATGTCATGGCACAGGGCCGGTGTCCTGCTGCTAGGGGCTCAGTCCTGCCTGCCTGTCCCGGAGGTTCCGGCCGTAGGTGGGATTGGGTCGGTACTCTTGTCTATGGCTAGGATGGGTTGGAAACTATGTCACGTCTTCTGTCTGTATACCGTGGTGGTATGTGGCACGGGGTTGCACTGTGAGGAAGATGTGTCTTGTGGGTAAAGATGTACACCTCTGATCAGAGTATAATCTATTCGAATAGCCGCGCCCTCGGTTTTGGGCAAGCCGAGCAATGTACCCAAGTTAGTGTTTTAATTCTTAAAACCTGCTTAACAACTAAAAGGTGGAATGGTTGGCCTGGGTTGGCTTGGGATGAGCTGGGACCCAGGGTCGGGTTGCCAGTTCGGTCTAAATCATCGTAGGCCTTGGGTTAAGGCAGGTTCGTGTGGGTTCACGGCCTTGATAAATAACATTGTATAGTTCTAGTACCGTGTTTACAAAATAGCTTTGAGCAACTAAATGTCTTTAAATGCTGTTTACTGCAACCCTACCCCTTTATAGTATAACTCCTTTGTACTCCCTTGCATTTATTCTGCACTTGTGGGTGTGTCTTGTTGAGTACGGTGGTTGTACTCAGTCTTGCTCAATTTTTCCCAAGCCCAGAAGAGGAGCCCCTGGATGATGAAGGCTTCGGTGTCTAGCTCGTGCCTGCCGTTAAGCGCCTGTGGTCGTGGCCCTAGTCTTCCGCTGTTTCTCGTTTGTCTCTGTGTGTGCTGGGCCTTCGCTGCCCATGTAATAAATTAGCTATTTACGCTTCCGCTTGTTAAACTCTGATTTGTATCAACTTTTGGTGTAACTTGCCTCCTGGGACAAGGATTAATGCACGCACGTAAGGAACGCCCGTCGGGTTATTTCCGGTCGTGACAAGTTGGTATCAGAGCCCCCTTGACCCTAGGACGAGCCGTAGAACCCAAGCCTTAGCAATATTTTCAAAAATAAAAATCCTTTGTATTTGTGAAAATCCTCTAGTCTCTCTCTGTCTTGCTGCTTCATTTATCGCCAAAATCTGACCTTTTAAATGTTGCTTTTCTTTTTGTTTTTGTTTGTAGATGGCCGGCAGCGTCACCCGTCGTGGTTTGGACATGACTGGCTTCGTCTTGGAGTTGCGGGGCATGTGCGTGGTCCTGGGGTATCCACATGGAGTGGACTACCAGGCCAGGCCGCTTCCGGAGCAAGAGGGTGACGATGCAGAGCCCCACGCTGGTTGGGAGGTCACTGCAGTGATCCTCTCTGGCTCTCCCGAGCGGACTTCGCTGGCCGTCACCGCGGGTGGAGATTCTTTCCCCGCCGCTTGCCAGAACGCCGCTCTCCTCGCCATCGGCACTCTTCACCAGCGCTACCCGGACGAGTTGCAACACTCGCCCTACCGCTACCACCCTCGCCGCGGAGGAGCCCGCGACTACGCCACCTTCCGGGATGCTAGCTCGGAGGATGACGCTACCATCGTGCACCTGGCGCGCATGGTGGAGGCGTACGACGCGGCTCGCATCGACTTCCATCAGATGGTGCGCCGTGGGATGGTCGAGAACAACTTGAAGATCCTGGAGCTGCGTCAGGAGAACCTGCAGCTCAAGAAGGACCTAGACGCGGTGGAGGCGCAGCAGCATCAGCTCAAGATCGCCCAGGGAGAGGTCTGCCGCCCCAAGCGCCGCCGCGTCTGCCGCAGCCAGAAGATCACCGCCCGCAAGAGCACCTCCAGGCCCGAGCTTGTTCGTCAGTCCCTGGCGTGGACTTGCTTCGTCGAGACCCCTCGTGCCGAGCCCACGCCCGTGGTTCCCCAGGAGGGGGAAGCCTCCGGCGTTGGTAGCACGGAGGATGCGCTGTTGCTCACCTTCCGCCCCGGCCCGTCGCAGCGGTAGACGAGCAGTTAGTAGGCTTGCGCGTGTGTTCTTCCTCGTTTGTCTTCTTGTTGGGTTGTGTGGGGCATGGTTATGCCGGTGTGTGGCATAACTGTGTCGGAGCCTGTCTTATTTTATTTGCCTAAGCAACTTGAACTATTAATGAACCAATTTAATAGCAGTAATAAATTCAAGAATTATGGTAGTCGTGGGTGGTTAGCTTTAATTGTCAGCTCTCTCTGTTTGCTGGTTTTGTGTGGGGTTTCCAGATGGTGACGACCAGGAGGAATGCTGCCACCGGTGATGGCAACCAACCTGAAGGCAGCAACCACAACAACCATGGCAGCCCACCTCCACCTCCTCCTCCGCCTCCACCACCACCGCCAGATACCAACGCCATTCTCACCCAAATCCTCGCCCAGCAGGCCAACATGATGACGGCTTTCCTCCACCACCTCCAAAATCCGCCACAACATAATGCTCCACCACCACCTCCCCAACACTCTAAACTCGCCGAGTTCCTCCGCATCCGTCCACCCACCTTCTCTAGCTCCAACAACCCCGTGGATGCGTTGGATTGGTTGCATGCCATGGGGAAAAAGCTAGACACTGTGCAGTGTAGCGATGAGGAGAAAGTCGTCTTCGCCGCCCACCAACTGCAGGGGCCCGCATCTCTATGGTGGGACCATTTCCAGGCTACGCAGCCCGAGGGGCAGCCTATTACTTGGGCCCGCTTCACCGCCGCTTTCCGGAGAACCCATGTGCCCGCCGGAGTCGTGGCCCTTAAGAAGAGAGAATTCCGAGAGTTGAAGCAAGGCAACCGCTCCGTGATGGAGTATTTGCATGAGTTCAACAACCTGGCCCGTTACGCCCCGGAGGATGTGCGGGAAGATGAGGAGAAGCAAGAGAAGTTCTTGGCAGGAATGCACCCCGAGCTGTCCGTCCGTCTAGTCTCTGGGGACTATCCGGATTTTCAACGTCTGGTGGACAAGAGCATCCGCTTGGAAGCCAAGCACAAGGAACTGGAGTCGCACAAGCGCCGCTTGGCGAATTTCCGCAATCAACAGGGTGCTAACCAAAGGGTCCGCTACACCAACCCCTATCCCGGGGGATCCTCCTCGCAGCAGCAACAACAGCAGCAGCAACCTCGCTCCGCGCCTCGACCTCAATTCGTGGTGCGCGTCCCACAGCCGCAGCAGCAGCAGAATCAGCAAGGGACTCGTGCGCCCCGTCCTCCTACGCCAACTGTGCAGCCTGGTCAAGGCCGCAGGGACGCTCAAGGTCCGCAGCGTCTGTGCTTCAACTGCTTCGAGCCCGGGCACTTTGCGGATAAATGCCCGAAGCCAAGGCGTCAGCAAGGCCAAGCGCCTCCCCGCTCCAACAACGGTGGGAAGGATGTCATTCGGGGTCGTGTGAACCACGTGACGGCCGAGGACGTGCTGACAACTCCAGACGTCATCGTTGGTACGTTCCTCATTCATTCCATCCCTGCTACCATTTTGTTCGACTCTGGAGCTTCCCACTCGTTTATATCTGTGCCATTCGTGGGGAGAAATCAGTTGGGGGTAGAAAGGCTTAGGAACCCTCTGCTCATCACCACCCCTGGAGGGGTTATGACAGCAAAGTATTATAGCCCTGCCGTCCCTATAGAAATTCAGGGGATTTTTTTTCCCTCGGATCTGATTCTGCTAGACACCAAGAACTTGGATGTGATCCTTGGGATGAATTGGTTGGCTCAATTCCAAGGAGTAGTGGATTGCGCGAGACGCACTGTCACTCTGTACCGAGGGCCGGAACAACCGGTTGTTTTCTTTGCACCCCCAACCTCTGTCAGAAGTTCAGAACTTCATCAGATATGACTGTCAGAAATCCCCATAGTCAAGAGAGTTCGGAGACGTGTTTCCGGAAGAACTACCCGGTATGCCGCCCAACCGAGAGATTGAGTTCCGAATAGATCTTGCTCCAGGAACCACTCCTCTGTACAAGCGACCCTACCGCATGGCAGCAAATGAACTGGCCGAAGTCAAGAAACAGTTAGAAGAGTTGAAGGAAAAGGGGTATATACGTCCGAGTACTTCCCCCTGGGGTGCTCCTGTGATTTTTGTGGAGAAGAAAGACAAGACGAAGAGGATGTGCGTTGACTACAGAGCTCTCAATGAAGTCACCATCAAAAACAAGTACTCTCTTCCCCGGATCGATGATCTGTTCGATCAGCTTAAAGGTGCCACTGTATTCTCCAAGATTGATCTTCGTTCCGGATATCACCAATTACGTATTCGTGAAGAAGATATTCCTAAGACCGCATTCACCACGCGATACGGACTGTATGAGTTCACGGTGATGTCGTTCGGTTTAACCAATGCACCTGCCTTCTTCATGAACTTAATGAACAAAGTGTTCATGGAATACTTGGATAAGTTTGTTGTGGTTTTCATTGATGACATTCTGATATACTCACAATCCGAGGAAGACCATCAGCACCATCTCCGTCTGGTGTTGGGCAAGTTGCGGGAACATCAATTGTATGCCAAACTTAGCAAGTGTGAGTTCTGGTTGTCCGAAGTCAAGTTCTTAGGGCACGTGATATCTGCTAAAGGAGTTGCTGTGGACCCCGAAACGGTGACCGCCGTCACTGATTGGAAGCAACCCAAGACAGTCACTCAAATTCGCAGTTTCTTAGGTTTGGCAGGATATTACCGGAGGTTTATCGAGAACTTCTCCAAAGTCGCTCGACCCATGACACAGTTGTTGAAGAAAGAAGAGAAATTTGTGTGGAGCCCGCAATGCGAGAAAGCGTTCAAAACTCTCAAAGAAAAGCTGGTTTCCTCGCCGGTGTTAATCTTGCCGGATACTCGCAAGGACTTCATGGTGTATTGTGACGCTTCGCGCCAAGGATTGGGGTGCGTGCTCATGCAGGACGGTCATGTGGTGGCCTACGCCTCACGCCAGCTACGGCCTCATGAAGGCAACTACCCTACCCATGATTTGGAGTTAGCCGCGGTGGTTCATGCTCTAAAAATCTGGCGGCACTATCTCATTGGGAATCGCTGTGAAATATATACTGATCATAAGAGTTTGAAATACATCTTTACCCAGTCGGATCTGAATCTTCGGCAGAGGAGATGGTTAGAACTCATCAAGGATTATGATGTGGGAATTCACTATCATCCCGGTAAGGCCAACGTGGTCGCCGACGCTCTAAGTCGAAAGAGCCATTGCAACACTCTTAACGTCCGTGGCATTCCACCCGAACTTAACCAACAGATGGAAGCCCTGAACCTAAGCATAGTTGGTCGCGGATTCTTGGCTGCATTGGAAGCCAAGCCCACCTTGCTCGATCAAATCCGCGAGGCTCAGAAGAATGATCCGGACATGCATGGACTCCTCAAGAATATGAAACAGGGTAAAGCCGCTGGTTTCACAGAGGATGAACACGGAACCCTATGGAACGGAAATCGGGTATGCGTTCCAGATAACAGCGAACTCAAACAGCTGATACTTCAGGAAGCTCACGAAAGTCCTTATTCCATCCACCCTGGCAGTACGAAGATGTATTTAGACTTGAAGGAGAAATACTGGTGGGTTAGTATGAAGTGGGAAATTGCAGAGTTCGTGGCCCTTTGTGATGTGTGCCAGCGTGTCAAGGCAGAGCACCAACGACCGGCCGGACTTCTCCAACCTCTCCAAGTACCAGAATGGAAATGGGATGAAATTGGGATGGATTTCATCACAGGACTTCCAAAGACCCAAGGTGGATATGATTCTATATGGGTAGTTGTGGATCGATTAACCAAGGTAGCTCGATTTATTCCTGTGAAGACCACCTATGGAGGGAACAAACTAGCCGAGCTCTACTTCGCTAGGATCGTGAGTCTCCATGGCGTTCCCAAGAAAATCGTATCTGATAGGGGAAGCCAATTCACCTCTCACTTTTGGAAGAAGCTCCAAGAAGAGCTGGGTACCCGATTAAATTTCAGCACCGCGTATCACCCGCAGACAGATGGACAGACCGAGCGTCTAAATCAGATCCTAGAAGATATGCCTCGCGCATGTGTCCTAGATTTCGGGAAGACCTGGGATAAGAGTCTCCCCTATGCCGAGTTCTCCTACAATAACAGCTACCAAGCCAGTATACAAATGGCACCTTATGAAGCGTTGTATGGGCGCAAGTGCCGGACACCGCTATTGTGGGACCAAGTTGGGGAAAGCCAAGTGTTCGGGACTGATATCCTAAGAGAAGCTGAAGCTAAAGTCAGAACCATTCGGGATAATCTAAAGGTGGCCCAGTCCCGGCAGAAAAGTTATGCAGATAACCGTCGCCGTGACCTGGAATTCGCAGTGGGTGACTTTGTGTATCTTCGGGTCACGCCATTGCGAGGTGTACACAGGTTTCAGACAAAAGGGAAGCTCGCACCTCGGTATGTGGGTCCTTTCCGTATCATTGCTCGGCGCGGAGAAGTCGCTTACCAGCTGGAGCTGCCCGCCTCCTTGGGCAACGTGCATGATGTGTTCCATGTGTCGCAACTCAAGAAATGCCTTCGAGTGCCATCCGAGCAGGCCGACTCAGAGCAAATTGAAGTTCGCGAAGACTTGACCTACGTGGAGAGGCCAGTGAAAATCCTGGACACCATGGAGCGTAGGACCAGGAACCGGGTAATCTGTTTTTGCAAGGTCCAGTGGAGCAACCACGCCGAAGAAGAAGCTACCTGGGAGCGTGAAGACGAGCTGAAGGCAGCCCATCCCGATCTCTTCGCCAGTTCTTCCGAATCTCGGGGTCGAGATTCCGTTTAAGGGGGGTAGGTTTGTCGCGTCCCAAAACGACTCTAAAATACATCCTCGAAATTGTGCATAGAATAATTAAAATTCATGTGAAAGCCTCCAACAATTAAAATGTGCAAAGTTAAAAGTCGAATAAGGCTTGGAGGATTTTTGTATATTTCCTAAAAGCCTAAAATGCGTAAATAAATTTTAGTGGAATTTTCAGAGCACAAATAATAATTGAGAAGAAATAAACAAAGTTAAAATGGTCTTATAAAAAGAAAAACCTTAAAAAGTCCTTTTCCCCCGCCTTACCCCTCTTGGGCCGGCTCGGCCCAGCTCCCTCCCTCTCTCTCCTCTCCCCCGCGGCCCAATCGGCCTTCCCCCGCGCGCGCGCCGCTGTCGGGCGGGCCCGCCCGCCGCCCTCGCTGACGGGTGGGGCCCACCCGTCATCCCCTACCTCGCGCCGCACCCGCCGCCTCGCCCGTACCCTAGCGCCGCCGCCGCCGCGGATTCCGCCGCATCCCGCCGCCCCCGCGCGCAATAAAGAGGGGGAAATCACTCCCCGTGATTCCCTCTCCCTTTCCCCCCACTTTTCCCTCTCTCTCTCTCCCTCGGATTCGTTTGGAATCACTCCCACAAACCTCGCCGGCGCCATTGATGGAGCCCGAGATTGCCGCGCCGGTTTCCGTCCTCTCCGGCCGCCCTATCTCACTCCCAACACTATATAAACGTTCCCCGTGCCTCCCTCATCCGTTTCCGCCACTCGCCGCTCTCTCTCCCCGTCGGAAACGAGCTCGCGCCGTCGTCCTCTCTCTCCGCCGTCGCCGCCGACTCCGGTCCCGCCGCCGCCGTCGCCCCGGACCTCCTCCCGCTTCGGCATCGCCTCCTTCGGCTTCGCCGCGTCCTCGCCAACCTCGTCCACTCCTCCGTTTCGCCCGCCGACCGCCGGAACGCCGCCGTCCTCGTCGACCCGAGCCGTGCCGCCGCCTCCCTCCGCTCCGGTCGCCGTTCCCGTCGTCGCCGTCGACCCGGGGTGAGCCGTGGACCGCCCATTTCGCTTCCCCCTTCCCTCCCCTCTCTCGGCCGCAGCTCCGCCGTGCCTATGGCCGCCGCCGGCGACCATAGGGGCACGGGCGCGCCGCCTCCCGTCGGCCGTGCCGGCGAGGCCGCCTTCGGGCGCGCCCCGCGGCTGCCAGGTGGGGCCCGGCTGTCAGCCGCCCGCGCCCTCGGGTGCGGCTGACGCGTGGGACCCACGGCGCCGGCCGGCGCAAGCCGCGTGCACCCGGTCCACCGTGGACCGTGAGGCTGCCGCGTGGGCCCCACTCCCGTGGACCCGGTCCGCGCGCCCCTCCCCTCGGCTGACGCAATAAATCCGATTTTAAATTAAAATTTAAATGAAGAAATTCGCAAATATCCATTTAAAGAGCATATAAACTTCAAATGGCCATAACTTGGCCATTTGAACTCGGAATTGGACCGTTCAAGTCTCTAATTTTTCCTTAAGAAGTCAAGAACCCATTTTTGTGCTTTGTTTCTGCTTGTTATATGGAGTTTATTAGAGTAAAAGCCTTTTCTTTTCCGTTGGTCGTGTAGACGCTGCAGCTTCGGAAGATCCGCTCTTCGTGGAGGTTGAAGCCGACGTTTGGGAAAGCGAGCAAGGCAAGTCACATCATCTTTGAACATATTGAATCCTAGTTTGTAAAATTATGTTGATTTAAATTATTGCATTATCGCTTTATTTAAATTCCCGCGTTATCACTGTTTTATTTAGCCATGCCTATTTACGTTTGTTATGACCTTATTATTATTGTTATTGCTACTATTATCTTGTTCACCCTAGAATAAACAAAACCCCAACTAGTGGACACTCTACTCATGGTATCCCTAGTATGATTTTAGGTAGATGCTTCGCTATTTAATTAGGTAACCTTAGGTGGTTTTTCAACTCTAGACTTTGGGATTATTCATATCACCTGGACACTATGGAATGGTTTGGTTATTGTGGAATTGGCTTCACACCGCTCCCTCTATTCAAAATCCCCAAAATGGTTTTAGGCTGGGCTCGGGGTGCATGGTTTTGATAGTAGCACCTCGGCCATATAAGGACCGGTCTTCGGGCCTCTGTTGCAAAGCACTACCGTACTTCCACATGTCTAGTGGGTAAGGCTTAGTTTGTGGCTCAGTCTAGTTATAAACAAAAGTACACGGATTAGAGATGGAAGAAGTCGGGGGTCGATGGACATCTCTAGGACAAATGAAGGCTACACGAGCTGCGGCCCGGTAGTCGAGATGTCATGGCACAGGGCCGGTGTCCTGCTGCTAGGGGCTCAGTCCTGCCTGCCTGTCCCGGAGGTTCCGGCCGTAGGTGGGATTGGGTCGGTACTCTTGTCTATGGCTAGGATGGGTTGGAAACTATGTCACGTCTTCTGTCTGTATACCGTGGTGGTATGTGGCACGTGGTTGCACGTGAGGAAGATGTGTCTTGTGGGTAAAGATGTACACCTCTGATCAGAGTATAATCTATTCGAATAGCCGCGCCCTCGGTTATGGGCAAGCCGAGCAATGTACCCAAGTTAGTGTTTTAATTCTTAAAACCTGCTTAACAACTAAAAGGTGGAATGGTTGGCCTGGGTTGGCTTAGGACGAGCTGGGACCCAGGGTCGGGTTGCCAGTTCGGTCTGAATCATCGTAGGCCTTGGGTTAAGGCAGGTTCGTGTGGGTTCACGGCCTTGATAAATAACATTGTATAGTTCTAGTACCGTGTTTACAAAATAGCTTTGAGCAACTAAATGTCTTTAAATGCTGTTTACTGCAACCCTACCCCTTTATAGTATAACTCCTTTGTACTCCCTTACATTTATTCTGCACTTGTGGGTATGTCTTGTTGAGTACGGTGGTTGTACTCAGTCTTGCTCAATTTTTCCCAAGCCCAGAAGAGGAGCCCCTGGATGATGAAGGCTTCGGTGTCTAGCTCGTGCCTGCCGTCAAGCGCCTGTGGTCGTGGCCCTAGTCTTCCGCTGTTTCTCGTTTGTCTCTGTGTGTGCTGGGCCTTCGCTGCCCATGTAATAAATTAGCTATTTACGCTTCCGCTTGTTAAACTCTGATTTGTATCAACTTTTGGTGTACCTTGCCTCCTGGGACAAGGATTAATGCACGCACGTAAGGAACGCCCGTGGGGTTATTTCCGGTCGTGACATTGATCCTATATTTAAATTCTCTATTTATTTCAACTGTGCATTTATTTTCGAATGTCACTGGGTGGTGTGAATCTATTCCTTTGTTATGGCCTGTTTGCATTGATTACTTTATTCCTTGATACCTTGGGTTATTATAACTTGACTAGTTGAGCTTTATATATTGGTTCAGCTAGATATTAGATATGATTGCTTAGCTATGCTTAGAAACATTAGCACACTATAGGGATAACTTATGACTCACTATTATTTAATGATGGCTTAATAATAGTTCACGATGGTCAATCGTAATTGGTTAATTAATTACTTGCCAACTAAAACTTGATAATGGTGGGTTGTGAGCACATGGTTTTGAGAGTCGTGCTCATGACAATTAAGGACCGGTTCGCGAGCTACTATTGTGAAACATTAACCGTGCCAACCACAAGCCAGCATGGGCAACGGCTTTATCTTTTGTATAGCATGGTTCATTGCGGAGCACCAGACTGAGAAGTGGCGGAGATAAGCCCACGGGGGTCACTGGGGAGTCCATGCCTTGTTTTATAAGGGGGTGATTATGATCCAGGAATAGTGCACTGTGGTGAGTTGTGTTGTGCAGAGGGTATTGTCACAGCCTCTATTCGGGTACTTTCCAGTATCGCGACGCATGGTAGACATGATGTTGAGGCTGTGTCTTGTGGGTACAGTGGTACACCTCTGGCCAGAGTAAAACTATTCGAATAGCCGTGCCCGCGGTTATGGGCGGGTTGAGCAATATTTTTCGTGATTAGTCTCACACCTCTCACAATAATTATGGATGTTATACCTGGTAATAATTTGCTTAGCTCCTGGTTTGGAGTTAGATCTGTACAGCCGGGTATGGTTGTTCAGAATGGTTGGGCCTGAGCAACATGGGCGTGTTGTTCAGTGTTGATTAAAATTAATGATTAAAGTACTCTACTGTTTTATTACTCTTAAATGTTTGCTAAATGCTGCTTTTGCAAATGAGCCTATATTATGACATCCTTTGGTATCCTTGTGCACTTGCATATTTGCTTTGTGGCTTGTTGAGTATGTCATACGCTCATTCTTGCAATAATCAATCAACCTCAGTTGAAGAAAAAGGATCCAGAAGGAGAAGACGTTTGGCTTATACCCCAGTTGAGCTGCCTGTGGGAGTGGAGCTGAAGCCATCGCTAGACCGTTATTCCGCTGCTGTTTTCTTTTCTTTTGTAAGTGTGTAACGTTATTATTATGATGGATTTGTATATTAAATTGTCAGTTTGTGTACCTCGGCTGATTCCTGGACGAGGATTTTATGCACAAATAAGTTCGGAAATTACTAGTGAATTTCCGGGCGTGACAACTTGGGGAGAGAAATCGAACATAGTCTTCTTTGGCAGGACTAGAGTTTTAAGGGGCTTGGCTCATAAAGAGCAGCAGGAATAGGGTGACTAGCCAAGAACTAATGCATAGAATTCCTTTCTTTGCACAGGAGGTCAATCTTCTCATTCATGCCTTTCATGGGGTAGAAATAGGGAACCCTGGGTACTCATTTTTAGCAATTTTCTCCAATCTTGCTAAAAACCTCTAAATCTGTGCATCCTGATCAGATTGTTGCACCTTTTTCCCCTTGTCTACAGCAGGAACAAAGGGGACCACTACATTTTCATGTCCAGGGTTAGCAGCAGTCAAATCAATTAGTCCATCAGGGTTTGCTTCCATGATCTGGCCCATAGGGTGATCTTGGCCCCAAGCATCTTCTACCTGCCCATTTGCTGCATTTTGCTGTTGGACTAAATCATCCCAATCACCCGGACCTACTTGGGGATGACCCATTTGCCAGATGTGGCCACCATCAGGATCTTCATCATCATCAGCAGCAGGATTAGGCTGTGGGCCAGCAGGGGGAAGATCCTCATCTAGCGGCATATTGATGAAGTCACCTTCCAAAAGAAAAACAGAAACTGTCCAAGATTCACCACCACCACCCATTCTCACTGGGTTATGCAGCACAATTTTCCTGGGCACAGAGTCATTGTCTTTGAACTTAGCTCTAATGAGCACCCTCCCCTTCATCTGATCTCTTTCAAGCGAGTAAGAGAGTTGACCAAAGGAAGCTGTGGATAGGTTGAGATGGTACCCACCTTCTTTTGTTATAGTTTTTGAAGGGTGACAAAAACCTATATCGGTGCGGTACAAACAAGTATATCTTTCAATTGTATTTTGGAATGTGACAAAATTATTATGAACTTCACTTGAAAATATGCGCCATATTGCTGGAGTAGTATTGCCTATCAGATGCATAGTTTTATTTCTTCCATTTCAAAATAATTGTGTATTTTCTTCTCCATGATAAAACAATACCTCTCTACTGCTTTCCATTCCAATTGTACATGCTTAATTATTGAACATAACATAAATTATAGTTACCGAGGCCATATTGGTGCTCCATAAGAGCGATCACTACTGGTTTTAGAACCGGCACTATTTTGCCGATATTGAATACACATTAAAAATAAAGTCTTATAGAGACATAGTTTTAATAGCACGTAGAATAATATATAAGCATCTTAAAATGCCTTATATGCGTCCATAGTGAATTGTCTTTAAAAATAAAGAGATACTTTATAAAACTATCTCTATACCTTGTGGTATTTTTGTAGACTCGTTTTTTAGGTGTACAAGAAAGTAGGGACACTTTCTAAAGGCACTAACAATTATAGCGAATCAATGTGAAAAAGGAGATATATAAAATATATTAACCCTTGTTGTTACCAATCCTTGAACTCACAACTTTTGTAGTAAATCATTTTGAAGTAAATTGCACTGACGATACACAAACTTACAAGATGTGTGTAATTTGATACACAAACTTGCAAAACAGTTGTTTTAATGCATGAACTTGTCTGGTATGTGTGAACCAAAGCCAAATGAGTATGCTCGAATGTTTATTAGGATGACATGTTGGCACACATCTAGACATGCATGGGTTCAGTCAAATGTATCATAAGGATGGCAATTATACAAACAATTATAGATGAAGGATGCAATTAATTGAAAAGGTGGAAGAACAATAATAAATACCAAGTAGTGGTTTTTTGCACATGCAGTATGCCTCATGACCCCTTACGTGTGTGTCTGCCATTATAATTAAGTAGGTTCTAACTCAACATTATTAGTCACGGCCAGCCATTTCGACCTTTTTTTCACACGCATTAAACCAATTTGTGATCTGAAACGAGTGTTTTGTAAGTTTGTGTACTGGGTTGCACCCACATGTCAAGTTTACTTATCATTTTTTTCTTCAATGCACTAATTAACCATTTCAACCTCCCATATCATGGATGTAAATAGGTGCTCCACCCTCCACATATCAGCCCACGTCTATAGAGTTAGGTGGGCACGCCCGACACCCACCTAACCGCATTTAAAGCGGTCCTTGCAGCCTTAATGAGGCGTGTTGCGCATCTGACAGGTTTGTGACCGATCTGTGACCGGTCCGTGACCGGTCGAATGACCGATGGGGCGGCGGCTGTGTAACCCCACCCTGTCAGTGTGCTAGGCGGCGTGCGGCGTGCTCTGTCCCGTCACATCATAATGAGAGGCTTTTTAGTCTCTCATCATAGCTGGAGTCGGTTTATCCACTCTGGTCAAACAGGAGCCCAGAAGTCTTCATCCCTTAAATGGCGACTGACAGGGGCACCCCTCGTGTCAGGCGGCAAGATTTGACGGGCCCCATCATCAAGACGACGTGCGTTTGGCTTCCCAAGTCAAGAGACAAGATATGCATTTAATGCAAAGATTATAATACTTCTCCACTAAGTTAGGTTGTTGGCCCCATGTGGTAACCCCTTAAGGTATAAAAGGAGGTCCAGGCCTACTTAAGGAGAGGGAGGGACGGATTGAGGTGGGGACGAGCCATTTTAGACTCTAGAGCAGCTTCTGCCCCTCACGATCAACACAACACCTTCTACTCCAACAAGGAGATCTTGTAATTTCTCCCACAATCAGCATAGCACAGGAGTAGGGTATTACGCTTCTCAGCGGTCCGAACCTGTATAAGCCCCTTTTGTCTCATCGTCTTGTAGGGGCCTAACCCCCTCAAGATCACACAGTTTTGCTGTCCGAGCCCTCGAATCTCACCCGCTGCCCTCGGCCGAACCAAAAAAGGGGGGCCTCACGGTTCCCTGGTGGAGGAGTTCACCCTCCGACAAAAACAAACTTATGTACAAAGGATAAAATTCCGTAAGACTTTAAAGAACCAAAACGACGCGTCTACGAGATAAATTTAACATAATGCGCTAAAAATATCTCTAGAGCAAAAGTATCATATGAGATTTTGAATGTGGCACTAAAAAGGTATCTAGACTATCATTCATCTGTACTGTCTTATTGTCTAATGGAGATGTCGTTTGTCAACTTGTGATTTATCATGTGAATTATGGAGAATTGAAGATGTGAACTTTACCTAGTTTTTGCATCTCGATATTTTGGTCCCTTTTTGTTACTGGTTACAATTTATATCTGGGGATTTGCTTTGACTAGCAAGCCAACTTGAGCCCGGAAATAATCTGAGCTCATGTTTTACCTCTTTTCCCTAACTAAGCTAAGCTCATGTTCTTGTGAGCTCTTGTTTCTACCGGTACTTCTAGATAGGCATTAGTCTCAGTTTTCATGCAAAACCTACTATTATGCCTCTCCAAACAAATCAACAATTTCACAGCTCCACAATTTTATACATATGATTCGCCATGCACAAATGAATACACACTTGCAACTATGCACACGATTTGCATCCAGTGACACACATACAGTACATGGTACATATCCATACACAAATCCAGTGATACTTGCATTCAACAGTAGAAATTAAATCCATATTCTAATTTGATAATAGGCAAATCAACGAGCAATCTTCTATCTATCTATTATATACTAAAAGTCCATTAAACTTCATACAAACGCTCTCAAGCCGCCACGTGGTAATGTCTAATCTCACCGTCGATTTTCACTTAAATCGGTGGACCCGACAATTTGGACCATTAGATTAGATTAGATGTATTTTATTTAAAAAGAAACTAATACCCTACTGTTGCCGAAAAGAAACATAAGAATTCCATAAGTACGTACGTACAGCTAAAAACAATAAAACTCAAATATTGTTCATCGGTTCCGGTTCGCTGGGAAAATAAATATAAGTATGTAAGATCGGGAAAGAGCAGTCGAGCTTATGCTGCTCACCTACTAGGCTACGATTTGTCAGGAAGGAAAAAAACATGCCAGCATATTTACAATCGAAATAAAGCTAAAAATTAAATGTATGTAGTACCATCGAAATAAATCGAAAATATAATTTTCTACATATAAAAATAAAATTATTATTCCACAAATATACATCAACTAGACCTGTCATAAAAAAAAATCAAATATCGAATTAACGTTATGTAAACAATCATATTTTAAAATATTTTTAAATTATATATTCGATTTTGTGATCCTGTTGTATTCCTTTAAAAAAACATACGTACGTAGCACCATTGAAAAAAAATCGATGGTCTTTAAAATAAATTTTTTCTACTATTTAAAGATAAAATATATTACTCTATAATTTTAAACAAATATCACCGTCGATTTTCATTTAAATTGGTGAACCCAATATTTTGGACCATTAGATTATATATGTTTTATATAAGAAACTAATACTTTACTCTATCTACATATACGGAAGAACTGTATAACTGTTGGCCGGAAAAAGAAAAAAAAAGTAGTCAGTACGTACGTATTGGAAAAGAAATGAAACTTACCTACTGTCGTCCATCGGAAGAAAGAAAAATCTACATACAGACTTACTATAAAAACAATAAAACAAAAAAAATATGTGTATCATTAGAAAAGATCGATGGTCTTTTGAAATAGTATTTTCTATTATTTAAAGATAAATATATTACTTTACAAATTTTGTAAATATAAGTAGTTAAACTAGATTTATTAAATATGAAATATCCAATCAATGGTCTTTAAAAGTTCTATCTGAACATAAGATGAAGACATATATAGTAATTTAATTAATGATATGATAATTTCTTATTGCACATTATATTTTAGGGTGACAAGTATCACTTGATGATATACAACGCTAATTTAAATCTACATACGTAAAAATTAAACAACACAATTTAGTTGTTTTATTTTACACAATTAGATTAGATTTATTATTTAAAAATAATATATTTCTCCTATACAAGTTTACATGAGAAATATGAAACTGTTGACCGGAAATCGTACGAACATATGATTGGAAAATCAACAATTCTCATGTATCATTTGTCCAAAGAACAGGAAACCATATGCGCGTACTTATGATAAAGTCAAAAAATTGATAGTCATTAAAATAAATTTTCTACAATTTAAAGATAAGATATAATAATCTTCAAATTTAAGCAAATACAAATACAAAATATACGATCAATGATTTTTAAGTGTTCTATCTTTTACATTATTTTAAAATTATATATCCAATTTGTGGTCACATTTTATTCCTTTAAATAAATAAACAATTAATGTCTATAGCCCTAAATACATCTCAACATATGGAGCCGATATGTAATAATTAATGTTATGATAATAATTTCACATCATATTTTAGTTGTAAAAAACACTTGATAAATATACAACACTAATTTAAATAAAAATTTACAAATGTATTCTCCAAGTTACTAAAGGTGTATAATGTGATTAAAAACAATAGGTGTTGAAAACAAACCAGACATTGAAATAACATGTACTACACTATAGATATTTGTCAAAATATAATATGGTACTTTGAAGATTATCGTGGTAGTATTTAAAAAAAATCACTTTGTCTCGGTTACATATAAATTCTTCTGTTGTTTTGGGATAAACTTTAACTCCTTCTATTCATGTAACGGAGGGGGTATAAGTAATATAAGTTTATATTTGGTTAGATGAAGGAGTAGAATTAGCTATATTTTTAATAGGAAATTTATTTCGTTAATATATAATAAAATTAAAATGTTACTTAAAGTCATCTATAGCATATAAAATAGAAAATGTTATACAAAGTTTGGAAACTTCAAAAATATTAAAAAAGAATCACATATTAGATATGAACCAACTCCATTATTGCGACACATTTTTTCTAATAAATTTGAGGATGTACGGTTTGAAGTAATATGCCCAAACCAGTTATTAACGAACACATATTTTAAATAGAGTAAAAATATTTTTAAAATATCATCCACACATAAACATTCGTAACAAAAATTCAAATAACATTAAACAACATGCCCGCGCGTATGCGCGGGCTACCTTCCTAATTTTTTTAAAAAGAAAAACTCACACATCAGATCCAGCTGACCAAGCACGCACATGCATGTGGTTGCTACCCCCATCGACCAGATCTGCTCAACCGCCTTGGGAGCAGACAAAATCATCAGCGGGGGAGTTGGAGAAGAAGCCATCACCATGGTGATAAGGCCAGATTTGGTTGGCGTCCTAGACTTCCCGCCCTTCGCTACTACTAGATCTAGATTCCTACCAGTGGAAGGTGCTGATAACAAGTAGGGTAGGAGTAGGAGGAGCTCTCCCCACCTCCTTGTGAGTAGGGTGGCGGACTTCAGCCTCCCTACTTCGAATCCCTCGACAAGAGTGGAGAGAGACAACGAGATCAAGGCCCTAGGGAAGAGAAGGAGCTCACGACAGCATAGAGCCCTGATCTGGCAACTCGATCAGATCTCTCGGTTGCCACTTCCGGAGGCTGTCACTATCACTGTGCTCTAGGAAGAGGGAACACCAAGTGAGAGAGGAGGAGGTGGTTGGGAGAATAGAACTCGCGAGCTAATTTTTATATGACTTATCAACCAAGATTGATGTTGGGATGGGGGATAGGTATCCCTGACAGTTTGAGGCACAAAGCAGGCACTCCCAATGCACCCACACATAAGTTTTGATTTGTCCTCTGAGCCCGCAGTGATGTAAGAGTCATTGGTGCCGGTTTTTTCTCAGCTGGAGTATGTATGGGTCCGGTGGGCAGAAGATTCATGTCCATGCCAGTATAATAATAAGATTCACATTTAACAAATTCTATAATAGTGGTAGTCATTTCTCCATTATATATGAATTTGGAAGACATGTATTCATTTATAAATATAAACTGAAAAACTAGTACATTGTGTGACAAATGAATATGATCACTAGGTTATCAGAGATATATTAATATAATCGATAGAAATAGAAAAATAATAAAGAAAATATAGGTTCGAGAAATTTGACGGGTACAAATACTTAAATCTGTAGCCATTTTTTTAAGAAACGGAGAAAATGTCCTTTTATTTGGCACTGTGCATATATATCCACGTATATCAACTTCAAGTTGACAGGGATTTTATAATTATCTATCTATTATATACTAAAAGTTCATTAAATTTCCTACAAACGCTCTTAAGTCGTCACGTGGAACTCCTACAAACGCTCCTAGATCACCACATGGCACTATATAATCTTACCGTTGATTTTCATTTAAATTGGTGGCCCCAATATTTTTGACCATTAGATTAGATCTGTTATTAAAAAAATAATACCTTCCTTCCACACGAGAAATATATAACTGTTGAAAAAAATATTAATACTCTATACGTACGATTCAAAGGAAAAAAAAAAGCTTACCTACCATGCCGCAAAAAAAAAAAGACCATATGCATGTACTTATACGATATATAGAATAAAGCTAAAGAAACATATGTACGTACTACCACCATTGGAAAGAAAATCGACGGGATTTCATACAATTTAAAAAATTAATATATTTAAAAATAAAATATATCTATCTATTATATATTAAAAGTCCACTAAACTTTTTACAAATGCTCTCAAGGTGTCATGTGGCGCTATAATAAATTAGAGAAAATACTAGAAATTCTAAGAAAAAACAAACAAAATACTATGGGGTCCCACCTCTCCTCTTCTCCCGGGCATGCGTAGGTATAATAGAAGTCCATTAAACTTACTGCAAACGCTCTCAAGCCGCCATGTGATGCTCTAATAAATTAGAGAAAATCCTAGAAATTGTAAGAAAAAACAAACCAAATACTATGGGGTCCCACCTCTCCCCTTCTCGCGCGCATGGGTAGGTATACGTACATACGCTTCCTTCCCTTCTTTTTTTCCTTTTTTTTCTTCTTTTTCCATTTATATAATGGATATATCGTTTTTAAATAATCATAATTTTACAAACAAACAATTTACAACCATACAACTCACAGGTAACTAAATTAGCTTTACAATTATTGAAAATTGTCAGGGTTATGGATAAGGCATACTCTCCATCTTACGACTTATAGAATATACCGATAAGGTATATCTTCACGTATACGATTGGTTTTTGTATACGCCGTTAGGAATTTGCCTCAAGTTAAGAAATATCTCCATGAGATTAAGGAATTGCTGTAGTCCTACTCGGAAATCTCCAAGCCTTACTTGGGGGTCAAGGTATCTCACGGTATAAAAGAGACCCCTAGGGAGAGGCTAAGGGCATCGCATCTCATCGCCAACACACCCACCAAAGTTTACAAAGTCGGAGTCCACGGAATCAACTCGTCGGGAGATCTCGTCGAATCTCTCGACCACGATCTCGTCGGTATCACTTGTTCGGTTACTTTCTTTGTAATCTGTTCTCATCATCATCAATCCCATATAAACTGGACTAGGGCTATTACCTGATAAAGGGCCTGAACCAGTATAATCCTGTCTTTTGTCTGTTTTAATGTCGTACTACGTAGATCCCTGTTCCAATATACCCCAATACCCTATTCTTCCGGTCCGCGAGTATCACTCGTCGACAAAAATAAAATTTACACCAATATATGTTACCCATTAAATTAATAATGTACTCCCTCCGATTCTACAATAATTGACCTTTTGGATAAGGTTGAGATCAAATTTTTATAACTTTGACCATCAATAACTTTAAAAATATTTGGTTTAAAGGAACTAGAACAACATGTATATAGATTTATCTTTCAAAACAATATAATGAAAGTAAACATATATTTATTTATCATATATATTATAATAAAAAATAAGGTCAAAGATATATTTTGTAAATCGTGTTATTGTGCAAAACATCAATTAAAATAAAACCGGAGGGAGTAAGATAATTTCCACTTAAACCGGTGTACTCATTAATTACTTTCTACTATTATTTTCAAATAATACACTATTTTAAAATAAAGTTTACACAAATATATTGTGTACCTATCAAATATCAAATAAACAATTTAAGATCGATATTAACTAATTTATACGTGCACTTAAACCAATGAACCCATTATTTAAATCATCGGATCAATTTTTTATTACATTGGACTATTATTCTCAAATAATGCACTATTTCAAAATAAAGTCTACACCATTATATTATGTACCCATTAAATTAACAATTAAAAATCTATATCAACTAATTTTCACTTACATTATAACCGGTGGACCCATTATTTAAATCATCGAATCTATTGTTTGCTAATAAATAAAGCATCTGAAGCCAGCTGTACAATGCACGTCTGCACATTTGCCTTTTGCACGCGTGACAAAGCATCGTGTGTGAGGCATCTTAGATGATCACGACTGCCACAGCGCTACCGCTTTGCCACATATCGAATCATATACATACATACATATACATACATACACACACACACACACATATATATATATATACATACATACATACATACATACATACATACATATATATATATATATATATATATATATATATGATAAATTTTGTTAATAACATTAAGATAAAATTAAAGGTGTGATGTAGTGAGAGAAGAATTAAGCACCGTGGGTTGTGTTTTTGCAACACTTAGCTCCATTTAAGTTGAGTCGAGAGTTGATTACATAATAATTATAATGTATTGTGTTATATCGTATTTAGATTTTGTACTATTTGTTCGCACAGGTGAAAGAAATCATTATGTTATAAATGTCAGCACAATATTAACTAATATGAATAGAACTCTTCTAAGACAAGGGAGTTTAAGACCCTCTTTTTTTTTCCTGATTCCATAGTATGGATTTTTGTTTGCACGCTATCCAAGTTTGTAAGTGGTGTCTTTTTTAAACAACATTTTAACTTTCAGAAGTCAATTCATTCGTTTATACCCTCAAATAGCTATCATATAAATAAGATAATTCATCAATTTCAGCAGTCTTAGACCCTAAGTAGTACTTTTTTTTTTCATACGAGTCATGGTGAATAGTAAATTGGGGATTCATTTATACCCTCAAATAGCTATCATCTAAATTAGATAATTCATCAATTTCAGCTGTCCTAAACCCTAAGTAGTACAATTTTTTCATACGAGTCATGGTGAACAGTAAATTACGGATCAACGAATAATCAAAGTCGTAAGATGAATATGTAAGCGCTACTATGAACAACTATAAATAGGTGTCAAAATTAATTGTTGTTAATTAGACATCTAATGGCTTGTTAGCCACATAATTAATTTCTTTCTACATGTATATAAACATAGACGAAGCTGGAACAAATATTACCATATGCCCCATACATATATATTACACGGTTAATATTCTAATTAAATTGATCTTAGAACAAACTAAATACTATGAGGTCCCACCTCTCCTTCCACGGCATAGATACACACCTACGTACGTGGGTACGTACGCTTCCCCTCCATTTTTTTCATTTTTCCCTTTCTTCTTTTTTTTTCCGTGCATACGCTTCCCTCCTTTCTTACTATATCATGCGCCTTCATGAGACGATTTAATCACAATAATTTTGAATATCTTGCTCGCATTTTTCATTTGTGGACATAATACACTATATGTATATGTATGGATTGTATGATAATTACCTAGCAATAGTTTCTTATTTACTCGAGACAAAAAAACATGATTCAAAAAGGGTAAGTACTTAATCCATCTCCTACTCAAAAGTTTATGAATGGTTTTTTAACATACCTTAAGACAAATAGAACCCTTAAATTATTATAAAATACCATTACCCCAATTTTAGTTTGCTCTTAATCTATTTGACAAAATTTTTGAACAAACAATAATCTTATCTTTCAATAATATAAGTGCTTGCGCATGTGCGCGGGCCACCTTCCTAGTTTAATGCAAAAAAGGACCGATATATATGTGGTCATATGGGTAGCTGTACTGGTTAATTATAGCTACATTGAGGGCCTGTTTGGTACAGCTCCAACTCCTAAATATAACTCCAGGAGTTGTCTGTAGTAGAGTTGTGGAGCTACCTAAACCCAGCTCCACAACTCTAGTACATTTTGTGAGAGAGTTCCACCCAACTCCACTCCCAGTTTTAGTGGAGCTGAAACTGTTTAACTGAGCTCCAGCTCCAAGAGGGGTGGAGTTGGAGCTGGAGCTGTGCTAAACAGGCCCTGAAAGGAGTTGCTACAGAGATCCATATCATTTTGACTGTATCCATCATCATCATAATGGGCGAGTTCGATTCAATGAATATAATCTATAGTTGATGCAGGACTAAGTTTCTGTCGTGATCATGCAACAGAGAGCTCAATGTTGATTTTATATACTTCCTCCGTTTCACAATATAAGTCATTCTACTATTTTCTACATTCATATTGATGTTAATATCTAGATTCATTAACATCAATATGAATATATAAAATGTTAGAATGACTTACATTGTGAAACGGAGGGAGTACTTTGATTAAATTATACTAACGGTATATGAGCTTCTGTGATGGATGGAAATAAGTACAACCAATTGTAAATTGCTCATTTTAATTTGGTTAAAAAAATCGATGCAAACCCAGGTCGAAATAATTCACCACAAGTTAAATTATTGATATAGTGTGGTCCACCCCGAGGACACTTGTGCATTTGTAGTTTTACAGACATGTTTACACAGGCTCAATTTCAGTTTTTCAAAACATTATCAACCATAATAATAATTATGTTGCAAATATTTTTTAGCAACACACTTAAATATGCTCGATTTCAGTTTTTCAAAACATATATCAACCAGTAATAACAATTATGTTGCAAATCTTTTTTTAGCGACTCACTGGAAAAGGTGCATCCTTGAGCAGTACAAGAGTCATGACAGATTATTTGGCACTGTAAATGACATCAAATAAAAAAGTCATCAACTAAAAGGTTGTAGATCTCATTGATCTCTGTAACTTTGATATGGAATATGGAATGTAGACGATTATATAGGTCACCCACACCCTCCCCTGAAAAGAAAGAACCTATAAAAATTATCTTTTTGCGGATTTATTAGCACTCCGCATCTAGAAACAGAAAAATCGCATACGAAAATAGGCCTATTTCTATGGGTGGTTTTTTAACCTATATCCATACAAATTTATTTTCACAGGCATATTCTGTGATCTTGAAGTGACCTCAATCATCTCAATAGATGGTTTTACTTTTACTAGCTAAGGTCGCATGTGAAATGAAGAGCCCAGTGCCTGAGAAAATATTTTTATGTACAACTGGTGCATTTAGCCTCTCCCTTCTAACGTAGTTTGCACACATGGATACACAAAATGGTCTTCAACTCTCTTATGGTTAATTATTTTTTTCATGTACTGGTAGATATAGAAAAATACATGGAATGAAAAAGAGGAATATATTTTTTTTATCTGAAACTTGATAAAATTGCTCAAGTAAAAAATTATCTAGTTTCTTCTCACTAGATAATACTCCCTCACTTGAGCAATGTTATCTATTTTCAGATAACAAAGCAATTATATATATGCATGGTATCAAAATGAGGGATATATATAAATTATTCATCTGAAACTATATAGCATTGTTTAATTATATGTTCCTGCATAGATCCATAGAATACTAAATATTTTTCATATATAGATTCATATATTATTGTTTCCCATATTGCACTGATGTAATTTTGAGAGGACTACTTTGTGTAGATAAAAAGACAGTGGAAAGTGATAGGGGAACATATAATTGCTGGCAACACCATAAGTTATATTTGTCACAAATAAGAAATTGTTGTCGCCATTGCCCACTGGAGATATTGGCCACCAGCCACTTATAATAGAAGATACATACTAGATGTATCTTGATATAGCAGAACCAAGGATGGTTTGCAGAACAACCATTGGGAAGTTACTAACTTTTAGGGGTTGAGTCATATATATAAACCATAAAAATTAAACAACTTACCGAGATTTATTTTAATTAATTAGTATTCTAATTACTAGTTTTAACCTAATTGTTAATAAATACACCTGGAATACTGTAGGAAAATCTTTTGGCTATATCATAGGTGAGTTTGAGCTCCTGAACCAAGTAAACCTTATCTCATCCTCTAAAAAAAAAAGTTAACAAGACGCGCGTACTTCCTAATTATGCCAAACAACTCATGCCCCGCACGCTGTTTTTTTTTTTGCCGCTGAGTAATTAAATTGTCTACTTACAAATCCTCTGCAGTTTGAACGCGTTGCTATACTCACAGCCCCTATATCTCTCCCTTTTTTTAAAAAAGAAAAACACAGCAGGCATAATCAGCTAAGATGCAGGACAGTCTCCAGCCGATATACATGCAGCCGCTGTCATCTTTTGTTCTCTTCTCCCTCGGCTTTGTCTCACGAGAGTCCACCCTACCATCTCTCTCTGATCTATATGTGTTTCTGTTCTTCGCATCGGGAGGAAAAAAAATATAGAGGTCTCACCGAAAAAAAGGCTCATCCACACACTGCCCTGCAATAATTTTGCAGAAGCGACCAAGCTGCACTTGCGCTCGCGGACAAGGCAACCCATCAAACGAATCGGAGAAATCTTTGCGAGCTTGTGGTCGACATGCTTCCTCCCGTTTCCCCTAATACTCCCCGGAGATTGCACACTTCTCCTCGCAACTAACAATACCTCGCACCTAGTCACCACCGCACCAACCGCGCGCGACCGGCCCCCCGTCAGTCGCAAGCTGAGCCTGAGCGAGCAACTGATGCCGCTAGCTATAGCTGCTGCCTGCAGCACGCAGCGCCCGTAACCTAACGTATCATTTACTTCCATTGCACTGCACATCCTGTGAGTTCGTTGTCTGAGTGAGAGCTGGACGTGCTGCACCGAGCTCCTGGCCGAGATGCTTGCCGTGTCGCCGGCGATGTGCCCCGACATTGAGGACAGCGCCGCGGTGGCCGGCGATGCTGGCATGGAGGTCGTCGGGATGTCGTCGGACGACATGGATCAGTTCGACTTCTCCGTCGATGACATAGACTTCGGGGACTTCTTCCTGAGGCTGGAGGACGGTGATGTGCTCCCGGACCTCGAGGTCGACCCGGCCGAGATCTTCACCGACTTCGAGGCAATCGCGACGAGTGGAGGCGAAGGTGTGCAGGACCAGGAGGTGCCTACCGTCGAGCTCTTGGCGCCTGCGGACGACGTCGGTGTGCTGGATCCGTGCGGCGATGTCGTCGTCGGGGAGGAGAATGCGGCGTTTGCCGGGGCTGGAGAGGAGAAGGGAGGGTGTAACCAGGACGATGATGCGGGGGAAGCGAATGCCGACGATGGAGCCGCGGCGGTTGAGGCCAAGTCTTCGTCGCCGTCATCGACGACGTCGTCGTCGCAGGAGGCTGAGAGCCAGCACAAGTCATCCAGCAAGAGCTCCCATGGGAAGAAGAAAGCGAAGGTGCAACCCTCAAGGGGCATGCACACAATTTAGCTCCACCTGTGGCATTACAAGCCGTTGCTCATGCTCATGCTGCATGGTTCTGCAGGTGGACTGGACGCCTGAGCTTCACCGGAGGTTCGTGCAGGCGGTGGAGCAGCTCGGCATCGACAAGGCCGTGCCGTCGAGGATACTTGAGATCATGGGGATCGACTCGCTCACCCGGCACAACATAGCCAGCCATCTTCAGGTGCGTGCATGGTGGAATCTCCTGTCTCACACTCTCACTTTACGTGGGGAAATATTTTTTATTTCCTAATTGTACCGTCCTTCGTTGGACTATAAAATACTTCAAACCAAACATTTATTTAAATCATGGTTATGCACGACGTTGGTTCCAGTTTTCAAATTCTAATCGTGTTATTTTTTTATAATATGAGTATTATTCTTACAGCAAGACGCGTGTGTATATATTATATATATGAAACCTTATTCCTACTAGCTTCATTTTGTAGGTTACCTGGTTTCTCAGTGTAGATCGATGATAAATGAACTATCTAATAATTTTATTTGAGCTCCGATAAAGATATGTAGGTTTGGCCCGTTGGTTTGTTATTTACTTTAGTTTCTATGTAGATTTATTTTTGTTCCATGTAAAAGTAGATATATGATGTAGATCCCAGGTTTTAATTCATATATTTTCTAAAAGAAACTACAAACTTAATTGGGGGAAAAACTCCCAGTGATAACTTCATACAATACGGAAATTGGTATTATTGGCTTAAAAACTAACGTTACGTCATCAGATAAAGAATGCCTTTTTTTAAAAAAATGGACAGCAATCCATCTATGTAAGGTTTTACCCTTAGTTAATTGTAGAACTTCAATTCCCAGCTAGATAAGCTGCAGATTTCAGTCTCCAAATCTTTTTGAATTTTAAAGTTTGACTTTGAGAATAATTTTAGGTACAATTTTTATTTATGTTCTTAACAACCATGAAAGGACAACCAGGGAAACATAAGTGATAAGAAAACCTCTAATAACAAGTTGTAGGATTTAAAATCATCTTTGGAAAACATTTTTGCCATAACTCAATATATGTGGTAAACTGAGTACTATCAAACGAACATATGTACACGAAGAACTTCAACTCACACGGCATGTCCTGCAGTAGAACAAAAATTTGAACCTGGAGCACATGGATATCATAAATTACAAAAATCCAAAGTTGAGACACTGTTACAGAGCGTGACAGTGAAGATTTTCATCACTCTGTCCAGTGTCCACCCTTTCTCGCTTCCCACAGTACCGGTCATCTGCTGATCATCTGTGAGCTGTAAGTTCACGGATTGAACTGTAAGTTTGTAGCCTTATTGTTTGGACTTTCAGTTCTGTGTAGTACTCTAGTGGGACCTGTTTTCACCGCATAAAGTGTGATATATTTTGGTCCACATAACAGTACATATGGTATTTGCTTTCTACACCCAGCAGAACAACCATATTACTCCCTCCGTTCTTAAATATAAGTATTTCTGACTATGAATTTGGACAACTGTGTATCCAGATTCATAGCTAAAAGTTGTTATATTTTGGGATAGATGTAGTATTTATAATAATAAGATGTGTTACATGTTATTTATTTCGCAATGGAGGGAGTAAGTCAGAATTGTGACTTCTATTTACAAGACATCTTCAAATTGTTCAAACGAATATAGTATAGACCTTGTTATTTTGGGATCGTCCTGGCCCACTAATTGACTTATCACTTCATGTAAATTATTTGCAGAAGTACCGGTCACACAGAAAACACAATGATTGCGAGAGAGGCGGAGGCAGCGAGTTGGACCCAACGGCGGCAGATTTACGCCGCCGGTGGAGGTGCTGTTGCGAAGAGGCCGGAGTCCAACGCGTGGACCGTGCCAACCATTGGCTTCCCTCCTCCTCCGCCACCACCACCATCACCGGCTCCGATGCAACATTTTGCTCGCCCGTTGCATGTTTGGGGCCACCCGACGATGGACCCGTCCCGAGTTCCAGTGTGGCCACCGCGGCACCTCGTTCCCCGTGGCCCGGCGCCACCATGGGTTCCACCGCCGCCGCCGTCGGACCCTGCTTTCTGGCACCACCCTTACATGAGGGTAAGTATGTGTATATACACTATAATGATATTGTCAAGTGCAATGCTTAGATACCAGAGAGCATATACGTTAGTTTTCAATTGGTTCTTAGGATGTATATTTGTTTGATGTTTCTGTAGGGGCCAGCACATGTGCCAACTCAAGGGACACCTTGCATGGCGATGCCCATGCCAGCTGCGGTAAGATATTATGTAATTACTTACATGGAAATGTCACCTCTGCTTGACATATAGTTTCAGTTAGGTGACATTTCATCACTATAGCTAGTCTGCAGAATTTTGATGGGCTGGATGGTATCTCATGTTTCAGAGATTTCCTGCTCCACCGGTGCCAGGAGTTGTCCCGTGTCCAATGTATAGGCCATTGACTCCACCAGCACTGGCGAGCAAGAATCAACAGGACGCACAGCTTCAACTACAGGTTCAACCAGTAAGTATATATCAAACATTTGTAACTATAACTTCATCAGAAGGAACATAAATATTGAAGATCCATATACTGGCAATGTTTAGCTGAAACTATCATATCTCTAACCATATAACTTCATCACAAGGAAGATTCAGAAGTTTCTTCATGAATTAAATTGCTTCATTTTCATTGTTTTAATTTTTTTCCCAGTCAAGCGAGAGCATCGACGCAGCTATCGGTGATGTTTTATCGAAACCGTGGTTGCCTTTGCCTCTTGGACTGAAGCCACCTTCAGTGGACAGTGTGATGGGCGAGCTGCAGAGGCAAGGCGTAGCAAACGTTCCTCCAGCGTGTGGATGATATTTGCATGATAGATTGATGGTTCCGTTACTGACTGATTGCTTATCTGGTCAGTTCACCAAAAAATGGGAAAATTCGCCGACATGTCCTTTTATTTTTCTTTTGGCCCTAGCGTTTCTTGGACATCTCGTTTAATTTTTAACTTGTGCAGAGTTCGAAAGACATCTTTGTTTCGACTCCGGGAGAAATTAACCTGCGTATTGTAAATGTAAAATGTATTGGCCGTGAGTTCTCAGCAGCTAAGAATAAATTAAATAACGGTCCTCCGAGTAGGGTTTACTTGATTTTGCGTGTTGGTGTTGGTTCAAACGCTCTAATATCTAAATTCCGCATTGTACTATTTTCACAAAGGAAAGTAGCCCCCGCAATTGCACAGGCTTCTTATTTATGCTATCCCTCTCTCTTCAGGAATAATTGAACAAAAACCTAACATCCCTCTCTCTTCTTCATTCCTTCCATCTTCTAATTTTCTAGATAACAAATTGATTATGTAAAAAATAATTAGATAACTAAATAATTATTTTTAACAACATATTCTATATATCATTATTGGCCATGTGTTTTGATATATTAGAAATACTAATATGCATAGGTAAATTAGACTTACATTTTCAAGTTATATACGATTGATTAAATATATATCATTATTTTTATAATTTTATAATTTCTTAAATGACACGTAAAAGTCAGAAAATGTTGACCCAATTAATGTGACATATTTCTCTTCAGTGTTGAATTAAAGTGGATATGATTTTTTAAATGTTAAATATCTAAAGATACAGGCGGATCAAATATTAGTATTATGATTCGATGTTATATTTGTTCAATTGTTTGACATAAAATTTTTCCTTTTCTAAAAGCTTGAAAATAGGTGAAAAAAGAAAAAGAATTAGGCTCAACCACTCATATCACAAAATATAAAGCTCAACCACTCAAGTACTCCCTCCATCCCAAAATATAAGGCTCAACCACTCATATCACAAAGACCAAGAAAACATTTAATCACCTTCTTGGTTGGATCACCTTGATCCATACAAGCAATGTGATTGGGAGTTTGATAGTATAGGATTTAAAAGAAATCAATTCCATTGGACCAAGGGGTGCTAGTTAATTTTTGCATGCGTGCACGCCTTATATTATGAGACATGAGAAAAAAGTGGTTGTGCCTTATATTTTGGGATGGAAAGAGTACTTGCCAAGAGGCCGAGGTGGGCCTAGGGATAAGGAGATGTTTTTTTTTTCTAATAAATCTAATGGTTACAAATAATGGGTCCACCAAATTTAATAAAAATCAATGGCTAGATGTTGTGTGTCCTTTTAAGAATTTCTCTAATTTATTAGAGTGCCATGTGGCGGCTTAGGAGCATTTATAGGATGCTACATGGCGGTTTATGAGCATTTGTAGGAAGTTTAATGGATTTTTAGTATATAATAGATGGTGCATCAGATCACGCTCGTATAACTAATGTACCCCTCATTACAATCTGTGGTTTGTCAGCACGCAGGGATCAATTTCAGGAATACCTAGACCGTATACCATTCTTGCCCCATGATCAATGGCTAGTACACGGATCCGCGACATTGTTTTCATATTCATACAACATACACAACATATAAATGGAAAAAAAATGGTTCTCGTAAGTTAATGGTGCAAGAGTCATACATAATAGTTAGGCCGATCGCTAAATAACAGAGTTTAGATGCAGCAGAAAAGATAAACATGCATGTATGTCCATCTATCAAACCAAATAGGCAACCGAGAAGAAATCACCTTAGAAAGAACCATCCTCAAAAACTTCGGTACCCGGTACAAAGTAATTGTCACTAGGCACCTCACACCCTGCATCTAACTTAAAAAAACAACAAGAGATGTGTAATACATTAGGTATTGGCAAGCTCTACTCAAACCTTTGGAATTCTACGACTATTACAAGTCGAGATCAAAGATGACCAAATTTGTGGCTTATTTTTAGCATAAAACGAATTTTGTTTCACAATAGTAAATAATAATATTAGATTGCAATGAAAATTTTAAATCAGAGAGTGAACCATATAATATCATAAATATCATCATAGTATCATCCTTGTGCCCTCCATGGCAGCAAGTAAACAATTTACTCTTAGCCAACATCCGGCAAAGTCATCACCAATATTCACCATACCTGTTTCACAAAAACGTTTTAATAAATCATCAATATTGTACTTGTATCATTTCATCAAGTCGCTCAAGACCATGAGCACGGCTAGTCGATTTGTTTTAGACTCTGCAAAGTTTGTGCACCTTTATCCACATGATATGAATACTCTTGTTTGTTTCGTGCTCGCGAAGTACTACCACACTCTACATATTGAATGTGGTCTAGAGGTCATAACGGAACTGTTATATCATTAAGCGTGGCCTTGCATCAGCGACGGCAAGTGAAAATCTACACTAGACATATGACCTAGAGCCGTTAGGTTGCGAGCCCACGCCTTAAACCTAACGCCGTGGCGGCAACCCATCCGTATCCCCCAGAGGTACTTAACCATTATATTGGATAAACTTAGATGCCCATATCATATCCCGACACATGGGTAGCTCCTCTGAGTTAAAGTTAACACAACATAATTAGGAAAAAAATCCAAATAACCCCCCCCCCAAACTTTGGATGAAAGTCCATCTATCACCCTAAACATTAAAACCGGACTTCTAGCCCCCTGAACTTTGTAAAATCGTTCATATAAATCAATTGTAGAGTTTGGTTCATTTCAATCTTGCACTGGTCATGCGGTCCATTATGGCCCATCGTGGAGAAAATATCTCCTGTACTCTCATCTCTCTAATTTTTTGTTATCATGTCCCCAAATTCTACATACATTTAAGTGTTTCTCCAATTTTTTTCTTGCATTTTTTCATTTTGTTCTTCTTTCGGCAAAATCATCTCAGGTTACCGCACAAATACTACGGTAACCGCCTCAAACCACACGGTAACCGCACGAAAACCGGAATACCACGGTTTTTTGAATTCAAATTTTCAAAACCGAGATTTGTGTGGTTTTTCACGGTCATGGTTACCACGGTAACCGACTTACCGCAGGGGTCAGTAACCACCCCGAAACGGTAAGGGGAACCCTGGGCCAGTAGCAGGTGGGATCCAGGGTGCTTGGGCCCACTTATCAGAGGGAGGTAGGGAGAGGAGGAGAGGTGAGGAACTTTTTGCAGGGATTTTAGGAGAGACTGAGTGTTTGACGAATTTTTTTCAGAATAGCTACATTTCTCAGAAGCTTATGCAAAAATACTGGAAGTTAGTTTGGTCGTGAACTCCATTTCGGGAGTTTCTAGGATTTGTCCCACGTACAGTTTATTTTCGAAAATTTAGACATGTTTATTGTTTTTGTTTATATTAAATGTTCATTAATTTACAAGTTAAATTAATTGTGGGAAATAAAATTTTCTAAATATAAAGCATGGCTGGATTTAATTTTTATTAAATTCTCCATGATTAATTATACTCTCTGGAATTTTCTCGGATTTTTCGGAGCTCAACTCCTAATTTTAATAATACAAAGAACATTTCAGTAATTAGTTAATCAATAAACTAATCATTAAATGATCTATCTGTAATTTTGTAAAGTGCTATGCTTGTTTAAAAATCCTTAAATTATAAGTTGAATTATTATAATTGATCTTAAAAGCCTAAAAGAAAAGACCAAAGATTAGTTTAATAAATATCAATATAAAATGGGCTAGATAAAATTTTGGTAAATACTTCTATAGTTCCTATATTTTTCTGGGATTTATTTGAGCCAAGGAAGTATTTTTAATAAATGGCACAGCATTTCATGAATTATTTAAATAAGAAAAAGTTTTAAAACCATTCTCTAGGCCGTGGGCCATTTTCGGCCCACAAAGCTCCTCTCGGGTCGCCGGCCATGCCAGCCCGCTGCCCATCCTTTTCCTTTTCTCAAAGAAAGTCTACTCTACGTCCCCCTGCTCTTTTCTTTCTTTGTGTCTTTCTCAGCAGCTCAGACAGAAAGTCTAGTTTTCCTACCTCGTACTGTTCATCTTCAACCTCAGGACAGCCTAACTGAGACCAAATTGGCTCGGTTTTTCTCCTTCAAATCCGGCCTTTTCTCTTGTGTATTCCTAAAATTAGTTGAGGGGAAATATTTCCCTTATCTCCCTCTTTCGTTTCCCCAAGAACTTTGGAACCCAATTCCTTGTACTCCCTCCGTCCCATAATATAAGGGATTTTGAGTTTTTCTTGCACTGTTTGACCACTCGTCTTATTTAAAAAATTTGTGCAAATATAAAAAACGAAAAGTTATGCTTAAAGTACTTTGGATAATAAAGCAAGTCACACAAAAAAAATAATACTAAATTTTTTGTGAATAAGACGAGTGATCAAAGAGTGCAAACAAAAACTCAAAATCCCTTATATCATGGGACGGAGGAAGTATTTTATCCGAATGAAACTCGTTTAGAGTTCATCTCTCCAACTAAAACATCGGATTTTCCGGCTCAAATCCACTCGTTTGGAGCCCAATATCTCGCATCCGAGCCTATAAATAGCATCCCCTAGTTGCCTCTACCGTTCCCCTCAAGTCCCGAGCCTTGCCGTCGCTTGTAGAGCCGTTACCGCGCAAACCCTAGCTCTGCCGCCGCCGTAGCCGCTTCAGCTACCTCGCGCCGTCGCCGTGGTGGTCGCCGCCGGTCGTCGTCGCTACCATCGGGTTCGCGAGGAGGACCTCGTCCACCCCTCCATTGCTGACAAAGCCCACCGAAGCACCGCCGACGCCATCAAGCCGAGACCGCCGCCTTTGGAAGCTCGTCGCCGGCCGTCTCCCGTCGTCGTTCGTCGTCGTGTCGCCCACCGGTGAGTTCCTCTCGTCGTTCTCATCTGTCACGCCTAGAAATTCCCAAATAGAATTCTAAGCAGAATGTGCATTAAAATCCCCGTCCAGGACTGGCCGGGGTACACAATCGACAAAGTTGACATACAGATCCACGTCTTATAAACATTATAAAAGTCTTACATAAATGCAGCGGAAAACTTAAAGGATAACTAGAGCTAAGCCTTGACTTGGACTGCAGCGGGAACACCATTCCACAAGCATCCTCGACGGTACGGACGAAGCCTACTCCTCGGAGAAACCACCATCTGACGCATACTCGAATTCTGGGGTTTGGGGAAAATAGAGCAAGGCTGAGTACTACCCACTGTACTCAGCAAGTCATACCGGAATGGGGGTATGATGCAGGGAATTATCAAGGGATAGCTATATTGGTTCGTTTGCATAAAGCGAGCATTTATAAACAGAAGTTGAAAGCAGTAAAACAATTGTAATAATTAAACAATATTAGCCATCCACTGTCCAACGCTAAACCACGTTGCAACAGGCCCAACCATCCACCTATATTATTCAATTCCATTAGACTAATCTAGAGTGAGTCTAATCACGGTGAATCTGGTTGACCGCCCATAACCGCGGGCACGGCTATTCGAATAGTTTTACTCTGATCAGAGATGTACAACTGTACCCACAAGACACAGCCCCACGACACGTTTCCGTGCGCTGATATGCCACCACGACATACCGGAAAGAGGCCGTGACAGGACCCTTCGCATAACCCCCTCTAACCAAGCACACCACACCTCAGGTTTCACCCCCACTCCTCGCAAGGCAGCGGGCAGTCCCCTCTCGTGCCTAGGTGAATCCGGAAGCAGCATAGGCCGTCGCAGGGCCCATCCAAACTCCATCACGCCCACCCTTGCCTGGATGCGTCGGCTAGAGGAAAGCTACACTACAATCCCAGCCGTTGCCCACGCTGGCTTGTGGTAAGTACGAGGAATTCTTCCAGGGTTTCCCGCGAACCGGTCCTTAATTGCCATGGGTGCGACCATCAAAACCATGCACCCACGGCCCACCATTTTAGTATATTTTAATTAACCAACACCGGAGCGGTGAGCATTAACCAACATCATAACTAGAATCTGATTAATGTAGTCCCTCATTGTGTGCTAGTTGAACTAAGCAAAGCTAAGAATTCCCTAGTCCAATCTCTAGTCATGTTACATCCCAAGTTAACAAAGGAACATGGTACAAGATGGCATGGCTATGACAGTAGGTAAACATCCCATAGTAATATTATAAAACAATGCAGAATTTGAAGGGAAATAATAGAGCATTTGCAATATAGGATCAACATGTTCAAGTGACAAGCATGACTTGCCTTGCTCTGCAGCTGGAGGAACTTCGGCGACTATTTCAAGGTATACCGGAGCATCGGAAGTACCAGAATCTAAGCGACAAACAAAGCAAACAATACAAACAGGCTATAAGACTACTGAAACAGAGAACAAAACCATTTTTAATGGATTCTACACATTTTTCTTGATTTACTGAGACTTGAATGGGCTTAAACGGAGCTCGAATGAATTAGTTATGAATTTTAGAAGATTCACTGTGTTTTTACTATAAACGGAAAAATCCTTAATTGAATTATTGCGCAATAAATGAATCCCGAGGAGAGCGAGGGGGTGGCGCCGACATGCGGGCCCCACATGGCGGTGACACGGGTGGCGGTCCGCGGTGGACCGAGTCCACGGACCGGGGAAAGGACGGCGCACCACGTGGCGCTGACGTGGCGCCGACGCGGCGGCCACGCGGCAGCCACGTGGGCGGCCGAACGGACGGCCCCGATCTACCTGGGTAGATCGGACGGCGGGGGTGGCTCGCCGCCGGCGCGCGCGGGCACGGCTCAAGCCGGTCCGGCGGCCATGGCGCACGGCGGTGCGAGACGGCGACCGGCGGCGACCGACCGGCGGCGGAGAGCGGCGGCGCGGGCGGCTAAGCGGCGGCTAGGCAGCGGCTAGGCGGTGGCTAACCGGCGGCTAAGCGGCAGCGCAACGGCTAGCGGTGCGGGAGAGAGAGAGGGAGGGGAAGGGGAGGCCTTACCGACGGCGACCGACGACGGTGAGCAACGGAGGGCGGCGGCAACGGCGGGACGATCTCCGGAATCACCTAAGAAATCGAAAGAGAGGGATTAGAGGGAGAGAGGCAAAAGGGAGAGGGCGAGGGCGCCGGCCGAAGGCGGCGGCCATGGCGATGCTCACCGGCGCACGGCATGGAGTGGATTCCGACGGCGGATTTCGGCGGGCAAGGGGTGGACGGGACGGCCTGCACAACGGCGAACGCGACGGTGTCAACGGCGCAGCTTGGCACGGCGGCTAGCAGCGGCTAGCGGTGACCAGAGCGGCGGCGGCGGCGACGGCGGAGAGCGGCGGCGCGGCGCTAGGGCGTTAGAGGGCACGGGAGAGCTCGGCGAGATGGGGAAAAAGAGAGAGGGGGTGGCGGTGGAGCTTAAATAGGGGAGGGGGAGCTCGGACGTGGCCGGTAGAGGCGGGAATCGCCGGCCGACGTGGGGAGTGGGGGAGGAGAGAGAGACGGGATTCGAAATTCAAATCCCGGCCATATCGGGCGCGGGCGCGAGGGGCAGAGAGGGGGAAGCGGGTGCGGGGAACGCGGGCGCGAGGGCGACGTGGGCGACGTGGCCCGGGAGGCACGGGAGCGGGGCTCGGCGGCGGTTGCGGGCGTGGCGGCACGGCTGGAGGAAGGGGACGGGCCCGACAGGTGGGCCCCACCTGTCGGCGACCCCAGGGGAGAGGAGTCGGGCGGCCCGCTCGGCACGGCCCAGCTGGGCCTCGGCCTTTGGCCGGCCCAGCGGGAAGAGGGGGGGGGGGGAAAGGAGAATGGGTTTTCCAGGGATTAAATTTTGCTTGTGCTCAATTTTAATTTGTTAAAATTATTTCTAGAGCTCTGAAAATTCCACTAAAAATCTTGTTAGCGTATTCCAGAAAAATCCCACATGCCAAATCTGATTATTATTTGCATTAATTTATTAGGGTTTTCTCTTGCTTTTACACCGGTATTTTCTCTGGTGGATTATAAATTCAATTTAGGCTTGGGAAAGAACTTCAGGGTGTGACATCATCGTAGTAGTGCCCTCGGTTTGCGCTGTCGTGCTCTAGTTCGTCGGCGGCCAAAGGAGCCCGAGCCGCCGGTGATGATGTCATCGATGATGTCATAAGGCCCTTTGTCCCTTTTAAAATAAATAAGGAGAAGACGTTTGGCTTATACCCCAGTTGAGCTGCCTGTGGGAGTGGAGCTGGAGTTTCGCTTGATTTTATTTTCCGCTGCAGTTTTCTTCGTTGTGAGGACTAAGTGCCTCTTCAGTAAGTATTATTCCCTTTAGTTATTGTGATGGATTTGTATATTAATTTGTCAGTTTATGTACCTCAGCTGATTCTTGGACGAGGATTTTATGCACAAATAAGTTCGGAAATTACTTGTGAATTTCCGGACGTGACATCACCCCATCAGTATCACACAAAACGTGTCACCCGACTCGCAATGCAGATCGCGACTCCCTCCCTCTCTCAATCAGATCGAGCTCGCCCCTCCCAGACGTGCGCCTCGCGCTCGCCCTGCATCGCAGCCACCACCGCCGCTGATCCGGTCTCCACACCGTGCCGCCGCCCCTCGCCTCTCCACCGCGCCGGTCTCCTCTGCGAGCATCGCCCACGATTCACCGCCGTCGCTCACACATATCTCTCCCTCCCACTCCCGCAGCACCGTTTTCGCGCATGACGCCTCTTGGACGGAATCCTCTCTCCCCCTCGCACACGGCGAACCCTAGAACTTTGCCCCTTCGCCCCACGCCCCCGCCGATTCTCCTCGGACCGTGAAACACCCCATCCATTCCGCCATCCCACCCCGTGGCCCCTTCACTCTCTCCCATAGCCCTAATCCCTTGTCCTGCTCGAGTCCATCCCGCCGCCAGTTCGCCGTCGCACGACGCGTCACCCGGATCGGCGTCGCCGTCCCCGCCGACGATCTCGCTCCCCCGTGTCACTGTCGCCGCCGACGATTCCCTTTCGCCAGGTCATTGCCGCCGCCAATGATCTGATTTCCCAGATCTTCGTCGACGCCGCCTATAATACCGCTTCTCTGTGTTTCTGTCGTCCGTCTCCGGTTGGCCGCGGCTGTCACACCAGCACTGGAAGGCGCAAACCCTACCGTCCCGGCAAAGCATCACAGCCATCATCCAGAGTTCAAGGTTCCAACAACAACTACCAGGCCACTAGGTCATGTTTCTCCTCAGCTCTCATCACATTTATATGTTTTCTTATCCAATTCCATACAAAAAATTTTACTAAGGCTGAACCTTTAATTTTGGTACGGATGATGTGAATTTTGAAGAGTGAGTGTTCAGTTATTAGCTCTCCATCGAGGATTGAGTGTTCTGATAGATGAAGCTGTGGTTTTAGTCTTTAGCTCTCTATTTTGTGGGTTTAGGGTTCTAACAAGTGGAATTTCTCTCTGGTTGCCACAGAGCATGCAAGCCTAGATGACTACATGGAGAACTGGTTTGGACTGGATCAATACTAATGGGCGTGCAACAACTACTGCGATAGCACGGGCAAAGGTTAATTAAGCTTGCCTTGCGTTCTTTACTGATTGGTTTATACATCTGTTTAGGTTTTAAGATTACAATTTTGATTTTGCAAATGTTTCAGTAGTTTTACTCGATGCCCTGTAACCCAATCCTGTATTCGATCCAATTTAGTAATTTACGCAATTGAGTTTAGAATAGTTTCACAAATCAATTCGGAGTCAAACTATCAATTGTTTCACTACAAGAAATATGACCTTCTGTGACGAATTCTTCGTAACATCGGAGCTATTCATCATTAGCACATTCCATTTTATGACCATTAGTATGAGATGTACTGAAAAAAAAGGTGTTCGTCATTAATACCAACTAGAAATTGTCATAAAGTATTTGAATGGGACATTGTGACGAATATTAATTTGTCATAAGCGGCAAAAAGCAAACGTCACAAATTTATATAATGCATTTCTAGTAAAATATATTAAAAGGTGAAGCAATTTAATCAAGTGAATTAATAAGGAAACTAAAATTTTCCTTTAAAAATCATCTCTAGAAATTTTTTTGTAATATTCTACATGTTCTAAATTATCCTCTGAAATTTTCCGTGAATTTTGCAAGCTCAATAACTAATTTTAATGCCACAAGTTCATTTAACCTATTAAAATAAATGGAAAACAGATTAAAATCACTCTCTCTCCTTGGGCCTTTTTCGGCCCAAGTGTTACTTTCTCCCTCCTCAGCCCACAGCCTCTCTCTCCCTCCTCGGGCCAGCATCTCCTTCCCCTCCTCCCTCTTTGGGCCGGCGGCCCAACTCTTTTGCTCCTACCTCGCTGAGAAGTCCATTTTCCTCCTCTCAATTCAAATAAATTTTCGGGTAATAAATAATTTCAAATGAAAAAAATTCTCAACAACAAATTTGTATAACTTATCAAGATCTACAACTTTTGTTTTGGTCATTTTACTATATGACTTTGTTTTAATAATTTGAATTTGAATTTCAAATTATGACAACTTCAAACAACATTTTTAAATACTAAATGATTTCAACTGAAAAGGTCATCAACAACAAAGTTGTATAACTCATCAATATCTACAAATTTCATTTTGGTCATTTTGCTACATGACTTTGTTTCAATAATTTGAATTTGAATTTCAAATTATGACAACTTCAAACAACATTTTTAAATACTAAATGTTTTCAACTGAAAAAGTCATCCACAACAAATTTGTATAACATATCAATATCTATAACTTTTATTTTGGTCATTTCTTCATCCGACAAAGTGATAGTAACATTGTTTACAAAATTTGCATATCTCTCCTATAGTTTATAAACTATATAAGAGATATGTACATTGTGAACAATGTTACAAATCACTCTGTCGGATGAAGAAATGACCTAAATAAAAGTTATAGATCTTGATTAGTTATACCACTTTGTTATTGATGACTTTTTCAGTTGAAATCATTTAATACTTGTAAATGTTTTTTGAAACTGTCATAATTTGAAATTCAAATTCAAACTGTTCAAATAAAGTAATATAGAAAAATGACCAAAACAAAATTTGTAGATCTTTGTAAGTTATACAACTTTGTTATTGATAAATTTCTCATTTGAAATCATTTGAAAAATTACTTGGATTTCTCATATTTTAAAATTCAAATTTTATATAGTTCAGTCAAACTCGGATAGAGAAATGACGAAAAGAAAATTGGTAGATCTCAAGGAGTTCTACAACTTTGTTTTTGGTAACTTTTTCACATGAGTTCATTTAGTATGATAAAATTTGTTTTGAAGTTTTAATATTTTGAAATTAATTTTTTCCCTCCTCCTCCCTTCAAATCGAAAGTCAGTAACGTCTCTAACCGTACGAATTTTCTCCTTTTTTCTGAAGAAAAACCACATATATCCCCACCCAAACCCTAACCTAGCCATTCACCACCTCCTCCCCACTGCGCCCCACCCATGCCGCCGTCATCCCTAGGGCAGCCGCCGTAGGCCCACCGTCATCAGCCCTCCCTCGGTGTGCTCGCTATGGGCCATGGCGGCCACGTTCTTCTGGCGCTCTACCACCTCCACCTCTGGCCGCTGGTGGATGACCGGGAGGTTGAGCAAGGTATTTGTCTTCAGTCCTTGTCTCCACAATTTCTAGACATCCACATTAAATTTGGAGTGAGTAGCACCTTTTTCAACTCTTGAAATAACTAAACCAAAATGCATCTTTTTTATCAATCAACTTTTTCATTGGTTCATAAGTTCTGAAGTTGGATATAACTAAACCAAAAATGCATTTTGTATCAGTTAACTTTTTCATAGGTTGGCCAAAATTGGCTTTCCTGGATTTCCGCGATCTTAGGGAGCTCCTCATCCAAAATAATTCTAAATGGCAGGGCGGGTAATAGCTTCCTCCATGGGCGGGGTCTACGACAAGGTGATCCCCTCTCCCCGATGTTGTTCATTCTAGCGATTGATCCACTCCAACAACTACTCGCAGCAGCTCAGGAAGAAGGCCTCTTGAAACTAATTCATAAGAGGACGGCCCGCTTCAACATGGCCTTATATGCAGATGATGCAGTAATTTTCACTAGGCCGGATAAACAGGAATTGCAGACAGTACAGAGCATTCTCTAGTTCTTTTGTCAAGCCACAGGGATGATAACGAACTTAGCCAAAAGTGAGATCTTTGCCATTAGATGTGAAAACTTGGACCTACAGGACATCTTATCCCCCTTCCCAACGCAGCAAAAATCCTTCCCTTGCACCTACCTGGGCCTTCCACTACACATCAGGAAATTGAAAAAATTGGATGTCCAACCTCTAATTGACAGGTTCTCGGCCAGACTTCCGAAATAGAAGGGGAAACTTTTGAACAAATCAGGCCGTACTGTCCTTGTCAAATCAACTCTTTCTGCGCTGCCAACATACCATCTTACGGTCTTCCCGCTTAAAAAATGGGCGGAAAAAAAGATGGACAAAATCCGTAGAAGCTTCCTATGGACAGGATCTGAGCAAGCTCATGGGGGACATTGCTTAGTTAACTGGAAGAAGGTATGCAGACCAAAAGACCTAGGTGGGCTAGGTGTGACAAACCTTGAAATCTTTGGTCGCTCGCTTCGCCTTCGATGGCTCTGGCAGGAATGGATAGATGAAGATAAACCATGGAAGGGCTCAAATCTACCATGTGACGAGACCGATAAGCAACTCTTCAGGGCCTCAACGATCATATCCTTAGGGAACGGAGGAAAAGCCAAATTCTGGCATGACAGGTGGCTACAGGGATCCTCACCAAAGGAATTAACGCCTTCCCTCTACCAGTTGGTGACTAGAAAAAACAGAGCAGTAGCACAGGAGTTACAAGATAACAGATGGCTTAGACCTATGAGGAGGATGAACTCGACTACCCAAGTAAGAAAGTTCATTCTCCTTTGGGGTTTAATCCAACAAGTCCACCTGGATGAAAGCGCAACAGACTCCATCCCCTGGAAATGGACGCCGAATGGGGCATACTCAGTTAGCTCGGCATACAGAATCCAATTCCTAGGTAGCATACAGGACAACAGAGCAAATTTCTTCTGGAAGGCAAAGACAGAAAACAAATGTAGGTTTTTGGCTTGGCTTATGGTACATAAAAAAATCCTAACCTCTGACAAACTCCAGCTAAGGGGATGGGATAACAGCCCGATATGCTCCCTATGCGGCATTGAACTCGAGACGGCTAGGCACCTTATCATGGAATGTGCTTTCGCAAAGCAAGTTTGGAGCTCAATTTGGTCCAAGCTGGGCCTACAGATGCTGACCACAAGCCTCTTCAATGGAGATATCTTGGCATGGTGGGATTCTTGCAGGAAAAAAATTGTCAAAGAGCAAAGGCGAAACCTAGATGGCCTCATCATTTACACGACATGGGGAATTTGGTGTTGGCAACTTTTTTGACAAGTCGACAAGCACGATCGCAACACCTAAACGCCTTGCGGTGATATGGAGTCGCCAACCACCTCGATCTAGCCAAAGGGCCAAATCAAGATGGGTTTTGCAAAAAGAAAAGCTAAACCGGCTAGCGGAGCCGATTTAGAGATCAAAATCAACCTCTAGGCCGATTTAGATCGATATGAGGATAACTACCCGTCTCGTGGGCAAAACGGAAGGTTTTCAGGACAAACCTACAAAGAGGTGTCGCACTCTCGCAGCGGCGGTGGACGGTTTACGGCGCAAACCGACAAAGATGGACTAAAACTAGGGTAAAATAGAAAACATAGTAAAAGAACGATTCAAGTAGATTGTATTCGGGGGTTTTACAATGAACCGGCCTTGTCCCTTAAATAGGGGTTGGTCTTGCCCTCTACAGGCCCTTTTCCACGTCCAACTCGGGATAGAAACTAAAGGAAACACGAAACATGCCTTCCCGAGCAAGGAAACCCGAGACCCGACGAAAACAGAGTCGGACTCGGACCCTGACGGTCTGACCGCCCACATACCTGCGGTCAGACCGGCCCTACCAGCCGGTCAGACCGCCCACATACCTGTGGTCTGACCGGCCCTAGTGAAGGAAACCCGGCACTTTCCAAACTTTGGCAATTTTTCCCTATTTCGTCCATAGGTGCCAAATTTGGGTGTAAACACATGCCCCCCTGCCTTTTTGGTGAACATACGTGAACCTAAAAGCATAGAACATGTTATCTCAGGGCGATAATCCAATTACCGGCCATAGGACTTCCTAAGCATCTTACCAAATGCTCGGGAAGTATTTCTTCAAGCTATCTCCCATTAATTGCTCTCTAAAAACACTGTCTTGAAGTGTCTTCATCTCCTTCAAAGTCTTCAAACGCTTGTCGATGGCGTCTTCAAAATTGCTTCCCATCAAGGTCTTGTAATCTTCAACCGACAAGGCGTCTTGCTTGAAATACCGAAGAGAGCCAAGATTTACCTCAACTGGCAAAACGGCAATTTCAATAATGTTTTATTACTCGACTCGGCTTATCAATTAGCCTGAGTGTAGTAAAGAGAAGAACTCAACAACTTAATATCATAAGATTCGACAAAACTTCTCACTTCTTTGAACATAAAAGAAGCTCCTTCAACGTTTGAGGAATACCGAATCTATGAACAATATGCTTCAAAATAAAGTCAATTACTTCCGTACAAGTAATATTCTCGAGCAGCATGGCTTTGGTCCACTTAGTGAAGTAATCCATTTTAACTAGCACGAACCAATGCCCTTTTGATGACGAAGAATAAATTTGACCAATGAAATCCAAAGCCCAACCCCGGAATAGCCATAGTTTAATGATAGGATTCAACACAGCGGTAGGCGCTAATTGAACATTGCCGATCCGTTAACAAGCTTCACTCCCTCTATAGCATTTGAAACAATCATCAATTATTTTCGGCCAATGAAACTCCACTCTCCTAAGCAACCAATTTATCTTATGGGCCGATTGATGAATTTCACGAATCCCTTCATGTACTACTCTCCTAGCAACTTTAGATTGATCATTATCTAAGTAATACTCCATCTATCTTTCGGCGATATAATATTTGAGCACTTGCCGCCGAATCTTCTGATCAACCTTAAGTGTAGGATCTTTCAAATATCTAATCAAAGGAATTCTCCAAGCTATTTCTAACTCATGGGCACAAATGTCCGAATACAATTAATTCGGCCTTTTAATCAATTGTAATGTGCCCCCAGCTCTCTGCCCGAGATCGGTCAGACCGGCCACGCAATGCCGGTCAGACCGCCCCTGGTCTATGACTTTGCCAATTTCGTCCAAACTTTTGAAATCAAGCATCAGCTTTTAGTATATAAATTTTTCTTCACATAATAGCCAGATGCTTGGTGTATCAAATTATTGAACCAAAACTCCTTCTCTCTACACATATGAAAAATCATAATACCCAACTAATATGTCTAGATGAATACTAATTCAATTGGCTTTTGAAACAATAATCATCATGGCAACACAACACTTAGCCAATTGAAGTATGATCAATAATGAATCACCAAAATCATATGTGTCGCATGCATAGATTTCAATAAACTAAAAATGTAAGTAATCGGCTTGAGCATGTATGCAAAATATTAACAATGCCAATGTTCCTAAAGAAAACCACTCTAGAGCAAATCATCACATTGACCATTGACATTAGCCGAATTACTAGTAAGCAAAACTTTCATGGTGCAATAAATATGAAATCTATATCTTATATGGTGATCCATAAAAACACATATGATTTGGCTTTAAATAAATATCAAAGAGTCATGAGCCAAATCATACTTCAAACAAATTATATGCCAACCTACCAATTCTACTACCTAGAACTGGCATTTGCAACATGTATGTATAATATCAATTTGATAAGCAAAAACTCACATGTGCTAGATAGCAAGCAATGTTCTAATAACATGGCATAGGCATATAATATAATGGTAAACACAATAAACTCATACCTTGCCTTAGCATCCAACAAACGGCGGCTCAAAGATGTGATGTTGTATCCATCGCCGTTCATCTTCTCTTGGTTCCCTCATGAGCATATTAATGTCTTGCTCCCCAAGCAAAATTGGATTTCTAGATTGCGCGATTTCGAAGACAAGAAGGATACCGCACTAACACCCATAGCATCATGTGAAGGAGACTTATCTCTAATGATCGATGATTCTTCTCTCATCAAATTGGATTTATCTCTACTATGGGAAATCACCAGTCTCTTAACTTTTACCTCTTTGGATCTCCACACTTGCCTAGGTGCTTTTCGAGGCTCTAAATTATTACATGTTTTGTTCTCCACATCTTCGGCCTCCTTTTCCTTTTGACCTATGGCCCGAAGACGTTGTAGCCTCCTCTTTTGAGAGCGAGATAAGCCGGAAGGTATCCATTTCGGCTGTGGTTGTTTTCCAGGAGCTAAACAATGATTCTTCATATTTTTGGTCGAAGTGGAAGCTCCTATGTTGCTCTCAATCTTTCCACTCTTCTACAATACCCCCCGGTCAGACGGGCCTCTGGGCCCGGTCAGACCGGCCACAAGCCGTCGGTCAGACCGGCCAGTAAGGTCGGTCAGACCGGCCGTAGACTGGCGGTTAGACAAGCCAGCTGTCTCGGTTAGACCCCCAATGTTGGCAGTCACGGCGTCGGCTTCGATCTCCTTTGCCTGCGTGGTTTCCACCGTATCTCCAGTAGGTACATGAACATCTTGAGACTCCTCTTTGGCAGCAACGACCTCCGGAGCTTTGGTTTCTTTTCTCACCCACACCTTCTTCACCTTTTTCATCTTAGATCTACCGGACCGATTCTTTTGTGGGAAACGGTCTTGTCTTGAGTCAGATGAATGATTTGGCACTATCCTAGGTGATTCCTTCCACTCCTGATAATGCGGCATAGGTGGTTGAGGCATCCAGGGCATATAATACATAAAAGGATAACCATATAGTGACATTGGATATGGATACCATGGCATCACAACCGGAGGTTTGTATGGAGTTGGTATAGTTGATAGCTCCGATTGCTTTGATGTTTGACCAAATCTCTTCCTACGAGATGATCTTGGTCTTTTTAAATTACTAGTTTGATTATCAAATTGTTGACCCGCTAATCCTTTCTCGTACTTAGCCATAAGCATCTCAAAAGTGAGCTTCGGCTTTTTGGTCATTTGGAAACTAGATGACTCATCCTTTGCAACTTTATGATCTTCGGCCTTCGCATTTTTGATGCTTTTTTTGGGCCGAGGATCTCCAATAATAACACTTTTCCCTTTCTTTTTGTCAACATCAATAGAACTAACAGGGAGAGGATCACTAACAATTCCGGTCTTAGGCATAGATGTAACCAAAATAGTTTCACAAGTGACCGATGAATCATCAACCGGTCTTCTCTCCATCAAGCTTGCATCTTTGAAATAACCATGAAACTCATGCTCCATTTGTGACCATGTAAAAATTGAATTAGGAGCAAGTAAACTATACCATGTAGATGCAAAGTTTGACAAAGAAAGAGAAAACAACTTTAACTTAAGCAAATCATTACTACCGACCTTACCACATTGTTCAATAAATTGGCCGATATGCTCCATTGTTGTTCTAGCATCCTCACCTGTGAATTTCGTGAAGTTGGGCACTTCAAATCCTTGCGGGTATGGGACCGAATCTACGTGTTCAGGATACGGCCTTTGATATGTATGCATATCTACTTTGGATTCTATCTCAATACTATCCCGCAAGACATTATCATTATCTTTTCCAACATCCACATGACCGATTTGTGATTCGGTCTTAGGTGCCAATGCTATTTCACTTTCGCTTGTGATATAATCCGAACCGTCACTTAGTTCGGCTATATTTTCAATGATGTCATTGTCTAAACTAGCAACACAATCCAAACCACTACTTGATTCGACTATTCCATCATCGTTTAAACTAATAACACAATCCGAACCGTCGCTTGGTTCGGCCATAATGGTTGTTGCATCATTATCCAAGCTAGCAAGACAATCCAAACTAACATTTGGTTCGGCTATAATTGTTATGGCATCATTGCACAAATTATTAACACAATCTGAACCATCGCTTGGTTTGGCTATACATGATATTGCACTTTCATCTAAACTAGCATTTAAACTATTGTTATCCACTCGGCTTTCCTGAGCCAGAGCTTCATGCAACACATGATCAACTTCAAGAAATATTTGGCCATTTAATTTCTCTTTAATAGAATCAAGCAATCCATCATATGCAATGTTGGCCAAATCTTTATCAGTTATTCTCAAACTAAAACATCGGCTTTTAATATCTCTAAACCTTTCAATATAATCAGCAATAGATTCATTGTATTTATGCCTAACCGATGTTAAATCAGACAACTTAAGCTCAGTTTCATTAGTATGAAAATAAGCATGAAATTTTTGTTCTAATTGAGCCCAAGTACCAATAGAATATGCCAGTAAAGAAGTAAACCATATCAAAGCAGTACCGGACAAAGATAAAGAAAACAAGCGCAACTTACATGTATCCATACTACTAGCCCTACCACATTGCGCTAAAAATTTATCTACATGCTCATATGTAGTCCTACTATCCTCACCACTAAACTTGGTAAATTCAGGAATTTTATAATTAGGAGGATATGGGACAGCGTCATAAAAATCAGGATACGGCTTTTGGTTTTCCTTAGCACGATCCTTCGCTTCAACCCCAAATGTAGCCTTGATAATGGCACTAATCAACTCCTCCATATTTTTAGGCCTATGTTGATTTGGCGGTGGATTAGTTGGCCTAATAGGTTGTGTTTGTGGCGCAATATGATTATATTGGCCTTGTCTAGTATCGGGAGAATATCTTCTATTAGAATCATTGTAAGCATTAGGGATATATGGAGTAGTATGACTAACAGTATTAACAGGTGATGAATTATAATTAAAATCAGTACTGCTAGTCGTGGTATGAAAACCTGGAGAAACTCCTAGGGAACCGGTCTGACCGGCCCATGGCCCGGTCTGACCGGTAGTCAGTGGTGCAGTCAGACCGGCCACAGGAGACGCGATCTGGCCAGGATAGGGCACGGTCTGACCGGCTATGGTAGGCATGGTCTGACCGGCGTAGTACACGGTCTGACCGGCCATGGTGGGCACGGTCTGACCAGCATAGGATGCGGTTAGACCGGTGCCATGACCAGTCATACCGTTATCTAGGTTTTGCCTATAGCCGATTCCTGTGTAATCGGCCGTATAAACACCCGTTGACCCCCCCATAGCATTATAAGCATATTGTATAGGAGCAAAACTAGAAGTAGCATATGCATCTACACAACGATTATTAGCAAAGGACAGGTTGGGCACATCGGATGTTACCTTTGGTGAAACTACGACTTTAGGTAGCGGGATGACGCCTTGATCGGTCCTAATGTATTGTATAGTAATATTGTTGAACCCGTTCCCGCTCGTCATAGTTGATGAAGAAATTCCTTGATTAAATCCAGCCATATAGCTCATAGCCGAAATATTTGACCGAATAAATTAATATACGGTCTTGATTTCCGTCGGTATGCTACTGTACTCGGCAAAAATATTTGATCTATAATCAACCGAGTGGACTTAGCACAATTTGGAAACTAATCTAAAGCTTCACAGTGTAACCGATACAAATTGAATCGGTTTTTCTCTTTTTAAAAAAAAAATATGAACAGTAGTAGATCGGCTTGGATAGCCTGATCTTTTCCCTGTTGCCGTGTGCAGCTGCTCCTGGTGTTGTGCCGTGCCTGTACTCCTCCTGAACCTAGCCGAATACTAGATTGATTCGGCCACAGATATACCAGCAACACTGATGGCTCGTTTCCTGTGATAATTATTGGAAAGTGCAGACCGGATTGAACGTGTCGACGGCAGCTGTGTAGATTAATTTCCTATTGACTATGCAACGTCGCCGCCGAATAATAGATCAATTCGGCAAATACAAACGTGACAGCAGCAGTGATGATTATATGGATTGATTTCGGCTGTTTAGCCGAAACTCTCAATTTGTCGAAAACTACTAGATTAAATGAAATTCGGCCGTGATATGGCCGATTAGATCGTCCCCAGCGGAGTCGCCAAAAATCGTGTTGGCAATTTTTTTGACAAGTCGACAAGCACGATGGCAACACCTAAACGCCTTGCGGTGATATGGAGTCGCCAACTACCTCGATCTGGCCAAAGGGCCAAATCAAGATGGGTTTTGCAAAAAGAAAAGCTAAACCGGCTAGCGGAGCCGATTTAGAGATCAAAATCAACCTCTAGGCCGATTTAGATCGATATGAGGATAACTACCCGTCTCGTGGGTAAAACGGAAGGTTTTCAGGACAAACCTACATAGAGGTGTCGCACTCTCGCAGTGGCGGCGGACGGTTTACGGCGCAAACCGACAAAGATGGACTAAAACTAGGGTAAAATAGAAAACATAGTAAAAGAACGATTCAAGTAGATTGTATTCGGGGGTTTTACAATGAACAGGCCTTGTCCCTTAAATAGGGGATGGTCTTGCCCTCTACAGGCCATTCTCCATGTCCAACTCGGGATAGAAACTAAAGCAAACACGAAACATAACTTCCCGAGCAAGGAAACCCGAGACCCGACGAAAACAGAGTCGGACTCGGACCCTGACGGTCTGACCGCCCACATACCTGCGGTCAGACCGGCCCTACTAGCCGGTCAGACCGCCCACATACCTGCAATCTGACCGGCCCTAGTGAAGGAAACCCGACACTTTCCAAACTTTGGTAATTTTTCCCTATTTCGTCCATAGGTGCTAAATTTGGGTGTAAACATTTGGTTGCAAAGAAACAGCAGGATCTTTCATGGCACCTACAACACGGTCTCACAAGTGGTGGAGTCAATTATACAATTGTGCAAGTCCTTTGATGAAGCTCATGTCACTTAGATGATTTTTAGACGTATTTTGATGCTTGTTGCCTTCCATTCCCTAAAATTTGCATGTCTTCCCCGCCAAATGTCGACGGGATCTAAACCCATTAACTTGTTAGGGGTTGTTTGTTCTCTTGCTTTCTCTCCTTAAATGAAATTGGCAGAGCTCCTGCCCTTTCCCCTCCAAAAAAAAACTTTTTCATAGTGTTGTCGAAACGACAACTGCATACGTCGAAAGACGTGGTTACTTAACTATGGTTGGAAAGAAATGAATTGTATTAGCTTTTTTTGGGGATTTCTCCTCCTTTTCTCTCCCCCCTATTACATGGCCCTAGGGGGCTATTTATAGCCCCATTACAGATTCTTACTACTAGGGTTTAGGTTATACAGAGGAATTTACATGGTTGCCCTTATGAGAGGAACATTTACAGGGTTACATAGTGTCAAGGGGGCTTATGGGCCCTTGATGGGCCGTCGGGCGATCGCCGGCCCTATAGCCCCTAAGCTTGACGGGCCGGAAAGGCTTCTTCGGCCCTTGCGGGGGCGAACTGGACATGGCGAAGCCGTTCTTCTTTGAGCTAGATGCCTGTCACACCCTAAAAATCCTAAATATATAAATTGTTGTTTAATTGGAAATTTTAGAAATGATTTTAAAAGCCTTGAAGAGAAGATCTAATTTTAATTAATAAATTCCAATATAAAATGGGGCCAGATAAAATTTCATTGAATACTTTGCTTAATTCTATAATTCCTAGATTTTTCTGGGATTTATTTGAGCTAAGGAAGTATTTTTAATAAATGGAATTGCATTTTATGAATAATTTAAATTAAAAAATGTTTTTAAAAGTCTCTTTTCGCTTTGGGCCGAAAGTCGGCCCAAAACCCTCTCTCTCTCTCTTCCCGGCCCAAGTCGGCCCAGTCCAGTCCGCAGCCGCGCGCGCGCTCGCTGTCGCTGACAGGTGGGTCCCACCTGTCAGTCTTCGTCTACCTTCGGCCGCCGCCGCCGCCCGAACCCTAGCGCCGAGCCGCCGCCGTCTCCTTCCAAATCCGGTCGAACCTTTCCTTTTCCGGTGAAATCAATTGAGGGGAAACAATCTTCGGGATCTCCTCTACCTTTTCTCTTTTGGAATCATCGTCTATCTCGCTTTGGAAATTCGTGGATTCGAGGTCGAATCAGATCGGTCTCTTTCCTTCAAACCCCGAAGTTTCCTTCTCGTCGCCGGCTGCCGTGGGCCTTTGCCGCCGCCTCCTAGACCCTTTAAAAGGATCCCCGGTGTCTCCTCTACCCGCCGCCACCCTTGTTTTCCCCTCTCGCCGTCGGAAGAGCTCTAGCGCCGTGAGACTTCGCGCCGCCGTCTTCGCCGTCGCTCCAGCCGTGCGCCGCCGCCGTTCCAGTCGTCGCCGTCGCTCGGGAAGGTTGTCATCGTGGTCGCCGTCGCGTCGCCGTCCTCGTCTGCCCCTTCGCCGTGGCTGAAGACCGCCGGAGCACCGTCGCCGCCGTCGACCCGATCTTCTCCGCCGTTTCAACCTCGACGCCGTCGCCGTCCGTTGATCTTCCGCCGTCGCTTTGGTCGCCGGTGAGTTCGCCGTGCCGTCCGCTACCCGTAGGTGTCCTCCGTTCGCGCCGCCACGCCGTCGTTCGCCGGCGAGCAAGTGCGCCTGCGCCGCCCGAGCCACCGCCGGTGGTGACGTCACCACTGACGTCATCGTGGCCGTTTGCCGTGAGCCGGTCGTGGACCACTCGATCTCGGCCGTCCGTTTTGGATGGGTTTGATCTCAGCCGTCCGTTCTCGTGAACCGCCGCCGTGCACCCGGTCCACCGCAAACCCTAGCCGCTGACGCAATAAACCCTCTTTTCCTTTTCAAAAATAATTCATTATTGCGTCATAATTCAATTAAAATCCATATAAGTGTTTTAATCCGATTTAATCTTCAAAAATTCATAACTAATTCATCTTAGCTCGGATTTAGTTGGTTCAAGTTTCTAAATTTTTCTAAAATTGAGATCTACATGTTAAAAATATCCACATGTACTGTTCATGCTTGTTTATGTGCTGTTTTGGTGATTTTGCTCTTTCCTGTTTAGATTCCGATGTTTCCGGAGAGTCCGTTTTCGCAGGGGAAGATTTTGAAGAGTTCCAAGGCCAGCAAGGCAAGTCACACAGATCCCAAACAACCCTTTGAGCATGTTGATCCCGTTTGAAGCTATTATTTCTATTCAACTATTGCATTTATTTTCGAATGTCATTGGGTGGAATTAAGCTATTGTTTGTTATAGCCCTTTTTGATCTTGATTACTTTATTCCTTGATACCTTGGGTGATTATAACTTGACTAGTTGGGCTATATATATTGGTTCAGCTAGATACTAGATGTGATTGCTTAGCCATGCTTAGAAACATTAGCACATTATTGGGATAACTTATGACTCACTATTATTTAATGATGGCTTATTGTTAGTTCACGATGGTCAATCGTGATTGGTTAATTAATTAATTGCCAACTAAAACTTGATAATGGTGGGTTGTGAGCACATGGTTTTGATGGTCGTGCTCATGACAATTAAGGACCGGTTCACGAGTTTCGGTTGTGAAACATTAACCGTGCCAACCACAAGCCAGCGTGGGCAACGGCTTTATCTTTTGAATAACATGGTTCATTGCGGGGCACCAGACTGAGAAGTGGCGGAGATAAGCCCACAGGGGTCGCTGGGGAGTCCATGCCTTGTTTATAAGGGGGTGATTATGATCCAGGAATGGTGCGCTGCGGTGGATTGTGTTATGCAAGGGGTATTGTCACAGCTCCTTTCCGAGGTACCGTGGTGGTATTGAGGCACATGGTGACATGATGTGGGGCTGTGTCTTGTGGGTACAGTGGTACACCTCTGATCAGAGTAAAACTATTCGAATAGCCGTGCCCGCGGTTATGGGCGGGTCTAACAATGTCTTTCGTGATTAGTTTCACACTTCTCATCATATTAAAAGATGCTTTAACTGGTAATAATTTGATTAGCTCCTGGTTTGGAATGGTATATTCCTGGTTTGGAGATAGAACTGTGCAGCCGGGATGGTTGTTCAGAATGGTTGGGCCTATGCAACAGGGTATGTTGTATAGCGTTGGATTAATATTGTTTAATTATTACTTAACTGTTTTATTAAATTCTGAAATGTTTATTAAAGGCTGTTTATGCAAATGGAACCCTATTATGCCATCCTTTGTTATCCTGTGCACTTGCATATTTGCTGCGTGACTTGCTGACTATGTCATATACTCACCTTGCAATCATTCATCAGAGGAAGAGTTCTACAATGATGCTGATGGTGTGGAGGATTAGGTGTAGCCCTGGTCAAGCTGCCTGTGGAGTGGAGTCGTGTCGCGTCCCAAAACGACTCTAAAATACATCCTCAAAATTATGCATAGAATAATTAAAATCCATGTGAAAGCCTCCAACAATTAAAATGTGCAAAGATAAAAGTCAAATAGGGCTTGGAGGATTTTTGTATATTTCCTAAAAGCCTAAAATGCGTAAATAAATTTTAGTGGAATTTTCAGAGCACAAATAATAATTGAGAAGAAATAAACAAAGTTAAAATGGTTTTATAAAAAGAAAAACCCTAAAAAGTCCCTTTTTCCCCCCTCCCCCTCTTGGGCCGGCTCGGCCCAGCTCCCTCCCTCTCTCTCCTCTCCCCCGCGGCCCATCCGGCCTTCCCCCGCGCGCGCGCCGCTGACGGGCGGGCCCGCCCGCCGCCCTCGCTGACGGGTGGGGCCCACCCGTCATCCCCTACCTCGCGCCGCACCCGCCGCCTCGCCCGTGCCCTAGCGCCGCCGCCGCCGCGGATTCCGCCGCATCCCGCCGCCCCCGCGCGCAATAAAGAGGGGGAAATCACTCCCCATGATTCCCTCTCCCTTTCCCCCCACTTTTCCCTCTCTCTCTCCCTCGGATTCGTTTGGAATCACTCCCGCTAACTTCGCCGGCGCATCAATGGCGGCCGGATCTTCCGCGGCCGATTCCCCCTCATCCGGCCGCTCTCTCCCCCTCCCAACCCTATATAAACGCTCCCCGTGTCTCCCTCCTCCGTTTCCGCCACTCGCCGCTCTCTCTCCCCGTCGGAATCGAGCTCGCGCCGTCGTCCTCTCTCTCCGCCGTCGCCGCCGAGCTCCGGTCCGCCGCCGTCGTCGCCCCGGACCTCCTCCCGCTTCGGCATCGCCTCCTTCGGCTTCGCCGCGTTCTCGCCGACCTTGTCCACTCCTCCGTTTCGCCTGCCGACCGCCGGAACGCCGCCGTCCTCGTCAACCCGAGCCGCGCCGCCGCCTTCCTCCGCTCCGGTCGCCGTTCCCGTCGTCGCCGTCGACCCGGGGTGAGCCGTGGACCGCCCATTTCGTTTCCCCCTTCCCTCCCCTCTCTCGGCCGCCGCTCCGCCGTGCCTATGGCCGCCGCCGGCGACCATAGGGGCGCGGGCGCGCCGCCTCCCGTCGGCCGTGCCGGCGAGGCCGCCTTCGGGCGCGCCCCGCGGCTGCCAGGTGGGGCCTGGCTGTCAGCCGCCCGCGCCCTCGGGTGCGGCTGACGCGTGGGACCCACGGCGCCGGCCGGCGCAAGCCGCATGCACCCGGTCCACCGTGGACCGTGAGGCTGCCGCGTGGGCCCCACTCCCGTGGACCCGGTCCGCGCGCCCCTCTCCTCGGCTGACGCAATAAATCCGATTTTAAATTAAAATTTAAATGAAGAAATTCGCAAATATTCATTTAAAGAGCATATAAACTTCAAATGGCCATAACTTGGCCATTTGAACTCGGAATTGGACCGTTCAAGTCTCTAATTTTTCCTTAAGAAGTCAAGAGCCCATTTTTGTGCTTTGTTTCTGCTTGTTATATGGAGTTTATTAGAGTAAAAGACTTTTCTTTTCCGTTGGTCGTGTAGACGCTGCAGCTTCGGAAGATCCGCTCTTCGTGGAAGTTGAAGCCGACGTTTGGGAAAGCGAGCAAGGCAAGTCACATCATCTTTGAACATATTGAATCCTAGTTTGTAAAATTATGTTGATTTAAATTATTGCATTATCGCTTTATTTAAATTCCCGCGTTATCACGGTTTTATCTAGCCATGCCTATTTACCTTTGTTATGACCTTATTATTATTGTTATTGTTATTATTACCTTGTTCACCCTAGAATAAACAAAACCCCAACTAGTGGACACTCTACTCATGGTATCCCTAGTATGATTTTAGGTAGATGCTTCGCTATTTAATTAGGTAACATTAGGTGGTTTTTCAACTCTAGACTTTGGGAATATTCATATCACCTGGACACTATGGAATGGTTTGGTTATTGTGGAATTGGCTTCACACCGCTCCCTCTATTCAAAACCCCCAAAATGGTTTTAGGCTGGGCTCGGGGTGCATGGTTTTGATAGTAGCACCTCGGCCATATAAGGACCGGTCTTCGGGCCTCTGTTGCAAAGCACTACCGTACTTCCACATGTCTAGTGGGTAAGGCTTAGTTTGTGGCTCAGTCTAGTTATAAACAAAAGTACACGGATTAGAGATGGAAGAAGTCGGGGGTCGATGGACATCTCTAGGACAAATGAAGGCTACACGAGCTGCGGCCCGGTAGTCGAGATGTCATGGCACAGGGCCGGTGTCCTGCTGCTAGGGGCTCAGTCCTGCCTGCCTGTCCCGGAGGTTCCGGCCGTAGGTGGGATTGGGTCGGTACTCTTGTCTATGGCTAGGATGGGTTGGAAACTATGTCACGGAGGTTCCGTCGAGCCGTTCTCGTCCGTCGTCCGCGTTCGTCAAGCGAGCCGCCGCAGCCCCGTCATCGTCTTCGTCCTCGCCTCCGCGTCGTCAAGCCTCGTGCCGGCCGTGTCTCGCCTTCGTTCAAGGATCGCTGCCGAAGTCGTTCCCTCGCCGTCCGCCGCGCCCGTTCGTCGTTGTCGTTCCCACGCCTCGTCGCGTGGTGGTAAGGATCCGACCTCTCGCTGCCCCGTCCTCGTCCTTTCAGTGTCACCCCCGTACCCGTTGTGCGGTTGTCGACCCCGGTACCCGTGTACCGGTGTCGGTAGTCGTTCACGCGTGCGGGTGGTGACCGTGTAGTGTCCGTGTCAGTGTGCCCGCTCGGTAGCCGCGTGGTTTCCACGTGTGCAGGCCGTGTGGTGTCTAGTGGAGTCCGTTTGTCGGCCACTCGCCTCGGTTGACACACGGGGTCTGCTTCCGTCGACCCGGGGACCGTCTCTGTGTACTCGGTCTACCGCGGTTCTTTAGGTTGACATGTGGGGTCCGCATGTCAACGGCGCAGCCCTCCTGTCTTTTCCAGGCTAGCGCTTACACATGTTTTATAGTTGCAAAGCTTAATTATAATAATCCGCAAATCTCCATATAACAGCATTAAACTTCGGATGATCATATCTTGGTCATACGAGCTCTGAATCGACCCGTTCAAGTCTCTTAATGTTTGTTATAACCTAAAGAACTCTGTGCTTTCTTTTTATGAATTGTTATTGCTTCTTTATAGGCTTGTAGCTTTGCTTGTGTGCTTCGCGTAGCTTTCGTCGTTCTGGAGGTTCCCGAAGCGTGGTTTTCGGTCGTCGCCGAAGGTTCGGAAGGCCGTTATCTCTGAGCAAGGCAAGTCACATCATCCTTGAGTATATTGAATCCCAGTTTATAAAATTATTTTGATTTAAATTAATGCATTATCGCTTTATTTAAATTCCCGCGTTATCACTGTTTTATTTAGCCATGCCGATTTACCTTTGTTAAGACATTATTATTGCTATTGTTATTATTACCTTGTTCACCCTAGGATAAACAAAACCCCCCCCCAACTAGTGGGTACTCTATTCATGGTTCCACTAGTATGAATTTAGGTAGATGCTTCGCTGATTAATTAGGCAACATTAGGTGGATTTATAACTTTAGACTTTGGGAATTCTCATATCATCTGGACAGTATGGAATGGTTGGCTTATGTTGGAACTGGAGACACACCTCCCCCTCTATTCAAAACCCCCAAAAATGGTTTTAGGCTGGGCTCGAGGTGCGTGGTTGGGTTTGGTTAGTCGTACCTCGGGTACTATAAGGATTAAGCTCGGGCCTCTGTTGCAAAGCACTACCGTACTTCCACATGTCTAGTGGGTAAGGCTTAGTTTGTGGCTCAGTCTGGTTATAAACAAAAGTACACGGATGGAGATGGATGAAGTCGGGGGTCGATGGACATCTCTAGGACAAATGAAGGCTACACGAGCTGCGGCCCGGTAGTCGAGATGTCATGGCACAGGGCTGGTGTCCTGCAGCTAGGGGGCTCAATCCTGCCTACCTGTCCCGGAGGTTCCGGCCGTAGGTGGGGTTGGGTCGGTACTCTTGTTTATGGCTAGGATGGGTTGGGAACTATGTCACGTCTTCCGTCCGTATACCGTGGTGGTATGTGGCACGTGGTTACACGTCAGGAAGATGTGTCTTGTGGGTAAAGATGTACACCTCTGATCAGAGTATAATCTATTCGAATAGCCGCGCCCTCGGTTATGGGCAAGCCGAGCAATGTACCCAAGTTAGTGTTTTAATTCTTAAAATTTGCTTAACAACTAAAATGTGGAATGGTTGGCCTGGGTTGGCTTGGGACGAGCTGGGACCCAGGGTCGGGTTGCCAGTTCGGTCTGAATCATCGTAGGCCTTGGGTTAAGGCAGGTTCGTGTGGGTTCACGGCCTTGATTAATAACACTGTGTAACTCTAGGATCGTCTTTATAAAATGGCTTTGGGCAACTAAGTGACTTTTAAATGCTGTTTTCTGCAAAGCTTAAACCCTATATTATTACCCCTTGTACCCCCTTGCATTAATCATGCATCTGCCGGTGTGGCTTGCTGAGTACTGTGGTTGTACTCATTCTTGCTCAACCTTTTCCCCCTTCAGTAAGAGAAGCTTTGGAGAAGAAGTCTTAGGTGGAGTCCTGGCTTATACCCCAGTTGAGCGCCTGTGAAGATGGAGCCGTAGGCCCGCTAGTCCGCTGCTGTTTATTTTTGATTGTCAGGCCTTAAGTGCCTTTGTAATAATGTAAATATTATCGATATAATAAAGATGTGTCTTTTATATCATGTTTGTATGGTGTACCCCGGCTTTTCCTGGGACGGGGATTAATACACTAGCGTTCGGGAAAATGCAATTTTCCCGGTCGCGACACTGAGACTCCCGGCTATACCCCCACTCCGAGTCCTGGCCATAACGAGACCGGGGTGGAGTCGAATAGCTCCCCCCTTCGCCAAAAAGACTTGGACGGGGCAAAGGCCCTGGTTGCGTTCTCTTCGGGCAAAGCGGCGAAGTGAGGTCCTGTCAAGAAGGTGGCTAAAAAGAAAGGACTCGTCGATGTCGCTCGTGTTTTTAGCGACGATGAGTCCTCTGACGGGACTCCGACTTCGCCCGCTGGCCACAGCTTGGATCTTTCGGCCGCCCCCGTTCCTCCACTCGGCGCTGCTGGAGCGGGCGGTAGTACTGCCGCTGGGGCTTCGGCCTCTGTGGAAAGAATCGTGACGGCCGCGGCGAAAGTATTCGGCAGTCCTCCGCATCAGCCGGTTGCATCGCCGCTAACTGAGGCGAAGGGAAAGAGAGCGGTCGTCAAGACGTCCACTTCAGAATATTCGCTCGCGGCACCCCGTTTCGCCCCTGGCGATTTCGAGACTCGGGTGGACCTCCTTCCTTTTGTGGAGGGGGTAAGCAATCTTGTATTGCCTGCCAGTACCCCGAGCTTGTTCACCGAACTGAACGAGTTCGATGAGGGGTGCTCTGCTATAAAAAGCTTGGCGGTTCGGGTACGTCTTCCCCTTGTTTTTTCTCTGCTTTTACTCTGTCTTTTCTTGTTTTTTTTTACAACTGACACTTGTTCTCTTTGCCCCTCCTATTTTGCACACAGATCCTCGCGGCTCACTGTTCGACGGAGCGAACCGTGCGAGCCCGCCTTGACGGGTTCAAAAACTGTCTTCGGGCCAAGGATGACGAAATAGGCCGCAAAAATTTGGAGATGGAGGCCCTTGCTAACACCCTGAAGGAGGCAAAGGCCGAAAACATGCGGCTCCAATCGGAATTGGAGAAAGGGAAAGAAGCTAGGGCCGAAGTCGATCACTTAAAGGCCAAACTGGAGAAGGAGAAGGCCCACTCTACCGTGCTTACAGATTACTACAACCTCACTGAGCCGAAGATGGAGGCTCTTCGCCAGGACGTTTGCAAGGCCAAAGCAAGCGCTGCGGAGGAGTCGCGGCGGTTTTCACGGGAGATGGTGAAGACTACCGAGTCCGCGCGAACAGCGTGTCAAACGCTTCGCCTCGCCCTTACTAATATGGGCGCGAAAGTGCGAGGTGTCCCCTCCGAAGATGCCTCAGCCTTCGACTTCTTCGAATGGACCCAACAAGCTGGTGGTTCGGTTTCGACTGCGCCACCGCGTATGGCGACTGCTGTGCGCGCGTGTCAGCGGCCTTTACTATGGGCCTCCTGCAGCAGTTCGGCTACGAGCACATCGCCGAGTTCCCCAACTATGCTGAAGGGGGATTGGGAAATCAGCGCACAAGATATTTCGCCCACACTTCGTGCGTGGCGAAAACAATTCTGGCAGAAGGACGGCCGCTCCACCGCTAAGGCGCGCCTTTTGGAGCAGCTAGCGAAGGCAGAGGCGGCGGACCTGTGCGAAGAGGAAGACGCGGCGGCCGGAGGGGGTGGAGGCGATGCCCAGGATCACCCAGAGGTGTGAGGCCCTCCGCCTTTTCTTTAGATTTTTGCAGTTTTTCTTTTGGCGTTCGCCAGATGTGGCCAACCGATGTATATTCGGCAGGCTACCGCTAATCCTTTTATTGTAACCGAAACAAGTGGCCTTTGGTCATTTAAAACATGTATAACAGACCTACTTTTCGCCCCCCTGGTTTTTTCGCTGATCAGGCGTTTACCTTGGGGTTTTTCCACAAGTTATCAATCACACAACAATAAAAGAAGGCGGAGGACACAGAGGTTTTATACTGGTTCGGGCCTCCATGGTGGATAATAGCCCTACATCCAGTTTTTTTTTCTTTTTCATTTTCCTCTTTTTTTTTCTTTTTTTTCCTTGCCGAAAGGCGTACATAGTGCCGAATGGCTTACACAACTGTATATACATTTTTACAAATTGGCGATTTGGGTGCCACCCGTTCTAGACATAAAAGCGCTTGAGAGAGGTAGCATTCCAAGAATGGTCGAACTCCTCGCCTTCCTGCGTTGCCAGTCGAAAGGACCCCGTCCTTGATTTGTGCTTGATGAGGTACGGTCCTTCCCACTTCGATTCAAGCTTGCCGACGGCCACTAGGTTCACCTTTTTCCTTAGGACGAGATGACCGGGCAAGAGCTCCGATGGTCGGACTTTTTTGTTATATGTCGCCGAAGTGCTTACGGCGTACTTGCACATGTGTTCGAGTGCTTCGACCCTCACTCCTTCCAAGAGTTCGAGCGACACCTCGCGCCCCCCTTCGTCTCCAGAGAACACCACCCTTGGCGAGTTAGCCCCTAGCTCTGCTGGGGTCATCGCCTTGTCGCCATAGAGAAGCATGAACGGGCTGAACTTGGTTGGTCTTGTGGGGGTCATCCGAATGGCCCAAAGGACAGATAACATTTCTTCTGGCCATTTGCCTTTCGCTACCCCCTCGAGCTTTTTCTTTAGTGCTTCTAAGATCTTGCCATTTGTACGTTCGGCTGCTCCATTCGACTGCGGGTGTGCGACCGACGCGAACCTGATTTCCAGGTTAAGTCCTTCGCACATCTCTCTGAACTTTTCAGAGTCGAACTGCTTGCCATTGTTAGTGATGAGCTCTTTCGGCACTCCAAACCGGCAAATAATGTTTTTCCCAACAAACTTCTGTACTGCTGCCGAAGTGATTGCTCCAAGGGGTTCGGCTTCGATCCACCGAGAGAAATATTCTACAGCCACAATTACGAACTTGTACCCGTTTCGCGCCACCGGGAACGGGCCAATGATGTCTAGTCCCCATCTGGCGAAGGGCCAAATTGGCGTAATGGGTTGTAAGTCATAATGGGGCGCAGTTTGGCTTCGGCCATGACGTTGGCAGCTTTCGCACTTCTTAATTTGCTCAGCACAGACTTTCAACACAGTTGGCCAGTAAACCCCTTGTCTAAATACTTTGCAGGCCACCGTTCTTGCAGCTTGGTGCGCGCCACATAGCCCCTGGTGTATTTCCTTCGCCATTTCCTCACCTTCGGCGAAAGAGATGCAACGGAGTAAAGGTTGAAGCATCCCGGAGCGGTAAAGCTGGCCTGAGACCAACTTATACTTCGTGGCTCTGATTTGCAAGCGCTGTGCTTCTGCTTCATCGTCCAGAAGCCAACCAGTTTCAAGATATTTGACAAACGGGGTTCGCCAGTCATTTGGTTCTTCGCCCAGTTTCACTTGATCGATTGCCAAGATCATCAAACTGTCCATAGGCACATTTGGCGTGTGTAGTACTTCGAAAAATATTCCAGGAAAATGCGGTCCGCCACAAGTAGCAGATTTTGCCAAGGCGTCTGCTTCCTCGTTCTGGCCCCTAGGCAAGTGTTCAACTGTTATGCCGGTGAAGTACTTTTCCATGGTTCGGACAGCCTCCAAATATTTTTTCTTTCCTTCTTCTTTTGCCTCAAAGGATCTGTCAACATGGCCTGCCACCAACATAGAATCGGTTCGGATTAGCAAGCGCCGAACTCCCAGTGCTTTCGTCTTTCTTAGGCCCAGAAGAATGGCTTCGTACTCTGCTGCGTTGTTGGTTGTGTTAAATTGTAGCCTTGCGGCATACCGAACTAGGACGCCATTCGGCAAAATGAGTATTGTCGCAATGCCTGCCTCCTTGTGCGACCACGAACCGTCGGAGCACATTACCCAGGGTTGTTCGACGGGCTCGGGTTCGGAGGCGAATACTGGTGTCCATTCGGCTACGAAGTCAGCTAGTACTTGAGACTTGACAGCAGTGCGCACAACAAAATGTAAGTCGAACGGGGATAGCTCCGCTGCCTATTTGCTTAGCCTGCCTGAGATTTCCTTGCCTCGGAGTATTTCGCCCAAGGGGTACTGTGAAGGCACTATTACTTTGTGGGCCTGGAAGTAGTGCTTGAGCTTCCGCGAAGCCATCACCAGGGCGTAAGCGAGCTTTTCCATTTCGATGTATCTTGTCTTCGCCCCTTGTAGTGCTTCGGAGACAAAATAAACCGGTTTCTGGCCGAACTCTGTTTCTTGGACGAGGGCAGCACTGACTGCCACTGGTGAAGCTGTTAAGTATAGCAGCAGTTTGCTTCCTGGTGTTGGGCTTATGAGGGCTGGTGGGCTTTGCAAGTATCGCTTTAGCTCGTCGAATGCTGCTTGGCATTCTGGTGTCCAACTGAACTTTCCTGCGCCCCAGAGAGTCTTGAAGAAGGGCAGGCCTCTTTCGACTGCCTTAGAGAGGAACCGGCTAAGCGCCGCAATTCGGCCTTGCGAGCTTTTGTACCTCATGTACACTTGACGGGGGCTTCATTTGCTGAATGGCATCGATTTTCTCGGGGTTCGCTTCGATGCCTCTTTCGGAAACCAGGAAGCCCAGCAACTTGCCCGCGCGGACGCCGAAAACACACTTCTCAGGATTCAGTTTTATGCCCGCTGCGCGCAAGTTGTCGAAGGTCTCCTATAGGTCGGACGCATGATCGAAAGCCTTGTGGCTTTTTACGACAATGTCGTCAACATAAGCTTCCACATTTCGCCCTAACTAGTTGCAAAGGACCTTGTACACCAGTCTGGCGAAAGTTGCTCCGGCATTCCTCAGGCTGAAAGGCATCCTGAGATGATAGAAAGTGCCGAACGGGGTGATGAAGGCTGTTTTAGGGATGTCGGGTGGGTTCATATGGATCTGGTGGTAGCCAGAATATGCATCCAGGAAACTCATGAGTTCGCAGCCGGCTGTCGAATCCACGAGCTGATCAATCCGTGGCAAAGGGAAATCGTCTTTCGGACATGCTTTGTTCAAGTCCGTGAAATCTACACACATGCGCCATTTGCCGTTTGATTTCCGCACCAGTACTGAATTCGCCAGCCACTCTAGGTGTTCAATCTCTTGAATGACCCCAGCCCTGAGTAGTTTTTGGACTTCGGCTTTCGCCGCCTCTTGACGATCGACGGACATCTTACGCAACTTCTGCTTTCTTGGCTTGGCATCCGGCTTGACTGCCAGGTGGTGCATGATGAGATCTATCGAAACACCCCCCACTTCGCCGGGGCTCCATGCGAAGATATCAATGTTCTTCTTGAGCATCGTTAATCTGCACTATTACTATCTTGCCGTGAGGGGTGGGTTTTGGCGCGTGTTTCGGCCAGCTGTGCAGTTCGGCTTCAACATTGTGCACAGCCCTGTTGATTATGGCCAGATCGCCTTTTGACGCGGCCGAAGGCTGAAGCCCCTTGACCACTATCACTCCCGCTGGGCCGGGCATTTTGAGCTTGAGATAGTTGTAGTGGGAAATGGCTTCGAACTTGTTCAGGGTCGCACGGCCGAGGATGGCATTGTAGTTGTACGGGATGTCGACGACATCGAACAGTACTTGCTCTTCGCGTCTGTTTTCTCCCGAGCCGAAAGCTATCAGCAAAAGTGCTTGGCCAAGAACTTGAGCTACCTCTCCGCCGAACCCCCGGAGCGATGCTGGTTCTAGTGTAAGAGCTTGGGTGGGCAACTCCATCTTAGCATATGCTTCGGCGAATATAACATCGGCCGAACTCCCTCCGTCGACCAGGATTCGCCGGACTTCAAAGCCAGCTATTTCAACTGAGATTACCAGTGGATCTTGATGCGGGAACATGACTCCTTCGGCGTCTTCCGGCCCGAAAGAGATTAGCTGGTTCACATACTGTGGTGCCCCCTCACCCGCCGAAGTGATGCTGTGGACCGCTCGGATCTGCATCTTTTTCTGCCTTTTGGATAATTGGCCTGGCGGGTCAGCTCTTGTAATCACTTGGATTACCCTTCGCTACGCATCTTGATGTTGTTCGACCGGGGGTGTTTGTTCTTGGACTGCTTCACGAGGTGCTTCGACAGTTGCTCCTTGCTGTGGTCTAGCATCTTGCGCATTGCCACGTTGCCTAATGTTTCGGCATTGCTCTATGGTGTGCGAAGAGCGTCCGTGTAAAGCGCAGTAAAGGTCTTTTCGGACCTTCTTTACGGACCGGCTGTTGATGGTTGCTCGCTTGCTGGGCGTCGAATTCCTTGCGGAGGGCTTGCACTTCTTCGACGGCCATCACAGCCTTGCCCGCACGGTCGGTTCTAAACATTCTCCAGGTCATGGGAGCTTGACCTTGCCTTGGCGGCTGTCCTTGCATCGCCGTTTGAGGCTGGCGAACCGCGAGGGGAGGTGGTTCAGCAACTTGAACTTATGCTTGAGCATGAGCAGCGGCAATAGAAGCTTTATCGTACTCAGCTTGTATGGCTTGCCGTCGCTTGGAATCCTCTTCGCCCCTTGCGAAACCGTCAATGATGCGAAGCAAGTGCTCAAGTGTTTGTGGTTCCTTGTTGGCGATTTTCCTTGTGAGTTCGCCTTCAAGCAGACCGGCCGAAGCAGCATTTATGACTGATGCCTCGGTTATGTATTGAACTTGGCACCGGGCTTGCGAAAAGTGACGCATGTATTCTCTTATCGACTCTCCCGGCATTTGGCGAATGCCGAGAAGATGTTGCTGCGTCTTCGGCTCCTCGTAAGTGCCTCGAAAGTTAAGAACAAAAACATCGCGCAATTGCTCCCATGAGTAAATGCTATTGGCTGGAAAATTGAAATACCAAGAACGTGCAATGCCGTCAAGAGTGAGATGTATTACCTTTGCCTTGGTATTTTCGTCACCATGAGCCGCTTTGATTGCGGACTCGTAGATGGATAGGAACTCCTTCGGGTCAGTTTCGCCCGAGTAGCGTGGGACGGGTGGGAATTTGAACTGGAGCGGAATTGGGCGGTTCTTAATTCCCCCACTCAGCGGTAGCCCCTTTTCGCCTCCCGCCCTGTTCACGGTGCCTTGCTACGGGTACGGCATGGCGAAGGGTGAAATTACGGCTTGCGCATGAGTTTGAGCCATGGCGTTCGGCTGCCCGGCTCCGATTGGTGATGCTTGCTGAGCCGCCATGGATGGGTCGAAAACTAGCTGCGACCATGCCAGGGCGACCTGGGTTGGTGCTTAGCTTGTTCCAAAGCCTGGTGTTGGTCCTTGCGGCCGAACGGTTTGCGCCTGAGCGGTATTGATAAAGTCGCACTGAGGTACCTGACTCCACGGCGAAGCCCCCAGATTCGGCTGGTTCAGCGGCAACTAACTAAGTGCACCTTGACTTGTATTCCCCTCTGGACGAGTCGAGGGAGTTGTATTCGAAATGTTGTGGGGCTGATTGATTTGCTGAAGGAAAGCTTGGAACTGTGCCTGCAGAGTCGAAACCCCTTCTGCTACGGCTTGCGACACCTGGCCAAGTGGCTAAGGCTGTACTTGGGTCACGACCGGTTGAGCTTGCAGTTGTCCGTGGGGGGCGTGGTGCACTGCTGCAGCTGTCGGCTGCCCGACGAAGTGCATCGATGCCTCCGAGACTTGTGGCAGACTGGGCTGGGACTGCACTTGCGGATAGACTTGAGGTCGGACATATCTTGTCGAATACTGGAGGATTGGTGCCGAAGCGACCTTGGATCGCCTTGCCGCTTCGTACACTTGCTGCTGTTCTTGCATTTGGCGAAGCATGTCTTGGAGTTGTGCCATGTTCTGCCGCATGGCTTTCATATCGGCTTCGGCTTGTGTTTCAGGGTCGGAGTTGACTTGGACTTGCATGGCAGGGAGCGCCGCTTGGGCCGCTGCTGGCTGTGAGGGAACGGCCTGGGGCACAAGCAGCTGACTTGTCGAAAGGACCTCCGCCCTGGTCTGGAGCGCCCTTGCCACTGCGGCTGCCTTCGCCACGTCGTCCACATTCGGCGCCTGCTCAGAGGTGGCGGGGGCCGAAGGTAGCAGCGATGGTGCCGGCGCCGAAGTGGATGGTGCTCCTCCGACTTCGGCCCCTAACACCGAAGGCTCCGCTCCTTCTTCGGCGGCCATGCCCACTCCAGCGTTACTTTCCTTTCGCCTTGTAACCTTCTCCTTCACGACCTTCTTCGGTGGCATTCGCTCTCAGTGGTTTCGCTCGGAGGTCCCCACGGTCGGCGCCAGCTGCATACGTCGAAAGACGTGGTTACTTAACTATGGTTGTAAAGAAATGAAGTGTATTAGTTTTTTTTTGGGATTTCTCCTCCTTTTCTCTCCCCCCTATTACATGGCCCTAGGGGGCTATTTATAGCTCCATTACAGATTCTTACTACTAGGGTTTAGGTTATACTGAGGAATTTACATGGTTGCCCTTATGAAAGGGACATTTACAGGGTTACATAGTGTCAAGGGGGCTTATGGGCCCTTGATGGGCCGTCGGGCGATCACCGGCCCTATAGCCCCTAAGCTTGACTGGCCGGAAAGGCTTCTTCGGCCCTTGCGGGGGCGAACTAGACATGGCGAAGCTGTCCTTCTTTGAGCTAGATGCCAGGGTGAACTGGTCATGGCGAAGTCGTCCTTCTTCGGCAGGTACTCACGTGACCCTTCGCCACGCATCATCCATGGTTCATAGCCTTCGCCACGGGTTTCGGCAGATTTGGTCGAAGGGCCTCAAGCCATCCGCCAATACATAGGTTCATAAGTGCTGAGGTTAGATGCGGTCGAAAGAACTTCAGGAATGTTTGCTGAAATGTGTCTACTGCCATTATGCCAAAACAGAGAACTTTACTTGTATTAAATGAGGTCACAAACACAGAGCCCATCCTTAGCTTATTGTGCACAACCCTTTCTCATGCACTTTATATTTCTGTAACGGTGTGTCCTGAGTAAGTAAAGACGTTTGCTTAACCGTTCCGGCCCAAAAGGAATTAACAAGACCAATACTTTTATTCACCGTATTTTGTGATAGTAGTAGGCTAATTATAAGATTGCTTCATACCTTGATATGTTCACTCAGCAATTTCAAGAAACTTGTCTTATGCCTTGTGTGTTTGGAATTTCTTTTACCTCTTAGATATTAATGGCTATTTGGGGGTATGAACACAATAAAAAGAAACAACATTAGGTCTTTTTCTGGCAGAAGTCATAAAATTTTTTGTGGCCTTACTTAATTTTCTTTGTTTCGTTGTAGAACTGTTTATTAATAAAATATGATTCGTCGTGTCAACGAATTGTCTTCTGTTTAATTGTTTAATAAGTTCATGTTTTTATCATCGTCTCATTTTCCTGAACCACACTGAATGTTGCCCCTATCATGAGGTAACTGACTTACTCAAACTGATTTTGCTGAGGTACTGTTGGTATTTGATACGGTTACAGATAAAAATCCGCAAGCACACGGATATACCGATGTAGCACTTCCCCTAAGGAGTATTCCAAGGGTATCGAATCCAAGGAAACGTGTGTGATCAGAGTTTCCTCCGGTTCATCCAAGGACACCAAGCAAATGATAGGCCAGGATAGAGAGGATTCACTAGTGAGAAACAGTGTCTAGGGAAAGCTTAATTTTAATCCTAATGCAATACTTCAGGCACTGGCAACCCGCTCTTCCCAGATGTCGCTCTACTACATACTCGGACAGGGATGACTTCAGTGATCTCGAGGGCTGTCACCACCTCTACACCCACCTCACGTACTGTGGGATACGCAGCAATTACTGAATAATAATTGCCTAAACACCACGTCTAAGCAATTACTATCTACTTTAGTGTTTATAACTCACCAAAGCAACCCCTATATTTTAGTTGATTATAGTGAACAATAATCACGTATGCTAATTAGGAACTAACCAAGAGATAATTCTCACAAGATAAATCTAAATTACTCAAGAAGAATATTATATTAAATTTAGAGTAATAAACAGAATAAAAGAAATAGGAGAAGATTACCGACAACTCCGGAATTCTTCCGACTCCTTCTACTCTACTCTTTTCCTATTCTAGTATACAACATATTACAATGAGCCTCTTATGATTCAGCTCAAGCTTGGAAGCGTGTGTATGAAGTGAGGAGGTGAAGCCTTTATATAGAGGTAGGTATGACGGTTATACTATGTGAATTGTCGGAAATGCCCCGCAACCGCCATCAGGAGATGATCAGGACCGTCCATACCAAAACCTAGGATCAACGGCAATTACCAGGGTTCGGCCAAACCAGGGGGGTCGGCCGAACCTGGGCTAGGCCCTCCTGGCCTGGCCTTTGGTCGGTGGACTCCCTGGACCTTCCTCTATCTATTTCTTGGAGTTTTGGGTTGATTTACTGATGTTTTGATGAAGTTCATAACCCTCCTTGTATGGATACATAATTCTCCTCACTTTAGTCTGATTTTCCTCCCAACTTCAGGGTTTATCATCTGCATACAAATATACACCAACACTTGTGGAATATATTCGATTAAGCACCTATCACTATGTTGGACGTTTTATTATCTGATCTTTATGCAGATGTTGGCGGTATAGAATCGATATTTAACAGCCGCCAACAGGTACTTTCTTTCTCATGTTAAGTTCAGATGGTGCTTGGTCTGCTCTTTTTAGTTCACATATACTGCTCTAGTTATTGAAGCAGATTCTACTTCATGTCATGTCCAACATGATTAAGAATGCCAAAAGTTGACGATGATCCTAGTTCATGTCTTGTGCATAACTTTGAGTTGTCACCAAGTTCTTTTTCTTCTCTAGATACCCTAAAATCACTTGTATGTATCCTACACTGATGCAAATCCTAGTTTTTACATGCCATGTGTAACGTCCCTATTTTCGTTCGAGATTAAAAATTATTAAATAATGCATTTTGTAGAAATTAAATAAAAGTTAAATCAATTTAATAAAGTGAAATTATGGAGGAAATTAAAATTTCCTTTAAAACTCATTGGCCGAGAATATTTTGTAATATTCTTTGTGCCCTAATATACTCTCATGATTTTTCCATGAATTTTCGGAGCTCGAGAAATCATTTTAATAAGAACAAAGTTCATTTAACCAATTAAAATATAAAGAAAACAAATTAAATCCTTCCCCTTCCTCCTTTTTGGGCTCGGCCCAAATTCCTCCCCCTCCGTCTCGGGCCGACCTCCCTTCTCTCTCCCTCGGCCCGCTCGCGAAGTCTGTTATGCCTCCCTCCACCGGCCTTCCCTTTCTCCTTTGGCCAACAGCTGGGACCAGCGGCCCCACCTATCAGCTCCATCCCCAACCTCAAGCCGGAGCAACCGCCGGCCACGTCGCCCACTCTCTCCGCCGATTCCGCGCCGTCCCGCCCGCGCCCCTCATTCAAACCGTGCGGACGCACTCCCCTTCATCTCCACCACCATTTCCCTCACTCACCCTGCAAGAAACGGTGCCGGTTTGACCTCCCCGTCGTCGGCCGATCCCGCCTCTCCCGGCCACGATCTCCATCCCCCGCACCCATATAAAGCCTCCCTGTGCTCCCTTCGTTCGTTTCCCCACCTCGTCCGAGCTCCCCCATGCCCGAAACCACTCCGCCACCACCAACTTCCCTCCGCCGCCACCGATTGCCACCTCCGGCCGGCCGCCACTGCTGCTCCAGTTGTCGCCGCGCTGCGCCGCCGCCACCACTAGCTCCACCGCTCCCAACCGCACACCGGCCCCCTCCTCTCTTCCCTAATCCCCCACCGAAATCGCCTTCTCACCGCAAGCCCGAGGCCGCCACCGTGTTTGCCGCCTCCAGCTGCCTCTCGTGGCCGTTCCCGGCCACCTTGAGCTGCGCCGTTCCCTCAACCAGCTCCACGACATCAAGCCGCACCTCGGCCACCATTTTCGGGACATTTAACTCTAGGCCACTTTTAAGATGTGGCAATTAATTATTTGCCACTCGCTGTCTATGACATGTGGGCCCTCATGTGTCTATGACATGTGGGTCCAGTGGCAAATCATTTATCACCATCCGTAAGAGTGGCAAATAATTAATTAATCCACCATTTTCCCGCCGCCGGAACTGCCATCTCCCCTCGCTCCTCAGTCCTACCGGCCCTCGGCCGCACCTCCGCCACGGTGGCGAGTCGCCGGAGAGCCGTCCTTGACCCTAACCCGAGAAGCACCGCCGCCAATCCTCGTCGCCGGCCACCTTCCCGTCTTCGCCTCGCCGTCCCATCCTCTCGGTGAGCTCCCCTCTCCCTTCCCGTCGCCCTCCGCTGCATTTCCCGCGGCCACCGCTCGCCGCCGGTGGCCTCTTGGCCCCAGGCGTCGCTGCCACTCCCCGCCGGCCGGCCGTCCTGAAGCCGCCCGTGTGGCCGCATGCAACGCCCCGATTTTCGTTTGGGATTAAAAATCATTAAATAATGTGTTTCCTAGAAATTAAATAAAGTTAAACCAATTTAATCAAGTGAAATAATGGGAGAATTAAAATTTTCCCTTAAAACTCATTGGCTGGGAATAATTTTGTAATATTCTTTGCGTCCTAAAATACTCTCTGTATTTTTCCGTTAATTTTCGGAGCTCAAGAAATGATTTTAGGAGCACAAAGTTCATTTAACCAATTAAATAAAAAGGAAAACAAATAAAATCTCTCGTTCCCCCCTTCCTTGGGCTCGGCCCATTCCCTCCCCCTCCTTCCCGGCAAGGCCGGCCTCCCTTCCCCTCCCTCGGCCCGCTCGGCCCTCTCTCCCAAAAGTCTATTTGAACTCGCTAATCCGGCCTCCCCTCTCTCCTTTGGCTGACAGGTGGGACGCGCGGCCCCACCTGTCAGGGCCATCCCTAACCTCCGGCTCCCTGAGCCGAAACCGCCGCCATGGCCTCCCCACGTCGCCGCCGATTCCGCCTCCTCCTCCACCCGCGCGCTAGCCCCGACCGCGGGACCACGTCGCCCCACCTCCTCCACTCTCCTCCCCCACTTCTCCCCTCCAAAACCGGCGCCGAACCGCCCCACCTCGCCCACGTCGCCGGAGCCCACTCCGACGGCCGTTGCCGGCCGATTCCACCCTCCGCGGCCACGATCTCACCGCCCTGCGACAATAAAAACGATCCCCGTGCTCTCCTCTCCCATTTCCCAAATTTTCCCGAGCTCCCCGCGCCCTCTCCCGCTCTCCCCTCGCCAAGCTGAGCCGCCGCCGCCCGCCGGAGCTCTCCAGCCGCACGCCGTTGCTGCTTCCGTCGCCCCCGCACTGCGTCGCCGCCACCTATAGCATCGCAGCGCTGCACCGCACCCCGGCATCCACTCCATCTCCCTCCTCCACCGCCGGAACCACCTTCCCACCGCGAGGCCAAGCCACTACCGCCACTCACCGCCTCCAGCCATGCGCTGCCGCCGCTCCCGTTGTTGCCGACCTGTGCCGTCACCTCCCTCAGCTCCGCAAGGACGAGGAGGTCCTCGGCCGCCGCCCCTCTTCGCCGGAAATCCGCCGGAGCTCCACCTCCCTCGATCGCCGGTGAGCTCCTCCTCTCTTATTGTCGCGGTTGGCCGTCGTTTCCGGTCACCTCGCACCAGTCCTCCCCTCCTTTACCCTTCTCAGATCGAGGCCGAGCCCGTCTGCCCATTCCCGAGTGACGCCCGTCGTCGGAGCTCCGTCGCGTCGTCTTACCGAGGAGCCCCGCCACTGCCATTATTTGCCGTCGGCCTCCCCTTCGCCGTCGTGCCCCTCGGTGAGCACTCCCCTCTCTCTCCCTCTTCCTCCCCTTCGTCGGCCGCCTCCCGGGCTTGCTCGCGACGCGTCGCCACCGCTGGTGGCCATCCGACCGGGTCACCGCCGTCGTGCTCCGCGCCGCTGCCGGCCATGCCGGGCTGCCGGCTGCCGCCTCCCCTTGCCGCGCCGCGCCTCCGCTCTCTCGTGTGTGCCGCCGTCGCCCGCGTGCGTCGTCGCCGGCCGTCGCAGCCGGTGGCCGCGCCGTCGCTTGGCCCGGCCGGCCTGAGCCATGCCCGTGCCCCTGCCGCGCTGCTGTCGGTCCCATGGACAACTCCCGTGGTCCGGGTCCACTGTGCCGCCCCATCCACGGTGGACTCGTCCACCGTGCGCCCGTCCTCTTGTGCCGCTGACGTGCTGGGCCTGCCTGTCGGCGCGCCTCTCCCCTTGATGACGTCAGTAGTCCCTTTTTCGTTTGAGAAATTATTTAATAATTGCGCAATAATTCGATTAATAATTATAGAAATTCATTTAAATGGCTCAAAACTTGTAAAATTCATGTCTAATTCATACGAACTCAGAATTGGGCCATTCAACTTGCAAAATTCATCTAAAATTGAGCTCTACATGTTTGTTTACTTTTATATACTGTTTGCTTGGTTTTTATTAGAGTTTTTCCTCGTTTTGCGTGTCAGCGAGTAGATTTCGCCGTTTCGGAAGATCGGTTTTGCAAGGATAAGAGTTCAAAAGGTTGTTGTGGAGAAGCAAGGCAAGTCACACATTCCCCTTGAGCATTTTGATCCTAATTTATAAATGTTTTACCGTTTGCAAATAAAATCGCATGTCTTGCTAATTACATGGGATCCGGGTATTACCTATCTGCTCGGTTGTACCATACTTACATGATATCTGTCCTTTGTCAATATTGGGTAATAAATCGACTAGCTCATGTTACTTATGTGACCTAGGTAGAACTATATGCTTAGCCATGCTCAATTACCATTAGCTCAGTTGATGGGAGAATTACAGCATTAGACCTTTTTAGTATCAGAATGAGCTGCGTTCTCGAGACACTTGGCCATGCTTCATGGTCGTAATTATCCAACTAACATGCGACTGAATGGTGGGCTGTGGGTGCATGGTTTTGCTAGTCGCACCCATGGCAATTAAGGATCGGTTCGCGGGAAACCCTGGAAGAATTTATTGTACTTATCACAAGCCAGCATGGGCAACGGCTGGGCTTGTAGTGTAGATTCCTCTAGCCAACGCATCCAGGCAAGGGTGGGCGTGATGGAGTTCGGATGGGCCCTGCGACGGCCTATGCGGCTTTCGGATTCACCTAGGCACGAGAGGGGACTGCCCGCTGCCTTGCGAGGAGTGGGGGTGAAACCTGAGGTGTGGTGTGTTTAGTTAGAGAGGGTTATGCGAAGGGTCCTATCACGGTCTCTTTCCGGTATTTGTGGTGGCATGTCAGCGCACGGTAACGTGTCGTGGGGCTGTGTCTTGTGGGTACAGTTGTACACCACTGATCAGAGTAAGACTATTCGAATAGCCGTGCCCGCGGTTATGGGTGGTCGACCAGATTCACCTTGATTAGTCCCACCTTAATAAATCGACTCAATGCACTGTAGTATAGGTAGGTTGGTTGGGCCTGTTCAACGTGGTGTAGCGTTGATCAGTGGAGATTAAATATTACCTTAATTATTCTAATGTTTTACTGTTTGCTCAATAAAATGTTTTACAACCACCTTTATGCAAATAGCCTCAAGCCATCCTTGTATCCCTATGCACGTCTCCATCATTGGTGTGGCTTGCTGAGTACGGTGGTTGTACTCAGCTTTGCTATTGTTCCCCCTTTTCAGAAGTCTAGTGCTTCTGAACTGAAGACGGAGTTAAAGGCCCAAGGCTCAGACCCTAGTTGAGTTTCGCCTGTGGAGTGGAGCTGAAGCCCCGATAGGATCGCCTTTTCCGCTACTGCTGCTTTCTTTTCGGTGTGAGGACTAAGTGCCTCTTCTGTAAGTATTTTACGCTTTATTTACGTTTGGAACTGTATATTACTTATCGTTTTGTGTACCCTAGCTGGTCTTGGACAGGGATTTAATACACAAAATAGTCTTAAAAATTTGGGCTAAATTTCTGGGCATGACACTGCGCCGCTCGGCCGCCCGATCGGCCTCAGCTGATCTGGGCCGTCGAGTGCGTGCCCGCGTGGCCGGTCGCCGCTGTGGACTCGGTCCATGATGGACCGGTCGCCCCTTGTGTTGCTGACATGTGGGGCCCGCCCCTTTGTGGACGCAGTCCGCACCTCACCCCTTGCTGACGTCAGCAGCAACCATTCCCTTTGAGAAAGTAAATATTAATTGCGCCATAAATCATTAATAATTATAGAAATTCATTTAAATGGCTCAAAACTTCTAAAATTCATATCTAATTTACACGAACTCCAAACTGGGCCATTCAACTTGCAAAATTCATCTAAAATTGAGCTCTACATGTTTGTTTACTTTTTATGTGCTGTTTACTTGGTTTTTATTAGAGTTTTTCCTCGTTTTGCGTGCCAGCGAGTAGAACCCGTCATTTCGGAAGATCATGGTTGTGAGGAAAAGTGTTCGGAAGATCAAAGTGAAGAAGCAAGGCAAGTCACACATTTCCCTTGAGCATATTGAGCCTATTTTATAAACGTTTTACCGTTTTCAAATAAATATGCATGTTTTGCCAATTACATGGGAAGATATCTATCCTTTGTCAACCTTGGGTGATAAATCGACTAGCTTGTGTTACTTATGTGACCTAGCTAGAACTTTATGCTTAGCCATGCTTAATTACCACTAGCTCAGTTGATGGGATAATTACAGTTCTAGACATCTAGTATCTTGACGAGCTGCGTGCTCGAGACATCTGGCCATGGTTCATGGTCATAATTATCCAACTAAAATTCGACTGATTGGTGGGCTGTGGGTGCATGGTTTTGCTGGTCGCACCCATGGCAATTAAGGACCGGTTCACGGGAAACCCTGGAATACATACAGCGCTTGCCACAAGCGGGAGTGAGTAACTGCTTGATCTGTAATATAGCTCGACCCTTTCCTAGGCACCGGTGGCGAAGGTGGGCGTGATGGAGTTGGGTCGGCCGGGGTGTCCGGTTGTCCAGCTGCCGGATTCACCGCGGCGCTCGAGGGGACTGTCCACCTCCGGGGTATGGGGTGGGCGTGAAACCTTAGCGTGGTGTGGATGGTTAGGGGAGGGTTATGCTAAAGGTCTTGTCACAATCACTCGACATGGTGACGTGTCTGTGCAGGCACGGTGACATGCCGGTGGATTGTGTCTTGTGGGTACAGTTATGCACCTCTGGCCAGAGTAGAACTATTCGAATAGCCGTGCCCGCGGTTATAGGCGATCGACCAGATTCACCGTGATTAGTCTCACACTTAATAAATCGACTCAATGCACTGTTAGTTCAGGTTGGAAGGTTGAGCCTGTTCAACGTGGTGTAGCGTTGATCTGTGGAGATTTAATATTACTTTAATTATTCAACTGTTTTACTATTTTGTTCAATAAAATACTTTGCAACTGCATTTTTGCAAATAGCCACAAACCGTCCTTGTATCCCTTTGCACGTATGCATCATTGGTGTGGCTTGCTGAGTACGGTGGTTGTACTCAGCCTTGCTATTGTTGCCCCCTTTCAGAAGTGTAGTGCTTTTGAGCTGAAGACGAAGTTGGAGGACCAAGGCTCAGACTCCAGTTGAGTTTTGCTTGTGGAGTGGAGCTGAAGCCCCGCTAGGGTCGCCTTTTCCGTTGCTGTCGTTCTCTTTCGGTGTGAGGACTAAGGGCGTCTTCTGTAAGTATTTTACGCTTTATTTACGTTTGGAACTATATATTACTTGTCGTTTTGTGTATCCTGGCTGGTCCTGGACAGGGATTTAATACACAAAATAGTTTGGAAATTTGGGTTAAATTTCTGGGCGTGACACCATGCACAAAGATTGTTCCCTGATTAAGGACAAGTATAATTCCTCAGCCATAGTTACCACTGTTTACTTTTCATTTGAATTTAATTACTGAAGGTCCTGATCCCTATAGTTTATTAATTTCATTGGAGCATACAGTTCTAGTGTTAGCTCTTTTGACCATACTTATCTATAGTAAATTAGTAATTAGTACAGTATACATGTTGCTTTCCTATGATGTCTTGAGTGTGGAAAGGAACATTTTTCTGATTTGATCTGACCTTGGCTGTTTTATTTTATTGGGACTAGCACATATAGGCTGGCTGGCAATATGTTTTGATTTGTTTGTGGTCGTATGGGAAATTAAGCTCTGTGGTCGTTGCATATCATGAAATTAAGCTTCTAATTCCTCCGTTTCACAATGTAAGTCATTCTAACATTTTCCACGTTCATATTAATGTTAATGAATCTAGATAGATATATATATGTCTAGATTCATTAACATATATATGTCTAGATTCATTAACATCAATATGAATATGGGAAATGCTAGAATGACTTACATTGTGAAACAGAGGGAGTATTTTGTTTCATAAAATTCTGAGTGTGTTTCTTTTGTTGTTCTGAAGAAGTAAGAAAATGAAACCGAGTTCTAGACAATATGACCCTTTTCAGATGAAAATTGATTCTGTGGGTCCATTTGTATGCTACTGACAACGATGAGGATGGGAAATAGATGGATAACAGAATGACTATTGATGACAAACTGAACAGGTTGCCTTTTCTTTAGGCTTCTGGTTTATTCTTTTCTCTACTGTTTTGCCTTACATATTCGTACCATGTAATACTTAATGTGCAGCTTATTCCATTGATATTAGTAGCGTGCACAAAAGAAGTTGCATTTATGTCACCTTCCTCTGAATCCTTCCAAACACTGCTTCCTTTGTAAGAGTTGAAAGCATATGATTTTTCTTGCAGAGTTGGGGCTTCATTGAAGGGTCTAGCATTGCATGTTACTTTAAACGACCCAAGATTCATATCACAATATTAGGTTTCTCCAGCCTATACTCATTTTACACGAAGAGCCTGGTAAGTCAGCTATATGAATTCTTTATTATATAACCTATATCATTATGCTTATTTCTTGAAACTATGTGCATTTGAAGGTGAATTTGGCTTATTATATGTGCTAACAAATTTGTTGTGCTATAGTACCTTTTATAGTGTGCAAGGTCCAGTGGAAATGGACAAATTGATTGATGTGTATTTCTGAACCCAGTTTGTTCATGGGTCCATAGCTTTATTTTTCTGAACCCAGTTTCTAATTGTTTAGTTACACTTCAAGTTTTGAGCAGTCTTATACTTTTCGAACCACATCAGTTTTGACTGGCTGCTACATTTTGTGGTATAAATGGTAGCCAACAGCACTTTAATCCGCGCACTTATCTCAGGATTATCAAACTGATCCTCCATGTGGCCATGATTGAGCTGGTTTCTTGTTAGTAGGGTACCTGAAGGGCACAGTTCTGCCTAGTAAAGGCTAGGTTGTTTTGAACTAGAGTTTTTCCCTTGATGAAGCATGAAATCTATAGATCTGATTATTTTCATTGTTTGTCATTGTTCCCAATCAGTAGTAGATTGCTCAACCATTTGTTCATGTCAGGTGATAATACCTGAAAGATGGCTTTTTCAATGTGGTGGATGGTGCTTTTGTAGATCCAGAGATGATGCTTTTATAGATGTAAGTATGGAGGAGATTATTCATTCATGTGGATTAGTTAAATACCATTTCCTCACTATTTGATACTTATGGGCTTATCAATCTTTATTTCTATTCCTGCAGGTGACGATGATTAGTATTTGACTTTGTTTGTCAGCAACTTGTCTTTTTCTAGTTTGCTACGGTAGGATGTGTGAAATTTATTGTATTATGGTCTTTGGGAGCTCATATTTTTGTGTAGGAAACTATTTTGCTTCTTGGGAATTGTCTGAGCAATGTAAAATATTGTATTTCTGATATCACCACTATTGTAACTTCAAGGCTTTTTTGCATGTTGTGTTTTTATGACATATTTAGTGCATTTATATGGACTATTTATTATCCTAATAAAAGTTTGGTAGCTGATTGGGCTAAATTTGGAAACTAAAACGGGCTAAATTTGCTAAAAACATATGAAATATGCATTAATTTAGGCACAAACTGTGTTAAGCCCAACATGATTTGGGCCATTAAATAGGCTGAGACAAATTGGGCTGAAAATGTCAACGGATATAATATCATTGAGCTGAAACTAATCGTGTTAAATGGGCTGGGCCTAAATCTAACCAGGTTTATAATTGGGCTAAGCCCATAAATAGGTTGCTTACTATAAGGCCCTTGATGGGTCATGATGTATTTAATGACATTTTCTAGGCTTGATAATGACGAAAATGAGCGTCATAAATTTATGACGACAGAAGGATCGTCACTAGATTAATGACATAAAAATAAGGTTTCGTCATAGAACGCCATTAGAGACGCATGATAGGTGGCGAATGAATTTTCGTCATGCGAGCGTCACAGATTATGAAATGTGATGAAAAATTCAATGTTTGTGAAGTCTCCAGACCGAAGTTTCAAAGTAGCTTCATCAAATTTTTGAAAGCTTTTCGCTCTTGTGAGAATTGAGGTAGGCATCTCTGCCCTCCATGTTTCAGGATTGAGTATACGAGAAACTGAAGTGAAGGAGGATTTGTGCATGAAAAATATTGCATAATTACTTAGTATAGAATTACATACATAGAAAATTCTCTAAAAGATAAGAGTAATCTGCTTCTCTCTTTCTTGCAGTAGCCTTTGGAACTAACACTACTATCAAACGATTAGCTCTACTAACTTTCTTCCTTGCAGGAGGCACAATTAGCAGTGCATCTCTCATGCTCTGTGTTACTTCTTTTGATAAGATAAACTACAGTGAAAAATCAGTTGCATGATAAATTGTGCAAAATTCCATATGTAGATTGTATTTTGCTTCATACTGTTTTGCATGTTCAAGAATTAATTGTATTGTTATTTACTTATTATATGAAAGGAATATGACAAATTAAAGAAAGCGTGTTATACCAGACCATATTCATGCTTCTATGTTAATCTATTATAGATTACCAGGATATACTGAGCAATCAGTATTAGAGTTTGATCAGTTTAAAGGGCAGTGATGTTGATATTCAAGGTAGAGGATAGGGAATTTTATCTGCTTGCTATCTTTGCTTTCCTGTTTGGCATAAGCATCTTTAAATCATTTTCTGCAGCATGGCCTAATTAATAATTTCTTTCACTGATCAGACATGGATTGTTTACCTCCACATAAAAATGCAGACAAGTCTAGACTTTATGTGGAGGGCTCCATGGTTACTGATAACTCCAATGCTAACATATCTTCTGAAGATGTTGATTTTTCGAAAGGTAAGGTATATTTCAGTCTCCTTAGCTCTCCGAGATATGCTGTATGGCACAGTGAAAAGGCATCTGATGAGCTCACTTCAGATTGTTTATTTTCAAGATAGCTGAACACTTGAACCTTCAACTAGACTCAAGTATGAGCCTGTAGTAGGTTTCAAAAGTGAAGGTTTTACTATAGAATAGAGTTAATTCTTATTTTCCAGTAGTCTGCTTTGATTGGTATCTATTTTCCAGTGCCTCAAACCACAATGTGTTTTGTATATATATAGCCGCAGCTTTGATTTGAGACATTGGAGAGTCATGATAGTTTGATCATTAACCACATTTTAACAATGTAAAATGTATAAAATATACAACATTGTAATTTTACCCCTTGTGATGCGGGTTAAAATTATAAACATGTCAGATTGTAAATTGGATGTAAAAAAGCTTTGGTGTCCTTAAATGGCATGGTTGTTTTATAAGACCCTGTGATTTTCTACATGTCACCTTAACAATCAGTAGGCTCCGTTGGATTTGTGTGGACTCATAAAGAAGAGGTGCTTGTGTTTGCTGGTTCATCAAACAGCTCCATCAAAGCGGTAGGGCGTGGGAGAAGCCAAAGGTTTGGCTGTGCTGCTACTACTACTCACATCCATTGACATTCACTATTTTGAAGATCAATAGTACTATTTTTATTTGCGGATCAGCGGTAGGGTTCTGGACTTAAATTGCCGATCAAATGATTTGCGGATGCAAATAATGAATTTCCATATGTAGACCTGTAGTGGGCCGTATGATAATAATATATTTGGTATGTTGCAGAAATGACTTTGTAGTCCAAAATTGCTCATATAATTAAGTTGTCAAATTATGTGCACAGACAATACACCTGATTTGTCTGCAATAACAGGTAATGACGTGCCAAATTGCTCTTCAGCTTCAGCATCCAATGTAATCACGTTTCTGTCAAGTGAAATTTGATATTTAGATGCTAATAAACTAAATCTGTATGACAACAGTTACGGGTTGAATCAACTAATTTTCTGACAATAGATGTGCTTTAGTGCACAACCTAAAATTTCTTTAATTCAGAAGAACATGTAACCACATTAGGTATAAAATTTGCAAGATATCGATCTTGATGGCCTGGTGCTGCTAGGTGTATGCATTAATTCTAGTGCACTGGATGTAGTTTGCTTGCCTCCAGGATTATATGATAAGTTAGATGTATTTTGTTGGCCTGCTGGATGTATGCATTCAGCTCCTTACTTATTCTTGATTTACTTGTGCATGCCGGATCCATGGAAGAATCAACCCACTAAAGTCTGAACTCTGAAATAAGGCTTTTGGTATACTGTGGCCTATATATTCTGCACGTCATAGAGCTTTCATGTCACAGTATATGTACAGGTTAGCACTGGATGGAAATTAATACCTCATTTGTTTTCTATCTTTTCAAGAACTTTGCTCAGGGTTGGTATAAATCACTACTCAAGTAACTTTGTGATGGCATCTATCTAGCCCTATGGCCATTTACATAGAGGAATAACTATGCATTTATCTGATTTTCTTCTTATGTAAGTGAAATGATCTGGTGGGTACAAATTATTACATGATTCTGTTATTCTCTAAGTCAATATCTTGGATGATCTTATACTGCTTTTTGTTTGCAGGCTTCGGGGAAGGTTGAGAATTCAAGCCTGGTCAAGAGATTTTTTTTGTTGCTTATATTGTTTGACAAAATAGATATTTGGTTGTATAACTGACAAAAATGTTTGATATAGCATTTTATTGATTCATGTAGATTGACAATTGATTTCACAAGCAAATGAAAGAGTATGTTTATTTTCACTATGATTTCCCTGATTTATCCTGAACTTTCTTCAAAAATTTGGGTCTAATACTCTAATTTCTTTTGAATCCTATTGGTACTTGGGCACTGTTGAGGAGGGAGGGTGTTGGAACTGCCACGAGGCCGAGGGTGTTGGTCATTGCTGTTGTAAACCAACGCGCCTATTAGCGGATCACCGGATCCGTTCCCTGTCCCTCCCATAGCAGTAGAGGCGTGAGATGATGTAGAACACTCGCGCCCATCCCTTTGCCCTCAAGAACATTGCAGAAGTAGACAATGAACACAGATAAAGGGTGGAGCTCTCTCTTCATTATAGATCTCATCTGGAGTACAAGCCAACCATTAGCCATAGATGTCACACCCTGCCCCTGTATATATAGGGGTCTTAGGAGGAGATAGATCTTATCTCTACTCCTGTATATATAGGGGTCTTAGGAGGAGATAGATCTTATCTCTACTCCGGTTCGGATTGGCCCACAAGAAACTTATCTCCTAGAGATTTGTTTCACAACACTCCCCCTTGGGCTAATCCGCGACTAACTCATGCCTCGTCAAAACTCCTACCAAAACCCAATGGGAAAAAGGCTAGGAGAAAGAGTACATAGTTATCGCTCATGCATTGCACGTTGTTGCCTTGTTAAAAACCTTATGTGAGGAACAACAGCTCCACTCACTCAAGGGAAAAAGAGTACAACACAAAGGACTACACGGTCCATCTTGTGGGTCATGTTCTAGGGTGCTCTCCCCCTGAACCCAGCAAACATCAAAGTCTTCTCATCCCGATTCTCTAGAAAAGCTTCCGAGAACTAAAAGCTGGGAGAGACTAGGTGATCAATCCTCTAGATTATCACTCAACTTGAATTGCTACTCACCTCACCTCGCCTCAGGAGTCTGTGAGGTAGCCCACTTGTATTTGGTGTCGGTCAATAAAGACAGATCTTATTATGACAGGACCTTAGAAACAGGTCTAAGTGATCATCATCGAGTCAATGCCCCGAGCATACTCTAAGACATTTCAATGTCACGCAAATGACAATCAACACATAGCACATACTCCCCCTGATGACAACTATTGTCACAGACCATGTTCCCATAGCATTAAACTTCTCTCAGATGTATGCCTAGGCAAGAATCCTTCAGATCCTCAAACCATTAGTCTTAAAAGACTTGTCTCATTTCACCGCTAAAACGAGAATAGGGAACATAGAGAGTAATGCATTCCATCACTATCATATACCACAATACCATACTGTTGTGCAACGCAATCTGTTTCATCCTTCAGAAGGATTATGGGGATAAATAAGTCATAACGGCACGCACCTTCTGGTCATGACCCCATCAAGCACTTGGCCTGATCATTGCAACTTTCTCTGACTGTGTCAACAACAATTAGGGATCCACAAGATCAACCACAAGCCTTCCAAAGACATGTTGTAACGATCAGAGTAACTAGCTAGTCTGAAAATTTAAGCACTGTGGGGGATAACACATAGCCAACAACACCAAGTATACCTTAGCAGGTATTAGAGGACACCACCGTTCCTACCATCGGGTAGAACAGATATCACGAGTGTACACACTCCAGTGATAATCGCGAGATGCACATGTGCTTACAGACCCCGTCTGTTTGATCTCATCAGGTTCCTCATTTCAATCTTACCGGGTCATAAATGGGCTATCATCCCTCCAAGGGATTATGCAATATGGTGTGTTCAGACTTACTAATTATTTTGTATCTCAGAGGAAAATTCATCAATAAGGTCTCCCCCTCAGAGAAAATTCCGTCAATGAGATTTTCTCCCAACGGGAGATGGTACTCTTACCGGAATACCTTTTGTTATGAGATTTGCATGCCGCAATTTCACTTCGGAGTCTATTCAAGATCTCCTCGTGGATTTCCCAAATCCCTTAACTGCATATTTAATTTCATGCTATTTTGCCAATACCTTTGTTTAGCGGAACATTCAACTCATGTGGGAGAGGTCTCATCAAGGACCTAATTGAACCATCGCACATCACCACCTCATTATCTCAATAATGACCCGTAAAAATCCAAACAACATTCGCGACTTTTACTTAGCAATTCGGTTCAGCCTCAATTGCATTTCCATTTGACCTGATTTGAGCACCGTATGCTCATGCCATGGACTTGTTCCTTATCCGGGTTCTCTCTAAGAGAATCATTAGCAAGAGGCGACATAGTGTCGACACATTTGTTCCCACTTACACGTTTAACCAGATCTTCATCATTTCCCAAAACGATCGATCCATGGTTGTTCCGTATTCCTAGCACCATAATATGCGCGCATTGCTAGGAATGTCATCTCCACGACGAACATCATTATGAGGTATATCACCTTCCAAAGGTGAATTCTCCACCAGGAGAATCAGAGGAGTATGCTCACATCCGGTGAGAACTCTTATGCTCTGACTAAGGCCTATGGATCGTGTTAGCAGGCGTCCCCGCACAACATGATCAAATACCATAAGTCTTATGTGGATACGATATTATTCCCGGGTCTATCCACATTTACCACAATTGGGAGCATTACTCTTTTTAACAACTATCTAGTTGTTCCTCATATGGTTTTGTTGGCAAAAACTCCGTGCACCAAGCAACCAGGAGTATGAACTAAACATACAAGTTCAGCTCATTTAGTGTGTTCACTCAAGAAATCTCCAGGCATTCCAAAATGGGCAATTCTGTCCCCCTAATGCCGAGATATCTTACAATAGCATAATACAAATCCCTATATCGTGGCATAGGATTAAGGAATTTCACCTCGATCACAAATGTTCTCCCACGAATATATGCTACGGTGGTGATATATTTGGGAAATATTACGCACTTTAATAGGAGAGATTTTTCCATTTTATACAGTGAGCCTGGACATATACCAATACAGTGGCATGAATACTGTATTCTTCCTTCTTCCGAAGGGTTATCCTCAACCTCCTAGTTAGGATATACAGGTCTGCAAAAACCACCATTGCTACCAAATGTATATGCAACCAACATGCAAATACTTTAGCCAAATGCACTCTCCATGGATTAATGCTCACCTAGTGCCATTCAAACTCACAATCGGTTTCGGATCGACGTGCATTAGACATCGCATGTCATATGCTTAAGAAGGCAACCTATGGTGGCAAAACGCATTCCGATGCGCTCAACAAGGAGTATGATAGCAAAATGTGCGGCCACTAGCCTACGCTGCCAAGAAAATTTTTGTGGTGCAGAGTTGTTTTAAAGTCCAGCTCGTTTAATGCCCAAGTTTGACCCCAATTACTCATACCAAACTCTAGAATTGGGTCATAGTTAAGCAGCATATTTTAGGTACGATCCACGAGCGAATTATCAAACCACATTTGCTAATGTCCCCTGGACATAGCCATCAGGAGATAATCAATACCTCCGACAGTGGTAATATTCACAATAAAACCATTATATTCAGACATATCGACAAAAATAGTGGAATGTGTCGGTGCAACCGTCGTTGGCATAACGAGCTCAACACATGCAACACGACGAACCTTTGCATGGCTTGCACATGTCCACACACGAAAAACGCCAGTGTGCGACAAGCATGGTCATCAACCCGTAGATGATCAACCAACACAACCAGGGAGTAGTCATCGACTACGAGAGCGCGATAAAACGTAATAGTGCATAGCCAACATTTGTTTGAAATACAGTTACGTCGAACAGTGTGAGTGGTTGTAACTCCTCGGACTATATACACTAATTGTTCTTCTAAACTGAAGCATTTTATCAATTCCAGCATGAAGATAAGCTTTAGAATAGAATAGGAAAGACCAAGAACTTTATTTATCTGAGAAATATCGATCTAATGCAAAGTTCCAAACTAAGCAAAAGGTAAACTGCTTGCCAACAGTATAGTCGACAAATGTCCTCCTAGGACATGCTCTAAACTAGCCATTCAACTCCCGTTGTGAAAGCAACTTATTAGACAGACACTACAAACCATTGGTCATCAACCAAAGGTCGCCATTTAACACTGGATCCATCCGAGGAGATGAGGACCTAGACCGGGTCAACACCCTAGTCAAGCTATTGGCATTGTAGTGAAGTGGGAATCGTGCCTATTCACAGCATCTACCCTCGGGCTTATTCCGCTAGATTTGCCTCCAATTTTCCGGTGTCCTCGCAAGACAGCAGGTTCCAAATAATATTGAGAAGATATGTGCACACCAAAGGCAACCATATAAACAGTGTCGTTCCACCACATGGAAAACACTTCACATCTTTCACTGGGCTAGGTGAAAAATATCTCAAATTATTGAACCTCGCAACTCCACGTTTCCAGAAAATTGAGGTACAATCATTTATCTCCAAATCAAAAAAGCGTGCTCTCAACCATTGGGAAAGCAAAAAATGTCGACCGTAGTCCAACCATACTCTGATTGAGATGTTAAGCCACTAGGGGGAAGGTACAATGAATCCCAAACACATTGTCTAATTCCACACATTTCAACGACTCGGAATCCCATTCTTGAGTGTGATCATAGGGATAGAGTGGTCTACATTAATGCCCAAGGCCATACAATAGTCATTGAAGGCTTTTAAGTTAAATCACCCACACTATTATCTGAATCGTTTCATGCGGTTCTCAGAGAACGCAACACGCAAATGGACGATATGCGCAGTGAATTCGGCAAAAGCTTGGATCTCGTACAACAAGTATACGTGACTCCATCTTGTAGACACATCGATATCACCATTTATGTATGGAGGAGTGTACCAGTAAAGAGTGGTCTTACCCATAGCCATGGATATTTAATTTCCCAGAATTTTCATGCATTAGGTGATTTTCTGTTATTTACTTGGTCTTATTTGGCATTATATTCCCAATATTTCTGCCACACAGAAAAACATCACACATAAATGCAGGAAAATAAACCCATCATAAAGCTTCCAAGGGGGGGATTCTACACTATGTGAACACAATTTATGGAAGCATCATAACCTAGAAAACCATCTCTAGATTATTTAGTTGGAATTGCATCAATTTTAAAAGCAAAGCAATGCTTAAAAAACACCATTACATGGTTATTTATGAGTCGGGAGACCCACATGCAAAACCAAACTATATAGGGCCTAAGCAACAAGACATAGCCACACAAACACAATTAACATAATTGGGCTATAGCGTAAAATCCCAACACTCCAGAGGCTTAAACGCCAAGTTGTCAATAAACCGAAATTAATCGGGCCGAATTACCGTTCAGGCCACGATCTTATTTGGGCTAGCAAGCACAGTGTAGCCCAAAATGCCTAATGGGTCGAATTTCCGAAAACTCTAAACCCATGAGGATTTCCAGGTTTATTATTTTTATTAATTTGTTTGGGCTGTCTCGTTACTATTGGGTTTTATTCGGTCGGGCGGAGGCAGACCGGCCCAGCCGGTTCGCCTAAATGACTGAGAAAGAGGAGGGGGAATTAGGGTTTCCCCTTTCCTATTCATTGTCCGCAACGGCGTCCACCGCCCGGCACACTGGCCCTCGGGCACGGCGGCGGCGTTGGAGGCCGTCAACTGTCGACTTTGAAGCGATTTAGGGCGGCGCACGGCGAGGAGGTCATCGACGACCCATCCACTACCCCGATTGGCAGGACGGCGGTGACGACATCACTCCCGTGTGGCAATTTGGTGCGGCGGCGGCTCGGTGGCACACGATGGAGCTCCGTGTCGACCCGCGCATCCTCATGACGGCGGCGAGGCGAACTCAACGACGGCAACTGAGACCCCAACAACGGCAACCAAATTGCATCCGGCCATATCGTCTCGGTGGAGGTTAATCCGGTAGCAGACAACCGACGACCCATCATCCTCCTACCACGGCTCGACGGCAGCGTCGATCGGAGGTCAACGGCGGCGGCGCCTCGCTTCGGCATTAACTCCAGCAGCAACGGCGACATGGGTTTAGGGCTTTTTCTGAGACGGCGGTTTCCCACGACAGCATCAACGCAAGGCCGACGGCGTACCCAACAGCGACAGCGAATGATGGCCAACATGTCTCTAAGTCCGACTACACAGACTGAGAATATGTCACCGCGTTCCCGGCGTGGTGTCATCAGAGAAAGAGAGAAACAAAGTATCCCATCAATTCGGCCAATTCGGCCCAGCCGAATTAGGCACGTCTCCAGTCCAGGGTATCTCATCAATTTTAGTGATTTCTCTTACACAGTTTTCTCCAGTTTTCATCAAATAAAATAGATGCATATAGATCAAAAGCAGGAAATTAATCTACCGCTAGATCAAGGGCAGGATCAAATATACTGCAAGTAAAACATCTATAATATGATAAAAACGAGAAAATATAATCAATCTATAAAAACATATATATACAGATCGCATACCTTAATAGACACATGTCCGGATGTATCTATGAATTAGTAAATTAGTTTAGGAACTAATCTTACTAATTACCGTGATGAAGATCAGTGCATAATGCGTGATCTCCTGATTAGTCTGGTGTTGTTCCAGTGAGGCGACCTATGCGCGCGGCGAGCAGATGCACGACTAGGGTGCACGGATTGCTCCTGCATCTCTTCGCGAGCAAACATCCATCTGTATCTGTCGCGTGCTTGACCATCGCAGGCACCATGCGCATCTCAGACAGTACGTGCAAACAAATTAAACAACAAGAAAACGATCTCGTTAGTAAACCTGCATGCATATATATCGACATACGCATGCATGCATGTTGCTTGCTCCTGTGCCCAATCCACACGAGCCATGCACGCATATGCCTGCTGCTGGTTCCAGCACGCATGGCCGAGGCGCCCATGCGCATTGCGAAGCCTGTTGCGCTGGGGCGCTCCCGCGCGTGCAGCACCTCGTGCGCCGTCGCGCGAGGCCACGCCAGCAGCCACCCATCATGTGGATGCGAGGATCTGCCGAGCAGGATCACTGGTGGAGAAACCCTTTGTAGTCCCGGTTTGTAACCCTCCTTTAGTTCCGGTTTTCAAACTGGGAGTACCAATCCAGGACTAAAGATCGCTATCTTTAGTCCCGGGTGAAATAACCCGGACTAAAGATCGATCTTTAGTACCGGTTGGTAACAAAGATGGCTTAGCCACGTGGCTGGCTGAGCCATCTTTAGTCCCGGTTGGTGTTACCAACCGGGACTAAAGATCGAGCTGACCTTTTTTTTTTGAATGGCCCTGTTGCTGCATGGTTTATATATGCATATATATGTTTCAATACATATATATGCATACATATATATATATATATATATATTATATTATATTATATTATATGTATATATGGTTCAGTACATATGTACATGCATAATATATATATATATATGTATTTATACATATATATATATATATGTTATGCAAATGCATATGTATATATATAGAAAATGTGTACACATGCATATAGAAACATATGTAGTCATGTATTAATTACAATCCATTATATGTCCTAGCTAGCTACGATTTCGACGTAGTAGTAGTACTCGCTGCTAGCTCAGAAGCTAAGGACCGGTGAATTGTGTTTCCGTCGTAGTAGAATTCACCCTTGGGATCAAGGATTTCTTCGTTGATGAATCCCATGAGTTGTTCTTGAACCGCCACGATAAATTCCTTGTGTGTGGTCAGGTTATCCCTCATGCGAATAAACTATATGAATATATGAAATTGATTAGTAATTAAACAAGAAATCGTTACGTAATGAAATTTTGAATTTATTTGTACGTACATCGAGCTCTCTTGTGGTGATGATTTGGTCTGCAAGGCAGTGGCAATACTCGCACACGTAGTAGCCGCACAAGTTAGTTCCCTGCTTTTGCTTTGCGCGCTACAAATAAATGACAAAGTAACGGCGTGAGATCTAATTAATATACACTTGTATGTATTGATTTGAATCGGAGAAATATAAATGTAGAGCATGTGTACTCAAAGGAAATTTGAACCTCCGCCTAAGTCTTTCTCTCCAGTTGCCGCGAACCAAATGACGGAACCGATACCAAGCCCTACATGGAGTGTAAAGATATGATTCGTAGTAGAAATAATTAACATAACAAGAATTTCTTAATTAACAGAGAAACTTATACCAGTACTTGTCTATAAGTTCGAAAACCTTGTCAAACGTAGACTCTTTTTTATCCATTGAGTCATATACGTTGACGGTGCAGGCTGACAGGTCGAAGAGTAAAAGCACCCAGTGGAATCTGCAATGTGCGTGGGATGCATTACATATGAAACACTTAGCAAGTTCGTACGGGAATGAAATTTGGTATGTAGGAAGACAGTAAAATTAAACTAACTCTGTGTTATACGGCAACAGTATGAACGTCTTGTAATGCTGCGCCTTCAGGAGATGGACGAGATTGTCCTCTGTTTCTTGTGGATATTGGTTGAGCATTGCGACGTTTACTCTCCGAGGGTCGATGAATCCAGTATCGAAAACCCTTCGCCGTCGGGCCCTTTGAATCTCCATTCTACAACGATAAAAGGGAGTATTTTATTTTATATAGTTTACTTATATACAAGGACCTAATTAACTAAAGGAGACCTAGTAATTAAGAAATATAACTAAACGATATACTTACAAAATCCAGCAACTCATAATAGAGACGTCGAGGGCGTCCAGCTGGTATACTTCGTAGATTCCCTTGAAATTGATCCAGAGAATATCATCTCCTTGCAAGAAGTCCGGGTCCCTGATCCTCGCTTCGATCATCTCTCTACCGATGGCGCTCATCTCCATGTACAGCTGATGGAACTTGTACATTTGTGTGGGTATGGACTGCACCAGCTCGGGCTTGACAAGCGGTTTACCGAGTTCGTACATGTATTTCAATTCCGCCTTTTCTATTGGTTCAACTCCTAGCAATTGATTCGTAGTTAGACCGGTGTCAATAATAAATTCTTCTATCGTCATGTCTTCCCCGGTCACCAACGGCTCGATCTCCTGGTTTGGTTGCTCTCCAAGCTGAGGGACTGGTTTGGACTTTCCAGAAGATGCTTTCTTCAGCATTCGCTCATAGTCCGATAGCTTGATGGCCTCCTTGACAGGTGCAGACATACCCCTGAAGAAGTTCCTGACACTTGGGTCTATAGGAATCTTCTTTTCTGGACTTCGAGGCTTGAATTGTCTCTTGACTTCTGGTGCAACGTAAGTGTCAAGCTCCTCTTGCGTGCGATCGTACCTCGGGTCCTTGTTCTTGGCGGCGTCAACTTTCGCCTTCTTTGTTGCCCTTGTGTGGGCAAGCGGTGGAGCTGGGGGGCCCTTGACTTTGAAGGTGCCGGAAGAGGAGCTTGCGGAGGAGTAGGTGTAGGAGCTTGCGGAGGAGTCGATGCAGGATCCTAAGGAGGAGTCGGTGCTGGAGCCTGAGGTGGAGACGGTGCTGGCGGAGCATGAGGAGAAGACGGTGCAGGATCCTGAGGAGGAGATGGCGGAGCCGGAGGAGATGGTGCACGAGACGCCGCTTGTCGCCCAGGGAGGATGATGTACCGCCTACGCCATAGAATAATGGCATGGCTTGTGTCTCGTAGATGCGTCTCATCGTCTCCTCCAGGGTAATCCAGCTCGAGGTCCTTGTACGCGCTTTCGACCAACTCAACTTCGACCTTCGAGTATCCTGCTGGAATCGGCCTGCAGTGGTAAGTACCTGAAGGGTCCGTTGGGATGGCCATACCCGACGCCACCTTCATGTTGTGAGAAATTATTTATTAGTAATCAACATATATAAGCAGCAACTAGCGGAATGGCTAAATCTAAAATATATAAACTACGAGCTTACCTTTATTGATTAGTTCTTGTAAGGAATATGCAGCTCACATGGTGTCCGCTGAGTGATGTCATCAACGGGACAGGTCGATTCGTCCTGTGTTTGCATGGCGTCCAAGCTCTGTGATCCTACCTGCCCCGTCGAGGCACAGCTGCTACGGTTTCCTAACGGGCTCACCATTGCAGGAGGAATGGTCGGCTGGGGATCATGGGACCGATGTGCGGCCATGCGTTCATCAACCTTCCTTGCCACCTCCTCTTGCATTCTGAGTTCGTAGCTCGATACCCGGAACTCTAGATCTGCAATCTTCGCCTCGGTATCTCTCTTGCTCCTCATACGACTCCTGTACGTGTGGATGTCCTCCTTGAAACCAATCTTCCAAGGAATCACCCCTTTCCCTCGTGTTCGTCCTGGATACTCTGGAGTCTGCAGGGCGAGTGTCAGCTCGTCCCTATCTCTGTCCGGTCGGAACGTGCCCTGAGAGGAGGCTTCCACTGCATCTGTTAGTCGTCACGCAGCCTCTCGTATCTGATCGCCGAAGACCAGTGAGCCATCAGCTGGGTTGAGCGTTCCACCGTGAGCATAGTACCAGAACTTCGATCGTTCCGGCCAATTGGCGGTTGCCGGTTCGATACCCCTCTCAATCAAGCTAGCCTCCATCTCCTCCCACTTCGGCATCGCGACGCTATAGCCTCCTGACCCCAAGTGGTGATGGTACTACTTCCTGGCGGCATTTTCTTTGTCTCTTTCCTTCATCGCCTGCCCTTGTTCACCTGTCTTATATGGAACGAACTCGTCCCAGTGATCCCTTAGCTTTGGGAATGTGTTGAAGTTCGGTGTCTGCCCCTTCGGGATATACTTCTGGTACAGATCTCCCTTGAAGCTCTGAAACTGTTCTGCCATTTTCTTCAGAGTCCACCTTTTCACTTTGTCCTCTGTACCAGCAGGAAGGGTGAATGTCTTAAGCATTGTGGTCCACAGCATCTCTTTCTCCGAATCTGGGACAAAGCTCTCATGATCTCCGCGTGCCCTTGTTCTTCGCCAGTACACCGTACTGACAGGCACGTTATCCCGCACAACCCAACCGCTGTGATGTACATAGTTCTTGGCGGCTTCGGCCGGGGCACTAGGACGTCCATCTTCTTCCACTTCCGTTACGATGTGCCGACCCTCAAGCTTCTTCGCTGCACCTCGTTGCCCGCGTGCCCTCTTCTGTCCAACGGAGGGTTGACTATCACTAGCCTCCTCCTCCTGGTTCCCCTCCACATCCCTTTCCACGTGCCCCTGCTGGTTCCCCTCCGCATCCCTCTCCACGTTCCCTTACTTGTTCAAGTACTGGTTTGGATCCTCGTTCCCCTCTTCTTCATTCCAGTACTGGCTGCTTCCCTCCACGATTGTATCGTACAATATCTGTTCCTCATCGCGGTCAGCCATCTGTTGATACAAGAAACATCTGCTAAGTCACGAGACATTTATGTTTTAACAATCTAAGTCATGTATGCTAAGTGTAAATGTCGTACATTAGAACCCTACACAACCTTACGTGCTAAGTCTAATTACAAATCGTGATATAAGCTAAGTCTAGGTGACGTATATTATACAACCATAGCTAGTAAATAATTATATACTAAGTCTAATTACAAATAAAATAATCTTATATTAAAACTCAAATAATATTACATGCTAAGACTAAAATAGTCATGTATATGCTAAGTGTTTCGTGCGTATATGCTAAGTCTAATTAAGACTACAATAGTCAATTGCTAGGAGTCGCACCAATTCCATAGTCAATAATTACATACTAAGTCTAATTACAAATAAAGTAATCTTATATTAAAACTCAAATAATATTACATGCTAAGACTGAAAGAGTCATGTATGCTAAGTGTAACTGTCGTATATGCTAAGTCTAATTAAGACTAAAATTGTCAATTGCTAGGAGTCGCACCAATTCCGTAGTCAATAATTATATAGTAAGTCTAATTACAAATAAAATAATCTTATATTAAAACTCAAATAATATTACATGCTAAGACTAAAATAGTCATGTATGCTAAGTGTTTCGTGCGTATATGCTAAGTCTAATTAAGACTACAATAGTCAATTGCTAGGAGTCGCACCAATTCCGTAGTCAATAATTACATACTAAGTCTAATTTGCAATAAAATAATCTTATATTAAAACTCAAATAATATTAGAACACTACACAATCTTATATGCGAAGTCTAATTACAAGTCTAATATTCTTAATTGCATTACAAATATAACAATCATTTATATTATTACGTCACTTGCCTGCACGAATTACTTCTAGGGCTAGCTCTTCCACTCCGGCTTGAGGGACGACTCTGACAACACGTCTTTTCTACAAGATACAAAAAATATGTATTAGGATAAATGCGAAGTAACATATATATATTGCATTTCACGTTCACGTTCGTTCACGTTCGTTCGCTCGTTCACGTTCCCTAGCTCGTTCATGTTCGTTCGCTCGTTCTCATTCACGTTCGTTCTCGTTCACGTTCGTTGTCGTTCTCGTTCACGTTAATTCGTTCGATCGTTCTCGTTCTCGCTCTCGTTCGTTCGATCGTTCTCGTTCTCGTTCACGTTCTCGCGGCAACGTACGTTGACGTGTTTGTTCTCGCTCTCGTTCGTTCGATCGTTCTAGTTCTCATTCACGTTCTCGCAGCAACGTACGTTGACGTGTTCGTTCTCGTTCACGTGTTCGTTAACGGCGGTGTGGCGGCATTGGGCCAGCGCTTGGCGCGGCGGCGGCGGCGTGGCGTTGCATGCGGCGGCGGCGTTGCGCGGCGGCGTGGCGTGGCGGGGCGGCGTTGCGCGCGCGGCGGCGAAGGCGGCGGCGTGGTGTGCCGACGGCGGCGTGGCGTGGCGTCGGCGTGGTGCGGCGTCGTTGTGGCGCGCCGTCTCGAGGCGGGCGGCGCGACAGAGAGAGAGATCGAGATCGGAGATCGATGAAGGGAGAGGCGGCGGCTGCTCTCACCCCAGAGATGCGGCGGCGGCGGAGGAGGCGGAGGCGGCGGCGAGGATGACGAGCTCGAGACGACGGCGAGATACGGCGGCGTCGGCGCGGGGATTTGCCCTAGGCAGTGGCGGCGAAGGAGAGAGTCCGAGAGAGATCGTTCGGCTGAAAACGTTAAGTGTTGGTGGAGAAGACGAAGGCGCACCGGGAAAATATATACCCCCGGATCTTTACTCCCGGTTGATGAGAACAACCGGGACTAATCTTTAGTCCCGGTTGTTCTCATCAACCGGGAGTAAAGATATTTTCCCGCTATTTCCAAATTCTTTTTAAACCCGGTTAGGGTTAAGAACCGGGACTAAAGATTATAGCACTGCATATTATTTTTGCTTACATATGTGTTTCTAAAATAGAAGTTAATGCATTAACATTATTAAAGGTACAAAGATTAATGACAATTACTTCGAAAAATTATTTTTGTCTGTAATAAATTAAGTGGATAAATCGTAATATGCAAATATATGACTTAAAATTAATAAAAATTCCAATAATCATATATACTTAGCATATGAATGATATTATTAAATTGGTAAAAACTCTAATTAAGATATGTATGTACATACTGCATGATTTAAAATTAATAAAAATTGTAATCATCATATATACTTAGCGTAGGAATTATATTAAATTAAATGTTAAAAACTCTAATTAACATATGTAAATGCCACATGCATGATTTAAACCTTTTAAAAATTCGAATAGTCATATATAAGTAGCATATGAAAGATAGTAAATTAAATTGTGAAAAACTCTAATTAACATCTGTAAATGCCACATGAATGATTTAATACTTTTAAAAATTCTCTAGTCAATTATAATTAGCATATGAATGATAGTCAATTAAATGTAGCATATGAATGATAGTAAATTATGCCATACATCAATTGATTTATATGGATAATCAATACATCCAAAATAGTTTACATCGTGTACACAATAATTACGGCATTACATCGGCGGTGACGGTTGACCCCACGTACTTTCTCCTCACTATTGTTCCCTCCTTGTGATCGCTGCGTGAGTAAGGGGTGTCTTCGTTTGATAGGAGGATGTTAGGGTCAATCGTCACCATAAAAGAGGGTTGCCTATCCAACTGATCATAATCCTCGTCAGTCTTGTCCTCAACTCCGACGATTTTTCTTTTGCCTGGGAGAACCACTTGACGCTTAGGCTTGTCAGGCCCTCTGCCCTTCTTTCCTTTGCTAGACATATCCTTCATGAAAAAGACTTGCGTTACATTATTGGCAAGGACAAAAGGTTCGTCTGAGTATCCAACCTTGTTAAGGTCAACAGTTGTCATACCACTGTCATCAATCATTACGCATCCACCAGCCAACCTAACCCATTGGCACCGGAACAGAGGAACCTTGAGAGGACCATAGTCAAGTTCCCATATATCCTCGATGGCACCGTAATACGTGGCAGTTGTTCCATCGTGTCCCATGGCATCGACACGAACAGCGCTGTTTTGGTTCGTGCTTTTTATGTCTTGGGCTCTCGTGTAGAATGTGTACCCATTGATCTCATATCCCTGGAATGTCGCGATCGACCCAGACGGTCCCCTCGCCAGGAAGGCAAGTTGTTGGTTGATCGACTCGTTACCCATGAGATGTTGTCGTAGCCACGTGGGGAAAGTATCAATGTGATGCTGTGTAATCCATGCATCGGACTTACCGATGTTCCTGGCACGAACTAGAGCCAAGTGCTCCTCGATGTAAGGAGCTACCAATGAAGAGTGTTGCAGAATAGTGAAATGGGCTTTACGGAATAAATTGTTGTCTACCGTCATTATTGCTTTCCTTCCGAGAGTTCCCTTTCCCCGTAGTCTCCCTTCATGGCGTGATTCAGGTACCCCGATTGGGCGAAGGTCTTCGATAAATTCTACGCAAAATTCGATGATCTCATCTATTCCATAACCCTTGGCGATGCTTGCCTCTGGACGAGCACGGTTACGAACATACTTCTTCAGAACACCCATGTACCTCTCGAAAGGAAACATGTTGTGTAGGTACACAGGCCCGAGAATACGGATCGCTTTCACAAGGTGACAAAGCAGATGCGTCATTATATTGAAAAATGAAGGTGGAAATATCAACTCAAAATTGACGAGACATTGCACCACTTTATTCTGGAGGGCTTCTAATCTATCCGGATCGATGACCTTCTGCGAAATTGCGTTCATGAATGCACATAGCTTTGTTATTGTTGCCCGGACATTGTCTGGAAGGATACCCCTTATTACAACTGGTAGCAGTTGTGTCATTAACACGTGACAGTCATGAGACTTTAAGTTTGTGAACTTCTTCTCCTTCGTGCTTATTATTCGCTTGATATTCGTGGAGTATCCAGACGGTACCTTTATGCTCTCCAAGCATTCAAACATACTTTCCTTCTCTGCCTTGCTAAGAGTGTAGCTGGCTGGACTCAAGTAATGGCTTCCTTTCTCCTTTGGTTCCGGGTGAAGGTCGCCGCGTTGTTCCATATGCTTCAGATCATTACGTGCTTCCAGTGTATCTTTCGACTTTCCGTATACACCTAGGAAGCCAAGAAGGTTTACGCAAAGGTTCTTAGTGAGGTACATCACGTCGATTGCGTGGCGTACGTCCAAGAATTCCCAATATGGTAACTCCCAAAATATAGAGTTCTTTTTCCACATCGCCGCGTGACCATCTTCGCTCTCTATAGGCTGGCTTCCAGGCCCCTTTCCGAACACTACTTTAAGATCTTTAACCATAGCAAACACTGTTTTCCCGCTGCGATGTTTAGGCTTCGTACGGTGGTCGGCCTTATGTTCGAAGTGCTTGCCTTTCTTCCGTACCGGGTGGTTTGCTGCAAGGAATCGACGATGACCCATGTATACAACCTTCCTACAGTGCTTAAGATACATACTTTCTGTTTCATCCATACAGTGAGTGCAAGCCTTGTACCCCTTGTTGGACTGTCCGGATAGGTTGCTAAGTGCAGGCCAATCATTGATGGTTACGAACAGCAGCGCTCGTAGGTTAAACTCCTCCTGTTTGTCCTCGTCCCACACGGGGACACCTTCCTTCTTCCATAACTGTTTAAGATCTTCAACCAGTGGTCTTAGGTACACATCGATGTCGTTACCAGGTTGCTTGGGGTCTTAAATAATAATCGGCATCATTATGTACTTCCTCTTCATGCATAGCCAGGGGGGGAAGTTGTAGATACACATCGTAACGGGCCAAGTGCTATGGCCACTGCTCATCTCTCCAAAAGGATTCATGCCATCCATACTCAAACCAAACCGTATATTTCGTGCGTCCTTTCCAAATTCTTTAAATTTTCTGTCGATGTTTCGCCACTGCGAACCATCGGCGGGGTGTCTCAGCATCCCGTCCTGTTGACGCTCTTCAGCGTGCCATCGCAACATTCTAGCATTCCCCTTGTTCCTGAACAAACGCCTTAGCCGTGGTATTATAGGGAAATACCACATCACCTTAGCAGGAATTCTCTTCTTTGTTAGCTGCCCGTCAACTTCTCCTGGATCGCCTCGTCTAATCTTGTATCGTAGTGCTTTGCAAACAGGGCATGCTTCTAGGTTCTCATACTCCTCACCGCGATATAGGATACAATCGTTCGGACATGCGTGAATCTTATGAACTTCCAGTCCTAACGGGCAGACTATCTTCTTAGCCTCGTACGTTGTCTCGGGCAATTTGTTTCCCCCCGGAAGAATGTTCTTGACGAGTTTCAATAAATCGCCAAATGCTTTGTCACTAACCCCATTTTTTGCCTTCCATTGCAAGAACTCTAGAGTGGTATCCAACTTTTTGTGCCCCTGCTCGCAACCTGGGTACAACGAAGTTCTGTGGTCCTCCAACATCTTGTCTAATTTATGGGCCTCCTTTTCACTTTCGCAGTCCTCCCTGGCGTCCTGCAACATCTGACCAAGATCATCCGCAACGTCGTTACCATCAGCAGCTATTTCCTCCTCGCCCGTTTGATTTTCTTCAAATCCAACATACTGAGCAAAGTCCGGAATATTGTCGTCTTCTACTTCATCTTCTTCCATTTCAACACCTTGCTCTCCGTGGGATGTCCAACAATTATAGCTTGGCATGAACCCCGACTCAAACAAGTAGAAATGAATAGTTCTGGATGCAGAATACTCCTTCTGATTCTTACAATTATTGCATGGACAACAAATAAAACCCCTTTGCCTGTTAGCTTCGGCCACTCTCAAAAAATAGTGCACGCCGTCAATAAACTCTTTGGACCGCCGGTCAGCGTACATCCATTGCCGATCCATCTACATAAGTCAAAAAAAACCGTACACAAATAATTATTCTTACAATAATGACAGTCATACAATAATTATAAGATATCTTTATTCATACAAAAATCATAAAATATTACACCAAATAATTCTTAAAAACTATTTGTAAAGTTTTAAACTAATTTTAATGTGTTTTACTTCTTTTAATATTCATTTTAGTTTGTTTTCTATTATTTAAGATTAACTTTCACCAGAGTTTTCCTTCTCAACTATTTTATAAAACCTTGTTTAGCAAATGAACTAAATTTCTATATATTCTTTCTTCCCCATACACATTCTCTCTCTCATCAACTTACAACTAAATTTTGGAGACAAAAAAAGTGTGCAAAACATAGGTGCAAATGTAGTATGACAAAACAAAACATTGGAGGATGAAGTTGCAAATCTTTTAGGCACCTCCGATTTGTATGTAATCACCAAAATAAATTCAATAGAAATTTTGGCATGACCTCTCCTCTTTTTTGAAGAAATTTTGAAGCTTGCTCGGGCAGCTGGAGGAGGAAGAAGACATATATATAGGGGTGGGACTTTAGTCCTGGTTGGTAGCACCAACCGGGGCTAAAGATCACCAGGATCTTTAGCCCCGATTGGTATGGTTGGTAATACCAACCGGGAATAAAGTTACGATCTTTAGTCCTGGTTGGTAATACCAACCGGGACTAAAGATCCCTTGGGGGCTGTCACACCCTGAAAATTCGAAATATATAAATTGTTGTTTAATTGGAATTTCTAGAATTTATTTTAAAAGTCTTGAAAAGAAGATCTAATTTTAATTAATAAATTCCAATATAAAATGGGGCCAGATAAAATTTCCTTAAATACTTTGCTTAATTCTATAATTCTTAGATTTTTCTGGGATTTATTTGAGCTAAGAAAGTATTTTTAATAAATGGAATTGCATTTAAGAAATAATTTAAATTGAAAAAGGTTTTAAAAAGTCCTCTTTTGGCTTTGGGCCGAAAGTCGGCCCAAAACCCCGCTCTCTCTCCTCGGCCCAGCCGGCCCAGTCCGCAGTCGCCGCGCGCGCGCGTTCGGTCGCTGACAGGTGGGTCCCACCTGTCGGACCCTTCGTCTTCCTTCGGCCGCCGCCGCCGAAACCCTAGTTTCGCGCCGCCGCCGTCTCTTTCCAAATCCGGCCGTCCCTTTCCGTTTCCGGCCGCTGTCGGTGACGTCATTGCCGACGTCATCGGGGTCGTCCGCCGTGAGCCGGTCGTGGACCGTTCGATCTCGGCCGTCCGTTTTGGATTGGATCGATCTTGGCCGTCCGTTCGCGTGAACCGCCGCCCGTGCGCCCGGTCCACCAAAACCCTAGCCGCTGACGCAATAAACCTTCTTTTCCTTTTCAAAAATAATTCATTATTGCGTCATAATTCAATTTTAACCGATTTAAGTGTTTTAATCCGGTTTAATCTTTAAAAATTCATAACTAATTCATCTTAGCTCCGATTTAGTTGGTTCAAGTCTCTAAATTTTTCTAAAATTGAGATCTACACATTAAAAATATCCACATGTACTGTTCATGCTTGTTTATGTGCTGTTTTGGTGATTTTGCTCTTTTCTGCTTAGATTCCGTCGTTTCCGGAGAGTCCGTTTTCGCCGGTGAAGAGTTTGAAGAGTTCCAAGGCCAGCAAGGCAAGTCACACAGATCCCAAACAACCCTTTGAGCATGTTGATCCGATTTAAAGCTATTGTTTCTTTTCAACTATTGCATTTATTTTCGAATGTCATTGGGTGGAATTAACCTATTCTTTGTTATAGCCCTTTTGTTCTTGATTACTTTATTCCTTAATACCTTGGGTTATAATTTGACTAGTTGAGCTTTATTTATATTGGTTCAACTAAATATTAGATATAATTGCTTAGCCCTGCTTAGAAACATTAGCACACTTATGGGATAACTAATGATTCACTATTATTTCATGATGGTTTAATGATAGTTCACGATGGACAATCGTGATTGGTTAATTAATTAATGTGCCAACTAAAACCTGTTAATGGTGGGTTGTGAGCACATGGTTTTGATGGTCGTGCTCATGACAATTAAGGACCGGTTCACGAGTTTCGGTTGTGAAACATTTATCGTGCCAACCACAAGCCAGCATGGGCAACGGCTTTATCTTTTGTATAGCATGGTTCATTGCGGGGTACCAGACTGAGAAGTGGCGGAGATAAGCCCACGGGGGGTCGCTGGGGAGTCCATGCCTTGTTTATAAGGGGGTGATTATGATCCAGGAACGGTGCACTGCTTTGAGTTGTGTTATATGAGGGGTATTGTCACAACTCCTTTCCGAGGTACCGTGGTGGTATTGAGGCACATGGTGACATGATGTGGGGTTGTGTCTTGTGGGTACAGTGGTACACCTCTGATCAGAGTAAAACTATTCGAATAGCCGTGCCCGCGGTTATGGGCGGGTCTAACAATGTCTTTCGTGATTAGTTTCACACTTCTCACCATAGTAAATGATGCTATAATTGGTAATAATTTGATTAGCTCCTGGTTTGGAATGGTACATGCCTGGTTTGGAGATAGATCTGTACAGCCGGGTTGGTTGTTCAGAATGGTTGGGCCTATACAACCGGGTATGTTGTATAGTGTTGGATTAATATTGCTTAATTATCAACTGCTTTATTAAATTCTGAAATGTTTATCAAATGCTGTTTATGCAAATGAAACCCTACTGTGCCATCCTTTGTTATCCTGTGCACTTGCATATTTGCTGCGTGGCTTGCTGAGTATGTCATATACTCACCTTGCAATCATTCATCAGAGGAAGAGTTCTACAATGAGGCTGATGGTGTGGAGGATTAGGTGTAGCCTTGGTCAAGCTGCCTGTGGAGTGGAGCCGTCTGCGCCGTTTAATTTATTTTCCGCTGCTTAGATCTTTATTGTTTGAGAGGAACTATCTACCTCTGTAATGACATTTTATTCGCTTATTAATTGGAGTAATAATTGTACTCTATTATCAATTTGTTATTGTGTGCCTCGGCTGATTCCTGGACGAGGGTACACACACATGTAAGCGTTTGGAATTTTGGATAGAAATTCCGGGCGTGACAAGTTGGTATCAGAGCCCCCTTGACTCTAGGTTATGCCAAATAGTTACCCATAGAAGCCCTCTAAAAATATTGGAAAAAGTAGAACTGTTCTCCTCCCTTTCTCTTTTAATTAAACCAAACTAATGGCACATGCATTTCATAATCTCTTTTAATGGTTCTCATTCAAAATTTATTCCAGTGTTATTAGTACTGTACATCCATTACTGTACTAATGGCTCATTTATCAGCAAAAGTTTTACAATATTGTTTTATTTAATCTTGCTGCAATAAAATAAATTTAGCATGATGATTTTATAACTTTCTTTTATTTCTTTTGAAACCTGTTGTTAAAAAGTACAAAATTTGTAACCTTGTTTTCAACTATTTCAACTTATCCTGCAAGTTTGGTTTACTTTATTTACTTACCTTTTTACTTTGATTTCTAAACTTTATTAATCCAAAAACTTGTGCTATTAATTGGATAAAGGTCTTAACTCTCTCCTTTCACTTGTCTTTAGATGCCGCGCTACAAGCCTGAGTACCTGTTTGGTGTTGAGGGTTTTGTCCAGGAGTTGCGTACGATGTCCTTTGCCATTGGATTTGGGACTGCCCCTTTTTATGCCCAGATTCCTCATGATCGTCATGAAGAGAAGTGCCGAGTCAAAGTCACCTTAAACAGCAATAGTGAAGATGTCCCCTCAGTGATGTTCGAAGCTGGAGGAAGAAACTACATCCATGCATGTCAGGAAGTGGCAAGGATCGCCATAGGAGAACTCCGTGATAGCTACAGTGATCAGTTGGCCGACACTGAGTATCGCTACCATCCTCGTCAACCCCAGGGAAGTGACCGTGGCAGCTACCTTGAGACTGAAGGAATTGAGAATGATGCTACCACAAGGCATTTGGTTGAGATGCTGTGGGCTATGGATGAAAGTCGTGCGGAGACTGTGTTAGCGGCTCAAGATCGTGAAGACCGGAATCGTGGTAAGATTTGCAAGCTAGAAGACAAGGTGGATCGTTTGGAGAAGGAATTAGCCGCGTTGAAGGGAGAAGCACCACCGCAGAAGGCCAGGATTCGTCTCACCGCAAGGAAGAGAGCTTTATTTGTCCCTCGCTATCAATTGGCGCCAAAGGTTCGTGTGGTGGAGAAAGAAGTTGCCCCAGCTCAAGCGGATCCTCCGGTCATCATCATAAGTGATGAAGAAGAAGAATCCAAGCGCAACCATTCCAAGATTGAGTGGGTAGCAACCCAAGATGATGAAGACGAGCCGAACGAGCCTTCAATCGACCTCCGATGCTTGGAAGAACTAGAGTGACTTGTTAAGTCGTTGTCTTAGATCGTTGTGTTAGTTTGTTTGCTTTAAGTTTGCTTGTGTGTGTCTCGCATGTGATTTACATCAGTGGTGGGATGTAAGTGCATGCGTTTGTTTGCTTTTGAGTGTTAGGAAGTTGGTAAGTTTTGTGGTGTGAGAGTCTTCAGTTTGTTATAATAAAACTCAGTTAAGATCAATAAAAGCTAAAGTAATTCTCTGTCCTAAGTAGTTTCCCCCGGTTTCTCTTCTTGTGCCCTGTCCATGCCAGATGGTGAATACTCGCAGCAATGGGAATGGCCCCAACAACCCCAATAACAACAACAATGGAGAGAATCCCACTCTTGCCCAAGTTCTTGCTCAACAGACACAACTCATGAACATGATGATGCAGCAACTTCAGAACCAGCAAAACCAAGGAAATAACCATGCACCTCCTCAGAATAAGTTAGCAGAATTTCTTCGTGTGAGGCCGCCTGTTTTCTCTAGTACCACTAATCCTGTTGAAGCTGGTGATTGGCTGCATGCCATAGAGAAGAAGTTGGATTTACTTCAGTGCACTGATCAGGAGAAGGTCTCATTTGCATCACATCAGTTGCATGGCCCTGCCTCTGAATGGTGGGATCACTTCCGTCTGAATAGGATTACTGCTGAACCTATCACTTGGCTTGAATTCACCGCTGCTTTTCGGAAGACGCATATACCATCGGGAGTAGTGTCTCTCAAGAAGAAGGAGTTCAGGTCGCTTACCCAGGGATCTCGCTCTGTTACGGAGTATCTGCACGAGTTCAATCGTCTTGCTCGTTATGCTCCGGAAGATGTGCGTAATGATGAAGAGCGTCAGGAGAAGTTCTTGGAAGGACTTAATGATGAGCTTTCTTACCCACTCATGACTGGAGATTATCCGGATTTCCAGAAATTAGTGGATAAGGCTATTCGTCAGGAGGACAAGTATAATCGCATGGAGCAGAAGAAACGCCGGATTGCTCACTTCAAGGCACAACAGGGGAGTAATCAGAAGCCGCGCCTTACTTTAGGACCTCAGTCCATGCCACAGGGAGGTTCTTCGTCTGTTGTTCGTCCGCAGCGTCAGTTCTTCAACAACAATGCTGGCAACAACATCCGCAATCAAGCTCCACGTCCTGTTGCAGCTCCAACACAGCAACAACCTGCCAAGAGGGAGCAAGGCAGTAAGCCTGTGGTATGTTTCAACTGTGGAGACCCAGGACATTATGCTGACAAGTGTCCGAAGCCCCGACGCGTGAAGGTTGTCCCTGCTCAGAATAACTCTACCGTACCAGCATCAAAGGCCCGTGTCAATCATGTTGCTGCTGCAGAAGCTCAAGATGCTCCAGATGTGATTTTGGGTACGTTCCCTGTTAACTCAGTTCCTGCAACAGTACTTTTCGATTCTGGTGCTACACATTCATTCTTATCTATGAGTTTTGCGGGAAATCATGGGATGGAAGTAGAAGATCTTAGACGTCCTTTGATGGTTAGTACCCCAAGTAATCAAGCACTCTCTTTGCAACGTAGCCCCTCGGTCAGAATAGAAATTAAAGGAGTACCATTTCTGGCCAATCTTATCTTGTTAGAATCCAAAGACCTTGATGTCATCCTAGGGATGGACTGGTTAGCTAGACATAAAGGTGTGATAGACTGTGCCAACAGAAAAGTAACTTTCACCAGCAATGATGGTCGAGTTGTAACTGTTCATGCATTGTCTTCTGAATCTTTAAGGTCAAGACTGAACCAAATAACTTTGGAAGAGATTCCTATAGTCCGGGAGTATTCCGATGTGTTCCCAGATGATTTACCTGGTATGCCGCCCAAAAGGGATATAGAGTTCAGAATAGATTTGGTACCTGGAACAACTCCGATCCATAAGAGACCTTATAGAATGGCAGCCAATGAGTTGGCAGAAGTCAAGAGGCAAGTGGACGATTTGCTTCAGAAAGGATACATCAGACCGAGTTCATCACCATGGGGAGCTCCGGTTATTTTTGTGGAAAAGAAAGATCATACCCAGAGAATGTGTGTGGACTATCGTGCATTAAATGATGTGACTATCAAGAATAAGTATCCGCTGCCCAGAATTGATGATTTGTTTGATCAGCTTAAAGGTGCCACTGTTTTCTCCAAAATAGATCTTCGATCAGGGTATCACCAGTTGAGAATCAAAGAGGAAGATATACCTAAGACAGCTTTTACCACTAGGTATGGGTTGTTCGAATGTACTGTTATGTCTTTTGGACTTACCAATGCCCCTGCTTTCTTCATGAACTTGATGAATAAGGTGTTTATGGAATACCTAGACAAGTTCGTGGTGGTCTTTATAGATGACATTCTTATCTACTCTCGAACCAAAGAAGAGCATGAAGAACATCTTCGCCTTGCATTGGAGAAGCTACGAGAGCATCAACTGTATGCTAAGTTTAGCAAGTGTGAATTTTGGTTGTCTGAAGTGAAATTCCTTGGTCACGTCATCTCAGCCGGAGGAGTTGCCGTTGATCCTAGTAATGTGGAATCTGTAACCAACTGGAAACAACCGAAGACAGTTTCAGAGATTCGCAGTTTCCTAGACCTCGCAGGATATTATCGGAGGTTTATAGAGAATTTTTCCAAGATTGCTAAGCCCATGACACGACTGCTTCAGAAAGATGTGAAGTACAAGTAGTCGGAAGAATGTGAGCAGAGTTTTCAAGAGTTGAAGAATCGCTTAATCTCAGCTCCTATTTTGATTTTGCCTGATCCAAAGAAGGGTTTCCAAGTGTATTGCGATGCATCAAAACTTGGGTTAGGTTGTGTTCTGATGCAAGATGGGAAGGCGGTTGCCTATGCATCTCGTCAGTTACGTCCGCATGAGAAGAACTACCCTACTCATGACCTTGAGTTAGCCGCAGTAGTTCATGCGTTGAAGATTTGGCGTCATTATCTTTTCGGTACTCGTACAGAGGTATATACCGATCACAAGAGTTTAAAGTATATCTTTACTCAGCCGGATCTGAACATGAGACAAAGGAGATGGTTGGAATTAATTAAGGATTATGACATGGGAATTCATTATCACCCGGGAAAGGCTAATGTTGTAGCAGACGCTCTTAGTAGGAAAGGTTATTGCAATGCTACGGAAGGACGACAGTTGCCATTGGAATTATGCAAGGAATTTGAAAGATTAAATTTGGGAATTGTCAGTAGAGGTTTCGTTGCAGCCTTAGAAGCGAAGCCCACTCTAATTGATCAAGTTAGAGAAGCCCAAATTAATGATCCGGATATTCAAGAGATCAAGAAGAATATGAGAAGAGGAAAAGCTATCGGTTTCTTGGAGGATGAGCAAGGAACTGTATGGTTGGGTGAAAGAATTTGTGTCCCTGACAACAAAGATTTGAAAGATGCAATTCTGAAAGAAGCTCATGATACTTTATACTCCATTCACCCTGGTAGTACCAAAATGTACCAGGATCTCAAGGAAAGATTTTGGTGGGCAAGTATGAAGCGTGAAATCGCAGAATACGTAGCAGTATGTCATGTTTGTCAGCGAGTCAAGGCAGAACATCAGAAACCTGCCGGTTTGCTGCAGTCTTTGAAGATTCCTGAATGGAAGTGGGAAGAAATCGGTATGGATTTTATCACTGGTTTACCCAGAACGTCATCTGGTCATGACTCTATTTGGGTGATAGTCGACAGACTTACCAAAGTGGCTCATTTCATTCCGGTAAAGACAACCTATTCTGGAAGTCGGTTGGCGGAATTGTATATGGCAAGAATTGTGTGTTTGCATGGCGTCCCTAAGAAGATAGTGTCTGATCGAGGCAGTCAATTTACTTCAAATTTTTGGAAGAAACTTCAGGAAGAGATGGGTTCTAAGCTGAACTTTAGTACTGCTTATCATCCGCAGACAGACGGACAAACCGAAAGGGTGAATCAGATTTTGGAAGACATGTTGAGAGCTTGTGCTCTAGATTTCGGTGGAAGTTGGGATAAGAATCTACCCTATGCAGAATTTTCGTACAACAACAGTTATCAAGCTAGTCTACAGATGGCTCCTTACGAAACACTGTATGGTCGGAAGTGTCGCACTCCGCTTTTGTGGGATCAAACGGGAGAACGTCAGGTTTTCGGGACGGATATCCTAAGGGAAGCAGAAGAAAAGGTGAAAATCATTCAAGAAAGATTGCGAGTGGCTCAGTCTCGACATAAGAGTTATGCCGACAATCGCCGTAGAGATTTGAGTTTTGAAGAAGGAGATTATGTGTATCTTCGTGTCACGCCTTTTCGAGGAGTTCATCGTTTTCATACCAAAGGAAAATTGGCACCGCGTTTTGTGGGACCCTATAAGATTGTCAGTAGAAGAGGAGAGGTTGCTTATCAGTTGGAGTTACCTCAATCTTTGGTAGGAGTCCATAATGTGTTCCATGTTTCGCAATTGAAAAAGTGTTTAAGGGTACCTACCGAAGAAGCTAATCTTGAACAGATAGAAGTCCAAGAGGATCTGACCTATGTTGAGAAACCAATCCGTATCTTGGAAACAAGTGAGAGAAGAACCAGGAATCGAGTTATCCGTTTTTGCAAAGTCCAGTGGAGTAATCACTCGGAAGAAGAATCAACATGGGAACGAGAAGATGAATTGAAGTCAGCTCATCCGCATCTGTTCGCCAGTTCTTCCGAATCTCGAGGACGAGATTCTGTTTAAGGGGGGTAGGTTTGTCACACCCTGAAAATTCAAAATATATAAATTGTTGTTTAATTGGAATTTCTAGAATTTATTTTAAAAGTCTTGAAAAGAAGATCTAATTTTAATTAATAAATTCCAATATAAAATGGGGCCAGATAAAATTTCCTTAAATACTTTGCTTAATTCTATAATTCCTAGATTTTTCTGGGATTTATTTGAGCTAAGAAAGTATTTTTAATAAATGGAATTGCATTTAAGAAATAATTTAAATTGAAAAAGGTTTTAAAAAGTCCTTTTTTGGCTTTGGGCCGAAAGTCGGCCCAAAACCCCGCTCTCTCTCCTCGGCCCAGCCGGCCCAGTCCGCAGCCGCCGCGCGCGCGCGTTCGGTCGCTGACAGGTGGGTCCCACCTGTCGGACCCTTCGTCTTCCTTCGGCCGCCGCCGCCGAAACCCTAGTTTCACGCCGCCGCCGTCTCTTTCCAAATCCGGCCGTCCCTTTCCGTTTCCGGCCGAATTGTTAGAGGGGAAACAATCTCCGGGATCTCCTCTACCTTTTCTCCTTTGGAATCTTTGGCTAAATCGTTTTGGAAAGCGTTGGATTCGAGTTTGTCTCGGATTCGTTCTTCCCGATCTTTCCTTCCTCGTCGCCGGCCGCCGTGGGCCTTTGCCGCCGCCTCCGAGCCCCTTTAAAAGGACCCCCGGTGTCTCCTCTACCTGTCACCACCTTCGCTTTCGCCTCTCGTCGTCGGAATCGCTCTAGCGCCGTGTGCCCTAGCTTCGCCGTCGCCGCCGCCGCTCCAGCCGTGCTCTGCCGCCGTTCCAGACGTCGCCGTCGCTCGGGAAGACCGTCGTCGTGGTCGCAAAGTCGTCGCCGTCCTCGTCCACCCCTTCGCCGTCGCCGGAGATCGTCGGAGCTTCGTCGCCGTCGACAACCCGAAGGTTTCCGCCGTTTCCTCCTCGTCGCCGTCGTCGTTCGTTGTTTTTCCACCGCCGTTTTGGTCACCGGTGTGTTCGCCGCGTCGTCCTCTACGTGCTGGTGCCCTCCGTTTGCGTCCTCACGCCGCCGTTCGCCGGCGAGCGTGCGCCGCCCGAGCCGTCCGCTCCGCCGAGCCGCCGCCGCTGTCGGTGACGTCATTGCCGACGTCATCGGGGTCGTCCGCCGTGAGCCGGTCGTGGACCGTTCGATCTCGGCCGTCCGTTTTGGATTGGATCGATCTCGGCCGTCCGTTCGCGTGAACCGCCGCCCGTGCGCCCGGTCCACCAAAACCCTAGCCGCTGACGCAATAAACCTTCTTTTCCTTTTCAAAAATAATTCATTATTGCGTCATAATTCAATTTTAACCGATTTAAGTGTTTTAATCCGGTTTAATCTTTAAAAATTCATAACTAATTCATCTTAGCTCCGATTTAGTTGGTTCAAGTCTCTAAATTTTTCTAAAATTGAGATCTACACATTAAAAATATCCACATGTACTGTTCATGCTTGTTTATGTGCTGTTTTGGTGATTTTGCTCTTTTCTGCTTAGATTCCGTCGTTTCCGGAGAGTCCGTTTTCGCCGGAAAAGAGTTTGAAGAGTTCCAAGGCCAGCAAGGCAAGTCACACAGATCCCAAACAACCCTTTGAGCATGTTGATCCGATTTAAAGCTATTGTTTCTTTTCAACTATTGCATTTATTTTCGAATGTCATTGGGTGGAATTAACCTATTCTTTGTTATAGCCCTTTTGTTCTTGATTACTTTATTCCTTGATACCTTGGGTTATAATTTGACTAGTTGAGCTTTATTTATATTGGTTCAACTAAATATTAGATATAATTGCTTAGCCCTGCTTAGAAACATTAGCACACTTATGGGATAACTAATGATTCACTATTATTTCATGATGGTTTAATGATAGTTCACGATGGACAATCGTGATTGGTTAATTAATTAATGTGCCAACTAAAACCTGTTAATGGTGGGTTGTGAGCACATGGTTTTGATGGTCGTGCTCATGACAATTAAGGACCAGTTCACGAGTTTCGGTTGTGAAACATTTATCATGCCAACCACAAGCCAGCATGGGCAACGGCTTTATCTTTTGTATAGCATGGTTCATTGCGGGGCACCAGACTGAGAAGTGGCGGAGATAAGCCCACGGGGGGTCGCTGGGGAGTCCATGCCTTGTTTATAAGGGGGTGATTATGATCCAGGAACGGTGCACTGCTTTGAGTTGTGTTATGCGAGGGGTATTGTCACAACTCCTTTCCGAGGTACCGTGGTGGTATTGAGGCACATGGTGACATGATGTGGGGTTGTGTCTTGTGGGTACAGTGGTACACCTCTGATCAGAGTAAAACTATTCGAATTGCCGTGCTCGCGGTTATGGGCGGGTCTAACAATGTCTTTCGTGATTAGTTTCACACTTCTCACCATAGTAAATGATGCTATAATTGGTAATAATTTGATTAGCTCCTGGTTTGGAATGGTACATTCCTGGTTTGGAGATAGATCTGTACAGCCGGGTTGGTTGTTCAGAATGGTTGGGCCTATACAACCGGGTATGTTGTATAGTGTTGGATTAATATTGCTTAATTATCAACTGCTTTATTAAATTCTGAAATGTTTATCAAATGCTGTTTATACAAATGAAACCCTACTGTGCCATCCTTTGTTATCCTGTGCACTTGCATATTTGCTGCGTGGCTTGCTGAGTATGTCATATACTCACCTTGCAATCATTCATCAGAGGAAGAGTTCTACAATGAGGCTGATGGTGTGGAGGATTAGGTGTAGCCTTGGTCAAGCTGCCTGTGGAGTGGAGCCGTCTGCGCCGTTTAATTTATTTTCCGCTGCTTAGATCTTTATTGTTTGAGAGGAACTATCTACCTCTGTAATGACATTTTATTCGCTTATTAATTGGAGTAATAATTGTACTCTATTATCAATTTGTTATTGTGTGCCTCGGCTGATTCCTGGACGAGGGTACACACACATGTAAGCGTTTGGAATTTTGGATAGAAATTCCGGGCGTGACAGGGGCCTGACATGCCCTGATAGCATTCGATCTTTAGTCCCGGTTGGTGTTACCTACCGGGACTAAAGATTAAATATGCCCGTTACCCTTTTGAACCGGGACTAAAGATCATCTTTAGCCCTGGTTTTTATTGCATCCGGAACTATTGTGGAAATCGGCCGATCGACGAAAGATGGTTTCTCCACCAGTGTCAATCAGTTAAATTTGATGTTACTGGATTTATCATTTAAAAAACTATCATAATATGCAAATATTTTTATTTAAAACATCTTACTTTTATAGATATTGTTGGACAAAGTTGCATCTCGGATACTATATCAATGTCCAAAAATATTTATATTTTGGGACAGGGGAGTACTTACTAGCGTTTGTACGGGATTCTTCATCAGATAATTAATTAATGACATACAACGAGATGATTGGTATCAACAGTAGCTCGCTGCAAACGTGGGAGCCGGGCGAGCCGCGGGAAATATCACAAACTAGCTGCACACGCGAATCAGAGCAACGGGCAGGACAGCCGCGGCGATGGCACGGCGCACAGCCGCTCAGCCTTGGGCGCGGTGAGCCCGAACACGTCGTCCATGTCGAGCTCGAGCGGCTCCGTCCCAGCTGGCAGCGACCAGTCGAAGCAGTGCAGGAGCTCCGCGAGGCCGAGCTCCACGGCGAACATCCCCAGCTGCATCCCCGGGCACGACCGCCGCCCGGACCCGAACGGCAGGTACTGGAAGTCCCCACCCTTGAACTCCACGCGCGCGCTCTCGTCGGCGAACCGCGACGGCCGGAACGCCGCCGCGTCGGTCCCCCACAGCGCCTCGTCGCGGCACATGGCCCAGTTGTTGATCCAGATGCGCGACCCGCGAGGGACAGTGTAGCCCCCGATGGCGCAGTCGTGGAGGCTCTCGCGGAGGAGGAGCGGCAGCGGCGGGTGGAGACGGAGCACCTCCTTGGTGACGCACCTGAGGTGGGGGAGGTTGTCGAGGTCGTCCTGGTTGACCCTGCGGCGGAGGCCAACCACGCCGGCTAGCTCGTCCTGCGCGCGCTTCAGTTCGTCTGGGTTGCGCAGGAGCTCCGACAGCGCCCACTCCACCGTGGACGCCACTGTCTTCGTGCCGCCGAACATGATGTCCTACACGGATCCATGGAAGCTTGGATTAGCTGCCGTGGAGAGTTGTGAAAAGATGGCAGAAGCTAATTACACGTTACGTGCCATGATTAGCCCCTTGATGTTGTCTCTGGTCAGGTGGAGGTCACCGAGTTCGACGCCGTCGGCTCTCTTGTGTCGTCCGCCGGGAGCGTCGACGAGGTACGCGATCATGTCGTCCACCATGTCGGACGCCGACACGTCGCCGTTCCTCAACTTGGCCAGGTGCTCGTCGATGATCCGGTCGATGAAAACGTCCAGCGCGTGCCTCGCCGCCGCCATCCTCTTACCGATGCCGTTGAGATCGAGCCACCCGAGGCAGGGGATGTAGTCTCCCATGTTGAACGCCATGAAGATCTCCGAGAGCTCGAGGATGATGTCGACGAACACCTTCTCGTCCTCCCGGCTCTGTGCACCGAACGCCGCCCGGAAGGTCACGTTGGTGGCGAACTTGAATACCAGATCACCGACACTGCCCGCGACTCGGCGCAGCTCGGCAACGGACCTGACGAGGGCGTCCACCTCGCCGCGCACGACGCGCCACGAGACGTCGCGCCGGGGGCTGAAGAGCTTGAGCACGTAGAGCTTGCGCATCTGGCGCCAGAAGGGGCCGTAGTGCGCGAACGCCATGTCGGCCAGGTCGTAGGAGACGTACACCATGGCGGCCGTGACCGGACGGTGCGAGAAGACGCTGTCGTTCTCGTGTATGATCTCCCTCACCGTCTCCGGCGATGACACCACGAACACGTTCGCCTGGCCAACGCGGAGGTGGAAGAAGCCGCCGTGGATCTTGGAGAGCTTGGCGAGGCCGCGGTGGGTGAACTGATGCACGGACAGCAGGTTGCCGAGGACGGGCAAGCCGGGAGGCCCGGGCGGGAGCAGGATGGCTGTTCGACGGAGTCGGCTGGCGTACCAGAGGAAGAAGGCGATGCTGATCAATGAAGCGGTGACGAAGTAGGCATCTTGACTGTAGTACTCCATAGAGTGATCACTTCACTAGGGATTACTACACACTAACAAGTTCAATAGCGTGTTTATATAATGTTTGCGAGTTCCATATATTATATATAGCTGCTCAATTATGTTGTTTCTATTGTAAAACTACAAAAATAATATACTAAGACATCACGTGTATGAGGTAGGTGACATATCCAATGGAGCATGCACGATTATATATTTCTATATGGTTGGAAACTTTCCTCGAAGCTTTCATCACAACTTTAGGAGAAATAAAAACTATCAAATTCTCGCGTTAATCAGAAGGGGATTACTTGTGACTGAATTTGTCACCTTCAACTTCTACGCCAGTTTTCATGAAAAAAGGCATCCCTTCATCATCCCCATTTATGGTGAAACTCGAACTCTAGCAGAGAACCTGTGGTTTAGGGGGTAGGTCCCTAGCTCCTGTTTGGAACTCCTGTACTCAGCACAACACAAGTGTAAATTATCTGCGATTTTGCTATATCTCACTCGAAAGATTTTTTCTTATCTCTCACTCGATTTTCTCACTCAAATTTACAGTGCATTTTCTTGTAAGTTACAGTGTAATTTATAAAACTTACACTGTAACTTTTGTAAGTTACATTGTAATTTTTGAATCTTCACATGTAAATTTTAAATTTTGTATTGGATTTGGTCTTTTTCTTGAGGATATGGTAATTTAATGTTCATTATGGTGTTTCTTAATTGCTTTTTGCTTTTTATTATATCTATCGGATTTTAATACAAAGATTAAAAATCTGTGTGATACGATTATAAAAATCAATCGAAAGATGTATAGGTACTCCCAATTATCTGCCCGTATCATTTTTTCATGTTGGGCTTACTTCGTGCTTGAATGGCCCGTAGGCCGTAACTCTAAATTTCCATCCATTTTTGACCCTATGGCCTATCCATCGTAAAGTAATTGTGACTTCACCAGGCCATAGTAATTTTCCAAGAAATATCGGGCTCGGCCCGCTCGGCGTCCCCATACCCATCGCTGACTTTCCTCATGCCCGCCGGAATTTCAGAACAACCCCGCCGGGCACAATAGTATTCTTCATTCATTTTAGATTTGGTCAACATTTGTTTGGATTTCAAATATTTTAATTCCAAAATTTCCAAAATTCCTGAAATTTTGGTGCCCCAGTAAAAATGTCCAAAATGAAATTGCAGACATCCTGCAGCATCAATCGATTTCTTTGGTCTTCTCCAGTAGTTTTGCTTGTTGTTGCTGTCTTTTTATGGCGTGTTTTTCTGTTTTGAATTTATTGTGGATATTCATCTTGAAGATCAATTTGATCCTGACTCCATTGTTGGCTTATCTTGTTTCAATTCGAACCTGGTGCCCGTACCTTAATTTTGATGCATAAATGCAATATTTGCTAATTCAGTGAAGTGATATGACAATTGTTTATTCTATGCCAATACTAATAGTTACTATTCTATGCTGGTTCATGTAAAGGAACCGATACTAATACATCGTGCTGGTTGATTTGAAGAACCGGTACAGACGAAGGTCATCATTATTAATTTTTGTACTCCAAGAACCCGCACAAGTTAGGAGGGTTCCATATCAATACCAGTTTTTAGCTATAATAGTAGTGTGTGTACTAGGCACACCAATGGTTCGTAATGTTGAATAGTTACAAATTACTTTGTGTCACGCCCTAAAAATCGACTAAATTAAAAATGCATATTTTAAATCATTTTTAGAAATTAATTTAAAAGCCTACAAGCTAAACCCTAATTTTCTAGGAAAATTTTCAACATAAAAGTGAGTTAGATAAAATTTTATTAAATACTATGCTTGCTCTTCTATTTTCTAGAATTTTCTGGGAATTATTTGAGTAAGGGAAGTATTTTTAATAATTGAAACAACATTTCACAAATTGTTTTATTTCAAAAAGTTTAAAAAGCCCCTCCTAGGCCGTTGGGCCGTTTTCGGCCCAACTCTCTTTTTCTCTCTCTCCCCGCGCGCGGCCCATGCCGGCCCAAGCCGACGCCGCCCGCTCCCCTCTCTCGTAGAGGCCGACAGGTGGGGCCCACCTGTCGGATTCATCCCCTCCTCCTTCGCCGCCGACCACCGGAGCCCCTTTGTCGCCGTCAAGCCGAGCCGCCGCCGCCGTCCTCCACGTCGTCGGCCGTCGTCGGTCATCTTTTGGCACTTTGGTGAGTACCGTTGGGTTCGCGTCGTCGTCCTCTACGCGTAGGTGCTCTCCAAATCCGCGGCCGACCATCCAATCGCCGGCGAGCTTGCTAACCCTAGCCGGCCGGCCATGGATGACGTCATGCTGACGTCATCATCTCCTTTTCCTTTTTCTTTTTCCCGATTTTCTAATAGATTAAAACTTCGGAAAATCATAACTAAATAACCGTAGATCCGTTTTAGGTGGTTCAAGTTGCTAAATTCTTCTAAAATCAAGATCTACATGTTAAAAATATCCACATGTACTGTTTATGCTTGTTTTTGTACTGTTTTGTTGATTTTTGTTTAATTGCTTTAGTTTCCGACGTTCCGGAGGAGAGCGTTTCCGTTGAGGAAGGTTCCGAAGCGTTTGCGGAAGCCCAAGGCAAGTCACACAGATCCCAAACAACCCTTTGAGCATGTTGATCCCGTTTAAAGCTATTATTTTATTTCAACTATGCATTGTTTTCGAATGTCATCGGGTGGTAAACCTTTTCCAGTTAATTAATGGCCGAAGATGACTTTATTTTCCTATGGGTTATAATTTGATTAGCATGAACCTTATATATTGGATTGGTTCAGCTAAATGCTATATATATGTTTGCTTAGTCATGCTTAGAAACATTAGCTAACTAAAGGGGTTAAATATAAATTATATTACATAATTATTATTATTAATTAGGGTTATATTCAATGGTAGCTCACGATGGTAAATCGTGTGATGTTAATCAATTGATAATTAAAACTTGGCTAAGGTGGGTTGTGAGCATATGGTTTTGATGGTTGTGCTCATGACAATTAAGGACCGGTTCGCGAGCTACTGTTGTGAAACATTTATCGTGCCAACCACAAGCCAGCGTGGGCAACGGCTTTATCTTTTGTATAGCGTGATTCATTATAGTGCGCCCGACTGAGAAGTGGCGAGAAGTCCATGGGGGTCGCTGGGGAGTCCATGCCTTGTTTTAAAGGGGGTGATTATGATCCAGGAAAGGTGCGCTGTAATGGGTTATGTTGTGCAAGGGGTATTGCCACGACTCCTTTCCGAGGTACCATGGTGGTATTGAGGCACATGGTGACATGATGTGGGGTTGTGTCTTGTGGGTACAGTGGTACACCTCTGATCAGAGTTTAAACTATTCGAATAGCCGTACCCGCGGTTATGGGTGAGTTGAGCAATGTTTTTCGTGATTAGTCTCACACTACTCATTAATGGTAATAATGTGAAAATTAATTTAATTCCTGGTTTGGAATGGTTAATTCCTGGTTTGGAGGTTTAATTTGTTCAACTGGGGTTGGTTGTTCAAATGTGGTTGGGCCTATGCAACACGGGTGTGTTGTATGGTGTTTATTTAATATTGATTAATTATTCAACTGTTTTATTATTCTCTTAAATATTTATTAAATGTTGTTTCTGCAAATGAGCTATATTATGCCATCCTTTGTTATCCTGTGCACTTGCATATTTGCTGTGTGGCTTGTTGAGTATGTTATATGCTCATTCTTGCAAAATTCATTCATCAGAAGAGGAGTATCTCAGTGAAGGTGATGGTCTGGAGGATTAGGCTTGTTCTGGTTAAGTCGCCTGTGGAGTGGAGTCGCCATAGCTGTTCCGTAGTTTGTTATAGTTTTTTTTCCGCTGCGTAGAATGTTTATTTCTTTGAGAGGAACTATCTACCTCTGTAATCTTTAATTATTTGCGAATATTAAATAGTTATTTAATTGTACTCTATTATCAATATTGTCATTGTGTGCCTCGGTTGATTCCTGGACGAGGGTTTAACACACATGTAAGCGTTTGGAATTTTGGATAGAAATTCCGGGCGTGACACTTTGGACCTCCTCTAGAAATATAGTCGTATTTGGGATATTTTAATCCAGATAAACAAGATATTGAACACTGAACATGTGTTGTGAATAACGGAGATATCTGGTTTGGGATATTTTAATCCAGATAAACAAGATACTCAACATGTGTTGTGAATAACGGAGATATCTATGAACATGCTAATAATAGTAATATAGCATCATCCAGTAACATGTTTACCACTAAGGTGATTAGAGTAATATACCCATAGAAGCGCCAGAAGATGAGGCATTGTTGTTGTCGTTGCCTCCATTGTAATTGTCGTTCTCCGCTCCTTCAGTGTCGCCTTTCTCTCCGTTTGTTGCCATTGACGTAGAGGAAGCCGAACATGATGAAGAGGATGCAGTGCCGAGAGCACTCATGCGTACAACGCACTCTGAAAAACTTGATCACCTGACAACCCATGCAGGTTCTCCAGTGGACAGAGTTCTGAAGTCTTGCTCATCCTACTACCAACAACCGGGACTAAATGTTTTTTTTATTATTTTTTGCTGCTTGCATAATGATTTCCCCAAATCGAGTTGGTCCCGACATCCCCAAATAAAATTGAGATCCCCAAATCCCTACATCAAATCGATGTCACAGATCGAATGAACATACCATGTTACATCACAGATATCCCCAAATCCTCACATCAAATTGATGTCACAGATGGAATGAACACACTATGTTTATACGTTATAAATTCAGAGATCGAAATATAATAGGAAAAGGACACAAAAACAACAAAGACACAAACACATTCAAAAGTGGATCGATCGAGATGGAGATGACGGCAATGGAGGCTGCAGCCGCCTACACCCGCCGCCTCCGCGCCGACATCGCCGAGGGCACCGGTCGCATGGCCCTCGCCATCGACGACCACGACGGAGGCCGCCGCCTCCGTGGGAGCCGCCACCTGCTCGCCGGCTTGCGCGCTCGTGCAGCCCGCCCACCACCCGCTCGCCGGCTTGCTAGCTCTGCCGCCCGCCGCCAGCTCACGCCACCCGCCTGCTCGGCTTGTTCGCTGCTCACTCACGGCTGCTGCGTGTGTGCACCCACGGGTAGGGAAGAGAGATAGAGGAGAGAGAGGAGGAAAGGAAGGGGAGGGAAGAGAGAGATGGAGAGATAGAGGAAAGGTCATGAGGAGGACTCGTTTGTGAGGAGGAGATGATAAGTGCGAGGGATTATGTACGACACTTCGATCTTTAATCCCAGTTGGTATGACTAACCTGGACTAATGATAGTGGGGGACCTAACGCTTTTTGAACCGGGACTAAAAATGATCTTTAGTCTCAGTTGGTAACACTAGCCGAGACTGCAGATCAAAAAGTTTTGTAGGGCTTTTTAATCGGGACTAAAAATGATCTTTAGTCCCGTTTCCCATTCGAACTGGGACTAATGTGATTTTTGCCATCCGGGCAAAGATCACTTCTCCGGTAGTGATCCTATAAGCGAATCGAAGAAACAAGCAAGAACAAGATAAAAGCAAACTGAATTGCAAACTGAATTGCAAATAACAATTGAATACAAATGATAAGGTGGGGTTCTGAAGACGAGTAATTAAGCGGTCTAGCTGACACGTGTAGGTACAAGGTAAAATAGAAATAGCTAAAACATTAATCTTACATAACCCGAGAAACCCTGAAGGGGTACATAGCTATTTCTGGAGGCGGGAGGATGACCAAGGGGTCCCTAGGGTCGTGCTCCACTATGTTGTGGAGCACCCCACAAGTGCCCCACTTTGGTCGGGGTCCCAGATAAAGTTACAGGCCCATAGGCCCATTATAGGTGACAACACCTTGTTTCCTTGATTGCGTCCGATTGATATAGAATTTCGAGACGAGGCAAGATCCGTTGGAAAGAGGAATAAAAATGCTATTTAGTCACGGCTCCTATTCGAACCGGGACTAATGTGATTTTTGCCATCTAGGCAAAGATTAATTCTCCAGTAGTGATGCTATAAGTAAATCGAAGAAACAAGCAAGAAGAAGATAAAAGCATTTTGAATTGCAAATAAAAATTGAATATACACGATAAGACGGGGTTCAAAAGACGAGTAACTAAGCGGTCTAGCCGAACGCATAGGTACAAGGTAAAATAGCAATGGCTACAACTTATCTAACATAACCCGAGAAACCCTGAAGGGGTACATAGCTATTTATGGTGGTGGGAGGACGACTAAGGTCTCTCTAGGGTCGTGCTCCACTATGTTTCGGAGCACCCCAAATGTGCCCCGCTTTGGTCGGGGTCCCAGATAAAGTTATAAGTCTATGGGTCCATTATAGGTGATGTAACACCTTGTTTCCTTGATTGCGGCCGATTGATATAGAATTTAGAAATAAGGCTTCATCCGTTGGAAAGAGGACTTGAAGAGCTTTCCATCAAGTACTCACTAGCAGAAAACAGACATTGTATGCACATTTGTATGCTCGTTGATGTGGCATGGTCTCGATGTCCTCCAGTTGACTAAGATGTGAATAATGGTTATACCTATGGTAGTCATGGTCACATTAGCGTGTACCGAGGAAACAGTAGAGTCAGGGAGAGATGAACAGAGTGGAGGGAGCTCCCTGTCTATCTCGAGGTGGAAGATAGTGAGCGCGAGAGAGACATTTAGGGAGTAATTCAACCAATTGATTGCTCCATCCGTTACTAGAGTAACGCATCTCCGTCAGTTATACCTGCCACGCCTCAGCTGCGGCCATGGCCCGACTCTGCACATGCGCATGTTCGTGTGGCAATCCCACCATCATCTTAACTGCTCAAGAGCTGCTCTCAATTAGCAACCTGTTTAAGTTGAGGTCCCTCCTCATTGTTTTTGGAGGTAATATTAGAGCCTGTTTAGATCCATATCACATCGGATGTTCGGACACTAATTAGAAGTATTAAATGTAGACTAATGACAAAACCTATTCCATAACCTTGGACTAATATAATTCATGAGACGATTCAATTGAGCCTAATTAATCCATTGATTAGCCTATGTGATGCTACAGTAAACATGTGCAATTATGGATTAATTAGGCTTAAAAAATTTGTCTCGCGAATTAGCTCTCATTAATGCAATTAGTTTAGTAAGTAGTTTATGTTTAATACTCCAAATTAGTATCCAAACATCAGATGCGACAGGGACTAAAGTTTAATTCTTGGATCCAAACGCCACCTTAATCCTTTAATTTTAATTGTTGACCCATGGAATTTACTAGAAATAAATTGGCCGTAGCCCATTTAATTCTAACACCTCCAAGTGGCTAACCAAATGTCTGTCTAAGAATTTACGATTTTTTGTGAACTGTTTGAGATCACCTCTTATATAGCAGTGTCTTCATTAATCACTGTTGTCCTGACATGAACACCACATGAGCGCGTGAGTCACGCACGTTCATACTGCATAGGATATTGCAGTGTATCTGTCACTAATCAAGCAATAACTATAGAACTACAGATATCGCCCTCGTGCATATCTGTGGATCAGGAGATGCCAAAACAGCAGATGACGTAGACAATATGACGGGCCACATAGACCAATGATTCCTTGCTGTGTCTGCATCTCTAGCAAGCTATTGCAAATTTGCAATTGCAATGCTGAAGGAGATGGCCAAACCAGCTATACAAGATATATTGTCCCCTGACAGAAAGATTTATTTTCTAATGGAGGGAGTACTATATAGTATTATCAATTTTGATATTCTCTCCTTGGTTAGACCTGCATGTGTATAGAATATGACTATGTAATCATACTATATACAATATAGTTTATCTTTCGCCTTCGATAAGGACAATTCGAACAGACGAAATGGCAGGTGCCAGGTGGTGTGTTAGCATGCAGGAAGCATTTGCGTACGTTCTATGATGAAGCAACCGTGAGTCTTAAGGTTGAGGGATTTAAAACTTCAAATCGAAAGGCCATAAATTTTTGACGACTATGTCGGTAACAACAGGATGAATTTATCAAATGATAGCAGTATTGGTTACAAACTTTGAAATTTATTAAACCATGCAAGATCTATAGTTAAGACAACAACCAAAATACAACTTTTCAAAACAAAGCACAAATTCAATATCTATTTATTTTTACTGGAACTCAATATTTATTAAATATGACTTTCAAAATTATTACTCCATCTGTTACATCTACTTGGCAACATTGACTTTGACCATTTCAACCTTGAACATTATCACTCTTTTAAAGAGTAAACTGTGTTTAGGGCCACCTTTCATTACCAAAGTTTACTTTGGACCACCCTGTAACCCAACCTTTCACTTTGGACTAGGTTATTTTTCTTTTGTTTCACATTGGACCACCCTAAAAACTTTTCTAAAGCACATTAATGACTTTATGCATATCAGCACCCATAAACCATCAATCTTCCCGACGTACATGTAGGCTATTCTCCTAAGTGGGTCCAAGGACGAGTTTGGACTAAAATAAAAGAATAAATTGCACCCATGGTGCATCAACTTGGCAGGTGGGTGCAATTTAGTACAATAACGGGAGAAATGAGCATTTTAGTACAACAAGTTAGCAGCTAGGTGCAATTTAGTATAAGAACTTAATAAGTGATCATATAAATGCAACAGCTTGTAAGATAAGTACAATTTTGATACAGTAAATTAAGAAGTTATGCGACAACTTAATTATTTGAAGCATTTTTTTTATAAATTCAATTTTTAAGTACTTATTCTGACAATATAATAGTGTGGATTTGCATAAGCATATTTATATTTTTACTCTAATAACTAATAACAGAAAGTCAATTAAACTAGATGTAGAAATTATTATATTTCGGTTGATATTTGAGAAGGTGAAGAAAAAAATTCATAAAGTTAATTGGATGTAAATTGTATGTGTTGTATAATTCTTAAATATTAAATTTAATATTATAAGGTAATATCCATAGGATTACTATATAATGGCATATTGACATCGTGAAAAAAACTCACCCAGTATTTGCTTAGCTAAGTTGATGCACCAAAATACTAAATTGTCAAATTCTTAAACTAGAACGCACCCAATTATCAATTTGTTGCACTCCGACATTCAATTCTCAAGTTCTTCCACTATATCGCACGTATCTACCAAGTTGTTGTACGAGGGTGCAATTTACTCAAAATAAAAACTTGAAGGAACTGCTTGTTATTGCATTGAGTTTGGTGAAATTTTAGTGACCCTTGTTAGATTCTTTTCATACTTTCATGATCAATATCACACACACCCACCATATTTGGTCATCTTCTACACTGGAGGATAGCAAACACATACTTTCCATTTACCATATATGCTATACTTCTACGTAGAAAGTCAGAATAATTTATACATCTACCACAAAAGCTAAACTTCTACACTAGAAGTCCGCATCAACTAACCATCCATCAAATAAAGACTTCACATATTTATGATTTCTCCTCTAACTATACATGGAAAATGAGACATGAGCTAGAAAAAAATAAATGTTGAGAAAAAAGCTCACAAGAGACAATATTCTCGTGCATGAGAAAAAGAAAAAAAATGATGAGAGAGAAAAAAAATAGCCATGTTCTCCAAATAAGTGCAAGGAGGAGGATCCAAAAAAAGGAATCATCATTACACTTTCCCCCTTTTTCACATATATCCGTTGTCCACACTCATGCACATCTTGATCATGATGGTATGACTAGTTATTTTCTTGGATCTGGGTTTTGACTATGCAATATATGTGATGCAAGTATGCCGTTCTTCTTTCATACATGGGCTCCACATAATCCTTATTAGAAGTAGAAATAAGAAAGAGCAAAATCACTGTCTTGGTGAGGAATCATACACATTGAGCGATCTGAGAGAATCAATTGAGGAGTAAAGTAAAGTTATGTTTTATGAGCAAAACAAAAAAAAAAACCCAAGGTACTCATCAGGAGGAGTGGATGTAACTTGAATCAAGGCCGTTCCATTCTTAAATCACCCAAGATGGTGTATGCTTTAGAATAACTTGCATGCTGGAATTATTTCAAGGGAATCATATCTCTGTTGTCATCCATAATCTTTACTTAGGGATGAGAAAAGACTAAGTGTAGGGGTCCTGTTGCCGATCCTTAAGTACCGAATCCAACCATCAATTCTTGCATTAAAAGCAAATGGAATGCCAAACTTAGAGGTAGTGGTTATTACTAACCATTTCCACAAGTCTTGGTCAATATGCGTATGCAGATGAACTATGGACCAAAACCACACGCCATGTGACAAAATACACCTCCGGACAATTGGATGCGATTACACAAATGGAGGTCCCATATGTCAATCAAAACCACCTACCATTGAGTCCAACAAAGGTACAACATGTAGGGACCCACCAGATCTCCTCCCAACTGAAGCAGTGGCTGGGAGCCTGGGAGATGGGATAGAAGGTCAGTTAAACCACAATGTCGCCCGAACCTCCATCGATTCCCCTCGCCATCTGCTTTCACATGTAGCCTCCTGATAATCTCTCAAAGGCTGTTATGCTTGATTCCTGGTGGTTACCGACCTTCCAACCGTCATAGGAAGACTATAAAAGGAGGAGAAGCTCTTACTCTCAAATTGCACAACAAGTGGAGTACAACTCACCTACACATTTAGGAAGCTCTCTAGTAGAGTTAAAATATAGGAAGAGAGTGAGGGGAAGCTCCGGAAGGAGAGCCCTAAATGTATGATTTCTCTCTGGGATGTTCCGGAGATGTTGGCCTATCTTCAGGAGTGTCCCCGATGGATGCCTTATTTTACAAGTGTTAGCGCACTCTCTCATCTTGTACCTCGATGGATGCCTTATTTTACAAGTAAGTGTTCATGATTCCTGGTATTTAATTACCTTGCTTAAGTGAGATATATTCTCATAGTTGCGAGTTCGTTGCTTTGTTTTTGTAATAAGTGCCCTATAAGTAGGACTCTTGATGAAGAAGGAAATTCCTGCGCCAGGCTTGAATAGTAATCAATGACTTAGGCATAGTGTTGAGGTTAGTGGTTACCTTCGTTTGTTATGTGCTACACGGAAAGTGATATTCACGGCAGGTGGTGATAGCCCTGTCTGCCCTTTACATCCCTCCATGTTTGGATACATCATAGAGCTACAGGCCTGTAAGTTATGTCTAGTTAATTATTCCATTGCTGTCCTTTCTAGCCAAAGCGTACCATTAGTTATTGTCCTTGGATAAAATCTCTTTCCTTGATATACACACCCCTTAGCTATGATTCGATACACTCAGAATACTCTAAAGCTGAAGTGCTACATCGGTATCTGTGCGCTTGCGGGTTGATCTGTGACCGTAACAAATATAAATACCTACCCATCAACGAAGGTGTTTAGTGGTACGTGGTTTGAGCAGTGAAGTGTAACTTGCCACAAGGGGATTAAGAAACCAGCGAGTTCCCAAAACTCAGATGAAAAATTGCTTAACTTGTGTCTTATTTACTTATTGCATTTTGTTGGTATTTCTTACATTCACAAATAAATCCGCAAGCACATGGATACTACTGTAGCATTTCACCCATGAGTATTCCGAAGGGAAGGTGGTGGCATAAAGGTATGGTTTTATATATCATTAATCAATCTATAATTAATTCACCATAGTGTAAAAAAGGGTTAGGATAATAATTAATTCACCATAGTATAAACAAGGTAGTGGACACAGGAGATTCATCTCTATTATAATGTCTAGTACAAAATAACAATACGAAACTATAGTACAATTGTACTTCTATACTAATCATGTTTAGTATACACTTAACAAGTACATGCTAACAACATAGGACTTAGTTCTAGGCACCTAGGTACAACAGAGAGACCACTCCCGGCTGGTCTGCCAGCATGGTTAAAGCATTTACGGACTATTACGTCATACCTGAACGTAGACGAATACAAAGGGTGGACATGACTGTCACCACCTGCCGCCTACCTCACTTTCCGTGGGGAACACCTGCATCCAACGATATTTATCTAACCTAAGCATTGTGCTTATGCCAGCAAATAATAGCACTAACCTAAGTTGGAGCTAGAGCAACCTATAAAGGTCATTTGACTATTACCATAGCATAGATCGACTAGCCTAGGTTGAAGTAGATATACAATGTATATACTACTCATAGAACATAAGCTCAATAAAGAAATATGTAAACTATTCTATTAATTCAACTATAGTCTTACAAGAAGAGTAAAGTACTAAAGACATACCCAAAACTCCGAACAAACTATAGGACCGAAGCTCCTCTAGACATATTTCTACTAGAACTATAGAGAATACAATATGGAAGAGAGAATTGCTCCTTCGGTGTTTCTTGTGAAGTGAAGAGCACCCCTCTATTATAGCCTTGTAATGATGGTTTTATGGTGATTATGGGCCGCTAATCGTGCACATCTATCATTGGGAGTGGTTGAGTCGACACATGGAAGAGGAGTGCCAAGCGCGCCAAGTATGGTTCTGCCGAACCCATTCCACCGCCATCGCCCACCGACTTTGGTAGGAGTATGTTAGGTGGGCCCCTTGGTCGGTTCCCGTTTGTTTGACCCCCACATTAGGTTAGTTTGAGCTGACTTGTGGGCCCCTCAATCCGTGTGCTTGCATGTGATTCGCCGGAGGTGTGTTTCCTTGCTTGCCGGCCTCATTTTCCCTTCAATTTGATGTATAATTCCTATATCCATGTTAATTCTCTAATCCTAATACGACTATATTATTTCTGATTGATATACTTTTAGGAAATGCTAATTTTCCCTTTATTCATTGTCACACCTGCAGTTTCCCCTTTTCCGTAGTTTCTAATTCACCAATAAATTATCTATAGAAATTACTTTGGCTAACCTCGAGAAAACCCAAGTTAACAATGTATTTAATAATCTGATTTGTCAAGGAGAATTATTTTTTGAATTCTCTTTTCTCTAAAATCATTAACAGGATATTCACAGCATCAGAACCAATGTTGTTAATTTAACTTGTCAAGATTTGAAGTAGTAATAATCTTTATCTTTCGCTTTTGGTCATGAGTCATGCCCGATTCACTCCCCTCTTTGTCCGCGGTTTCATTTTGCATGATGAGTTGGGTCCTATTTCGTTCGTGGGTTCCGTTTCCGTTCCTTTCCTAAAACTCCTTATCCTATTTTCCCTATTGCTATTTTTCCTCCCCCTCTCCTCCTCCCACTCGGCCGCCGCTCCCCCTCTCCCATGCCGCGTGCCGCCCTTCCCATCCGAGTCCGAGTCGGCCTCCTCCTCTCCCCACTCTGCTGACTCCCCTCCGGCCCCATCTCCTTTAGTTTTTCCCCTCTCCTATTTAAGTTAGAACCCACCTCCCCCGCTATTTTCCTATTTGTTTTATTTTAGCCTTAGACCTAGCTAGCCGCTGCCGCCGACTAGCCCTAGCGCCGTGTCGCCACCGACCGCTGCTCCGCCACCGCTGGCCGCTGCCGCCACCTCCCGCCGTTGCCGTCGTCGCCCTAGCATCGCCGGTAATATCTTTCCGGTTCTAATTTGTTTCCGTCCTAGGTTTTGATCTAACGTCACTGCCGTCTCCGCGTGTTGCCGTCGGACCGTCGTCGCCGTCTCCTCCTCGCCGATAGTCTTAGTTTTGTGAGGGACCTATCCGTAATCTCCCGTTTAGGGTGTTAATTCTTTTTAGTGTCGTCGTTGAAACCCTAGTAGTTTAGCCGTCAAAACCCTAGCCCTAGTGCCGCCGCCGCCTAGCTGCCGCGCCGCCGCCGCTCTGTGTCCTAGCCGGCCGAGCCTTAGCCGCTGCCGTCTTGCCTAGCTGCCGCCGCTGCCGCCTGTGCCAGCCGAGTCGTGCCCTAGCCGCCGCCGCTCTGTGCCGCCGCCGTCGGCACCGAGCCACCGCCGCTCTCCCACGTGGTCATCATGGTTTGCCGCTGTGCTGTAGCTCGGTAGCCGAGTTGCAATCGAAATCGGTACATAACAACTGTCAACACATTTACTTTTGTGTAATTCACATTCATAGACACTATTTGAGCACTCATCACCTTAGGATTGCAAAACTTAATATAATTTCTTAGTTTGTCTTATCCTTCACCAAGCCTAGCAACTTGGGTTAGTTTTGATTAGATGTTATTTATTTTTAATATCGCCTATTAACCCCCCTAGTCGACATCTCGATCATATACCCATATGGCAATGAAAGAGGGGAAGTGCATTGGATTGGTCCGCCATTTTCTGAGGGATGGTACTAACCCGGATCTAGAGGGAATATTGTTTTTCATGGATCATCTGTAACAACCCTCTCTCTAGGACCATGTAGCCTAGCCCAACTGACGGGCGGGCCACTCACACATACCACTCCACATACACTTTTGTCCTTGCTTCGTGTAAAAGGGTCAACCCGGAATTGATATCATCGGAGAGAACAGACCTTATCAGTTGATTCCTTCCACCCTTGCTAAACTAGCAAGGTACTAAACATGCGCAAACAGCTCTCATGGACTACATAGTCCCCATCCTAATTAGGTCAGGATGTCACATCATCCCATATCACCCGTCCCCAAACTAAATACCTTGAAAAATGGGTTTGCCCCCAACCTGACACATCCCATCCTCCCAACCAAACACATGCTAAATAGTGAATAACACGCATGGCAAACCAGAAAGAAAACGACCTGCACAGATCCAGTCTTCTATATCCTGCCGTCTTCTTCCTCGCACACACATGCATGGCAAAAACACGAGCACTGGTAGGTCAGCAAACACTAGATGGAACTCAGCAAGTCCAAAACCAACTGACAAAAGTTTCTAAAAACTACAAAATAGAATTTTGGCAGCGAGGCGATTCTGTTTTCAAATGTCCCGACGGCAACAAAGACACTATGGCGATAGCGACAGTGGTGGTACTAAACATGACAAGAACTCAAAACCCTAAACGACTACACGCTAAGACTAACAACATGACACAATGATGCAACACAAAACTAAACAAAGCAAAAACTGAAAAGAACAATTCTTTTGTTTTCTTGTATAGCCATTTTCTGGTTATAGGTAAAGCTCTTGATACCACTTGATAAACCCTGAGCTCCACTCGAGACACTCACGGCTTCGATTGGCCCGATCTTTCGGTGAGTTGATGATAACTACGATTTGGGAGAAACGTTAACGACCCAACTACAACCATATGAGACGTTGTTCTTGATGCATCTCTCCGTGGGTTGTTGAACATGCAATACAGATCAACCTTATTCCTACAAGCAAATTGAAGAAACAAGTAAGAACAAGATAAAAACAATATGAATTGTAAATAGCAGTTGAATAAAAATGATAAGTTGGAATTCCGTAACTGAAAAATGACGATCTGTTAAACTTTAGTTTAAACAAAACCCGAGAAACCTTGAAGGGGTACCTAGCTATTTAAGGACATGGGAGGTGTTGGTATTTCTTATGATAATAGATAAATCTGCAAGCGCACGGAATACCATTGTAGCACTTCACCTTCGAGTGACCCCAAAAGAATATTGAACTCAGGGAACATGTGTAATTTCCCTAAGGCTAAGACTATCCAAGGACAACAACTTAAGGTAGGCAGGCTAGAGAGAACTTTCTATGTGTCTTAATTATCTAAGCTAAGCAAAGGTCATTTCATATCTATTACTTCGGGCACCAATCCCTACTGGTCTGCCAGCGTGGTTCCGGCTATAGCTGTATGATGTATCCGAACGTGGAGGATTACTAGGCCGGGATTCAGGGCTGTCACCACCTGCCGCCTACCTCTGACAAATCCGTGGGATACACAACAAACAAAGGTAACCTTTAACCTAGACACCACGTCTAAGTTATTAATAACTACTCTAATCCTTGTACAGGAACTTCCTTCTTTATCCATAGTCCTAGTACTAGAGCACTTAGTATAAATACTAGACAATGAACCCGCAAAGATGAAAATCTATCTTACTTAAACAAAGTAATTAAATAACATAAGAAAGGAACACGAATGCTTACTTTATAGAAGATGTTCTCCGAACCCGGAGCAGAGTATACAAACAGCTCCGGTACTCCTCCAGAATTCCTCCTAGGAAGCTACACTCGTCGAGATAGAAGTCGGATGAGGGCCAAACTTCCGGGCACTCCTCCAGAGCTTCCCCTCACTCTCTACCTAATTCTAATGTACAAAAGATACAATAGAGCCTCTTGTAATTCAGCTCAAAGTTGTGTTTTGAAAATGAGAGTGAAATCCTCCTTATATAGGCTCCAAATGACGGTTAGGGGCTTGAGAAATGACCAAAAGACCCTGCAACCGCCTTAGGGGAGAAATCCGAGCCGTCCACGTGAAGCCAGATGGCGGGAGGCGCCATGATTGGTTCGGCCGAATTGGCGGTTCGACCAAACCAAAAAACTATCCTCCTGACCTCTCCTTTGGCCGGTAGGTTGCTTAATGGGCCCCCAACATCTTGCACATTGTTTTGGCCCAATTCTAAGTGGTTTTGGTTGACATATGGGCCCTCCAATTCATGTAAACGCATCCTGAATTCGCGGAGGTGCATTTTATCGCATGACGGATGTGTTTTCTCCTCAAATTACCTGCATACACATATTTCACCAACACTAGTAGAAATGATTAGTAATAAACCCTACCACTATGTTGGATTCCATATTTTATTTCATTATATGCAAGTATTGACGGTCAAATATTATGATTTAAGGACCGTCAACAGGATGACGACTAAGGGTTCTCTTGGGTCGTGCTCCACTAGGTTGGGACTGTTGACAGCTATTAAGTATCAAATTCTCGCCGTCAATACCTGCACAAAACTGAATGTGTAAAACGTCTTACATAAGTGGTTGGGTATATTTCTAACAATTTCCATAAGTGTTGCTGTATATTTGGATGCAGGTGACAAACTACCAAAGTTGTGAAGAAATATACATAAAGAAGGAGGAGAATCAAACCTATAGTGTTTTGGACCCAAAAACCTAATGAAACACCTCCAAATGAGCCCAACCACTATGCCAATGGACTGAGGGCCCACCAGAGAATGTCCAGGAGAATGGGATGGGCAGTGGCGTAGTTGTGGGGGTGCCGGAGGGGGCCAACACCCTCCTATCCGAACACCACCACCACATCCCCCTGTTTTTACTGTATATTGAGGTTAACTAACATAGGTATTTATCTAGTTTATTTGTGTAGCTTGGAATTATTATTAGTTTAGTTAGTTAGCAAGCCTAAAAAACATTAGAATGAAACATGATCTACAAAATTAGTCTGTGATTTCTCATTTTTTTCAAAGTAAAATAGAAGATACTTATTTGTGAGATTATTTATTAGTTTACATTAAAAGGATATAGCAATAAAGACTAGTTCCAAACTTTCAATGATATTATTAAAGAGCTAAAATTCAATTTTTTAAAGGACTAGTTTACGCATTGATTGTTATTAGCAGTGACTAATTGACCACCCTTGTCATCTGTTGACGGTCGTTACATTCAAATTTCGACTGTCAATATGACTAAAATAATGGAGAATTAGCTATGCTTACAATGCATATTTGTTTTCAAATAATATAGTTTCACTTGTACTTGGAGAATAACATGTTGCAAGAATTTATCAAATGAAATAAAGAGAAAGTGGAGAAAACCTCACTCCTAAGCAAGCAAATGAATAAGGAGGCCTCCACCATGAGGACCCACCTATCAGCCACCCTGTCGAAGCTTGAGGCCTGCTGGGCCGGCCCAGGTTCGGCGGCGCCCAGTCTGGTCAGCTCTCCACGTGGACATCCAGGATTGCTTCTCAAGGACGGTTGTGAGGGTAAAATGGACATTTCACATGCTAGTAACCGCCATACCACCCCTATAAAAGGAGGAGCTCATTCACTCTCGCAACACACTCAAGCAAGCTCAAATTCCTCTTCATACTTTAGTATTAGTATCTTAGTGCTAAGTGGAGTAGAATAGAATTTTGGTATGGCTCTAGCAGCTCTTGTGTTCTCTTCTGTAATACTTTCTATATTAATGAAATACTCTTCTTTATATATCTTCGGTACTTTGTTTAGTCTGAGTATTGTTCTTACTTTATATTTGTGTCGTACCAATTCTGTGGGTAGTGTACCAGAGAGGTGCAATCATGCGGGTTTAATGTTTGATTTATCAGTTGCTCTATGTCATGTTCACGGGTGTAGAGTAGTATTTTGTAATGTAAGCACGGCGCTTAGATTATTAAATATCATTAATTGGGCATATATGCTGCGGGAGAGTAGAGGTGGGCCGCTGATGGTGATAGCTCATTACGGATATTCCTCCATGTCAGTATATATTCCTAAGACAAATTCCTAGGGTGTGTACTCCGTATTTAGCCCCGGTTGGACAGCTATGACAGGTTGTCGTAAGGAACTCAGCAACCCGGGGTGGTCTCTCGAAGTACCAGGAGGGCACTGTTAGGGGGTATTGGCCACATGATTGTATACTAGCAGATGTAAACTAGGATTTGAGTGTATATTAGAAGTATAGGAATTGAGTGCTTTCTAATTCTTCTTCCACTTAGTTAGAATTACTCCATTACGAGGATTTGATTAGCTTTGCTTCATGTCACTCTACCCCTACATTAAACTTAACCCCTGCTTAGACTTTGACCATTACAAGTAATGTATGTATAAGGTGCACTAGCAAAGGTCACTCTTATTATCTTCCGTTGGGATTAAAAATACGGTCTTGGAATACTTCCGGGTGAAATACTACAATGGTATATTCGTGCGCTTGCAGATTACTTCTGTAACCATAAATATACCAGGACTATTTTTGGCACCATTGCTGAGAATGAATATTTCTTGTAATGTCGTTAAGAAATACCAACACCCTCGATATTGGTTATTCGGTCTTATGGTTTATCCCCACCCCACACTCCCTAATCTCAAATCCTGGCTTCACCCCAAGGGATGGGCCAACGGAGCTGGTCAGGTTCGGCCGAACCCTGAAAGAGGCTGCTGGCCTAGGCCCAGTTTGCGTTCGGTAGTAACCGCTTCCCAATGATGGTTTCTACCGGTTCCGTCGCTCCATCCATCATCCAAATGGACAGATGGCATGAGGAGAAGAAATGTGCTCTTTGGATACAATGGAGGATCTCCACACTTCCAAGAAAGCTCCACCAATAAATACCCCTGCTAATCCTTCATTCAACACACACCAAGCATGAGCTGAATTACAAGAGGCTCTATTGTATTTTTATGTATATTAGATTAGGGAGAGTGTAAGGGAGAAAAAATCGGAGGAATTCTGGAGTTGTCGGTACTTTCCTCTTCACTTTTGTACCTTGTTAATTACCCTAATTTAATTGATAATATCTGTATCGAGTAATTGAGATTTACTTTGTGAGGAATATCTCTTATATAGTTAGTTCCTATTAGCGCACTAGAATATTGTGCACTAGAATAATGTTTGATCGACATTAGAGTAGTATTTAGATAGTGTAGACGTGGTGTCAATATTATTTAATACCAGTATTTGTTCCATATCTTACAATTCGTTAGAGGTAGGTATAGAGGTGGTGACAGCCCTCGAGATCACTTATGTCTTCTCTATTCGGGTACAAAGCATAATGCGATCTGGTAGCAGCGAGCAAGCCAGTGCCTGAAGTATCGCTATACGATTAAACCAGACTTTCTATAGACATTGTTCCTCTCTTCCTCTCTACCCTTTGCCTATTTTTCCTTTGTGTCCTTGGATGAACTTGTAGAGGAGTTGAACACGCACGTTTCCTATGGAAAATCAATACCTTGGAGTACTCCCGGGTGAAGTGTTACATCGGTATCTCCGTGCGCTTGCGGATTTCATTTGTGACCGTAAGAAATACCAACAGGGACGCACCTCACATGGGTCGGAGTTCTTGATGAAATTAATGCCCAAAGGTCCATTATTGGTGACGCAACATCTTGTTTCTATGATTGCGGTCGAATGATATGGAATTTGGAGATGAGTCTAGGTGCTTTGGAAACAGGACTCCGAGAGCTTTCCATCAAAGTACTCACGGCCCAAAACGGAGCTCGTATGCACATTTGGCTGCCATTGGTAGATAACACTGTAGCCGGTGGCTGAACTGGACTCCAGAACTTGGACAAGTTGATATTGATGTGAGCAATGATTGCATCAATAGCAGCCATGGTCGCATCACCAACCCTTATGCCAAACACATGGATGGGATCATTCTATCGCAAAAAAATATGATAGACCTCACCCATCCCACTTTATCCTCAGATAAAACATGTGTTTACTGAACTTCATATATATATATATATATATATATATATATATATATATAGTGGATCTAGAAAAGTTTTGGTCCTTGTTTAGATATAATGATCTGGATTTATAAAATATAAATTGTATCTTTATAATTAGATTTAATCCAAATCATGATCTCATACCGGTCAGCAAACCGAACTGTTTTGTTCCTGCCAACACACATGGGATATAGTTTGGGTCTGGAAACATGGACACAAAATAAATGAAAGATCATTTCAGCAACTATTTAATTGGAAAAAGGAATCAAAATCATCCCTTTCAAATCAAAATATGGAAAAGTCCAAATTCCTTCCTTATGTCTCTTCTCTGTTTCTGGCATCTTTCCTTTCTCCGTTAAAGTCAAGTTTGCATCCTCTTTTCATCGGGTCTAGGAAAATAGTCCTAGCAGAAGTCAATTTATCTCCCTGTCGTTACACTACATCTTTCTTTTCTCCGTTAAAGTCAAGTTTGCGTCCTCTTTTCATCGGGTCTAGGAAAATAGTCCCAGCCGAAGTCAATTTATCTCCCTGTCGTTACAGTAGCTTCGTCAAGCTCTAGCAGAGACAGTGGCCTACACCCGACGCCACCCCAATCATGCGCCCGATTCAACCAAACCCGTGGAGATAATCTCAAATTAGTTGAGCGCTTTTGATCTATATCTCCTACCCTATCTTTTCCCTCAAGAAATTGAAGGAAATACCATGGAAATCGCTCCCGTATCGAGGTCGAAGTCGAGTTTACCTCTCTAGCGAACCCTAGTTTTATCTCTCTGGCAAACTTGAGTCGGATTCAACCAAATTAGCACCTCGACGGACTAAAATGCCAACAAAAGAGAGGTGATGAACGGAAAGTTACCAATTTTTTAATTAGTTAACACAATATTGGTGCTTCATATATAATAGGAAAATGTTCAGAGTGGGGTGGTGGAAAATTCACCGTACACCACCACCACTTATTTTATAGTAAAGCATGGATGTTTTTCCAATGCATCCATCCCCGCGATCATGACACCACACTCTTAATTAGATCAGCATACGGGAGTTTACTATTATGGTATCTGCCTATCGCAATGGCACAACCAAACTTCCCAAAACATTAACATTGAAATTCACAAAACCTAGATAAATTTCTAAAAAAAAACCTTCATTTTGTATAAAAATGTATCAGAAAAAACAAAGTAGTAAGAAAATAAAGTCAGAAAAAATCGAGAACAAATAAAATCCAAGGCAATTTAGTAAATCCCTGAATGATTCTCAAGAAAACATAAAAGCTAAGAAAATCCCTTATCTCACTACAAGAATATAGGTGTTTCGTGAAGGTGCTTAAAAAATATAGACCAGCTTGCAACCAATCCCGTCTCAGTAAATTCCTATTGAAAGTATATCCGCAACTGGGTGAGGATTTCAATGAATTCGTGCTTTTGCTGGTGGTCAATAATTTTTATTTAGAAGTCTTCGAAATTGCTAAAAAATAAAGAGGGAAAAATTCAACCCAACATTACAGATCATGTGTTGCCCATGTGAATATTTGTGTTTATCCAAAACTAAAATGCATTAGCACATTAGTTATCTTACAATCATCATGCATAAGTAGTATTTACAATGTTAAACCCTGAAACTAGCTACCCATCGACAGCTGCCAGAATTATTGAAATTCAAATTAATTTACAGGTCAAAGCAAGCATGCGTTCAGTATATATACATAGTTGGCGGTACTTTCAATCTTACTTGTAGTAGCAAACTAACGACGTATCCATGCAGCGCAGAGTCTTAGTTAACAATAGTATCCCGTCCCATAGTATCCGTACGCAGTTCCAGCCAAGTTGGCGGCACCGAGTGCCGGCGGCGGCCGAGCAGCGGCGACTGCTGCAGCCGCCTCGGCTTCCATACGCGCTATGTCCGACTGCGTCCTCTCCTTGAACTTCCTGATGAACGTGTCGGCGCGTTCGTCCACCTTGCCGTCCTCCCCATCGTCAGGCGCCACGAGCACCTTCCTGCGGGTGACCGCAGGCTCGACGGAGCGTGCGGACACCGCCGTAGGCCATGCCCGGGCCGTCACAGCGGCTGGCGGCGGCTGTGGTGGTCTGGCCGGCGCCGGAGCTGCAGACTGCATGGACGACGGTGCGGCACGCGGAGTGATCTTGGATAGGAGGTAGGAGGAGGAGGCCATGATCAAGTTGGCCGTGATGATGGTCGATGACTCCAAGAGTGAGGAGTTATTCCGGCGACGTGACGGTGGCATGCTTAATTAGCTAGACGCGCCTTGTAGAGGGTGGAACTGGTGTTGGAATACGATTCTTCACGGTAGTACAGGCGACAATGGTGCTATTTATATGCGAGAATTAATGGAGAATTGCCATCTGTTTGGAGTGTTTGTCACTCTACGTTGTAATATTTAGGTTGCTATAGTAAATATCTTCGACATGTGGTGGTCCTTCCACGAAGACATGTTCCCTTGGACCCATGCCTATAATATGTTGTCCTTATCTTAACTGAGTTGTAGCAGTGAGCTTTTTAGGCGATCGATCTCATCTTGATTTTCACTACGCTAAACTCTAGGTGCGTTATCCTCAGGTGATCCATGGTTTACCAAACCAGTCCATATATTCTGCAACATGAGGGGGTCACTGCTATAGAAAACAGCATCATAGCCGTTTAGAAAACATCATGCCTTGAACCGTCAGCAATACTGAGCATTATTGCCAATTCATTTTCGATTTGGCAGGAGCTTGTTTGAATTGGCAGTAATATTCCATCACTATCTGTTCACGTTAAACTGACAGTGATAAGTCAGCAGTGATACATGTCTATGTAGTACTGGTTGCTGATTGTGGCAGAAAAAGACCATCTCCATCGAGTCAATAGTCAAGTACATTTATTATTTAATTTGGAAAGACTAACTTGTACATGCAAATTCATTTTTGTCGAAAACATATCACATGACCTCTCTCTATATTGGTTTTTCTCTATAGAATGCTCATTTTCAGTTTAAATTAATCAACGAAATTTCGCTCGCCTAGCTCGTTACTGACAGCATATTGATTTGGTTATACCTTGGGTATTTAATTAATTATACTTTTGATTGTAATATGCATGGATGCATCCAACTTCTATTATTAATAGGAAAACCATGTTCTTCTTTTCGGATGTAATTAGCCCTACGTAACCTTTGAAACAAATCATTGTCCCGAAGAAACGGCACCAAAACTTTCTCTTCAAAAATCTGGTTTACAAGTGGCATGGTGGGAGAATAGGATCAGATACGACCAAAGGAACAACGTTACGATTGCTTTTCAGATAAGATGGCCAAAGGGGTGATCTGTCCAGCTATTTGTTGGAGTGTCGCACATGTATTCCTGACAGGACACACTCGTCATGCTTTTCAGATAAGAGCATACGCAGTGTTGCACTTAGAGGAGGCACTAGAAGAGAGAGAAAAGGATAGACCACACACTGTGATATTTTTTAGCCGGTCTCAAGCAAGAGCTGGGTACTAGTGATAGGACCCGATTCTACTAGAAAGAGCATATGACATGGCCCACGCGTCAGACAAATTGTGTCTTTGGCCTGTATGTAGGAGAGAGATTATGGCTTTTCTTTATCTTATTTTAATTTATGTGAGGCCCACAATAAGTACCTTTGCCAACTTTATACACTGCATCAGTTCTCACGAGGTGCCATATCTGACATGGGTCCCACCTTTAGTATCGATGCATGCATGACACACTACACATGATCTAACGTCGTCTTATTGAGTACAATCTTCTGCGCGTTACTCCAATGCTGCACTTATCTTAATTGCCTCTCTAATTCAAAATTTAAGGTGTTTTTTTTTTGTTTCGTTCGGATAATCTTTGAAAAAAATGCTTCAATAATATATCATTTTTATGACAAAAAAGTATATCATAAGAAAATACTTTTGGATTAAAATCCATTAAATTCAGCTTTCACTGCTGTGAAGCATCTTATTAGTACCGGCAAGTCCGTACCAGTTACTCCCTCTATTCCATAATATAAGGTATAGTCAAACTTGATACGGTCTTCAAAACTAATCTTAGTCTTATAATTCTTATATATTACAAGGTTTATAGTAACAAAATTATAACCATATGAAAGTAAATTCAAATGTTAATCCAATGATATAATTTTTAACAAGTAAAAATTCAATTCATATTATACTAAATGGTCAAAATATTTTGAAGGTTAAATCTTGAAATTTGTGAGCGCCTTACGTTATGGGATGGAGGGAGTAGTAGAAAAACTAGCACTAATATGGGATTTCCCACCCTCCGAGCCCCTACGCGTCTCAGAAGTAGAAAAATGACATTGTTCGGGATCATTACTGACATTGTTTAATAAACAGCATTGATGTATTTAGTACTTCCTCCATCTGAAAATATAATATTTTTTTGCCTACAGAATTTGTCCCAAATATAACTTCTTTTCCACCAATATTCTCTTATCAATCAATCGCAACCCTATACCATTCAAAATTCCCACCAACCTCCACTTCTCAACCAATCATAATCTTCTACCGTTTAATTTTACCTACTTTTTTATAACCGTGTTCAATTCTAAAACTCCTTATATCCTGGAACTGAGGTAGTATCAATTCCCTACATGACCGACATAGAAAGGTAACTATTAGTGTCAGTTTTTGGGCAAACCGACACAAAAGAGCTGGTCGAAGGAGGTGAGTCAAGCATATCGGCAGAGCGAAATAAAGATTTAAGTGCCCTCCCATCCGCATCGACTCCCCTCCTCTTCCAGGCTCACACTCTAGGATTGCCTCGCCCTTCTCGCCCCACTGTGCGTGCCTCCCCCTTCTCTCCTCTTACTTCTGGTTTTGCCCCCTCATCAGCTAGTGAGGAGGCTGGGATGCTAGATCTAGCGACTCTAGCCTCCCCACCGGTGGATCCGTCTAGCCAAACCGAGGGCGCAGGCCGATCACCACTCGGATGCCTTCGACGCTCATCACTAGGCTACCTCCCTATCGTCAAGCCTTAGCTCCGCCTTATCACCCCGCCCCGTCCCTACCATCCCACACCTAATCTTGTTCTCGTCTACCCTGCCTTCTTCTCAGCGCTAAGAGGGGAGGGGCGGTGGATCTAGTTCGTGGGCAGCGGCAATGCATGTCACTACTAGAAAAACGATTTTTCATGGCGTTGGCCTAATATTTTGTCTAGCGGTGAAATGTGAAAACCGCCAGCAAGGTTTTAACGAGGGGTGGGAGGCAACGACCGCCAGCGAAAAAATATTTTCATTGGCGGCTGAGTAATACGGGCCGCCAGCGAAGATTTTTCTATTTTCGCTGGCGGTACCTTCGGCGCGCCGCCAGCGAAAATAAGTTCATCTTCTCTGGCGGTACGATAACGTGGACCGCCGTTGAAGATGAAGCTATTTTCGCTGGCGGCGCTCTTTAGCCAACGCCACCTCTATCATTTTTTATGGCGGTGTATTACGTAGTCCACCAGTGAAAATTGGTTCTCCTACATAAGGCCGTGCCCGAGCTGCCATGCCATTTGAGCACGATTTTCTCTCTCTTATGAACTCAAACATAGGGGAGAAGTTTTTGAACTCGAATGGTTTGATAGATCTTTTGTACCAAAAGTTAGTTATACTTTATAGTACTCCATTTCTCAAGTTTTTTTTCATTTTTATCCGTTCTATGTTGAGATTTTGCAAGGTCAAGTTTCCAAGGCATGTTCGTTTTGATTTGTTTTGTGGTGCTCAAAACGGTCAAAATTTTTATGATATATTGTACATGATCAATGTATATAGATTTCGCAATGTTTTGATAGGTTTATTTGTAGAAGATCTATATGGCACGGTTGTTTTGTGCACTTTAGATCTATATCTGGTTATGGAAGAGAATTGAGAGAAAGAAAGAGGATAGTTTGGTAATTTTGTCTAGTTTTTTCTAGTTGTATGTCTAGTTGTCATGTATTGGGAATATGGGTGGTAGTTTTTTTTAAAAAAAATGAAGTCATAATATAGTTTTAAATTTTCCGTGTTTATACTAATTGTAATATTTTTCACAATGTTTAATTTATTTTTTTACATATTAGCATAATTATTTTAATGTGACATATTATTAAAACTATTTAAACTAATTGTTAGTTTTTTTTTCTCAATGCATAGACAATGGCAGATAGATCATGGATGCGTAGAGAGAGATATCGCGCGTCATATATTGAAGGAGTCGACATATTTATGAAAGCTGCGAAGAAAAATGTTGTAGCTAAGAAGACAAATGAAATTAGATGTCCATGCAAACACTGCAAAAAAAAGAAATTTTGGAATGATCCATCTGTAATCGAGCAACACTTGGTGACAGATGGATTTGTTGAAGGCTACACAAATTGGTCATACCATGGAGAAATCCCTGCAAGTTGTCAAGTTCCCAACCAAGAGATAGTAGTACAGGATGAAGTGTTCAATGACTGGAATTTCACGGTAGTAGAAGAAGAATCGGTTGATGATGATGGTTATGACACAGCTAATGATGTTGATGATGGTCATGTCACGGTAGATGATGCTGATGGTAGTGATGGAACTGCTTTTGATTTGGAGGAGATGTTGCACCATGCTGAACCTGAAGTTGTGGCTGGCTCTGCTCATGGTTTGGATAATTTCAATGCATTACAAAAGGCATCAAAGGAACTTTTCTACGATGAGGCAAAGGGTTGTGGAAAGGATTTCACATTGTTGCGTACGGTGCTTGAACTTCTGAGATTGAAGGCTAGAAACAATTGGTCCGATAGTAGTTTCAACGATTTGTTGGTTCTACTAAAAGAATTGTTGCCGAAGCCCAACTCAATGCCAACCAGCACCTATGAAGCGAAGAAGCTTATATGCCTGTTGTCATTGGGTGTGCAAAAGATACACGCGTGTGTTAACCACTGTATCCTGTTCCGTAAAGAGTACGAGGATTTGGACAGCTGCCCAACATGCAAGAGTAGTCGATACAAAACAAGCCGTAGCCAGTCCGAGGGTCAGGATGTTGTCCTTGACGATCTTGAAGAGTCCGATCCATGCAAAGACAGCGACAAAAAGAAGATTCCCCAGCTGGTCATGTGGTACCTTCCGGTGAAAGATCGTTTGAAGCGTTTGTTCTCGAACCCGAGGGATGCCGAATTGATGCGCCGGCATCATGAAAAGCGAAAAAAGGATGGGATGATTCGACATCTTGCAGATGCAAGACAGTGGAAGGAATTTGACACAAAGTACCATAAGTTTGCAGAGGACCCAAGAAACGTAAGGTTTGCATTGAGTACCGATGGAATGAATCCATTCGCTGACTTGAGCAGCTCACACAGTACGTGGCCAGTACTCCTAACCATGTACAATCTCCCAACGTGGCTGTGTCAGAAAAGGAAGTATATTTTGTTGACCATCCTTGTACAAGGACCACGACAACCTGGCAATGACATGGATGTGTTTTTGGAGCCTTTGCTGGAGGATATGCGCGATTTGTGGAAACACGGGATCTGAGTTTGGGACGAATTCCTTCGGGTGTACTTCACGCTACATGCAATTATCTTTGTCACCGTGAAAGACTTGCCCGCACTGTTTTCCCTATTGGGGCAGATCAAGGGGAAGACGGGTTGTGTTATTTGTGTGGATGGTACTGTGTACAGGTATCTTAAGGGATCGAAGAAGCTAGTGTACATGCGGCACCGGCGTTTCTTAAGAAAGAAACACCCGTACCGCTCCAAAGCAGAATATTTCGACGGTACTGTTGAGGAAGGTGATGCACCAGAACCATGGAAGGGTGATAAAGTGTTCAGAATGACCAAAAACCTGAAGGTTGTTTTTGGGAAAGTAAAAAAGAAGGAAACGAATAAGCGGAAGAGAAATGATGCCGAAGTGCCAGTAAGCTCTAGCGTGCCATTCAAGAAGCACTCCATTTTCTTTAAGTACCTTTCGTACTGGAAAGATTTAGACATAAGCCATTCCATTGATGTCATGCACCTAGAGAAAAATGTCTTCGATAGCACCATTGGGACTATACTGGACATACCAACTAAGAGCAAGGATGGGCTGAAATCACGTAAGGACCTCGTGGATATGAAGATAACGAAAAAGCTTCATCCTGTGGATGAAGGTAATAATGGAAAAGTGTACCTTCCGCCTGCTTGCTACACCTTGACAAGAGCGAAGAAAATGACATTGTGCAAATCCCTACATGGGGTGAGAGTGCCTACTGGCTTCTCCTCAAACATTAAGCGACCAGTGTCGATGAAGCATCTGTCGCTTTCAGGCTACAATTCCCATGACTGTCATGTAATGCTCACAGTATTCCTCGCCATTGCAATTAGAGCAGTCGAACCAGTTCACGTAAAGCTGGTCATCACAAAGCTGTGCTATTTCTTCAATTCCATATCTCAGAAAGTAATTGATCCTGAAGAGTTAGGTCCTCTCCGGGCTTTCGCTATACAGACAGTGTGCGAGCTTGAGATGTGTTTCCCTCTATCATTTTTCGATATGATGCAACACCTCATAGTTCATATCGTGCCTCAGATAATTGCACTTGGGCCCCTTTACCTGCATCAGATGTGGCCTTTTGAACGATACATGTCCATTCTAAAAAGCTACGTACGGAACTGCGCCCACCCAGAGGGATCCATGATAGAGGGATACACAACCGAGGAGGTCGTTGAGTGTTGCATTGATTACCTAAAAGATGGGAAAGCAATTGGTTTACTGGTACCTCGACATGAAGGTAGATTATCTGGGAAAGGAACAAAAGGGAAGAAAAGAATCCACGACAATGACTACGAAAAAGTGAAAGATGCTCATTTCACTGTACTGCAGCAACTCGCATTAGTGGAGCCGTACATAAGCAACACCTGCAGGAATTACAAGCAACAAATGTGGGTCGATCTAATAGATGGATCATGAAGAAACACAAGCATCACTTTACTGAATGGTTCAAGGACCTCGATCTACCAGATGGCCATACCATGGAAGAAAGAACAATTAAAATGCTAGCTGACGGGCCATCAAGTGTGTACACCTCATGGCAAGCATATCATCTGAATGGATACACGTTTTACACAAAAGCGAAAGACAAAAGGAGTGCATGCCAAAATAGTGGCGTTCAAGTAGAAGCAATCGACACAACTGGGCAAAAGAGCACATACTATGGATTCATAGAAGAAATCTGCGAACTAAACTACGGGCCAAATATGCAGATTCCACTGTTTCGGTGCCAATGGGTGAAACACCCAGCCGGCATGTCTGTGGACAACTTTGGGCTGACAATTGTCAACTTTGACAACGTAGGCCACAAGGAAGACCCATGGGTGCTTGCCGATCGGGTCGCTCAAGTTTTCTATGTGACAGACCCATCTAATTTGAAGAAAGATATAGTTATTTCGGGAAAACAAAGTATTTTGGGAGTTGATGATGTCGAAGATATCGAGGCATACAATCAATATGAGAACATGACACTATTTACAGATTTTCGAAACAAGATACTACGCGTCGAAGAATCAATTGACGAATCGCCGAAGCCATACATGAGAAATGAAGGTGTAGGGAGATATGTGAAAGGCTAATTCATGTGAACTGATGGATGATGAATATTTATGTATGAAGTGCGACATGCATGATGATGGATAATGATGAATATTATTTAAGTATTAATATGTGACATGATGAATATTTAAGTATTAATATGTGACATGATGAATATTTAAGTATTAATTTTATATTTTTTATTCAAACAATTTAATAAATTATTAATTCTTTTCCTATCATTATGATTCAAACAATTTATTAAATATTTTTATGGATGTTGAATTATTTATGTTGTGTAAATTTTATTTACATATATCTGCATTAAAAAAAGAAAAGAATTAAAATCATTAAACAATTTTCGCTGGCAGGCCAATAAGAACACCGCTAGCAGAAATCATTTTCGCTGGCGGTGAGATTAGGTGGCCGGCCAGTGAAAAACCATCGCCTATAAGTACGCAAACGACCCCAAAATTTTCTAAGTCCGGCGAAGGCGCGAAAACCCTAGCGCCGCTAGGCTGCCCAAATTTTGTGCGCCAGCGAAAAACCCTAGCGCCTCCTCCGCCGACCGCCGCTGCCTCCTCCACTGCCTACTCCGCCGACCGCCTCCTCCGCCAACCTCGTCCTCCGCCGACCGCTGCCACCTCCTCCACCGCCTACTCCGCCGACCGCCTCCTCCGTCGACCGCGTCCTCCGCCGACCGCCGCCGCCTCCTCCACCGCCTACTCCGCTGACCGCCTACTCCGCTGACCGCCGCCTACTCCGCCGACCGCCGCCGCCTCCTCCGCCGACCACCGCCTACTCCGCTGACCGCCGCCTCCTCCACACCGCCTACTCCGCCGACCGCCTCCTTCGCCGACCTCATCCTCCGCCAACCGCCGCCGCCTCCTCCGCCGCCTACTCCGCCGACCGCCTACTCCGCTGACCGCCGCGTCCTCCGACGACTGCCGCAGCCTCCTCATCCGTCGACCTCTGCCGCATCCTCGCTGGTGAGCATATGATGAATGCCTGGGATATTTGATATGCATGGTTTGATGAATGGTTGATGAAATGCCTGGGATGATATTTGATGAATGTTTGATGAAATGCCTGGGATATTTGGGTTAATTCTGAATATTTCAGTACAAACAGTACATATCCCCATTTAGCAAATTCTGAATTTGTGATAAACAGTACATATCCCTTTTTTCCTCTTCAATAACAGACAAACACTTTGATCGTTAATTTGCAGGGCAGCTCAAAACACACTAACACATATTCTTCTTTTTTCAGTGAACACTGCTCTTCTTATTATAAAAACTGAAAGTTCTGAATTTAATCTGAAACTCAAGTGCAAATGTGATTTAAATGCTGAAATATGCTGTAGAGAAAACTGAAAACTGAAATCTGAGATATCTTCATTAATTGAGTTTAGGTTCTCTGATCTGAATTAGTAATACTGAATATAGTTCTAAATCTGAGTTAGTAATACTGAATATAGTTATACACCTTTTTTAAAGCTATGGAAAAACACAATGAAGCACAACCCGCGGGTGACAAGGCCAATGAAACTGAACTTATCGGCTTGCAAGTAATCACGGAAGAATCGTCGTCATCAAGCTCCGGTGAAGCAAGGAGTGACTCTTATCACTCGCCGAGTGACCCTCATCCTTCTCCTCCAAGGAAGAATAAGGGCGGTGGTGAGGACGACGAGGTTGACTCGGATTACATTCCCCCTGAGCCGGTGGTACGTAACATATTTTGTTTATCCAAATCTAATTGTGAGTGCGGATTTTAACCGATGACACGTCAGATACAATTACAGAAGAATGCTCCATGCCGCTCAAAAAGGAAAGCGCAAGCCGCACCTATAGAAAGGGAACCAACTGTGGAAGCCGCATCTGCCGTGCGCCCAACAGCTTCTCGTAAACCCAAAAAAAGAAGAGGCGAGCGAGGCAAAAACGTGCTGTCAAAAGAAGTCCACGCCCTCACGCGGATTGGTGAGAAAGGGGAACCCCTATCGCCTGAAGATGTATGTTCCAAGTATAGCAACCAATGTGGGGCAATAGTAAGGGATAACGTGGAGATCACATTTAAAGATTGGAAGAAAGTTAACCCAGCTAAAAAGAACACGTGTTGGACGGAGCTGAAAAGTAAGTTTTCTTTTCCAGAAGGGACAGACGAAGAAGCAGCGATGGATTTCGCGCTAAAGACTATGGGCAAGTTATGGCGAAACTAGAAAACGGATCTGAACACGAAATATGTTCAAAAGGATCGTCAATCTTTTAATGACTATGGAAAGATAACAAAGGCCCAGTGGGAAGAATTCGTGGCCTTGAAGACATCAGCGGAAGAAAAAGAGAAGAGCCAAAAAATGTCAGAACTGGCAAGAAAAAACATCTATCCTCATCATTTGGGATCGGCCGGTTACCGTCCTAAAGCCAAGAAATGGAGAAAAGAAGAAGAAGAATTAAAAAAGGCAGGTAAACCAATTCCTATGGAATATCATAACGAACGAGCCAGGAACTGGGTGCATGCAAGAACCCCATCTTTTAACTCGAAGGGCGATGTAGTCTTCAAAGATCCAAAGCTCTAGCAGGTAGCCAACAAGATGAAGGAGATCGTCACACAACAGAAGGATGGGATATTCGTGCCAGACAGAGAAGTGGACCAACTGTCAGTTGCTTTGGGAACCTCGGAGCACGGAGGCCGCGTTCGAGGAGTCTCCTCAAAGGCTAGTTGGAAGGATGGCTTCAAAGAAGATGCTGCTAGCTACAAGAAACGTGATCGATATAAGGAGGAGTTAGTGGCTAGCTGTAGGGCAGCAACATTGCAAGAATGCATAAGATTTTTTAACCGAAACCCGGAACTTCAGCAACGCGTTGATAGGATGCAAGATGCGTTTCCTATGCCCGATGTCCCTAGCTATCCAGTCGATGATATAAAGGAAGATACTCCTTGCAGACTGCTTATTCCGGTTAGAAGGACAGGAAAGACAATTCAGGTTGCAATTGGAAGGGCAATGCCAGGGCATAGATTTCATTGCCAAGATATACCAGATGACTATGCCAAGGTAGAGGTGCGGACGGTAAATGAGGATCACAGGATGTACGAGATAGACTTTCCAACACCCGAGGATATCGTGTACCTTGGAGATGCAGTTGACCAGATAATACTATGGCACAAAAAGGATATTCAATTAGGATCAACGGATTCTCCGCCAAGGATACTGCGGTCACTATGTCATGCCTTGCGTAACATGGACGAAGAACCGGGGGATCCTCCGGAAGATGCATCACCTCGGCATCAACCTGAAAAGCAAGCCGATCAGCCTGAAAAACAAGCAGATGAACCAGAGCTTGCAAAGCAATCCAATCAGCCTGAAAAGCACGCAGATGAACCAGAGCTTGCACATCCAATGCCTGAGCAACTAGAGCCTGAGCAGCCAATGCTTGATAAAGCAGAGCTTGAAAGGGAAGAAGAGGCTGTACAAGAAAGGGAAAAAGAGGTTGTACAAGAGAGGGAAGAAGAGGTTGTAGAAGAGCACAAAGAAAAAAGTGCGCCCAAGAAAAAGTTTGTGGTAAAGGCATTCCCAGGAAGGAAGAGAGATATCAAGGGGAAAGCAAAGGATGTTTATGATAAAAGGAAAGCAAAAGGCCTGAAAATAAGCTTGGATAAAACTTTGAGTTTTATTCCTACTGTTGATGTGCCAGAACTATTTGAGAATGGCAAAGCATTCCTCCCCACATGGGAATTAGAAGAGGGACCTTGGCAATTAAAAAGGTGGCATGAATGGTACATGAAAGCAAGTAGAATAAAAGGCCTTTCATCATTTACAGTTGCCGTTTCAGAGGAGGTTTTCATGAGCGGACCATGTCTACTACATGTTAGTTTTAAGGATATGCATGCTCTCTACCGTAGGCAAAGACTCGATGCCAATTTGGTCGCCATTTGGTGTCTGTAAGTGCACGAGTACTAGCTAAATTGATGATAGTACCTATGCATTATAGTACTAACTAATTCGATCATCCATTTTTTTGAAGGATGAATTACGTCATAGCAGAACAGATGCGTGAGACTGTCGGCTTCCTAGACCCTTGCCGTATAAGTAAGCCGAACCACACCTTCACGCTAGATGAGAAGAGGGTACCGGCACATGTTGCGGCCATGACTCCCGAAGAGAGAGATGCATACCTGACAGAAAGGCATCAAGCTAAAATTCGCGATGTGGCTACTTACGTAGCTATAGCACTTGAATCAATGCAGGGCAAAGAATGCATCTATGCCCCATACGCCTTTGAGTAAGTTTTCGTATCTAATATCTACTAGGAGTATATACTTAATCGCGGCTCGACTAAGGATTTTTTTTTTTGCAGCGACCACTGGATTACTTTTCTTCTATATCCAAAGTATAACGAAGTTATAGTCTTGGATTCTCTTGATAAAGACATACAATCATATCAGGAAATCCTCAGAATCTTCGATCTGTAAGTTATATATATATGGACGATTGTTTTATTCTCATGACAACATGTTGTTAGCTTTGATGAATCTAAATTAATTGTTTTCTTCAAGCAGTGCATATAAAAGGTATTACCAGGTAGGCGGACAACGGCGAAACGATAGAGATCAAATATACATCCGCAATAAGTGGCCGGTAATTAATTTTGGACGACATACAACTACTTAATTTTTTATAAATGCACGTGTATATCCATTTATAATTAACTAATATACCTTATATTGATGTCAAAAGTGTCACAAGCAACCGAAGGGAAGCGTACTATGTGGATATTATACTTGCGAGTTCCTCAGGATCAATGGTCAATATTGCAAAAATTATGGAGATGCAAGTAGATGCCATCAATACGTTTGTTAAATTAATTGCTAACTTTGAATTGCTAACAAGTTCTGTTGCCATTATCTCGATGCAGCTTCTAAAATTCCCCAAGAGTGATAGGGAGCTGGATGATAAATCCATTCAGAATATACAACGAGACTTGTGCTATTTCATTCACAATGAATGTTGTCACCAGCTTGGGAGGTTTTTTTATAAAGAAGGGCTTTTGGGCTTGCCAGAAAACGATATTCTTTCTAACTGGAGCAAGCATGCAATTTAAATTCAACGTCAATGTCGTTAGTCGACTTTTAAGACTAGCAGTAGTGGGATATAGTAGTAGTTAGCACATAGCTGATTTTGCTGTTTATATATGTGAAAATGTCCAGGTCTGCAGGTGATGGAGAAGAAGGTGGTGAAGTCTGAAATCTGAAATCTGAATTTACTTTTGAATCTGAAATCTGGATGGTGGTACCTCCTGCTATTTTTGTTGCTGCTGCTATTCTGATCTGAAAATAGATATTGAAATGCAACACATGTATGTTTCAGACAATATATTAAAATTGAGATGAACTATGCTGCTGCTTCTGCTGATTGCGATTGAACTGATTCAGGTGAATGCTAGCTTTATATATATAGGGACATTTTATTTTGTAACTGAAACTGATCTGCAAGATGAAAAATGATGTGATGATGTCCCAGCTGTATATATGTGATGTATGGCTAAATATATGTGAAGAGCTGTAGGACTGAATATGAATACGAGCTATGAATCTAAGTCTGAATCTGAATTTAGTGCAGTTGCAGTACTGAACCATTGCAGATGGGATTTTCCAGGAGATGAGCTGTTTGCTGGATTTTCAGGAATTGGTACATTCAGGATTTTGTGCTGCAATTTTTGAATTTACTCTCTGAAATGGATATGTTCTGTTCAGAAATATATGCACATAAGTTAATAAATGGGTAGATGCAGAAATATATATACTTGTCCTGAAATTTATATGTTATGTTCTGAAAATTGTATACATATGCTGATCTGAAACTGATCAAGTGCAAATGTAATTTAAATTATATATATTCTGAAATTTGTCCTAGTATATGTTTTGGAGAGCTGTGGGTGAATTCTGAAATCAGACCTAGTATACTACCTGTGGGTGAATTCTGAATTTGAGCACAAAAAGATGTACTGTATTCTGCTATTTTTCTGAAATCTGAAATTATATAGCCAAATAGTGTAAGTTTTCACTGGCGGGCCACGTGTCAATAAATGGCTGGCGAGAAGTTTACCCTGGCGGCCCACGTGTCAACACACAGATGGCGGGCAGTTTTCTCTGGCGGCCCATGTGTCAACAAACGACTGACTGAACGCATCTTTGCTGGCGGCTGTCCTTAGTCAGACGCTAGTGAAGCAAGTTTTCTCTGGCGGTTAGTACTAGCGAGCCGCTAGCGAAGAAAGTTTTCGCTTGTGGCTAGCTTTAGCAAACCGCCAGAGAAGAGATTTTCGCTGGCGGCTCCATTGAGAAAGCCGCTAGCGAAAATAGATCTTCTCTGGCGGCTGGACTCCGCAAGAGAAAACTATATATCTTCACTGGCCTTTACTCTCTGGCGGCTCCTAGTACCACCAGCGAAAACCTGTTTTAGCCGCCACAAAAAAACGTATTTCGTAGTAGTGTGTGCGCGTGCGGCCTCCTCTTCGCCCCACTCCGATTGTGGATGATGACAGCCATGCTAGAGGAGGTGGATCAGGTGACACGAGATTGATTTGCGAACCAGTGAGTTCCGAGCCCAAGATGAGTTGTTGATATGTGAACTAGTGATTTCTTTTACTGATGAGTATTTGATCCGTGTGTTAATATTGCGGATCAATATATGTTCCATTACGGTTGATGCAGGGTTATTTAGGGGTTAGTATTTGGGGTTTTTCTTTGCTGTATTTCAAGAAGCTGATCACTTGATTGAATTAAAACGTCTCGACGCGTTTTTTAGGGCTTGTGAACCTCTTCATTTCCGTACCAAATATCTGCCACTTATGAGGACGACGGATCATCAACACCGGAAATCCAGTGCCGATTGGAGACCTAAGAGCACCCGCAATGATAAAGTAAGGTGCTATCTATAAAACATGTACATCTCAGCAATATACTAGATTAATAGTAAACCACTATAATCCATTGCCTCGTTTTTCTCTATAGACTATCTCTATGTTAGTAGATAGCTTTGCTCTCTCTCTCTTCATTTAATCTCTTCCAAGTAGAAAAATATGCTGACATGAATCTCTTGTAGAGAGCCTATAGATAATCATTGCGGGTGGCCTAATAACACCGATATCCTGCCACGCTGGCCAGAGTAGAGGATCTGAAGTGGTAGTGTTTACATGATAAAAACTTGTTTTTTAATATACGACATTACTTTTTAGATACGTTTGACCATTCATCTTGTTAAAGAGAATTATGTACTTATCATTTCTTTTGTTTTGACTAAATTTATCGTCAGCATTACTTAAAATTTCTAATATCTGCAAAAAAAAAGATGAATGGTAAAAAAATAAATGGCATCATGTATTTAGAAAACGATGATAGTATTACAGTACACCAATTATTGGCCATGTTCAGAACGGAGTGATTGTTCAAATACAAAATCATCACTGGCACGTGCAGGCCATTGGTTATTTAATTAAGTTCACAAGTTCTGTTCCCACCTCCGTTATAAATACAAACAAAAGTTGTGTAGAATTAATTGCGTGAAAAGCACATATGTATGTTCGGTAAAGTTCCATTAAGTTACTCGCTAAAATTGTAACATAATAAATTAACACGATAAGAAAGCAACAACGAGATTAATTAGTTGTACACGTAGCCGCGCAAGTGTGTTCTTCAAGCTAGTAGACAAGGTTCGCTTTTCTATCTGGTAAGATGACAAACCAAACAAGCACATCATGCATACCGTCGCTATAACTACTAAAATTAAGCTTCAGACATATCTATCGCGTCGTGTCCCCTTCTTCCACTAGAGTCTACGATGGTATTCTAAGCCTTCTTACATTTTGCTTTCTTGCTTCATACGGCCTAGCTTCTATTGTTCCATTGATCATAGGTGGTATCATATATAGAATAATGGACGATTGGCCGTATCTTGCTTTCTAATGTGGTACAGGTTGGTGGGTATATTTTATAGGATTGAAACACAAGAAAAGTCTACCAAAGAAAATGTTTGGCAGTAACATCAAAAACTATTTTTTTTAGAATAAAAGGAAACCCTCAAACCTCGATGACTCTCAGACCCTCACATCTGCCCGTTGGTCTGAGCACCACCTCCTCATCTGATCGCTCTTATTGCTTTCTATAGCCTGACAACGCTGGTTTGACCGTGCCAAAACCACCGGTCCAACCGTAGCTCCTCCGTTGGTCCGATCAACAAAACCGAGAAAAACACGAATCAAAAAACTTAAAAGTAGATCAATTATATTCTTTCTATGTGTGTTTATAAATTACAACAATAGTACGCTAAACTCGAAATCTAGACTAAAAGCTTATTTTCGTCGAGACTATCCTCTCACCAAAGCCTCAAATCCAACATGTATAAGTAGTCCTAATTCCATAGGAAACGTACCAAAACAAGTATCAAATGTATCGTTATTACAATTGAAACTCTATCTTTCCAAATTTGGACTACTTCCAAATTTAACTATGTATCCCATATGTACACAATCCCGCTTGTATACTATATGGAATCTTTACCACCATGTGCATTGTTCTTTAGAATATACATAACACGTGATCTTCTTTTTGTCCGGACATCAACTTCTCCCAAGTCGACTCCCGATCCATCACAGACAACACTCTCTCAAGGCCTCAAGCAACACCACATTTGGATAAATAAGAAACCATATCAGAACACAAGTTCTTTCCCCAACATGACTTAATATTGATACACAATAGTATTACAAACGCATAGTAATCATGCATGTCGAATTCATAAACATGAAGTAATCACGAGAATCCAAAAGATTAGCTCAAATCAGAACCGCCCAGTCGGACCGTCAAGTCAGTCGGTCTAACCGGTGCCCGGTCTGACCGGCATTGACCGACTCGTCTGATCACATATCTCTATAAGCAAAACACCATTCACAGTAAAATCAAAAACTTTGTTCATCGTCAAACCTCGGTCCGACCGGACCAATCCAGAGCACAAAACCCTAGCACAACCTATGTCTGGTCCAACCGGCATTACATAGCCGGTCCGACCGGATATATCCAAAGGCAAAACTGCACTTCACCAATATTCCACCAAATCAAATATGATCAACATTTCCAATTAATTACAAAATAATAATCAAACCTTTCTTTTATACATTTCTACGCCTAGTACTAATTAGATCAATAACATTTTTAGTTCTTTGAACAGTTTTACGCATAATTATTATCGTGTTAATGCTTTTGTTAACTACATTGGATCTTAGCATGGATATGTGCGAACTTCAAGCATATATATATATGTCATGTGGTTACCCGCGTGTTGCAACGGAAAAATTTAGAAATACCTACAAAGAACATGATGAACATAATTTGTAATATCCATAAAGACAAATTTTTAAGCTTGATAGTATGTGATATAAGATTATGATTTTTTAGACGATTATCTCCACCTATATATATATATATATAGTGCGTGTGCCTTGGTATAGACTAAAAAACATAATCTAAGATCGATGCTTTATTTCATTCCCACAGTTTACGCTAAACCGTTGGCTTCGCCAGGGCATCCAGCTGATGAGCTGAATAAACCCCATGTCTTGCTTGGCATTCACTACACCATTGGTCCCCATCTCAACCTTTCCGAGCTTCGCATTTTCATCCTGCTAGGCAGAAATCTGCCAGGAATACCCCAAGCATCAAAACACCATCAGGGCGATCGGTCCATGACATTCCTTATCGTCGGGAAAACAAAGCCAGGTACTGTTGGAATTGTATACAGGATATTCGTCGTTGGTGATTTGTACTACTACCACCATTTCAAAATGTAAAACGCTGTTGATTTTTCGCACAACGTTTGACTATTCATCTTACTAAAAAATGTAGTATAAATATATAAAAATAATACTCCCTCCGGGCTGATAATATTAGTTGTTTTGAACAAGGGTACAGTCAAACTTTATAATATTTGATTATAAATAATTTCTAAAATATTTGTCTTAAAAATATGAAAACCAGATGTGTAGATTATTCTTAAAAAGTACTTCAACAAAATCATATATTTGTTGATATTTCTATATATATTATAATATAAAATAGTTGTCAAAGCTACTTTTTGGAGATCGTGCCCTTGTCGAAAACGACAAGTATTATCAACTCGGAGGGAGTATAAGTTAAGGTTATACTTTATTTGTTGATAAAGCAAGTCACAACAAGATAAATGATATTTATATAAAATTTTTGAATAAGATCAGTAGTCAAAAATTGTGCAAAAAGTCAACGACGTCATACATTTCGAAATAGAGAGAGTATATCACTCGAACAGAACCCCTCATTTGTAAAGGGTGGCAACCCACATTTGTGATGCATAAACGTCTCGCGAGTGATTAGTGGTCACTAGTGAGAAAACCTACATGTTAGAAGTTACCATCCGTCATGGAGGAGTCATCGGCTACGGATCATAATTACAAACCTTTATGAATGAGAATTTACAATTTATGAATTTTAAATGCAAACAAAAGACCCTAATTTATTTTAACGTTACCACGGTATTCCAACATTCCAACCATGGTCTCACATTACTGGCCACAAATTCATGATTTTCAAGTAAAATGTACAGGCACAACATAGATGTTTATAGGCCAAGACCTCTCAATACACACAAACCATCTATTCCATCTCACCTATAGTCCACGTGTTGATAGGTTTCAGATGTCATTCTTTTGACTATGGCTTCTCAAACGTGAGGCGCTAATTTGACATACTAGATGACTCTAAATGAGAATTTTTTTCTACTACAAAGTTGAATATATCATCGAGTTCTACAACTTCCATATAGGGCATGTCTCCATCCGAGATCGTTCATTAAAAAATATTTTTGAAATAGATCATACCAATTATAACACATATTTGGGGATATAAACAATCTCAAATGAAAATGTTATCAATTATAAAGTTGTAGATCCCATCGAACCACTCAACTTTCTTATAGGGTATATATCTCAATCCGAGATGATTTGAATAATTCAAAATTAAATTTCTTAAAATAGATCTCGCCACTTATTTTGAATATTTGGGCATATAAATGATCTAAAGATAAAGTCGCGGAGCATTCAAAAAGAAAAGCAAGGACCACTACGGGAGGTTGAACCACGAACCGGAGGTACTAGAACGTGATCCACGGGTAACTTCGCATACCATTCCCAATCAGAGCCCTCGAGCCAGAAAGAGCTTGGGCATGACCCCCTCGGAGAAGGCGTCACTTTTCTTTAAATACGATGATGAACTCGGGTCGTTAAATTTCGACCGAACCAAAAGTTGGGAGTTCCGGAATGTCTGCATTGCTGAGATTCCAAACCACCATGGAAAGGGCCAATTGCCAAGTATGCCGTGGTTGGTTTACCGGTGGAAAGGGCCCGGTGGGAAAGAAAGACCAGGGGGAAGAAGCGGGGTAGAGGAATTGGTCAACTCATCAGGCTCAAAGCACAGACTGGCATCAAGGAGTCCAAAGCATCGGTTGCTTCCACTTGTTTGTTGCCTCTACTTCTACTTGGACAGCTCAGCAGCCCTATATTCCCTTGTTCCAGCAAGCAAACAAATAGAATAGTTGGAACGAATAGACAAGTAGGACAGTGCTACCAGCTAGTTAACTCAGTTCATTCTTGACTTTCGGCTTGTAGCTTTGCTACGCAACCTCGCATTCGAAATTAGTACTTGCTTGGACAGCAGGTAAAGCAGGGACAGTAGTATATGGTAGTCCTTTCTTAGGGTAGGGCGACGAATACTTCAAATTCTGGAAAGGGGTCGCGAAGCTAAAGCGAAAGTTGTAGAAAGCCTCTCAATAATAGACTCGCACCTGGGAGAAGGGGTGTTGTTAATTTTTAAGTTCTAGACCTTGTCGAGATCTACAACTTTCATATAGAGCATGTCTCTATCCGACGTTATTTGTGAAATTCAAAAATTTAAAATTTCTCCCATCTGTGACAGGTACTACCACCCATCGTAGATAACGTTATTTGTGAAGGGTAATAGTTATGGCCCGTCACCGATGAGTGCTTTCATTTTTTATGGGCCTTCTCATTACAACCGTCACAGATGATTTGTTATATGTGACGGGGCATGGTTATGACCCGTTATAGGTCATATGTGACGTGTTACAATTATGATCCATCACAGATGACCTTATATTAGTGATGGATCATCTCCAGTAGCAATATCTTAAATGGGATACATTTTGACCAATTTGAGATGACTTCTAATTTTTCTCATTAGTCCATCGCACATGGCTCATCACGGATGCCCGGATCTACAGTAGCATATGGCATCTATGTCTGACCTAACAAAGAGGAATCCTCACCATTTAAGCACAACTATCGGTCTTAGTTAGAAAATCTATTCTATACAACACTCTTCCCTCCCAAGAATGAAACTCCTCCCACCAACATCCAAAGGCACAAACCCACTTCACACTACAATTAAAAGCTGGTCAAAATGCTCCCACGTCGGTTAGACCTTGGTCAATCCGATATACGGACAGCCCACACTATCACCTCTTTACAGTCTTCATTTCACATAATGTATAGAGTGACGATATGGCTATCGCCAAAATGAACTCATGATGGATCTACTATTCTTAAGCATTGCTTTTCTAACATCATGGTGCGAATGTGCTTGTAGCATGATGGGACATACCATCCAGTGGGGAGCTACCCACGAAGGATCAAATCCTGGTCTTGCCAAAAAAAAAAAACTCACATGCTTTGAAAATAGTACGGATCAAGAATTGGCCTACGTATATTGAGCCCTCTTGTAAAAAAAAACTCACATGCTTTGAAAATAGTACAGATCAAGAATTGGCCTACGTATATTGAGCCCTCTTGTATGTGGTATGGGAGTGAGCCCTCGTGTAGGGGTACAAGCCTAAAAGCACAGATTAAGTATCAATTCATATCCGTGTAGGGGGACCGTTTCGGGTGCCATTTTTTAATTGTGAAGATGTGATGCGTTTAATATGTGTAAGTATTTGTGAAGATGATTGAATGTTATATGTTGAAATATTTGTGAAGATGCTTGCATGTGTAATAAATTATAGATGATATTGCTTGCATAATTTTAAGATGTATATTGAGTTTTAGGATGTAGTGGGTTATAACTATATAGGAGGTGTACATACCTTGGGAATGGTCTTTTTTCTATGGGCAGAATTTATTCCTTCCAAATGTTTTTTTAATGGCGTCTCAGAATTTAGAATGCTGTCTATATGTTGGCTTCGTTTTCCTCTTTATCAGTTCTGTTTATAGGTTACAAATGGATCTTTATTATATGTATCAATATAATTAAATATCCTAGAGCAATGTGCTTGGTATCATGGTATGATAAGAAAACCGAATAAACTTATGAATTGTAGCCTTGGATGAAAAGACCAGACTCATCCCGTTGGACAACAACTACATAAAAATAGATATAAGAACCTGTGTGGCGATTAATTAGCTATATATCCTTTTTCCTGAACATGGTAATTGATTCGCTACCATTTTGCCTGAACACATGGCAATTAATTCGCGCTTTTTTTACATCTGTGGAAATATTACCAGCACGTACTTATCCTAGAATTTTAGAAATAAAGATTCCAAACTAACTCTCCTGCTTAGATTCCTGTGAGTAAAGCAAGAGCTCTCGACCAAAACAAGAGGTTTACAAGCATGGCAAAATGCAATGAGTAAACCTTTTGGGCTTGTCTCCATTATTGGTGCGTGGATTCGGATATCCATGAATCAATTCGCAGAACTCCATAGAAATATTGACACCTTTTGTGACCCCCGAGATTTGTATACAAGAGGCAGAGATATGGACCACACAATCATACAAGAGTCTGTCCAAGGATTGATTCTTGCTATATGTTCTGCCCTTTTGTGCCTAACTTGCTTGAGCTACCATCCGCAGTTAATTTACATCACCAGAATAATCTCACAATAAACTGATCATACAACCTCTTCCTAGCGCGTGACATTAGCATGGGATATAAGCGCATGCGGATGGGGGGTGAGTAGCAGATTTTGGAATACTAGTTGAATGTCCACGATTTTCTACGGATAAAAGAAAATACATTGTAATATGTCCATGCTCTTCTATTTCTTTTTTCTACAGGAAATATTCGACTTAATTAGATTTTATATGTTGATGTTCATCTAGAAGCATAATTGTTGACATTAGCAACCAACTTGGAAAATTGTTCTTACCTTGCTTTCTGGAATCACGGTTCATGAACCAACACCTTTTACATCAAGTGAGAAAAACATACATAATCTTGTGAAGAAAATGTCCCTAATTAGCCCCAAGCAATCCTTGAAAAGCCAAAAATTCTAAATGTGCAATGCTCAAATTGAAACTATAACATTGGCTTCAAACATCTCTAAACCTTTGGATTTAATCAGGGACTGATTCATCTGACCATTTGTCTAAACGATGTTAAATCTGAAAGCTTCATCTTTTGGATTCCAGAAAAGAAGTAATTATGAAACTATTTTACTAGATTGGCCCAACTCCTGATATAACTAGATGATACCCCGCGCGTTGCTGCGGGATATTAAGCATTGACATAGGTTTAAAGGGTCCGTGCACAGATTCTAAATGGAAGGATTTAACATAAAAACTGCAAAGATGTACACCATTTTCAAAGAAATGAGTTAGGGTCCTTGTATAATAGGAGCTTATTAAGGATGATGAACCAATAAGTTTAAAGAAATGAGATAAAGAGAAGTCTTTCTCATGTAGCGACAACAATTGAATGGTCACATATACATACTTTGGCTGGAGCTACTGTAGGCTATCTATTGTCTAACTGAACACAGTTTATATAGACCAAACGCTTGTTTCCAAATGAGAAGAGCAAAGCTGAAAAATACCTTATACAGCTAATATCGATGATATGAAGCTTATTGCCCAGTCACCAATCCCTGTTTTATAGATGAGTAACCTAATATACATACAAATTCGGGGGGAAGTTCTGCAGATTGATCGACTGAACTGACGTTAGCAATTGGCTAATCGCTCTGTATAAAAAGGTTATTGGTTCTTGCCTCCTCAAATACATAAGAATGAAAGATAAGGAAAATCAAGAAAAATTTTGAGATAATAATATTATAATTTAAATTATGAAATCAATTAACATTTGTAAAGAAAATCCCAGGAGGGAGGGACCTGCAGAGACTATACCTTTCACTTACATCATTGATCACCATGCTGCATATGATGGAATTATCTCCAATCACATCATGTGCAAAATCACCGTCTGCCTGGAGGATGACATTTTTTTTTATAATTTGTCACCTCAAAGAATTATCTATAGTCGCATAACTTGCATATCAAATACTGTAGTTGCTTCACTGGACATAATACTATAACCAGTATAAAATATAAAATTCATGGACAGTTGCAAGGTAACTTAAATGATTGAAAAATTGAGCATAGCAGAAAATGTATATTTTGGAATCAAATCTAGTAGTATGTACCAAAAAAAAATTGTGCCAATATACTTATTATTCAACGTTGTAGGGTACTTGAATCCAGAAATAAACCTACAGTCAAATCTGAGAAGAAAGTGAAGCAGGGAGTGAGTAATATGCAACCACAAATACTGTTGTACGGAAGAAAAGAGGTCAGGTTGGGATACTAAAATATATGTCGGGAACTAATAGCTGAATTGCCGAGAAACAATCTGCATCAATCAATATCGATTAGAAAGAGATATTTACCTGGAATGCTGTATTAGGGATGAACCGGGAACAATAGGGATCAGCATGAAGGGGAACAATTAATCTCATCGCCTAGAAGATGGATCCATGAACCTGTGTGATCGGATGGTGCAGCAATACAACAAACAACATAATGTGTGTAATATATACAAAGAAGACAGGAAGAGGGAGGCGAGACAACAACCAAATAACGCAGGTGACATTTATTAGGAGAGGAAGATGGATAGACAACTGGGAGCCGGCTAGGCCTGCGCATGTTTCCCTTGAACTGGCGCGGCCGCGCGGGTGGTATGGCTCGTTCCGTCGCTTGCCCTACTGCCGACGATCCCCTTTATGCGATGCGCTGATGCTGTTGGTGGGAGAGAGGGAGGCGATGCAGTGCGAGCTTAGGTCACGCGGCGTGGGAGAGGGACCACCTGCGGGCTGCAGCACTGGAAGGTCGCGCGGCGCAGGAGGCGGAGGACGTGCTTGTTGGGATTCGATGCGGCGGAAGAGCGAGCGTTGCAGTGGCCGCGGCCGGTGGGGGAGGCGGAGCGTGATACGGGAGGAGAGGATAAGATCCAGGTGGACGGCACGTGATGCGGTGTAGGTGGAACCGTGGAAGCGCGATCTGGGCGGACGGATCGCTCGATTTAGATCCAACGGTTTGGAGAAAAAGGATGACGTGGATGCACCAGAAAGCAGAGAATTCCTAGTAGTGGGGATGATTTGTATAGGTATATAGGATTAGCTAGTAAAGAAGAAAACCAAATGAACATCGATCTAGAAAGTGATATGGAAAGAACCTAACTCTCAAAGCCTCTTAAGATGATGTCTCACCACATTGTGCCAGGAATCGACTAACATGCTCAACTATTGAAATATTCTCTTGTCTTGAAAACTTTGAGAAATTGGGTGCCTGTATCGGTTTGGTAATGGAACCCTGTCAAACCAATCAAAATATGGTTACCGATACATGTATGTATGTATAAGTCCAAACTGTTCCCGTATAATTTCAGCTATTTTGTCTGCCCACTCCTCATTTCTATACCCACATATTGATGTTGTGTTGGCTGCTGCTCATGTTGATTCTTCTACGGTTGATATTGTCTTTCACCATGTTGATATTCACATTGCCCCTCTAGCCGATACTGATGTGGTTCTGGTGGTCATTCTTGCCAATATTGATGAGACGATCCCCGCTGATAACGATTGTTTTGATTAGATTGCTCATGATATTGTTGTTGCTGAGGTTGTTGCTGTTGGTGTTGCCCCCCCCATACTAGGCAACTTTATGATACCTAATGGACACCTTTGGAATATGGATCTTGCTAGGTGTCCATGGGCCTTCATCCTTAGCTATATCATAAGTAGTTCCTAAAACTCTGTTTTTATAGCTTTGTAATAAGGAGGGTGTATTTACAGACGTCATAGGTTTCTCTCGAACAGTAGATCCATTAACAACCCTTATGATCAAATTTTGTAATATATTCACTAAACTCCAGATTAATTGATTAAAGCTCGATTTACAGCATCATGTACTGTATCTACCCTATAATTCACCAACTCACTCTTACACCTACATTACTCATTCATCAAATCCAATGATCCAAATCATCTATATACAAACGAATGACCTAGATCATCCCACGCCGAACCCTCTCCCGATATCGCGCGTTGGATCGCTGTTTCCTCCCCCAAAATCGCGCGCCCTCCTCTCAAAAAAAATCGCGCGCCCCCATCTTTTTCCTCTCGCAAACGTCACCGCGCTTATGCCGCCATTCATCGCCGATTCCTTCGCCTCCACATGAAGGAGTAGCCGATTCCTCTGCCCCAAATCCAGGTCGCCGAACCCCCGTCCCCAGCTCGTCGTCACTGATTCCCCCTCTTACATCACCGGGACCACCACCGCGTTTGGTCGGCGCCGATCCCCATCTTGAGCCGCCACTAATCGCCGCCCATCTCGAAGACCACATCACCGCCTGATCCCGCTTCCTCGCCGTCGACCTCCGCTCGTCGTTCACGGCCACACCACTGCCCACGATCATCTCCGAGTCACCACGCGGCGCGCAACCGTCACGTTCCATCGCTGCCGCCCCCTTCATCTATTATGCCTCCGCCAACGCCTCCATCCGCGGCTCCACGCTCAAGTCGATGCCGTCAACCCCACCGATGAGGTATTGACGTCATCTACTCAACCGCTGCTTCACATATGTAAGTTGCAAACAGGTCTCTGAAAATCCTCATGATCTGTTAATTGCATGTACATATGCATTAGGCAATAGGTTTGGTTATGGATATATAAAGCTTCAGTGAACAGTAAAGGTGGAGATTTTGCGTCTTCAGTGAACATGATTTTGGATGCTCTATAATTTTCTTGTATTTTTTTTGTCAACTGAACTGTACAGATCTATATAATTCCTGCAAATTTTCTCATACATGATTCACATGCTTCTTATTCCTGCAAATTTTGTTCTTCTACTTCTTTTCCTCTTGCATATGTCAACATAATGGAGTGACTAACTTTTGGGTATTCTTGCCTTTTGATTTGCAGACACTTCACATAAATCAACTGTGCATAGACATATCCCAGAAGAATGGAGTGACTAAATAAAATTTTGGTTGCTCCAAGCATCTCTGAAAGAACTTGTTACCCTGTATAGAATTAAGTGAACAATTTAATTAGGTCCGATTTGTCATTCGAGGGTGCTTTTGAAGTAATACGTGGTATATATTAAATTGCATGACTTGCCTTTGATGAAGCTATATCCTTATGGTCAAATGTCATCTGTAACATTTCAAATTCAGGATGGTATGCATGGGGGCGATGAGCCTCAGATTTCAAGTTTCCTTTTTTTTTATCCCGTGTTTGACCTTTGAATTGCATCTCAGGCTTAGTATCATGGTTAATCTGCCAACTTATTCAATATCATGGAATAAAATACAAAGAAAGAATTTCACTCCATATGCTTTTGAATCTATCGCAGGGGTCAGATTGTTGAGGTTCATCTCAACAATTCAACAAGGATGACATAACAGCTGTTGAAATTTCTTGTTTCCTGCGTCCTGTCTCTGATATTCAGTTGCTTATTCTGTCATTTTTTTTTGCAGGAATTGTCATGTCACCTTGGTTGCTTTGCAGCTGCAAATGGTAGATGTCCAAAAGCATCTGAGGTAAATAGCTCCCTTCTAATAGCCTGAGTTGTGCCACAAATTATCTATTATCTATTCTCAGTGATGATTCAATAGTGGTTTGGCGGCATATGATCTTAGAAGGACCACTTCTTTAGACGTATATCGCATTGTGTCAAAAATCATTGTGGATTATCACACATAATAGGTAGGATAAGTATAACAATGTTGAACATTGTTCTTCAATCATTGGAGCGACCCCCCACCCCACCCCCTAGGAGGTTGAGAAATTGACCATAAAAGAGTGATGGAGTTGCTATCACTATTTCAGTAGTATATATACTATTACACAAAATGATTTCATTTTCAAACCTCGTTGCTCGATATGGCTTGACTCCTTCCTCTTTTGAAAGGTTTCCAGTTGGTACAGTTTTTTTTACTACAATTTATTTACAAAACATTCTATTTTACTACTGGAATTACTTCACAGGTTAGATTATACATGCCTTTCAAATCTGTATGAGTCATAGATCCATGCAAATATAAATGTGAATTTTCATGTTGCAGGGGTGGCTCATAATCCGGCTGCAATAGATTTTGATGTTGTATGTTTTCATTTAACATTGTAAAATGATGAATGCCTTCTTTGTGATGTTGATCAGGGATAAGATGCCCATGCTATATATGTTTCTTTGTCATTTGAGATCAAGCATTATGTTCCATTTACGTGAACTATTTGCAGATTTATTAACTTATTGAAGTACAATGAGAATTTATTTGAAGACATTACTCCTATAGTCATACAGGAATTTAAGAAGCGCATCAAGAATCTCTCAAATTGACCAACTATATATATAGTTTCAAAAGATAAAAAATGGGGATGTTATTTTAGACACGTGTGGCTATGTAATTCACAATATAATAATTCTATACCGTTCATTTTTCATCAATCTTAAATATATCTATTTCAAGCTCGGTTATATTACATTTATGTTTGGTTTACATTCCAAATATCATCGTAGCGTTAGCACGTGCATATTACTAGTCTTGAAAGGTTTGAAAAAGATGAGTCGGAATCTTTGGAGGAGTTACACTTCCCTCTCCCTCAATCATCGGCTCAGGGAATCGAGTTTTCTATATGGGTCCTTTCCGAGTCATGCTAAAATATTCCAAGCACAGGTTTTGAAAATCTTGCGTCGCTTGATCTACTTTGTTTTCTGTTTATCTGTCAACCTGTCTACTGTCACTCAAATAATATCATCGTTATTAACTTCTTTAGACAGGTTGACAGAGTAAATTCGTCCCACTGTGTGTGCCAAAAGTGTGTTGATGCAAAATTCGTCGCACACATGAAGGCATGAAAGATTTGCTTTACACTAATGCATGTCCTATCAAATCGGGTTCAGGGCGTGCTAGTTAGTTTGATCCTGTAACTAACAATATACGAATGAAAAATTTAAATCGTAGTGCGAATCAGTCACAAGGCCGATGTAGTATAGTATGCCCATCCGATGTCGATGGAATTTCAGTTCGATCGGCTATAACCGATGGATATAAATATAACCCTGCGAGTACATATTTATACCCATAGGCTAAACTAAATAAATACAAGGACTTCTGACTCATTACACTTCCGACTCAAATACGACTGAAAGTGTAATGAGTAGTTTCCTATTTGTAATGAGTAGTTTCCTAAATAGGAAACTACTCATTACACTTCCGACTTATATACGACTCCAATCAACTCATAAATAGAAAACTATCTGAGAACAATTCTAACATGATTCCATTGGCTCAAGCCACTATCTACAGAAACATAAACTAAGATACACCTTCCTTATTATGGAAGCTTGATTTAAACCCGGATAAACTTGCTAACTGAATCTTCTACAAGTATGACGTGAATTCCATCTGACTGGATCTTGACTAATGGAAATTGCCAATTTTTTTGTTAACACAAACATGATATCCCATAGGTATCATGCTGATGTTAGCATGGTACCGTACATATCTCTGGTACTAGACATCTGGTACTAGACATGATACCCGTAAGTACCAGATTCGGTACCTATGGTCCCATGCAATTGATCCGTACCCACGGTATCATGCTGAGGTACCAGATTGATGTAACGTCCTGTATGAACCAGATCTGGTACATAAATATCATGTTGAAATCATCATGATGTCAGCTATTCCGTTGGAACGTTGGACCGTTATGTACTATTTTTTGAAAAAAAGATAACACGACCGCGCAGGGAAGGCAGGCGGCTAGATTACTCATGGAATAAGTTCATCTGAGGTCTCTTAACTTGTCAATGAATCCAATTTTTGTCCTTCAACCGAAAATCCAGATATGATGGGTCCCTCAATTGTTAAAACCAGTGCAAAAATAAGTCCCAAGGCAGTTTGGACAACGGTTTAAGCTGACATGGCGCCTACGTGGCTAATTTGACTCAGTCTTCATCTGACATGGTGCCTACGTGGCAATTTGATTTGGAAAATCATAAAAACGGTAGCCCCACGTGTCAATTGCACCAAAAGGATTAATTAAAAATGGAGGGGCCCACGTGTCATTCTTACCCCTCTTCTTCTCTCTCCCCATCCAGGATTCATGGACTCCCCAGACTCGCTGTCACCGTCATCACTGGCGCCGGACCTAGAGGTGTCTCCGTTTCTTAGCCTACCGCCAGCAGCCGCCTCCCTAAAATCCCCTTCTTCTCCACCTCCACCCCAATCCGGCAACCCGGCCTACTCGCCTGCGCCGGAGGTCCTCTCGGACAACCATCCTCTTGCTATAACTGCTCTACCGCAGTGGCCTCCACTCACCGGGATCGCGGCCATCTTCACACCCTGACCTACTCCACCTCCCCTTCCTCCGATGCCGCAGCACCGCCACCTCACCAGAGACTCACCGTGCTGGTGACTATCCCCAGAAAACCCACCATGGAGCGCCTCCTGCACTTCTGGCCCACCAAACCGACCTCTGCCAATGCCGTTGCAACGGCTCCTGCACTTCTCTCCTTCCTCCCTTTACCCTTCTCTCTCGGGCCTCCTCTCCCCTCGGCCCAACTCCGTCCCCCTCCCTTCATTCTCTCGGGCCGCCCCTCTCCCCTCCCCTCGGCCTAGCTCCCTCCTCTCCTCCTCTCGCCTGGGTCTGCCCCGGCCCAAGCCGAGCCGCAGCCCTCCCGCGCACGCGCGCCGCACGTGCGTTGACCGCGCGCCTCCCGCGTGGGTCCCGCCCGTCAGGCGTCCCCGACCTCCAGCCGCCGGCCTCCTTCCTCTCTCTCCTGTGAACCCTAGCGCCGTTCCTCCCTCCAATCCGCTCAATTCAAATGGCTAATTCCAAAATTGATTAGGGGGAATTAAACCCCATTGATTCCTCTCTCTTTCCCCCTAATTTCCCCCTTGAATAGCACCATTAATCACCCGGAACAGCCGCGCCATCCCCAGCCACCTTCCATGGCCGCCGGCCGCCATTCCCGCCTCCGTTCCGCCCTCTCCCATGGCCGGCTCCCTCCCTGCGCCTATAAAATGGAACCCCCTCCTTCCGTTCTCTCGTTTTAGCCTCCTCCCTCGTCTCTCCGTGGCCGCACCACCCCTCCCCGCCGTTGTCCGCTCTCTCCCGTGCCGCCGGCCGCCTCCAGCCGTCTCCAGCCGCCTCTCCCTCCTCGCCCGTGCGTCGGTAGGCCGTGCCGTCGCCATCCTCGGCGTCGCAGCCACATCCTCTCCCCCGGCCTGCCCTCCGTTTCGCGCGGTGACCATCGGAGGCGCGTTCCCGCCTTCGTCCAGTGGCGTTGCCGCCACTGTACCGCCCCAGCCGCCTGTGCCGCCTCGCCGGTGCTTTGGCTGTCGTCGTCGCCTCCTTCCTCGGCACCACAGGGCCATCCTCTTCCCCGGCCAGGCCACGGCGTCGCCCGAATTTCGCCGGAACGCTGTCGCCCGCGCCGCCTCTCCCTCGATCTCATCGGCACCCACTCCGACAGCCTCTTCCGCCGTGCCAGTGAGCCGGCCGACGTCGCCATCTCTACCTCCGGCATCGCAGCGACAAGGTCGCCCTCGGCCTCGCCTCCCCTCCACCCGAACCCCTCCGCTATTCATCGTCGTCGTCGTCCTCTCGCCGGCCCGGTCATCGTCGTGGCGTTCGTCCCTCCGTCAAGCCGTTCTCGTTCGTCGTCCTCGCTTTGTCAAGTGAGCCGCTGCAGCCCCGTCGTTGTCTTCGTCCTCGGCTCCGCGTCATCAAGCCTCGTGCTGGCCGTGTCTCGCCTGCGTCCAAGGATCGCCGCCGAAGTCGTTCGCCTCCGTTGTCCCCGAGCCGTCTCCGCCACGCCCGTTCATGTGTGCGTGTGGTGACCTATTAGTGTGCCCGCTCAGTAGCCGCGTGGTTTCCACGTGTGCAGCCCGCGTGGTGTCTAGTGGAGTCTGTTTGTCGGCCACTTGCCTCGGTTGACACACCGGGTCCGCTTCCGTCGACCCGTGGACCGTCTCTGTGTACTCGGTCTACCGTGGTCCCTTAGGTTGACATGTGGGGTCCGCATGTCAACAAGCGCAGCCCTCCTGTCTTTTCCAGGCTAGCGCTTACACATGTTTTATAGTTGTAAAACCTAATTACAATAATCCGTAAATCTCCATATAACAGCATTAAATTTCGGATGATCATATTTTAATCATACGAACCCCGAATCGACCCGTTCAAGTCTCCTAATGTTTGTTATAACCTAAAGAACCTTGTGCTTTCTTGTTATGTATTGTTATTGCTTCTTTTTAGGCTTGTAGCTTTGCTTGTGTGCTTCGCGTAGCTTCTGTTGTTCCGGAGGTTTCCGAAGCATGCTTCGCGGTCGTTGCCGAAGGTTCGGAAGGCCGTTCTCTCTGAGCAAGGCAAGTCGCATCACCCTTGAGCATATTGAATCCCAATTTATAAAATTATTTTGATTTAAATTATTGCATTACCGCTTTACTTAAATTCCCGCGTTATCACTGTTTTATTTAGCCATGCCTATTTACCTTTGTTATGACCTTATTATTATTGCTATTGTTATTATTACCTTGTTCACCCTAGGATAAACAAAACCCCAACTAGTGGGTACTCTATTAACGGTTCCACTAGTATGAATTTAGGTAGATGCTTCGCTGATTAATTAGGCAACACTAGGTGGTTTTATAACTTTAGACTTTGGGAATTCTCATATCATTTGGACACTGTGGAATGGTTGGCTTGTGATGGAATTGAACACACACCTCCCCCCCTCTATTCAAAACTCCCAAAATGGTTTTAGGCTGGGCTCGAGGTGCATGGTTCTGCTAGTAGCACCTCGGCCACTATAAGGACCGGTCTTCGGGCCTCTGTTGCAACGCACTACCGTACTAACCACATGTCTAATAGGTAAGGCTTAACTCGGTGCTCAGTCTAGTCCTGGCAAGAGTACACGGATGGAGATGGACGAAGTAGGGGCTCGATGGACATCTCTAGGGCAAATGAAGGCTACACGGGCTGCGGCTCGATAGTCGAGATGTCATGGCATAGGGCCGGTGTCCTGCTGTTAGGGGCTCAATCTTACCTACCTGTCTCGGGATTCCTGCCGTAGGCGAGGATGGGTCGGTTCTTTTGTCACGGCTAGGATGGGTAAAGGGGTTATGTCACATCCTTTACGACGGGTTCCACGGCCGTGGAATGCAGAGTAAAGATGTGTCTTGTGGGTAAAGATGTACACCTCTGATCAGAGTAAATCTATTCGAATAACCGCGCCCTCGGTTATAGGCAAGCCTAGCAATGTACCCAAGTTAGTGGTTTACTTCTTAAAACCTACTTAACAACTAAAATGTGGAATGGTTGGCCTGGGTTGGCTTGGGACGAGCTGGGACCCAGGTCAGGTTGCCAGTTTGGTCTGAATCATCGTAGACCTTGGGTTAAGGCATGTTCGTGCGGGTTCACGGCCTTGATTAATAATACTGTGTAGCTCTAGGATCGTGTTTACAAAATAGCTTTGGGCAACTAAGTGACTTTCAAATGCTGTTTTCTGCAAAGCTTAACCCCTATACTATTTCCCCTTGTACCCCCTTGCATTATTCATGCATCTTCCGGTGTGACTTGCTGAGTACTGTGGTTGTACTCATTCATGCTCTATCTCTCCCCCCTTCAGTAAGAGAAGCTTTGGAGAAGAAGTCCTACTTGGAGTCCTGGCTTATACCCCAGTTGGGCGCCTGTGAAGATGGAGCCGTAGGCCCGCTAGTCCGCTGATGTTTGTTTTTGATTGTCAGGCCTGAAGCGCCTATGTAATAATGTAAGTTTTATCGATATAATAAAGATGTGCCTTTTGTATCATGTTTGTGTGGTGTACCCCGGCTTTTCCTAGGACGGAGATTAATACACTAGCGTTCGGGAAAATGCAAATTTTCTCGGTCTCGACAAGCTGGTATCAGAGCCATCTCGACTGTAGGATAAGCCAAGTGGATTAAACCTAAGGACATATTTTATAAACAAATCTATTTGCGAAAAGTTCCTTTTTTCCTCCTTTCCCTAATGCTATTTGCAAAAGGTTTACTCCCTTCTTCCTCCTTCGAATTTCAACTAGTACTAGATGGTCAGCTTTGCGAAGAAGAAGATGTCGTCAGTTGTCTGCCGAAGCTCCGGAAGACTGTTGGATCCGCTAGTGAAGCGAAGGAAGCAGTGAAGCCAGCTGTGAAGCCGGAGTGAAGATCTTTGAGAACCCGTCGCAAAACCTAAGCCATCCTCTAGGGTAGAGTCGTTAGTCGTGTGTTTCCTTGCTTGTGTGTGCAGCGCGTGGTTTGGGTCTGTAGGGTATGATGTAACCATGCTAGGTTGTTTGCTTAATCTACTTGCAGAATAAGCCTAACATACATCACAACAGAAAAAGATTAGATCTGTTAAGGTCCTATCCTTAGTTCTGATCTCTTTCTTTCCACCAATTTTCCCTCTCTCCCTCTCCAAACCTTGTATCAGATGGCTAACAATGAAAAAGGCAATAAGGTCAGAAGTCAGGACAAGGGTACCTCAAGCTCCTGATTGAATGAAGCACCAGACACCAGTTGTGTGGCAGTGGTCCAACACCTGATTAACCAGAATCGATTGCTTAAAGAGCTACTACAGCAGCATCAGACACCAATTCTGAACCCGAGTCAGATGCAACCTCAAGTGCAGTTGGAGGCAGTCCAAGCACTCACACCTCAAGTCAGTGCACCACCAGCATCCCAACCGGCCCATCGCGCCATGCAACATCTGGACTCAAAAGAAGCTAGAATCATTTGTTTTATATGTGATGAACAAGCGCACTATGCAAGGAACTGTCCTTAGCAGAAAAGAAAAGCATCAATGCGAACCGAAGATGAAGTCCGTAAGATGACCATTACCGGCACAGAATGGCCTCCACCAGGAATGACAAAACGTCAGATAGGAAATTTCTTTCGAGGTGCACAACAGTTGATAGAACATCTTTTAGCTAATGGAGGTAGAGTGTCTGATAGTGAAGATTCAGATCAAGTCTTCTCAGATGATAAAGATGAGAAGTATCTCTAATGTTTCAAGCAGAATAAAATGGAACATAAGGCATGCTCTCGTTGTGGAGAAATCGGTCACGTCGCTAGCTCGTGTGCCACTACCTGCGTTCATTGTGAGGAAGACCATCCACCCGACGGATGTCCAACGAGCAGGATCACTTGTTTCTGGTGTGAAGGAACTGATCATGTACCAAAAGAATGTCAATTTAGTTTTCTGCTGACGAAGAAGATGGCCAACCAACCCGCCAGTTCCGACGGAGAGAAGCATCAAGGCAACACAAATCCTCGACAAGACTACAGTTTCAGCCTAACTCCAGTGCCAGGACAGAGGAATCAAAATGGGAAAAGAAAATGCCGAGTCCAGAAAGATATCTGTTGCTTCAATTGTCATGAATTGGGTCACTTCGCCGACAAGTGCCCGAAACCGAGAAACATAGCTGCCAACACGTCAATCCACGCAAATCCCTGGAATCAGAAGCTTGCTCCCCAGCGAATTGTCATCCATGCATCCCGAAGCAGTCCTATAGCCCGCGTTGCAACAGCTTGAACTCCAATGAGTGCACTACCACAAGGTGTCAATGCTCAATTTCAGCCCCAGCAACCAGTTGACAAGACAGAGGCCAGTATCTGCGTTGTACCTTTAGATGTTCCAGCACAGCAGCCAAGAAATCAGGTACAAGATGAAGAACCTGAGTGTAAGAAAGTTATTGTTTGTTACAACTGTAGTGAAGAAGGACATTACTCCAGAAATTGTCCACAACCAAAGCGTAACCCACGCCATCATTCCAGACATTATGCACGAAGAAGACATGACCACAATATTAGGGTCACTGGAGCAAATGCAGAACCTGTCAAGCCTAGTGCTAGTCAGAAGCAACCATAATACTCTTGTATCGGTGTTGAAGTACTTTTGTTTTATAGCTGTTCCCTGTCAACCATGTAATAAGAGAGAAACATGAGATAATGAATGAGTTTGACAAGTTTATGAAGGATCGATGTTAAGATTGCAAGTGCTGTGAGTTGTATATGTTTTATTGATGATTAAGAAGACCTAGAGTCTCATTTCCGTGAGCTCCTACTCTATTATGAATCAAATAACCTAGTTGTAGATAGAAAAGAAAATCAAGTGATCAACCAAAGAGACATTTGTTTGGACTAAGAGTTTCAGATGTGTCTTCTTCGGATCGAAGGCAACAATCGTCAGTCTAGCTTTTGACGAATTACTTCAAGGTTCCTCTAAAAGGCAGCAGGCCCCAGGGACCACATTGCCACCAGAAGCATCCACAACTCTCAAAGTGAAGAGTACTTGGTTGAGAGAGGTCAAAAGGTGATTGATCGAAGAGGTCGGAAAAGATGTTTGGTTACTGGGAAAAGAAGTAGGTCGAAAGGTGATTGATAAAGGATAATGAGAAACATGATTTGTGTCACTCGAGGAAGACTCCCAATAACAATCGACCCTACAAGAGTCACCCTGTCATTAAGGCAGAAGAATTCGCGAGTAAGCAAGATGACCACAGGTAGAAGTACTTCCATGAGGACAAGGATGGAAACCTTTGTGACATGACCAAGAAGTCAAGAAGTTAACCTGAACAGTTGGAATCTAAAGCTCGGTTCAACCTTCGGCTCTATATTAGATGCTACCTAGAATAAAAGCACTTGCACTAGTATCATTCAACACAATTTCCTAGCAATCGATCCATCGGGAAAGAACACATCAAGGTTGAAGGTGCGAAAGAATACGTTGAATGCTAAATGATGACAGCATGAAGAGAATAGTGGAAAGTAAACCGAATGTAAAGAAAGTGAATCCAAGTTGCTTGTTCGTGAGAACCATTCCCAGTTATGAACCAAGTGATATGTTCGAAGATAATCTATAGAGTCCAAATCAAAATCACATCCAACAATCAGATTTAGTAGCATAAAGATTATACAGTTACAAGTCCAGCAGCAAAGTCATCTGGGAAGACGTCAAAGCATGTCAAGTGGGATAAGTTGGTTCTCTTGGGAAGCATAATTCAAAGTTAGAGTGGTCTACCCTTGGATCGAATAGTAGAAATGTCTAGCACCCGGAGACTAGGAAGGCTAATATGAGGCAGTTAGTGGCAAGTTGTCAATCATGGTATCCTTGGTAAGCGGGATATCTTAGTCTGAAGCATTTGGTGGTAAGCTGGAAGGAAACGCCAAGCGTGGTATTCTCATGATGAAAAGCATGGTATCCTAGTAATGACAAGCTGGAATCAACGCATAACGTGAAGTGGGTAACTTGTATGAGGCTGACGCCAAAGATATGAACTATGAGAAGTTCTGGAACTAAAGCCCCATCTTCAAGTGCCGCAACCCAGTCGAAGTCAGCTAGAGGTGCAACCAGGGACAAGTCAGGTGAAGAGAAGATTCCATCTGCAACAGAAGATCAAGCCAAGCAGTTCAGAGTGGGGAAGTTTTGCTGGGCAAGTTTGTTAAAGAAGACGCAACGGAAGAAGTCAGACCAGAAGAGAAGACTGCCCACCTATCTTCTTGCTAGCCTTCTCGAATCTCGGGTGTGAGATTCTTGTAACGGGGTGGATTTGTCACGTCCTGATAAATTCATCCCGAATTAAAAATCATTCCTTAAAAGGAATAATAGAATTAAATAAAATTCAAAAAGAAATTGGCAAACATTAAAATACGTACAAGGAGAATTTTTGTTAAATTCTCCTTGGTCTAAAAGGAGCCCTCAAATTTTACTTGAATTTTCAGAGCACCGGAAATATTTATTAAGCAACAACAACAATTAACAAAGTTTATTAAAAAGAAAAAATAAAAATAATCCCCCTTCCTCCTTTGGGCCGAGTTTAGCCCAAAGTCTTTCTCTCCTCCCTCCCTTTTCCCTTCTCTCTCGGGCCTCCTCTCCCCTCGGCCCAGCTCCGTCCCCCTCCCTTCCTTCTCTCGGGCCACCCCTCTCCCCTCCCCTCGGCCCAGCTCCCTCCTCTCCTCCTCCCGTCTGGGCCTGCCCCGGCCCAAGCCGAGTCGCAGCCCTCCCGCGCACGCGCGCCGCACGCGCGTTGACCGCGCGCCTCCCGCGTGGGTCCCGCCCGTCAGGCGTCCCCGACCTCCAGCCGCCGGCCTCCTTCCTCTCTCTCCTGTGAACCCTAGCGCCGTTCCTCCCTCCAATCTGCTCAATTCAAATGGCTAATTCCAAAATTGATTAGGGGGAATTAAACCCCATTGATTCCTCTCTCTTTCCCCCTAATTTCCCCCTTGAATAGCACCATTAATCGCCCGGAACAGCCGCGCCATCCCCGGCCACCTTCCATGGCCGCCGGCCGCCATTCCCGCCTCCGTTCCGCCCTCTCCCATGGCCGGCTCCCTCCCCGCGCCTATAAAATGGAACCCCCTCCTTCCGTTCTCTCGTTTTAGCCTCCTCCCTCGTCTCTCCGTGGCCGCACCACCCCTCCCCGCCGTTGTCCGCTCTCTCCCGTGCCGCCGGCCGCCTCCAGCCGTCTCCAGCCGCCTCTTCCTCCTCGGCCGTGCGTCGGTAGGCCGTGCCGTCGCCATCCTCGGCGTCGCAGCCACCTCCTCTCCACCGGCCTGCCCTCCATTTCACGCGGTGACCATCGGAGGCGCGTTCCCGCCGTCGTCCAGTGGCGTTGCCGCCACTATACTGCTCCAGCCGCCTGTGCCGCCTCGCCGGTGCTATGGCTGTCGTCGTCGCCTCCTTCCTCGGCACCGCGGGGCCATCACTCCGGCCTCCAAGGCCCGTAGGACTCCTATACGGATCCCTATCCAAATTAAGCTCATATTGGATCTCCATCCAATCCCCTTATTCTGGCCCATTAAGCGTGCGACCCTGTAGGTTCACGTATACTCGGCTGTAACCCGAAAACTCCTTTTCGGTCCACGCATCAACAGTGGCCCCTTGCAGAACGTATTGACCCACAGGGCATACATAAAGATAATATCGGCTGAACCTCTGGTGTATACTTGTATGAACCCTTTTGCCTCACGATATCTATTAAGCTCAAGGCTAGATATGTGCCATCCTCTAATATCTCAATCATTCATCCGAACCTGTTGATAGATTATATAACTTGTGATTGACTCCTCAATCACCTTTGGCATGGCCATGCACTTTCATAATCTACAACATCGAGGGGCCCAGAGATATCTCTCCATAGGAGGGGCAAATCACATCTTGATTATTCATATCTCACTACATGTTTCATAGCATACCCGAAAACTACTTTTATAACTACCCAATTACGGAGTAGCGTTTATAGCAGTCCGTAAGTAAGCTACTACACATGTTAGGAACCATGATAATCTCAGATATAAGGATTCAACACCAACACTAAATAAGATCACTGATGACACAACACATATGGCTCTTGCAGTGTCTCATGTTGGATCTATGCAACAACATGTTCACTAACATGTGTCCACATTATTAATTTAATATCTCTATATCATGATCTATGAGACATGATCATCAATTAGTACATGTGCTGATCATCTAATCATATTTGTTTCACATATGATATTTGATCAGGGATCCTATAGAAATATTAACAAACAAGATAAAGAGTCTCATGAAAGAATCACATATTCATTAACTAATAATGAGTTATCTATTTCAAGAAACAATGTCGGATAAATATGTAAACATAGTATGTGATACAATCATATCTATGATTGCTTATAGGGCATATCACTAACAATATATATACTACACATAACACACGGATATAATCATATAAAGCTCTGCAAGCAGCTAGGGCGGTTAGGCAAAAATGGCGATCAGTAGTGTTGCCCGTTCTGCAATAGTAATCTTGTGTCTCGTCGCCCTCACAAACCTTGCGCAAGCCCAGAACACGCCGCACGACTTCCTGCAACCCCACAACGCCGCGCGCGCGGAGGTCGGTGTCGGCAAGCTCTCCTGGGACGGCACCCTCGCCGCGTACGCGCGGAGGTACGGCGAGAAGAGGTCCCACGACTGCACGCTCAAGCACTCCCGTGGGCCGTATGGGGAGAACATCTACCGGGGCAGCGCCGGGCGGCGGCGGACGGCCGCGCACGCGGTGGCGCGGTGGGTCCGCGAGAGCGCCTACTACGACTGCGGGAGCAACACCTGCGTGCCGGGGCGGCGCTGCGGGCACTACACGCAGGTCACGTGGGCACGGACCACGAGGCTCGGGTGCGCCGCCGTGACGTGCGATAGCGGCGCCACGTTCGTGGTGTGTAGCTACGATCCACCGGGCAACACCAACGGGAGAGGTCCGTACCCTGGATGTGGGGATTATGATGTCGTGTCCGAATAGCTCTACTTAATTACTACCTTTCTCTAGAGAAATAACTGTACGTATAGCAAAACACCACCTAGTAGAATTTCACGTGATTGTTGAATTTTAACCCCTTGTGTATAACTCCCTCTTATGTTTACATAACCAAATACCATTGTAGTCTAAATTTAGATTTTCCATGATAAAGCATTATACTTGTACGTTCTTTCTTTTTGCTCGTAATACAACAATGGGAATTTCAGGGCGATATGAACGTGATAGTTCATTTTAACCCACTTGTTTCTGTATAATAAAAGATTTATACGACATACATAAATAGTACAGAGGGATGAAGCCATGGAAAATTCATTATTTTCTTATGGTAGGGAAAAATCATCATTGCCAATAATACGAATACCAGAATAAGCTAGGCCCGATACTTTTCTCGATAAAGATTTACATCGGTTTACGTTAGCACGCTTTTCAAACTACAAAACGGCGTGTTTTGTGTGAAAATTTTCTATATGAAAGTTGCTTTCAAATATCAAATATATCTATTTTTCAAGTTTTTAATAATTAAAACTCAATTAATCACACTTTAATAGCTTTCTTATTTTACGTGCCCGCTTTTAATCTTATGAAGATTCAAATGCCACCTAAATGTATTCAAAGTACACCTCCAGTAAAATTAGATGATACCTCATACACTATAATACCAAAGACATCCTTTGGTGTCGGCTCCAAAAGCCCCTTTGGTGCCGGATTTGGAGCGGACATGAAATTGGTGGCACCTATGAGTCCTCCTCATTGGTGCCGGTCCAACAACCGGCAACTATGGTGTGCATGATTTCAAAAAGAAAAAAAGATATATTGCTCGGCTCAATCGAACCATCACAGAATTATCTACGTCATAATGAATCATATCCAACCATAAACTATGAACAGTAACAATGAATCTTGCACGTCCCAGAATATTTCAGTCAGCAATTTCCAAATGCTAGCTCTAGTCATGAAAGAACACTGAACACAGAGATCATATCCAACCATGCATAGCATCTTGCAAGAACAGTGCAGAACACTTATCCAAGAACATGTAACAACAAAATAACAACACGAACAAATCACATAACAAATCGCTTAGTCGTTGTCCGTCGACTCGCCACTCATGGTCGAGCCATCTCGCGAACCCCACCACCCAGAGCAATGCCCCCCCCCTCCCTAGATCTACATGCCACTAGTGGGAGGCCGATGGAGAGGGAGAGGAAGAGGGAGACCGGATCAGCGCCCCGTCGCCTCTGGGGAGCCCACCAGTTGCCTCCCTTGGCCACTGCCGCCACCACCAACATAATCGGGTTCATAAACCTGTCATACAACACAAAAGAATAGCAGCAGAAGTCTCTTAAATTCAAATAAACAAAAGAACCCGTGGAGTGTCAACCATCCTACACGGGCGACCAGCTGGGGCAAGAGCCAAGTTGAACAGCTACTCACCACCCTCAGCGCCCGTGTAGGGCAGGAAGAACACACATCAATACTTTCATCCTCACCTGAAAGATAACAAGATGAATATGAATGGTACTCGCAAGACATACCCAATATAATTAGTACAAAGGAGAATGCAAGCTTCTATTTCAAAGGAAGGATAAATGGGTTAAGATTTGCCATAAAGCTAGTTTTATGGAGCAAATACTATGCTGAGAGTATAAGCATTTGTAAATCATCGCAATCTGAATTTTTTGACAGAAAGCATATATATCTAAAAATGAACCACAAATGAGCACAACTGGTGCTCTCACCATCATCTATGGGCCACCGTTGCCCAAATAACCATTCGCAAAATATCTACCAAGATATTCATGACTAGTACCCACCATTTAACCCATGTTTCATGCTAATATGGAGTGACTAACACATCAAGCGTCGCCCATAAACGTGGACACGACTATTCGCATAGTTTTACTCCGATCAGAGGTGTAAAACTTTACCCACACAAAATGAACAAGGAACAAGTGTTTGATCGTTGCCATCCACTCCAAGGTGAGCTTCGCCTCAACCCATCATCTGGTGTTCGTCTTTCCATGCAAAACACATTCATACTCATATTTCTCCACTTCGCACAGGTTGAGTTCACGGTGCCACGGTCGCCATCGCCGTCGGCTCTAGTGCATAGTCGCGCGTCACTTCGCCGTTCCCGTTGACCCGGTGCATTTCCGGCCAAGCAGCTGCACCCCTGACGTAACCAAGGTCTTAGGAGCCAGACGCGCCAAGGGATCCCATAGAGATGCCACCGACGTGGGGATCGAGCTCATATTCTCTACCTCCAGCCGGCAGCCATCACCGTAGTTTCCTCCTTCCTCGGTGAGCTAGAGTTCGATTCCTTATGCAGGAATTCCTCTTAGGGTTTCAGTAGCCTCATGAGCACCTTCATTTAGCAGCCCACAGACTAGAGCGAGCCACCGCCGTGAAGCCGACGCCATCTACAGCTGACGGGTCGATCCTCGTGTCGCCACCACCATCCAAGACACTAGGCCCATCCATAAATTTGGTTAGCTCCCTAATGCCCTCTACATACATATTCCTGCATGTTTTTCATTTGAATCAAACCATAGCTCTAACTGGTCATGCACCCCGAACCATACCGCCACTTGCACCACTACTGTCATTGATTCACAGATCACCATTGGCCATGATTAGACCACCTACGGATGCGCAAGAGACCCCTTGTGGACACCCCGAGTATTATACCATCCAGTGTCCAACGCGACCACCACATACTGTTGGAGGAGTGGGATCCAAACACGCATAAAAAAGGCACTCATCCTCAATGTGTCCATGATCACGGTTGACACCTTCTGCTATAATAACCGGAATGCCGAGTAGTGATCGTAAGAGATAAACCATAAGATAACTTGCCAGGCTACTCCGTCATATGCCCGTCAACCACACAAAGGCGGCGACCAGAAAACAAGGCATACCCCAGTGCTTCGATCCAAAGCGCTATCCCCAATTATCTCAAGCAATCAAAACCCGTTACTCGTGCTCAGCTAGTCCCCAGGAATGCGACTAGCCTCACACATTCATCGCAAGCAATTGGAACATCATCACAAGTGCATAAAAAGGGGTTAAGTACAGCAAGTATCTGGTACAGAATAGGGTCCGAGGTCCCATCTAACAGCACACAAGTAGCAGTGGAAGATTCAAACAAAAGCCAGAAGCACAAAACAAAACCGGTGGTGCCACAACCCCACAAGGTCACCGGGCAAGAGCCAAGCTGAAGGCAGCAGAAGATCATTCCCTGCCCTCGCCGCCCCCAGCAGAACAGTGACCACACAGGAAGCACAATTCTACGCCGGAGTCCTCACCTGAAAAACAGTGGAGCCGGGTTAAGTACAAGATTGTACTCATGAGTCTTACCTATAAAAATATATATAAGGGGAGAGAGAAGTATACAGGTTTACCTTAACCTAGAGCAATCTAAGTTCAACATTTGCATAAAGCCAATTTTATTGAGCAGATATAAGTGAAAGCGATAACACAATAAACTGATTAGCAACATTATAAAATTCTGGACAGCAAGCGAATTAATCTGAAATGTACAAGTAAATGAGCCCAAACGGCGCTCACAACATCCACCATGGAACTAAATAATTCCATGTCATCATGGCACAGCCTGCCAACATCACCATCAAACATAAACCCACCAGAATAACCCAAGTTTGATGCTAACAAAACTGAGGTACACATCAAGCATTGTCCATAACCATGGACACGGCTATTTGAATAGATTATACTCTGATCAGAGGTGTACAACTGTACCCACACGAGATGAACAAGGATCAAATGCCGCCCACCACACAGGTGCAACCTACAAGTGATTCAAGCTCATCACATGTCCTTTCCTAGCCCCACCCCAACTATTTAAACCACACCGGGGCCCCCGACGACTCAGTCACGTGCGTGTGATGTGACTAAGGTGGGCTCACCACGCGGGAGATACCCCCTGCCATACCCCGGCCAACCGGGCACTCCGCGGATCCCAAATCCTCACGTTTCTCCGATGGGCATAAATGATCACAGTAGGTTTAGTAATCAAACAGGCCGGTCCTAGGATACGGTGTGTGGTAAGTACGTAGGGTGCTTGAATGGACGTCAAAATGTTCGGTCCTTAACGACCCAGACGGAGCTACTGCATCAGGGGAAACATACCTCCCATCATCGCCCTACCACCCGTCCAAGTCAATCATATTTCATCAACCATTATTTAATGTAAGTGCTCCAGTTTTTAGCCCATTAACCAAGTTGTCCATATCCCAGAATTAACAAAACTGTCCAGCCATATAGTTGTATCCCCACTAAGCAAAACTAAGCATAATGAATAAAACATCCCAACTATTTCCAACCAGGAGAGTAATAGGTATATGGCAGCTATATATAACTAAGGTAAATACACCAATTAATTGTCTACCATGTCACCCAAAACTATTAACTAAACAAATGCAGATATATATATAGATTCGCAACCAAGGGAGTTTAAGTTCATGGGCGCTAGATGCTTAGGTGCTCGCCACTCAGGCTCTGGTTCCGCTTTAGCACTCTCCAGAATCTTCGAATCTATCGAAAAGAAGCAATATGCGAATAAGATTCAAATAAGCATGCATATACAACATGCTCAGTAAAAACATGGCCTAATTACAGTAGGTAGAGAGTATGATGAACATATTTTAGAAACAAGAATCATCTCATTTACATTTATGGTTTGAGAGATATAAAAATAACAAGCCATATACACTGAAAATGGCACTATGCTAAAACTGAATATAAACTATAGATCATTTGGTGATCCCCACATAATCTAGCAAATTTTCATGAGTGCAACTTGTACCATACTAAAGAGTATAACTTACTGGTTATATGAGAAGTATTTGGATTATTTAATTTGGAGTTTGAATAAGTTAGTCGGTATTTAAGAAATCTAGAGAGTGAGGAAAAGAAAACTGCTGCTTGCAGCACTGCATAAGATTTGTTTCCAAAGTTTACTTCCCAAATACTTCGTGATTGAGGAATATGAGGAAGGCATGATTTAACTCAGCTATTGGTTTGTGAACACAACTTATACGAGGTGTTGGATAGTTCAGCGAGGGATTAAGTCACAACATGAAGTTTCTAGCTAGCCTAAGAACTAAGAAGCTCAAAGACAACAACTTGCTTTCCAATGGCAACTCCTAAAGGTCGTCCAACGGTTGCTGCTTCAATGCATGCATGCATGCATACACTTTATAATGCAGGTGGTGTGGCACTGAGGTTGCGAAGGTTGGAGCACAAACTAACCATAGAACAAGTACAAATCGATGACGAAAAAAAATGGTGATAGCAACCTAAGTAAACTGAGAGAGAGAGGGGTTGTAATCGCCGGAATGGAGAGATATGAGTTGCAGCTGTTCCTTGCTGTAAAACTTTGCATCAACGACCTGTGGAGAGAGCTATGGAGGCTCAACATAATGGCACACACAAGAGGGACACCATGTATAGGAAGGAAACTCACCAAGTGGAGGAAAAACAGGGTTGTTTTGCTGCTAAAATCAGTAGCAAGCTCCACCTATATATTTTCTTCCCGATCTCCCTCATGAACCCTATCATATGGAAGATATTTGGATGGATGGGAGGCTTGGATACTTGATATTGCTGTGGTGTGACATGCATGGATAGATCTCAAGTGTTTGGAGGAGTTTCGATGGGAAGAAGTGAGCTGGGAGCTCATCTTGCAAGAAAGAAAAGAACAGACAAGGGAGAAAGAAAGGGGAAGAAGATAAAAGGGTTTCCTGCTTATCTTATGGACCTGAGGTGGACTGCACGACCAGGAGGGTGGGTGGGGGCTTGGAGGGACCAAGTTGAGCTGGGCCCACGGGACAGATAGAGGAAGGTCGGACACATTGAAAACAGTGAATTTTCAGGAATTTTCTTTCTCTCGTTCTTGGGTAACTAGTTTGTCCTAGCTAAAAGAGAGTAAAAAATGTGTGTTCTGGGGTGGAGATAGATTGAGTTACCTAGATTCTATTTTTCAAAGTTTCACTCAAAAATTCAAAATATTTTAATTCTGGCAAAAAGATGAAAAGGGGTATGCTGAGACCTAAATTGAATTTTAATGAGGTCAAAATTAAGTTAAAAATTCTAGAAAAATTATATTAACTCATGATAAATAATCTAGTATTTGAATAAATTATGATAGCTATACCCTTATGTTCAACATAGAGCACAAGTAGATGATGCTTTGATTTGCCGATTACGGTTTTAATTTGCTCAAAAAATAAATAATTGAATATAGATGCTAATGCAAAAATATTAATTATGCAACCAAAAAGACAATAGTGCACTTCCAAATACCTGGTAATTGTGCTAGCGCTGTTACACCCCTGCACATTTTTGCTTTTGGCCTTGTTGTGCGAATCGCCTCCATTTGCCGCCGGCGAGCTCATCCGAGCTGAAGCCACACTTCTATGCTTGTAGGAAGCTCCCTAGGGACCTCATCCATGAATTCGATTAAGTCCAGGGTTTGTGTTGAAGAGTTTTATACTAATTGAGAGCAAGTTTAATAGTATAGCCAACTACTAGCTCTAAATTAGCTATAGCTATTTTTTTTGACCAGAAAACAGTGGGGGAAGTCCCCACAGTTGAATTTCATTTTATAAAAGAGAAAACTGTACAAAAGTAACATTACAGAGCATCAATCCATGATTGCAAAATAGGTCTATCAGCTACTTTAAGCTTGGATAAATGTAGGCCTACCTCTTCTCTTAAATTCAGCTTCTATTAAAGATGAAATCATTTATTTGCTTCCAAAGCAACCATGCGGCCACCAAAAAAATTTCCATGAAACAGGCATTACCTAATCCATTTCTCTGAGAATGAATCATCTGATGAAATTCCAAAGAGGTATCCCAAAAGAGTTCAATAGAGTTTCAACATGCAGTAGCAAAAGGGCATTGGAAGAACCGATGCTCTCTTGTCTTATGAGTTTCCAAGGAACAGAGATCACAGGAAAGAGGGACATTGGGGGGCTTACTGTGCTTTCTCTCTAGAAGATTCCTGGTATTTAATCTGTCCAAGAAAAAGAGCCATGCAAACACCTTTATCTTCATATAGACTTTACTGGTCCATATCCAAGGCAAACACAAAGGCGGTTGGATTGACCAGAAAGAAATTTTATAAAACTTCTGAGAAGGGTAAACATTAGAGTCCCAGATGTATGTCCAAATGTCGCCGAAGAGTTTAAACTTATCTGAGCAATGTCCTCCAGATATAGTTTGTATTCATCATAGGCTTGAACTGAAAGAGGTAAATAGAATTGATCATCCACTGCCCTCTGTAAATGTTGTTGGACAGAATCATTCTTGTGCCTAACAAAAGAGAAGAGAGTAGGATACACCTGAGCAAAGACCTTTCCATTACACAGGTCATGCCAGAAGCTACCTGAAGATCCACTGTTAATTGTTGGCCTTGCAAAACCTCTGAATAGAACTTCAAACTGAACAATGTCCTTCCACCAAAAGGAACCACAAACACTGGCATTTTGAGGCAATGTCCCAGAGTAATAGGAATTCCAAATCAGTTTAACCCAAGGTATTTGCATATGCTGGTTAAAGAACTTTCCTAACTGCTTGAGGAGAAGGGCCCTATTTTGCACTCTCAGATCTATTACACCCAAACCACCTTTCATCTTGGGCCTACAAACCTTCCCCCAGGCAGCCAATGATTCTTTGGTAGAAGTTAAATCCTTTCCCCTCCACAGAAAATGCCTTCTTGCTCTATCTATATTCTCTATCACTGCCACCGGAAGCTGAAGGGAGCACATATAGTAAGTGGGCATTGCTGACAGAACTGAATTTACAAGAGTTAGCCTATCTCCATAGGAGAGGAAGGAAGAAGTGGCCACAAGTCTTCTTTCAATCCGATCAGTGAGAGGAGAAAAATCCACTACCTTGGGCTTAGAACAACTGAGAGGGAGCCCTAGATAGGTGAAAGGCAGAGAACCTAGGGCACAACCAAAAGTCTTTGCCAGACAATCAGCCTTCTCTTCATCCAAATTTAGGGGTATCAGACATTGCATAATTCACTTTCAATCCTGTGGAAAGAGTCACTGTATTCAACAAAGCTTTTAGAGCTAGAAGTTGTTTCCCAGAGGCTTGCATGATTAGCAATGTATCGTCTGCATATTGCACAATTGGAAAATTTTGATCCCCAATGACAGGTATAGGAAGCTTGAACACCCCTCTTTGATGTCCTTTGTTAACAATGGCTTGCAAGATATCTACACCAATAGCAAAAAGCAGAGGAGATAGAGGATCTCCCTGCCTAACACCCCTTTTGCAAGGGAAGAACTTTCCTAGGACCCCATTAAGAAGAACTGAAGTTGAAGCTGAACTGAATAAGAGCTGAACCCACTCAATCCATTTGGGTGGGAATCCCATTGAAGTCATAATCTGAAGGACTGCAGGGTGCTCTATCATGTCAAAAGCCTTTTCAAAATCTAGCTTTAAGAGTACAATTTCTCTCTTAGACTTCTCTTAGGATGTCCAAGAAGTGAATGACTTTATGACAATTATCAATAAGCAAAGAGAGTTTGGACAGCTTCTTACTCCAACATTTTAAGTTTCTTCTGAGCTGTTTGAACTTGGCTGAAATAGCAAGGGCATTTGAACTCGTGTTTTGAATGGAAAGCCAAGCATTTTCAACCTGTTGTAGGAAACCATCATGCTGAACCCAGAAATTCTCAAATCTGGACAAATTAGCTTTAGGGATGGACGTCTTCACCTGGATCATAAGGGGCACATGATCTGAAATGTGCTTCGAAAGAGCTAGAACCATAGTGTTCGGATTGGAGATAGACCAATTTGGGGTAATGAAAACCCAATCAAGCTGCTCCAATAATGGATTATCCTGCATGTTACTCCAGGTGAAAGACCTGCCTTTCAATGGGACTTCAATCAAACCCAGATTACTAATTAGTTCATTAAACAGGTAAATGTCACTCATGTCAGCACAAGGCCTGTTTCTGTTGTGGATAGATCTGTAAAAATTGAAATCACCCATAAAGATCCAGCTTTCATTCAAATCTATGTCTAGCCCATTCATCCAGTGAACAAAATCATCTCTTTGGGGGCCAGAAGATGGCCCATAAACATTAACCAGATTAAAGGTATCAGGGCTAACTCTGGTAGAAAACTACATGATAATAGCATGATCTGTTTGATCCACAACTTGACCATTGAAATGAGCACTATTCCATCGCACAAACAGACCACCAGAGGCTCCCCTAGAAGGGACAAAAACAAACTGAGACAAAAACAAACTGATCAATACGTCTGGGACAAAATTTCTTGACATAAGCCAAATCAAAAACCTCTCTCTTAGTTTCCTGAAGACATACAACAGCACAAGAACTCTCTTCAATTTTCAGTCTAATAGCATTCCACTTTGCATCTGAATTTATTCCTCTCACATTCCAACACAAAAAACTCCAATTTCTATGCATACCATTCATTTATAACAGGGGCGGGAAGGATTAAAAAGTGGTAAATAACTAGTAAGTACCACACAGGAATAAAAAGACCATCCAAAACAGAAGAGGCAAACATCCACAAAGCTAATCCAAGATAGTGCATTATTACATTCCAAAAGTTTCTGGACGTAGCCAGATAGAGAACATGAAAAGGATTGTCTAACATTAAGACTGGCTAGAAGCAGCAGCATCTCCATTCCCCAGTCCAGCTGGGGTGGTCAGAACTTCGGCAGACACCTCATTTTCATTTAGCCCACAAAGCTGGGTGCCTATATTCTGCAGCAACTGAATAGAGCATTCAGTTGGAGGATTTTCAGAATCACTATTATCATCAGCCTCAAAAAACTCAGGGGGTAAAGGATGAAAAGAAGAAATAATACCACTCTGTTCAGCCAGAAGCTTGAGCCTTTTAGCACTTTTCCCCCTAGGTTTTCCAATCCCTAGATTGGGGTCAGGTGACATGTACCCCTCTGTGAGCTTGTTTATTCTAGAGCTCCTCCTACGATCAGTGTCCACAATTACCACAGTTTTACCTTTTTTCTTTTTGCTTTTCTTCAAGGAAGGCCGACAAGAGGACAAATTCTGCTGAAAAGGGTCCAGGGGCATATCTGAGACATGTTGCACGGGGGGACACAGCTAATGGGCTCAATTATTTCAGCATTTTCAAATTGTTGGGCCTCCAAATCTTCCTGTCCCAACATGGTCTGTTGAGTCTCACTGTCTTCAATCCCAACCACCAGCAGAACTGCTGCTAGAAGAGCAAACTGAACAATATGAATAACAGGCAAAGAGAAGGGCACAATCTGAAGGTCTTGAGGGGGGCCCAAATCCAGAGACCACTGAGGTGAGAGCTGCAGCAATCTGAAGGGACTCTGATTCTGAACTGACAAAGTGCCTTCCCAAGTAGAGAGAGCTGTGTTAAAAGTAGACAGAATCCTCCAAAAGAACAGATTAATAAGAAACCAAGGCTGGACAAGATGTTCAAAAGAGATAATTCCCTGATTCTGCAGCACCATGTTATGAGAACCAGCCACCACTGACAGAGCACTATTCTGAGAAATATGCTGATTAGCAGAGGCATCCTCTTGCATATTGTCCCCAAAGACTTCCACATGGTGTGCCAGCTGCGGGACAGGATTAGGGATAGGAATATGATTCACAGGAGGAAGATCTTCATCCCCAGGCATGATATCAGGCATCTCCCCATGACACAGAAATACCGAAACTGTCCAAGATCTTCCAACACCCCCAAAAGCAGCGGCCCTTTTAATCACAATTCTTTTAGGGACCTCAAGAGCAGAAGAGTACAAAGCTTTAACCAACAATCTTCCTCTTATATTATCATCTAACTGGACTTTGACTACTTTTCCAAAAAGAGAGACTGCTTTGTCAATAATGGTCGGGGTTTTGAAATCCAACGGGAAGTCCAAAAACATAACCCACCCTTCCACAGTAAAAGGAGAGTTTTGGCAACTAGAAGTGAGATCATGGGGAACAAAACGTAGCATAAACTGATTATCCACCTCATAGGGACCCCCCGCAATTAGCGTATCTCTCAGCAGAGCAGACGCAACCCGAACATAAAGAAACTCCACAGGATGACGGTTGACCTCTAACACATGATACCCCAACACATTCTGAACATAGTTTACCACCAACTGTTGAAAACCCTCAAACTGGTCAGGGGTTGGGGGAGGCTCAATGCAAGCCACAACCATACCTTCATTGCGTCTTGGAGGATCCTCTTGAAGACAGAGATCAACGCACTCAAGCTGATGATCCCAGGGTTCATGCAGTTGTATGGTTGGAGGGAGGAAAAGAGCAGGGTCAGGGTTGACAACCGCCATGGAAGCACTAGGCGAAGCACTAGGCAAAGAAGCTGGGAGCAAAAGGGGAACACTCTGCCGCTGATGCGAGGAAGAGGAAGGGTTTCCTTGATTCGTGAAACAAACAATTTCCTTCCCTAAACCAGCCCCACCAACATCAGGCTTAGACACAGTCTTGGGCCACCAGACATGGGCCTTCTTTTTATTCCAACAGAGCGCGGCCCGATGGTCTAATTTGCGATAGGAAGCGCATTTGACCATATTAACACATTCAAATTCCCGGTGACCATGCGACAGACAACGATCACAAAAAGGAGGGGTTCTAGGCCGATCTAAAATTGAATTCTTCTTATCAGCCGATAATGGCGGATCACAATTCCGCTGAGCACGGACCGGAGTCTTACTGACGGTGATCTCCGGAAAACGAAGACGGGCAAAAATAGACTTGACAGGAATAACATTCTTAGTCTGAAATTTAGAATCCGCACCCTTTGAAGAGCGAACCAAAGAGAGATCTAAAGACTTTGTTATGTTAGGCTTTAGAGAACCAGAGACCCTGGGAGGATTAACCAGCTTAGGAGAGGAAACAGTCTTAACAGGCTTGGAACGCGCAGCAGACTGCTTTTTAGATTTTCTAGAAACAAGTGTCCATTCAGAATTCTGCTCAGCAGACCATAGCCTCCATTCTCTCTGCCAATTTGGACCTCCATCCCTCCAAAGATGGAATCTAGCATGATAGTCTTTACAGATGAAAGAACGAAGATTATAGATCCAAATAGCCACGGCTTTAGAACAAACCAAAAAGGAATTGCTCCGATCCTTTTGATGAGCGACAAACAGATCACCCGGAGATCCCCCAATACAAGCCCTCAGCGCTAGACCAACCGAAGAAGTGCACAACCAAAAAGAAGAACGGGGGAAATCGACCACAAGACAAAAAGGACAACGAGAGAAAAAACGAGAAAAGTGCACCGGGAAAGAGAACCTGGATTAGACTTCATCACGGATACGGTCACCAGGGGAAAAATCCCAACCCCCTGGGGGCGCCGGCGTCACCATGGATGCACTCAGAGGACTCCATGGATCGCCTCCCGAATCGTCCAAGAAACCCGGAGCAAGGATATCGCCTCCATTCGCTCCCGATGAATTAGCTCAGTTCTATCTTATTTCGGGGTATTTTAGTTTAGGGTAGTGCTAAAACTTTTGGTAGTTTTTTGGCGCTATACAATAGTTACTAATATACATGTACTAAACCATTAATATATGGTCTCACCTCTCATACACATATGATGTTTTGGAGTCATTTATACAATAGTTACTAATATACATGTATTAAACCATTAATATATGGTCTCACCTCTCATACACATATGATGTTTTGGAGTCCGTGTTGTAGCTGGCTACAAATCTGTCGTCCACTTTCCTTCTCTCTCTCTTATATTTTCCACATGTGCTTATAGTTGATTTGTAGCCTGCTCTTATACTTGCTTTGACAATGGGTCAAGGATTTATAAATAAATACTAAAGAAAACAGATACACTTTACAAATTTAGGTCTAACCATGTGGGGTGGTGCGGGTTCTATTTCCAGAACCTCATGGACTTTTCTGAAAAATAACCAGCAACTGACATGTGGACCTCTATGTTTAAAATCTGGAAATTATAATGAAAGTAGTTTAAATAATTTCTGTAGCACTGAAAATGGTGCAAACATGTAAACTCCATAGAAAAATCATTTTAGCTCCAAATGAGTTGAATCAAAATTTGTTAGAATAAAAAAATGAACTATTTTTTTATGTCAAGTAAAGTCTGTAAGAACTATATGAAAAATACATCCAAATTTGGTCATATGTAAATAGCCACATATAGTGTATTCAAACATGTAAAATTCATAGGAAATTAGTTACAACTCCAAATGAAATGATTCTAGATTTGTGAAAAATGGTCATTTATGGTAATTTTTGTGCATAAGATGACATGTATTACAACTTGTTGCCATGGAGGGTAGCAAGGGTATACTTATGCTATCTTGTTGATGAACAACATGATTTACTTGATATACATGTTTCAAATGCATTATTAAATACTGTTGTAAAATACTTGTAAAATAAAATTTGCTTTATGCTGAAAATTAAAGACTACAAATAGCCTTTCCTTTGATTTAGAGCTTGCATGTATTTAGGTTTGATTTTTGCCTTGCCAGTACATTAATGTACTGATTCTTGCTTGTTGTATATTTTGTTTTCCTTAGTCCATGTTGCAGGTTATAAGATTGTTTTAGGTTGAGTGTTGCGGGAACTACTCTTCCAGGATAGTTATAACTGGGGGCTTACCCATAGTCGGTTGCTTGTGGAGTTCTTTTGGGTAGACATGCTTCCACTGTACCTATATATTTGGCCGGTCGGCGTATCTAATAACTTAGATGTAAATGTACAATAGGTTTAAATATTTGTATGCCCTATGTTGGATGTCGTTGCTTGATATAAAAATGTGGGACTAGTCCTCCTCCGAGAAACTAGTCTAGCATGAGTAAGTGTTTAGAATAACTGAGTTGTTACAGAACTCCAGCAATTTGAGTCAAGTCTCCAGGAATGTGTAATACATATGGTCACCGCCTTTGTGTGGTTTGACCGGCACGTCTCAGGCTAAAGTTGATTGGCATGCCGAGTCGCAACAATATATCTCTTGTTCTCTACTCGGTGCTTTGGGATCTATATGGTGTACGTTATTTTGCATGCCAAAGCTCCAATGAGTTTGGATGGTTATTTTTGGTATTTCTTACCGACATTACTAGAAATATTCATTCCCAGCAATGGCGCTAAAAATAGTCCTGGTATATTTATGGTTACAAAAGTAATCCACAAGCGCATGGATATACCATTGTAGCATTTCACCCGGAAGTATTTCAAGGTATCGTATTTTTAAACCCAAGGGAAGATAATAAGAGTGAACTTTTCCAATACACTTTATACATATGTTACTTGTAATTGTCTGACGGAGCGTGGGGCTCCTCACCGGGAGACCGCGCAGGCCCCCCTTTGCCGGTTCGGCCGGGGGCGCTAGGTGACGTTCTTCGCCCTCGATCTGAGGAACGTCAGCGAGAGAGGAAGTGCACAAGACACGGGCGACGTAGACAGGTTCGGGCCGCTGAGAAGCATAACACCCTACTCCTGTGTTCTGGTGGATCTGTGTGTGAAGGAATACAGAGAGCTCGAGAGCGAGCCAGAGTTCAGGCTCTAGAACTCCTCTTTTTCTCCTCTCCCCTTTTTTTTTTCTCTTTCTCTCTTAGGCCTGGGCCTCCTTTTTATCTGCTCAGGGGTCACCACAGGGGCCTCAAGCTGCCTAAGAAAAGAAACATTCTTTTTACAATTGAGGGCTAGTCTACAGCCGGAAGTGACCTCTGACAAGCACAGCACACGTCTTCTGCTCCGCTCGTCAGCTCTCTCGGTGGACGCCCGTTTCAACCTTTATTTAATGGCCAGCGACTTCCTTGCCATACTTGCGCTGAAGCCTGGAATGGATCTGACCGGGATTGACGTGCTAACTCCAGGAGTTAGCACGCCGGCTCCGGCTAGGGACGAGAGCCAGGAAGCTCTCATCATTCCGACAGGACGGGGCGAGGCGTGTGACAGGCCGCCTGTTGCCACCTAACCCGCGATCTGACCGGTCTGTGACCGGTCATACACCACGACCGATCACGGACCGGATAAGCGTGCGCTGCGCCGCATTAAATGTGGCGTGGCGCGCTCGTCCAACCTGCTATAAATGCGGTTAGGTGAGCTCCGCTGTACTCACCTAACCCACACACGTGGCGCCAAAACCACAGGGGGTCGGGGCGTCCCAGCCCTCGGGGCCGAAACGGGAGCGGCCCGACCCCTCGGGGAGACAGAGGGAGGGGTGGCCACGTCACCCTCGGGCCCGATCCCCCCCGAGGGGGTCAGGCCACGTGGGTGACCGCGGCTACCCAAGCCTCAAGTCACGATACCCCCGGCCCCATGTCACCGACAGTAGCCCCCGGCGTTATGCCAGGGCGATCGCCCCCCTCGAGGGAAGCGCTCGGGCGTGACGCCACTCCTTAGGCCCGGTGACAGGTGGGGCCGGTCTCTACAGGCGGGCAGAAACCCAGCGGTCGTAAATCGCGCGCATTGGCAAGGGAAAACTGACCGACAATAATGAGCGGCCTCTTTAAGACCGCTACATTACTCGAGCAGCGCGCGAATCGGGACGAGCCAGTTCGTTTCGCCTGGAGACATGATGATGGCGCTTTTCGCGGTTGGCAAGCGCAATTAATGCGCGCACGATCTGCCCCATCTCGACCGCCACGGCCGCACATCTGCCGCGTGCGCCGCAAACGGGTGAGTGGGGTTAGTGGAGGCGTGGGCGCGAGAAACGAGGGGGCGAGGTAGTGGGCGCGGGAAGCGAGGAGCCGGGAATAGCGTTGGCAAGGGTGTAAAGACGCCGAGGAAGGGATTCGTTTCCTTCCTCTCGCCACTCTTTCCCTTGCCTTCGCCACTTGTGCTCTAACTCTTCGCTTCCTGTGCCCTACCCTTGCCGCACTCGCTCGCTCTCAAGCTCCTCCTCCGCCGGCGTCATGGCATGGGGCTCCGCACCGCTCGACGGTAGCGTGCTGCCGCCTTCCCGCATCGTGAGCGAGAGGCAGGCCGGGCTGCCGCGCCGATTCATGCCGGAATCTGCTACCGGCCGGGAGGTGGTCGCGCTGGGCGAGGGACGCCCGGCGCCACACTACCCGGGGCGGTCCGTCTTCTTCCTCTCTTTCGCAATGGCGGGGCTGGTCCCGCCATTCTCTATTTTCTTCACGGATATTCTGGAGTTTTATGATCTTCAGATGGCGCACCTCACCCCCAACGCGATAATGACATTGGCCATCTTCGTGCACTGTCGCGACCGGGAAAATTGCATTTTCCCGAACGCTAGTGTATTAATCCCCGTCCCAGGAAAAGCCGGGGTACACCATACAAACATGATATAAAAGACACATCTTTATTATATCGATAATATTTACATTATTACAAAGGCACTTAAGGCCTGACAATCAAAAATAAACAGCAGTGGACTAGCGGGCCTACGGCTCCATCTTCACAGGCGCTCAACTGGGGTATAAGCCAGGACTCCACCTAAGACTTCTTCTCCAAAGCTTCTCTTACTGAAGGGGGAAAAGGTTGAGCAAGAATGAGTACAACCACAGTACTCAGCAAGCCACACCGGCAGATGCATGATTAATGCAAGGGGGTACAAGGGGTAATAATATAGGGTTTAAGCTTTGCAGAAAACAGCATTTAAAAGTCACTTAGTTGCCCAAAGCCATTTTATAAAGACGATCCTAGAGTTACACAGTGTTATTAATCAAGGCCGTGAACCCACACGAACCTGCCTTAACCCAAGGCCTACGATGATTCAGACCGAACTGGCAACCCGACCCTGGGTCCCAGCTCGTCCCAAGCCAACCCAGGCCAACCATTCCACATTTTAGTTGTTAAGCAAATTTTAAGAATTAAAACACTAACTTGGGTACATTGCTCGGCTTGCCCATAACCGAGGGCGCGGCTATTCGAATAGATTATACTCTGATCAGAGGTGTACATCTTTACCCACAAGACACATCTTCCTCACGTGTAACCACGTGCCACATACCACCACGGTATACGGACGGAAGACGTGACATAGTTCCCAACCGATCCTCGCCATAAACAAGAGTACCGACCCAACCCCACCTACGGCCGGAACCTCCGGGACAGGTAGGCAGGATTGAGCCCCCTAGCAGCAGGACACCAGCCCTGTGCCATGACATCTCGACTACCGGGCCGCAGCTCGTGTAGCCTTCATTTGTCCTAGAGATGTCCATCGACCCCCGACTTCGTCCATCTCCATCCGTGTACTTTTGTTTATAACCAGACTGAGCCACAAACTAAGCCTTACCCACTAGACATGTGGAAGTACGGTAGTGCTTTGCAACAGAGGCCCGAGCTTAATCCTTATAGTACCCGAGGTACGACTAACCAAACCCAACCACGCACCTCGAGCCCAGCCTAAAACCATTTTTGGGGGTTTTGAATAGAGGGGGAGGTGTGTTTCCAGTTCCAACATAAGCCAACCATTCCATACTGTCCAGATGATATGAGAATTCCCAAAGTCTAAAGTTATAAATCCACCTAATGTTGCCTAATTAATCAGCGAAGCATCTACCTAAATTCATACTAGTGGAATCATGAATAGAGTACCCACTAGTTGGGGGGGGGGGTTTGTTTATCCTAGGGTGAACAAGGTAATAATAACAATAGCAATAATAATGTCTTAACAAAGGTAAATCGGCATGGCTAAATAAAACAGTGATAACGCGGGAATTTAAATAAAGCGATAATGCATTAATTTAAATCAAAATAATTTTATAAACTGGGATTCAATATGCTCAAGGATGATGTGACTTGCCTTGCTCAGAGATAACGGCCTTCCGAACCTTCGGCGACGACCGAAAACCACGCTTCGGGAACCTCCGGAACGACGAAAGCTACGCGAAGCACACAAGCAAAGCTACAAGCCTATAAAGAAGCAATAACAATTCATAAAAAGAAAGCACAGAGTTCTTTAGGTTATAACAAACATTAAGAGACTTGAACGGGTCGATTCGGAGCTCGTGTGACCAAGATATGATCATCCGAAGTTTAATGCTGTTATATGGAGATTTGCAGATTATTATAATTAAGCTTTGCAACTATAAAACATGTGTAAGCGCTAGCCTGGAAAAGACAGGAGGGCTGCGCCGTTGACATGCGGACCCCACATGTCAACCTAAAGAACCGCGGTAGACCGAGTACACAGAGACGGTCCCCGGGTCGACGGAAGCAGACCCCGTGTGTCAACCGAGGCGAGTGGCCGACAAACGGACTCCACTAGACACCACACGGCCTGCACACGTGGAAACCACGTGGCTACCGAGCGGGCACACTGACACGGACACTACACGGTCACCACCCGCACGCGTGAACGACTACCGACACCGGTACACGGGTACCGGGGTCGACAACCGCACAACGGGTACGGGGGTGACACTGAAAGGACGAGGACGGGGCAGCGAGAGGTCGGATCCTTACCACCACGCGACGAGGCGTGGGAACGGCAACGACGAACGGGCGCGGCGGACGGCGAGGGAACGACTTCGGCGGCGATCCTTGAACGAAGGCGAGACACGGCCGGCACGAGGCTTGACGACGCGGAGGCGAGGACGAAGACGATGACGGGGCTGCGGCGGCTCGCTTGACGAACGCGGACGACGGACGAGAACGGCTCGACGGAGTGACGAACGCCACGACGACCGGGAACGACGAGAGGACGACGACGACGACGACGACCGGGACCGGCGAGGAGGCGACGAGGACAGCCGGCAGCGGCTGCACGGGGACGAGGACGGCGTGGAACACGCTGCAGCGATGATGATGACGGAGGCGGCGCCGCGAGACGACGAGCCGGGCGACCGACGGGACGTCGATCGGTGAGGACGAACGGTGACGAGGAAACGATGATGGCAGGCAGCAGCGGCTGAGCGGAGGAGGGGACGGCGTGGAACGCGCTGCTGCGATGTTGGGGAAGGTGGTGGTGCAGCGGGGCGACGAGCCGACGAGGAGGAATGGGTGGTTAGCGCGGCGGCGGCGTTCCGGCGAACTTCGGGAGAGGAGGAGGTGATGCTGGGGAAGGAGACGATGCCACGGTGTCGAAGGAGGAGACGGTGGCGTCGATCGGCGCACCGGCGACGAACAGCAGCCGGCTGGAGGGAGTGGGTGGCGGCAATGCCACTGGTTGCCGGCGGGGACGCGCCTCCGGTGGTCTCCGCGCGAAACGGAGGCGACGCTCCGGCGAGGAGGGAGAGGCGGCTGGAGGCGGCCGGCGCGGAGAAAAGAGAAGGGCGACGGCGGGAACGTGCCTCCGGCAGTCACCGCGCGAAACGGAGGGCAGGCCGGCGAAGAGGTGGTGGCGGCGACGCTGGAGGAGGCGACGGCACGGCCGGACGGCGCTCCGGCGAGGAGGGAGAGGCGGCTGGAGGCGGCCGACGGCACGGGAGAGAGAGGAGGACGGCGGGGAGATGGCTAGGGACCACGGGGAGGCTCGGGATGGGGTTAAAACGATAGAACGGAGGATGAGGATCCCATTTTATAGCGGAGGGAAGCGAACCGAGCACGGGAGAGGGCGGAACGGCGACGGGAATGGCGGCCGGCGGCCATGGTTGGTGGCCGGGAAAAGCGCGGCCGTTCCCGACGATTGGGGGCGCCATTCAAGGGGGAAATTGGGGGGAATTGAAGAGGATTCAATGGGGTTTAATTTCCCCTATTTAATTTTGGAATCCCCGGTTTGAATGAGGCGGATTTGGAGGAGGGAGCGAGCTAGGTTTCCGGGAGAGAGAGAGAGGTGGCCGGGCGGCTGGAGGAGGGAGACGACGCCCGGCCTGGCGTGTGGGCCCCACGCGGGCGCGCGCTCAGCGCGCGTGCAACGCACGTGCGCGGGAGGGAGGGGCGGCTCGGGCAGGGGAGGCTCGGCTGGGCCGGGACACGGCCCAGGTGGGAGGGGGCAGGGCGGCCTGGGCCGGGCAAGCCGGGAGGGGAGGGAGGAACGGCCCGAGAGAGAGAGGGGAGGGGGAGGGAGAGGGAGAGAAAAAGAGGGAGGAGAGGAGGACTTCGGCCGCGGGCCGAGAGGGAGAGGGGAGGACTTTGGGCCAAACGGAGGATTATTTTTAGATTTTTCTTTTTAATAAACTTTGATAATTGTTTTTGTTGCTTAATAATTATTTTCGGTGCTCTGAAAATTCAAGTAAAATTTGAGGGCTCCTTTTAGACCAAGGAGAATTTAACAAAAATTCTCCGGGTCACATTCGGATTTTTCTTGTACGTATTTTAGTGTTTGCCCATTTCTTTTCGAATTTTAATTAATTCTATTATTCCTTTTAGAAAATGATTTTTTTAATTTCAGGATGAATTTATCAGGACGTGACACGCACCTGTGCAAGATGTTTATCGGGGTGCGCCCATCTCTCCGGCTGTTCCGGTGGTTCTTCACCGTACAGCCGGAGTCGCCGCCGACGGTAGTCGGTGGCTGCTACTTCCAGCCGCGGGGGCAGGTGCTGAACCGCTACATTCCGTGCGTCCTCCGCAAAAAGTGGAACGACTGGAAGAGCGATTGGTTCTACACCCCCCTCGCCGACGAAGCGCGCCTCCGACTTCCGAGCCAGCCCCCGGCGCAGGCCTCCAGCTGGCGGGCGACGGTAGATCTGGGAGACGGCTACGACGCCGTTCTTGACCGCCTGGCAGGTCTGCGATCCCAAGGGCTCACGGGGGCCATGGTGTTCGGCGACTACCTTCGTCGCCGGATCGCGCCGCTCCAGCGGCGCGCCCACGGCGCCTGGGAGTACACCGGGCCCGAGGACTACATGAGGACCCACCAGGGGCACAAATGGGACTGGGACCCTGAGGACTTCAGGATGGTGGTCCAACGGGTGCTGAATCTCAGCTCCGTGGAGGCATCCCACATCCCCCAAGGGGTCCTTCCCCTCTGCTGCGATCCAGAGCGCGCCAACATCCTGACCATCATGCAGGAGGTCGGGGCGTCGGGGGAGCGGGCCTCCCGAGGCCACGATGGCGCGGGCGGGAGCCGCAGGGGGGAACAATCTACCCCGGGAGGGGGTCGTGCTTCTGGGCCCCGCGAAGGGGGCCCGGGGGGCAGCCGCCCTGCCGACGCCCGGGGGAAGAGGAAGCAGGAGGGTACCCCTTCCCCATCTCCTCCCCGAGGGGGCGGGGCGGTGCGTGCCAGCAGCAGGCGCCCGGAGGGTGCCGTGCCAACGCCGCAGCCCGAGGGGGAGCGAAAGAAGAAACGGCTCCGCAAGACGGGGGGGACCGAGCCATGCCGGGGGAACCTCATCTCGCCCCCGAGGTGGTCGTTTAGCCGACCTCCCCGCAGGTTCGTCCCCGCGCCCACCGCGGCCGTATTCATTCTCCCATCTCCCAAGGCAAGTTTTCACTCACCCGTTTCTTTTTGTCTTCTGGTTTTTCTTCTGCCTCAGCGAGATCCCGTCGCGCCCCCCCCCCCCCCCCGCCATTCCAAGTCCGGCCGGTCTGAGGCCGAGGAGACGGCGTCCGCGGAGGCCCGGAGGCGGGAAGCTGACCGGCGAGAAGCCGCGGACCGCCTCCGGGAAGCCGAGGAGGCCGCCCAGGAGGCCGTCCGGGCTCGCCAGGCTGAGGAGGCCGCTCGGGAGGAGGCCAGATTCCGCCGGGCCGGGGAGTCCGTCCGGGAGGCAGAGGCGGCGCGTGCACGCCAGGCGGCATGCCAAGCCCCCGGCCCGACTCCGCCCGAGGCGACGACGACTTCCGAGGCCACCCACGACGAGGCCGCGGGCGCGCCGCTCGGGCCCGACCCCTCGGGCGACGCTTGGGACGAGCCAGCTTCGGGGACGCCCCCGAGTCCGGCACGTCAATCGGCGGGCCGAGCCGCGCGGCACCCACACCGAGGCGGCTCTCCCCTCTGCCTTCCGCTGCCCCACTGAGCGCGGAGCCCCTCCTACAGGCCTTGGCCGCCGCGAACAACACGGTGCTGGACGGGTTAGGTGCCCAGATGGAGGCCCTACAGGCGGAGCGGGCGGAGCTCGACGCGGCGTGGGCGCGCGTCGAGGAGGGGCGGCGCTCGGTGGAGGCCATGGTGGAGGCGGGCCGCAAGGCACACCGCCGGCACGCCTCACAGCTCGAGGCCCGTCGTAGGGAGCTGGCGGAGATCGCCAGGGAGGTGGAGGAGGAGCGGGAGACTGCCCTCATCGCCACCGCCGTGCTCGACGAGGCGCGGGACGACCTCCGCCTCCAATACGGGAGCCGGGTAGCGGAGCTGGAGGAGAAGCTCGACGCCGCCCGGGGAGTCCTCGACGCCGCCGCTGCACGGGAACGGCATGCGGCGGAGAACGAGGCGGCGTCCCGGCAGCGCGAAGAGGCCCTTGAGGCTCGCGCCACGGCGCTGGAGGAGCGCGCCCGCGCCCTGGACGCGAAGGAAAGAGACCTGGCGGACCGCGAGGCCGCTGTCGCCACTCCGGAGGCAACACTGGCGGCGCACGAGGCCGCCTGCGCCGAAGAAGAGTCCGCACTCCGCCTCCGCGAGGACGAGCTCACCCAGTAGGGGCTAGCTCTCGAGGAGGCCGAGGCCGCGGCGCAGCGGCTGGCGGACAGCCTGTTCCTCCGCGAGGCAGCGCGGGAGGAGCAGGCGTGCCGCAATCTGGAAGGCGCCCGCGCCGAGAGGGCCGCACTGGATCAGCGGGCCGCAGAGCTCGAGGCGCGGGCGAAGGAGCTGGACGCGAGAGCGCACAGTGGCGGGGCGGCCGCGGGCGACGGCGACCTAGCCGCCCGCCTCGTAGCCGCCGAACATACCATCGCCGAGCTGCAGGGCGCGCTGGACTCGTCCGCCGGGGTGGTCGAGGCCCTCCGCTTGGCGGGCGAGGTAGGGCCCGGCATGCTTCGGGACGCCGTCTCCCGTCTAGACCGCGCCGGGCGGCAGGAGGGCCTCTGGGGCGGGCGGTGCGCGAAGTACGCCGCCAACCAGGGGGGCCTCGCCCTGCGCCTCTCAGAGATGGCCGGGGTCCTCAAGCGGCTCCCCGAGGAGCTCGAGGAGACGATCAAGTCGTCCTCGAGGGACCTCGCCCGGGGGGCGGTGGAGCTCGTGCTGGCAAGCTACCAGGCCAGGGACCCTGACTTCTCCCCGTGGGCAGCGCTGGAAGAGTTCCCTCCCGGAACCGAGGACGGCGCGCACGCGCAGGTCCGAGACGCCGCCGACCACATCGTCCACAGCTTCGAGGGTACGGCCCCTCGGCTCGCGTTCGCCCTCGACTCCGACGAGGAGGGCGGTGACGACGGTGCGGACGACAGCGACGACGAGGCCGGCGACCCGGGCGCGTCGGAGTGAGCCCCCAGGCCCCCGCCAATCTTAATAACTTTTTCTTCTTTTTCCGAGGCCTTCGGGCCCCCTTCTTGTATAGACTGATTTATTCTGCAATCAAGTAAAGAGGGAATTTCTGCATCAGCTCTGTTTGTTGTGTGTATGAGACGAGGATGGTCTGTGCCGTGGTCCTTCTGTGTCTTGGCTTGAACAAGGGCTCGTGCCCAGGTCCTAGCCTCAAACGGCGCGGGTCGGGGCTAGTGCCTGGGGAGATCCACGTTTCGAGACTGGCCAGGCCGGGAGCGCGGTGACCGAGGGTTATGGATGACCCGATTGTGGGCCTTTGCCGATTCCCCCCCGGAGTTCACCACGCCCCGGGGCACGGCTCGGTTCTGGGCCCCGTTTGGCGATTTTAGCCGGCCCAGGCCACCGAGGGCAGGGTCGGGCACGAGCGTGCTAATTCAAGCCAAGATTCTTTAAAAGGAAACGATGGCACAGACACAGTCCTCAGGAAATCAAAAATGCTTTTATTGAAATACGGAAGAGAAAAAAGGTAAGTATATGCATGTGGTAGCCCCCGGCCAACCCTGCACGCCCGGGGGGGGGGTGCGGGGTTGGCCCGAGCCCGAGACATGACACCCGACCCCCACTAGGGGTAGAAGCGACGAAGGTGCTCGATGTTCCACGGGTTAGGCAGCTCTGTGCCGTCGCCTGTGGCCAGCCGAACGGAGCCCGGCCGGGGGACGCCGATCACTCGATACGGACCCTCCCACATTGGTGAGAGCTTGCTCAGTCCATCACACGTTTGGACGCGGCGTAGGACGAGGTCGTCGACGCAGAGTGATCGGGCCTGGACGTGGCGCTGATGGTAGCGCCGCAGGCTCTGCTGGTAGCGTGCGGCTCGGAGGGCCGCGCGCCGTCTTCGCTCTTCCAAATAATCGAGGTCGTCTCGGTGAAGCTGATCTTGATCAGCCTCGCAATACATGGTGACCCGAGGGGACCTCAGGGTGAGCTCAGATGGGAGGACCGCCTCCGCGCCGTAGACGAGGAAGAAAGGCGTTTCCCCGGTTGCTCAGCTTGGCGTGGTTCGGTTCGCCCAGAGCACCGCTGGCAGCTCCTCGATCCACGAGTCGCCGTGCTTCTTGAGGATGTTGAAGGTCTTGGTTTTGAGGCCCTTGAGGATTTCCGCGTTGGCGCGCTCCACTTGGCCATTGCTTCTCGGGTGGGCGGGGGAGGCGAAGCAGAGCTTGATGCCCATATCTTCGCAGTAGTCACCGAAGAGCTCAATAGTGAACTGGGTGCCGTTATCCGTAATGATACGGTTAGGCACCCCAAACCGAGCAGTGATGCCCCTGATGAATTTAAGCGCGGAGTGCTTATCGATCTTGATGACCGGATAAGCCTCGGGCCACTTAGTGAACTTGTCGACAGTGACATACAGATACTCGAACCCGCCCGGGGCCCGCCTGAACGGACCCAGGATATCGAGCCCCCAGACAGCAAACGGCCACGAAAGAGGTATGGTCTGCAGGGCCTGGGCCGGCTGATGGGTTTGCCTGGCGTGGAACTGGCACGCCCTGCACCGCCGGACCAGGTCGACCGCATCGTTGAGAGCCGTCGGCCAATAGAAACCCTGGCGAAAGGCCTTGCCAACCAAGGTGCGTGAGGCGGAGTGGGCTCCACACTCGCCTTCATGGACATCGGCGAGAAGCTCGACGCCTTGTTCCCGAGGAATGCACTTCAGGAGGACTCCGTTAGCCGCGCGCCGATAGAGGGTCCCTTCCACCAGCACGTAGCGCTTGGAGATGCGGCGGACGCGTTCACTCCCTTCGCGGTCCTCGGGTAGAGTCTTATCTGCGAGGTACGCCTGGATCTCGGTGATCCAAGCAATCAATCTAGGGGAGCTGGGAGCGCTCCCCTCGGGTCCCGAGGCCTGGACTCCGACGGGCCTCGGGGGCCGTTCAGGCGCGTCCGTCTCCCCTAGGGGGTCGGGTCGCGCCGACGGCTGGGCAAGCCTTTCTTCAAAGGCGCCCGCTGGGGTCTGGGCTCGCGAGGAAGCGAGCCTTGAGAGTTCGTCAGCGACCGCGTTATCCCGTCTGGGTACGTGCCGAAGCTCTATCCCGTCGAAGTGGCGTTCCATACGCCGCACCTGGCGCACGTAAGCGTCCATATGCGGGTCAGAGCACCGGTACTCCTTACAGACCTGGTTAACGACCAACTGGGAGTCGCCTAACACCAGGAGGCGGCGGATCCCCAGTCTTGCTGCCACTCTGAGTCCCGCAAGGAGTCCCTCGTACTCCGCCATATTGTTGGTCGCCCGAAAGTCGAGGCAGACCAGGTATCTGAGGATGTCTCCGCTCGGCGAGGTCAACGTGACCCCCGCACCGGCGCCCTGAAGAGACAGGGAGCCGTCGAACTGCATCACCCAGTAGGCGGTGTGAGGCAGCTGCGAGGGGCCCGAGCTGGCCTCGGGGGCGGAGACGGGCTCGGGAGCTGGGGTCCACTCCGCCACAAAGTCGGCGAGGGCCTGGCTCTTGATCGCGTGGCATGGTTCAAAGCGCAAATCGAATTCAGAGAGTTCGATTGCCCATTTCACCACCCGTCCGGTACCCTCTCGGTTATGCAAGATTTGGCCGAGGAGGTAAGACGTAACCACCGTGACCCGATGCGCTTGGAAATAATGGCGCAACTTCCTCGAAGCCATCAGAATAGCGTAAAGCATCTTCTGGGCCTGAGGGTATCGGGTCTTGGCGTCCCGGAGGGCCTCGCTAACGAAGTAGACGGGCCGCTGCACCTTTCGGCGGGGCCGATCCTCTTCGCCAGGGGCCGCCTCTCCAGGGCGCTCTTCGTCCGAGAGGCCGCGCGGGGCGCACTCGGCTTCTGTGCCGACGACCTCGGGGTCAGAGGGCGACAGGCGCGGCCTTCCCGCAGTGGCCCCAGGGCCATCCTGGGGGTCGGGGGCGCTTGGCACCGTCGGACAAGCAGGCGGAGGGCCAGCTCCGGCCGTCGGGGGCCTCTCCTCCCTGCTCTCTCCCGGGTCGAGTCGACACAGGGTGGGGATGCGCGGAGTGAGGGTTGTCCTCGTCGCGCTCCACGACCAACGCCGCGCTGACCACCTGCGGGGTTGCCGCCAGGTAGAGTAGCAACGGCTCTTCTGGCTCCGGGGCGACCAGGACTGGGGGAGAACTGAGGTACGCCTTCAACTAAGTGAAGGCCCGCTCAGCCTCCTCCGTCCAGGTAAACGGCCCGGAGCATTTGAGGAGCTTAAATAGGGGTAGTGCCTTCTCTCCCAGCCTCGATATGAACCGACTTAGGGCGGCCATGCAGCCGGTGACGCATTGCACATCCCTAAGCTTGCTGGGGGGGCGCATCTGCTCTATAGCTCGTATCTTCTCGGGGTTGGCCTCGATGCCTCGGGCAGAGACCAAGAACCCGAGAAGCTTGCCCGCAGGCACGCCGAACACGCACTTATCGGGGTTCAGCTTTATGCGGGCGGAGCGGAGACTTTCGAAAGTTTCCGCTAGATCCGAGAGTAAGGTCTCTTGGTTGCGCGTGTTCACAACCAAGTCATCAACATAGGCCTCAACATTGCGTCCTATCTGGCTACCCAAAGAAATTCGAGTAGTACGTTGAAAAGTAGGACCCGCATTCTTTAACCCGAAAGGCATTGTCGTATAACAATAAGTTCCTATGGGGGTAATGAATGCAGATTTTTCCTCATCCTCCCTAGCCATGCGAATCTGATGATAACCAGAGTATGCATCTAGAAAACACAAAAGGTCGCACCCCGCGGTGGAGTCGACAATCTGATCTATGCGTGGCAGGGGGTAAGGGTCCTTAGGACATGCCTTGTTAAGGTCGGTGTAGTCGATGCACATCCGAAGCTTGCCGTTCGCCTTGGGAACGACGACCGGGTTCGCCAGCCACTCCGGATGGATGACCTCACGGATGAATCCGGCCTCCAGAAGTCGCGCCACCTCCTCGCGGATGAAGGCTTGACATTTCGGGGCCTGCCGCCGCACTTTCTGCCGGACCGGCCTTGCGCCCGGCCGCACGGCGAGACGGTGCTCAATCACCTCCCTGGGGACCCCGGGCATGTCCGCCGGTCTCCAGGCGAAGACGTCGGCGTTTGCCCGCAGGAAGGAGACGAGCGCGTCTTCCTATTTGTCGTCCAGAAGACCACCGATTCGTGTGGTCTTGGACGGGCCGTCGCCCAGGGCAACCTCCTTGACCGGGACCTCGTCGCACGTGACCATCCGCTGCCTTGGGGCGGCCTGGACGGAGGTGCTGAGCCTCTCGTCGCCACCCGTGGGCTTGGACACCGCGGCGAGGTGGTCCGCGCGCTGCTCCATACAAGCAAGCGCGACTTTGAGGTCGCCATGGACGGTGATGGGGCCACCGGAGCCCGGCATCTTCATCTGGAGATAGGCGTAGTGGACCGCCGCCATGAACTTCACCAACGCGGGCCTCCCCAGGACCGCGTTGTAGGGCAGACTGAGGTCCGCCACATCGAAGTCCACCCGCTCCGTGCGGAAGTTGGCGGAACCACCGAAGGTGACCGGGAGGTCGATATGACCCAGCGGCCAGGTGTGCCCCGGCGTCACACCGATGATCGGCTGGGACGGCCGGAGCACCATCCCCGGGGCCTTGATGGCGTCAAAGGCTGCGGGGGAAAGGATGTTGAGGGCCGCACCCCCGTCTATGAGGACACGCCCCAACTTCACATTGCAAACGGTGGGGGAAACCACCATCGCGATCTGTCCTCCCCGGGCAATGCACTGCGGGTGGTCGGTCTGGTCGAAGGTGAGGGCGACCTCCGACCACCGCGCCCGCCGCGTCGCCTCATCGGTAGGGGCCGCGGCCAGAAGCTCTCGCTTCATGGCCTTGAGGCTCCGGCGAGAAGCGTGAGCGCACGCTCCCCCATCGACGGTGGCGACGGTGGCCTCAGGCTCCTGGAACCCCAGGTCATCGTCGCCATCATCGATGTCCTCGGGGGTGGCCTTCTGCTTGGCCTCACCTCGCCGGTTGCCGGCGGGAGCCGCCGGGGCCTTGCCCTCACGGCGCTCCTGCCTCTTCTCCTCCTCCTACTTCCTCGTCCGCTCAGCCAAACTTTTGACCGCGCGGCAGTCCGCGAGGTCATGGAGGGAGGTGTTGTGCACGGTACACCACTTGCCGGTCGGGCGCTCCCTGCTGGGAGCGCCGGCCTCCTTCTTTTTGTCGCTCGCAGGCCTCCCCTTTCGGGGGGCCCGCGAAGCGCCCTCGACGGCGAGGACATGACCCTCGTCGTCGGAATGGGTCGACCTCTTCTTCCTCCTCCTGTCCCGCCGCCCTAACCGGGCGGCGGACCCGGGGGCGGCCGGAACTGCCACACCAGAACCGGAGGAGTTCCAGGTCCAGGCCTCCTCCCTGCGAGCCACACGGTCCGCGAGCTCAAAAAGCTGCGCGGTGGTCTGGGGCTCCTTGGAGGCGATCTTCTCGAGCATGCGGTTGTGCCGCACGCCCCCCCTGAACGCGTAGATCACCGCGTGTGCGGGGATGCACGGTATGGTGTTGCGGACTTGACAGAACCGCTGGATGTACGAGCGAAGAGACTCATCGTCCCTTCACTGTACCGCATGCAAGTCCGCTTTTTCGCCTGGGCGCGGATATGTGCCCTGGAAGTTCGTGGTGAACTGCTGGCACAAATCCTCCCAAGAGTGGACCGACGCGGGTGGCAAGTTCATTAGCCAACCCCGCGCCTGACCCTTCAGGGCCATGGGGAAGAAATTCACCATGACCCTGCCGTCACCCCCGGCGGCCTCGATCTCGGTCGTGTAGATCTGGAGAAACTCGGCGGGGTTGACGCTTCCGTCGTATTTTTCGGTGATGGTGGGCCGGAACCTTGGGGGCCAACGGACGTTCCGAAGGCTCGCCACAAAGGCTCGACAGCCGGCACCGCCAACCGGGGACACGAGGAAGCGCCCTCCGTTGCGTGGGCGGCGCGACGAGTGTCGCGCCGGCGCTCGATATCGAGGCGGGCATCCGGCCCCCCACGCACATCTTCTTGGGTCGGAGGCGTTGACGAGGGAATGGCGGACGAACGGCGGATAACGGCCGCCGCTCGCCGCGCCCTCCACCTCGACGACATGGAGCCGGCGGCGGCAGCGCCAGAGGCCTCGGTGGCGGAGGACCGCCCGCCGGCACCTAGGCGCTGCTGCGCCGTCATGACCAAGTCGGCCACGTCATCCAGCCAACATCGGGCTGGGGTCTCTGGATCGGGGACGACGGGCGGGTGACGCAGCAGCGCGCCCGCAGCCTGGAGCGCGCCCTGGGGCGAGCCGCCATCACCGTAGACGAGGCGGCGACGCGCCCCGTCTCGCCGTCCTCCCCCGTCGCCCGCGGGCGGCGAAGTCACGGATCCTCCGACCTCCCCGAGCGCCTCCCCCCGCCCAAGATTTCGGCGAGAGGGGGACGGTGGGGTGCGAGCCCGACGGCGCGGGTTCTGCTCCCCGTCGTCACCGCTAGCGTTTGGAGAGAGGCTGTGCGCCACTGCCCGTTCGGCCATTGGGCTGAGCGGGAGAAGCTTGGCGCACACGAAAGAGGACGAGGGCTTCAAAAGACACGCGCGCCCCCTACCTGGCGCGCCAGATGACGGAGCGTGGGGCTCCTCACCGGGAGACCGCGCAGGCCCCCCTTTGCCGGTTCGGCCGGGGGCGCTAGGTGACGTTCTTCGCCCTCGATCTGAGGAACGTCAGCGAGAGAGGAAGTGCACAAGACACGGGCGACGTAGACAGGTTCGGGCCGCTGAGAAGCGTAACACCCTACTCCTGTGTTCTGGTGGATCTGTGTGTGAAGGAATACAGAGAGCTCGAGAGCGAGCCAGAGTTCAGGCTCTAGAACTCCTCTTTTTCTCCTCTCCCCTTTTTTTTTTCTCTTTCTCTCTTAGGCCTGGGCCTCCTTTTTATCTGGTCAGGGGTCACCACAGGGGCCTCAAGCTGCCTAAGAAAAGAAACATTCTTTTTACAATGAGGGCTAGTCTACAGCCGGAAGTGACCTCTGACAAGCACAGCACACGTCTTCTGCTCCGCTCGTCAGCTCTCTCGGTGGACGCCCGTTTCAACCTTCATTTAATGGCCAGCGACTTCCTTGCCATACTTGCGCTGAAGCCTGGAATGGATCTGACCGGGACTGACGTGCTAACTCCAGGAGTTAGCACGCCGGCTCCGGGTAGGGACGAGAGCCAGGAAGCTCTCATCATTCCGACAGGACGGGGCGAGGCGTGTGATAGGCCGCCTGTTGCCACATAACCCGCGATCTGACCGGTCTGTGACCGGTCATACACCACGACCGATCACGGACCGGATAAGCGTGCGCTGCGCCGCATTAAATGCGGCGTGGCGCGCTCGTCCAACCCGCTATAAATGCTGTTAGGTGAGCCCCGCTGTGCTCACCTAACCCACACACGTGGCGCCAAAACCACAGGGGGTCGGGGCGTCCCAGCCCTCGGGGCCGAAACGGGAGCGGCCCGACCCCTCGGGGAGACAGAGGGAGGGGTGGCCACGTCTCCCTCGGGCCCGATCCCCCCCGAGGGGGTCAGGCCACGTGGGTGACCGCGGCTACCCAAGCCTCAAGTCACGATACCCCCGGCCCCATGTCACCGACATTGTTAAAGCCTAAGCAGGGGTTAATTTTAATTTAGGGGTAGAGTGACACGAAGCAAAGCTGATCAAATCCTCATAATGAAGTAATTCTAAGTGGAAGAAGAATTAGAAAGCACTCAATTCATATACTTCTAGTATACACTCAAATTCTAGTTTACATCTGTTAGTATATAATCGTGTGGCCAATACCCCCTAACAGTTACTTACGACAACCTATCATGGCCGTCCAACTGGGGCAAAATACGGAGGAGTACCCTCCCCAGGAATTTGTGTTAGGAATATATACTAACGTGGAGGAATACCTGTACTGAACTGTCACCATCAGCGGCCCACCTCTACTGTCCCGCAGCATATATGCCCAATTAATGATATTTAATAATCTAAGCACCGCGCTTACATTACTAAATACTACTCTACACCAAATTAATGACATAGAGCAACTGATAAATCATACATTAAACCCGCACCATTGCACCTCTCTGGTAAGCTACCCACACAATCAGTACGACACAGATATAAAGTAAGAACAGTACTCAGACTAAACAATGTATGAAAGATATATAAAGAAGAATATTTCATTAATATCGAAAGTATTACAGAAGAGAATACAAGAGCTGCTAGAGCCATACCGAAACTCTTCCGAAGACTCTGAGGACTCCTAATACTATTCTACTCTACTCCACTTAGCAGTAAGATACTAATACTAAAGTATGAAGAGGAATTTTAGCTTGCTTGAGTGTGTTGAGAGAGTGAATGAGCTCCTCCTCTTATAGGGCAGGTATGACGGTTGTAGTCATACGAATTGTCCATTTTACTCTCACAACCGTCATTGAGGAGTGATCTGGACCGTCCACGTGGAGGGCCAGCCGGAGCTGACGCCATCAGGGTTCGGCTGAACCTGGGTCGGCCAACAGGCCTCCAGCGTCGGGTATGGCACTGACAGGTGGGTCCTCTCGTCGGTTGTGACAGTTAAGGCGGTTTCTGTCACGCCCGGAATTTCTATCCAAAATTCCAAACGCTTACATGTGTGTTAAACCCTCGTCCAGGAATCAACCGTGGCACACAATGACAAATTAATAATAGAGTACAAATAAATAACTAATTAATACTCGCAAATAATAAAATATTACAGAGGTAGATAGTTCCTCTCAAAGAATAACATTCTACGCAGCGGAAAAAATAAAACTATAACAAACTACGGAACAGCTATGGCAACTCCACTCCACAGGCATCTTAACCAAGAACAAGCCTAATCCTCCAGATCATCACCTTCACTGAGATACTCCTCTTCTGATGAATGAATATTGCAAGAATGAGCATATGACATACTCAACAAGCCACACAGCAAATATGCAAGTGCACAGGATAACAAAGAATGGCATAATATAGCTCATTTGCAGAAAACAGCATTTAATAAATATTTAAGAGAATAGTAAAAACAGTTGAATAATTAATCAATATTAAATAACACCATACAACACACCCGTGTTGCATAGGCCCAACCACATTTGAACAACCAACCCCAGTTGAACAAATGAAACCTCCAAACCAGGAATTATCCATTCCAGACCAGGAATTAAATTAATTATCACATTATTACCATTTATGAGTAGTGTGAGACTAATCACGAAAAACATTGCTCAACTCACCCATAACCGCGGGTACGGCTATTCGAATAGTTTAAACTCTGATCAGAGGTGTACCACTGTACCCACAAGACACAACCCCACATCATGTCACTATGTGCCTCAATACCACCACGGTACCTCGGAAAGGAGTCGTGACAATACCCCTCGCACAACATAACCCATTACAGTGCACCTTTCCTGGATCATAATCACCCCCTTTAAAACAAGGCATGGACTCCCCAGCGACCCCCGTGGACTTCTCGCCACTTCTCAGTCTGGCGCACTATAATGAATCACGTTATACAAAAGATAAAGCCGTTGCCCACGCTGGCTTGTGGCTGGCACGATAAATGTTTCACAACAGTAGCTCGCGAACCGGTCCTTAATTGTCATGAGCACAACCATCAAAACCATATGCTCACAACCCACCTTAACCAGGTTTTGATTATCAATTAATTAACTGTCACGTCCTGATAAATTCATCCCGAAATAAAAATCATTTTCTAAAAGGAATAATAGAATTAATTAAAATTCGAAAAGAAATTGGCAAACATTAAAATACGTACAAGAAAAATTCAAATGTGGCCTGGAGAATTTTTGTTAAATTCCCCTTGGTCAAAAAGGAGCCCTCAAATTTTAGTGGAATTTTCAGAGCACAAATAATAATTGAGAAGAAATAAACAAAGTTAAAATGGTTTTATAAAAAGAAAAATCCTAAAAAGTTCCCTTTCCCTCCCCCTCTCCCTCTTGGGCCGGCTCGGCCCACCTCGCTCTTTCCCTCTCTCTCCTCCCCGCGGCCCACTCGGCCTCTCCCCGCGCGCGCGCCGCTGACGGGCGGGCCCGCCCGCCACCCTCGCTGACGGGTGGGGCCCACCTGTCATCGCCTACCTCGCGCCGCTCCCGCCGCCCGCCCGTGCCCTAGCGCCGCCGCCGCCGCCGAATCCGCCGCATCCCGCCGTCCCCGCGCGCCATAAAGAGGGGGAAATCACTCCCCGTGATTCCCTCCCTCCTTTCCCCCGCTTTCCCCTCTCTCTCTCCCTCGGATTCGTCCGGATTCGCTCCCGCAAACTTCGCCGGCGCATCAATGGCGGCCGAGATTTCCGCGGCCGATTCCTCCCCCTCCGGCCGCTCTCTCCCCCTCCCGACGCTATTTAATCGTTCCCCGTGCCTCCCTCCTCCGTTTCCGCCGCTCGCCGCTCTCTCTCCCCGTCGGAATCGTGCCCGCGCCGTCGTCCTCTCTCTCCGCCGTCGCCGACGAGCTCCGGTTCGCCGCCGCCGTCGCTCCGGACTTCCTCCCCTCTCGGCGTCGCCTCCTTCGGCTTCGCCGCGTCCTCGTCGACCCCGTCCACTCCTCCGTTTCGCCCGCCGACCGCCGGAGCATCGCCGTCCTCGTCGACCCGAGCCGCGCCGCCGCCTTCCTCCGCTCCGGTCGTCGTTTCCGCCGTCCTCGTCGTCCCGGGGTGAGCCGTGGACCGCCTCCTTCGCTTCCCCCTTCCCTCCCCTCTCTCGGCCGCCGCTCCGCCGCGCCGTTGGTCGCCGGCGGCGACCATCGGGGCGCGGGTGCGCCGCCTCCCGTCGGCCGTGCCGGCGAGGCCGCCTTTGGGCGCGCCCCGCGGCTGCCAGGTGGGGCCCAGCCGTCAGCCGCCCGCGCCCGCGGGTACGGCTGACGCGTGGGACCCACGGCGCCGGCCGGCGTCAGCCGCGTGCGCCCGGTCCACCGTGGACCGAGAGGCTGACGCGTGGGCCCCACTCCCGTGGACCCGGTCCGCGCGCCCTCTCTCTCGGCTGACGCAATAAATCCGTTTTTTTTAATTAAAATTTAAATGAAGAAATTCGCAAATATCCATTTAAAGAGCATATAAACTTCAAATGGCCATAACTTGGCCATTTGAACTCGGAATTGGACCGTTCAAGTCTCTAATTTTTCCTTAAGAAGTCAAGAACCCATTTTTGTGCTTTGTTTCTGCTTGTTATATGGAGTTTATTAGAGTAAAAGCCTTTTCTTTTCCGTTGGTCGTGTAGACGCTGCAGCTTCGGAAGATCCGCTCTTCGTGGAAGTTGAAGCCGACGTTTGAGAAAGCGAGCAAGGCAAGTCACATCATCCTTGAGCATATTGAATCCCAGTTTATAAAATTATTTTGATTTAAATTAATGCATTACCGCTTTATTTAAATTCCCGCGTAACCACTGTTTTATTTAGCCATGCCTATTTATCATTGTTAAGACATTATTATTGCTATTGTTATTATTACCTTGTTCACCCTAGGAAAATAAAACCCCAACTAGTGGGTACTCTATTTATGGTTCCACTAGTATGAATTTAGGTAGATGCTTCGCTGATTAATTAGGCAACATTAGGTGGTTTTTATAACTTTAGACTTTGGGAATTCTCATATCATTTGGACACTATGGAATGGTTGGCTTATGTTGGAATTGGACACACACCTCCCCCTCTATTCAAAACCCCCAAAATGGTTTAGGCTGGGCTCGAGGTGCGTGGTTGGGTTTTGTTAGTCGTACCTCGGGTACTATAAGGATTAAGCTCGGGCCTCTGTTGCAAAGCACTACCGTACTTCCACATGTCTAGTGGGTAAGGCTTAGTTTGTGGCTCAGTCTGGTTATAAACAAAAGTACACGGATTGGAGATGGATGAAGTCGGGGGTCGATGGACATTCTCCAGGGCAAATGAAGGCTACACGAGCTGCGGCCCGGTAGTCGAGATGTCATGGCAGAGGGTTGGTGCCCTGCTGCTAGGGGCTCAGTCCTGCCTGCCTGTCCCGGAGGTTCCGGCCGTAGGTGGGATTGGGTCGGTACTCTTGTCTATGGCTAGGATGGGTTGGAAACTATGTCACGTCTTCCGTCTGTATACCGTGGTGGTATGTGGCACGTGGTTGCACGTGAGGAAGATGTGTCTTGTGGGTAAAGATGTACACCTCTGATCAGAGTATAATCTATTCGAATAGCCGCGCCCTCGGTTATGGGCAAGCCGAGCAATGTACCCAAGTCAGTGTTTTAATTCTTAAAATTTGCTCAACAACTAAAATGTGGAATGGTTGGCCTGGGTTGGCTTGGGACGAGCTGGGACCCAGGGTCGGGTTGCCAGTTCGGTCTGAATCATCGTAGGCCTTGGGTTAAGGCAGGTTCGTGAGGGTTCACGGCCTTGATTAATAACACTGTGTAACTCTAGGATCGTCTTATAAAATGGCTTTGGGCAACTAAGTGACTTTTAAATGCTGTTTACTGCAAAACTTAACCCCCATATTATTATCCCCTTGTACTCCCTTGCATTAATTATGCATCTCCGGTGTGGCTTGCTGAGTACTGTGGTTGTACTCATTCTTGCTCAATCCTTCCCCTCTTCAGTGAGAGAAGCTTTGGAGAAGATGTCTTAGGTGGAGTCCTGGCTTATACCCCAGTTGAGCACCTGTGAAGATGGAGCCGTAGGCCCGCTAGTCCGCTGCTGTTTATTTTTGATTGTCAGGCCTTAAGTGCCTTTGTAATAGTGTAAATGTTATCGATATAATAAAGATGTGTCTTTTATATCATGTTTGTGTGGTGTACCCCGGCTTTTCCTGGGACGGGGATTAATACACTAGCGTTCGGGAAAAGGCAATTTTCTCGGTCGCGACAAGCTGGTATCAGAGCCATCTCGACTGTAGGATAAGCCAAGTGGATAAAACCTAAGGACATATTTTATAAATAAAACTATTTGCGAAAGTTCCTTTTTCTCCTTCCCCTAATGCTATTTGCAAAAGGTTTACTCCCTTCTTCCTTCTTCGGATTTCAACTAGTACTAGATGGTCAGGTCAGTGAAGAAGAAGACATCGTCAGTTGTTTGCCGAAGCTCCGGAAGACTGCAGGATCCGCTAGCGAAGTGGAGGAAGCAGTAAAGATCTTGGAGAACCCGTCGCAGAACCTAAGCCACCCTTTAGTGTTTCGTTTGTCGTGTGTTTCCTTGCTTGTGTGTGTAGCGCATGGTTTGCATCGGTGGGTTGTGATGTAACCATGCTAGGTTGTTTGCTTAATCAACCTGCAGAATAAGCAAAACAAACAACACATCAACAAAAAGAGTTAGTTCCTTTAAGGTCTTGTCCCTAGTTCTGGTCTATTCTTTCCTTGTATGCTTCCCCTCTCAACCTCTACCTTGTGACAGATGGATAATACTGGTAACAAAGGCTATGGGAATGATGGATCCGATGACTCAAGAACCCAAGCCAATGGGAATGAGAGAAGCATCAACGAAACCTCACCAGAGCTAATCCAAGTTGTGGTTAACCAAACCAACATGTTGGCAACAGCCTTTCAACTATTACAGAATTGGAACAACCCAGCAGGGGCAACCAACGTTCAAGTGCCTACAGTCCAGCAACAGTGCAAGTTATCAGAATTTCTCAAAACTGAGCCTCCAACCTTTGCCATTGCCGTCGATCCTATGGAAGCCAGTGATTGGTTGCGCACAATCGAGAAGAAGCTAGGGTTGATTCAGTGCACCGACCAGGAGCGGGTTGGCTTCGCAACTCATCAGCTGGTTGGACCGGCTTCAGAGTGGTGGGATAGCTACGAAGCATCACGGCCAGAAGGACATACCATCACCTGGAACGAGTTTTCATCTGTATTCAGGAGATCACATGTTCCCGCAGGAATGATCACACTAAGAAAACGAGAGTTTCGCTACCTGAAGCAAGGAGATTTGACCGTCACAGAGTACCTGCACGAGTTCTATCGTTTGGCTCACTATGCACCAGAAGATGTGGAAACGGATGAAGACAAACAAGAGAAGTTTCTCCAGGGGTTAAAAGATGAGCTTGCAGTGCAACTACTCCTAGAGGATTATGAAAATTTTGAGAAACTTGTGGACAAAGCCATGCAACTTGAAAGTGAGCATAATCGGATGACGAACTGCAAGAGAAGGATGGTCAACAACCCAGTATTTCCAGGTGGTAACCAAGGACAGCGCACTGAGCCACTTCAGATCACCGGATCTTCTGTTGTGTATCAAGAGTTCCCGCCCCAAGAAGATGAACGCAAGGCAGACAACAACAATAGCACTACTAATGCTGATAATACCACCAACCACCATGGTTCTTGCCCCATTCATGACCACTTAGATCAAGCGTGCAATGTCAACATCATTCACCAAGATATCGACGATAGTATCAATGAAGGCACCCAGAATGACAACCCTAGCAATTTTGACTCTGAGAAAGACTCCAATGGTGATAGCAACTATGGTACCACTGATGCCAATGTTAGCAAGGATTTCCAACCACCAATTCCAACTCCAAGTCAGAATGATCGTCCTCAGACGGATAGCTCAGCAAAGAAGACGTTGATTTGCTACAATTGCAAAGAACCAGGGCATTACTCGAGGGACTGCCTGCAACCAAGGCAAAATCGACCTCCACATTACCGCCAATTTACACGAAGCAGACATTCCAATCGTATTGTGGTCACTGGAGCAAACGCCGTACCCGTGAGGCCTCGTGTTAATCAGAACCCATAGCAGAAACAATGCACCAATGCTCCTCCTGCTGCACCTGACTCTGCAATAAATCATAGCAACCATTCTCTGCACCGACAGCCTCAGCAAAGAATTGTCGTCGATGGAAGAAGTTGTGTCTCTCCCCGACCTACTCCAGGCCGAGCCAAGGGCAATCAACCTCCGGAGGGCGATACCAAGCAGAAGACCGTCATCCGCTTCAACCAGCAATCAGAAGGAAGCTTCTCCTGCGAATGATAGCATTATGCAGTCCTATCACATCATCACAGGACCAATCAAGGATGCAGTCACTAGGACAATGCCAGCTATATCTCTCCAGAATCAAAATGAGCAGCCGTGTTTGTGGTTTTCAGTTCGCTACCTATCATTGTGTAATCGAAAGTTTGCAGCAATCATGTAATACATAAATATATTCATGTCTATAAACAGTGAGCTTGCTATGCTTATGGATGATTCATGTTGAGGATACAATGTACCGATGTTAAGCACCTTCCCTTTCTGTTTAAGGCAGTGCCTCGTAGTCTTGTAATACGGGAGAAATGTGTAATACAGACAAGTTCTAAGAGGATTCTTTTGGAAGATGCGGATATGTGATTATGTGTATAATTGTTTACTGTCAAAGGAGACCTAGGGTCTCATCTCAGAGGAACTATATTCTAACCTCGAGTTAATAACCAACCTGTTGATGGAAAAGAAAACCAACTAAACTGTGTTGGGTTAAAAAGCCAATGAGACAGTAGTTGGAGATAGGAGTTTGGATACGCCTTTTACAGATCAAGATAAGGACTGTTGGATGAAACCCATAAGGGTACCCGCCATGCCTCTACATTGATAAGTTCGGATATACCTGCAAACAGTAAAGAAGATCCAGGAGACATCAATATTTGAGAACATAGTAGTCGATGGTTGGTAATTAGTCTATCAGGTATCAGAAAAGGGTCAAAGGTGATATGGCAGAAGAACAATTTGGATGCTCCCCATCTCGGGGAGGCACTAAAGGTGATCATCGGCAATTAAACCCTAGTGGCATAGATACAGACAGCAAGCAATGTATTTCCCTGAAGGTAGTCAGTGCAGCTTTTTGACGAACCACATCAAGGTTTCACTGAAAGGCAGCAAGCCAAAGGACCTCATCGTCCCCAGAAGCGTCCGCAATCCACATTAAAGAATACCACCTGTTAGAGAAAAGCCGAAAGATGATTGATAAAAGAGATTGGCAAAGAGGTTCTCCAGCATGAAAGAAGTAGGCCGAAAGGTGATTGATAAACAGAAACATGCTCTGCATCGCTCAAGGAAGACCCCTGATAGTCATTGCCCCGCAACAGTCACCTTGTCATTAAGTAAGCAAGATGACCTAGGTAAAAGTGTTTCTATGAAGGCAAGGAGTGAAATCTTCAACTCGGTATCAGATGCTACACGGAGAGAAAAGTGCAAGCACCGGTAACCAGGTAATGCCATGTCTTGGGAGCTGATCCAATGGGAAAGAACACATCAAGGTTAAAGGTGTAAAGGAATACTTTGAATGCTAAATGATAACAAAGAGAATAGTGGGAAGTAAACTAAATGTAAAGAAAGTGAATCCGAGCTGCTTGTTCGTGAGAGCCATTCCCAGTTATGGAACCAGTGATATGTTTGAAGATAATCTATAGAGGTCAGATCAAAATCACATCCAACAACGAAGCTTCAGAGCTGGCAGGATCACGATCAGACAATAACAAGTCCAGCAGCAAAGTCATTTGGGGAGACGTCAAAGCATGTCAAGGGGGATAAGTTGGTTCTGTTACGAAACATAATTCAAAGGCAAAGTTATCGACCCTTGCATCGAATAGCAGAAGAAGTCAGCACCCGGAGAGCAGGAAAGCTAATATGAGGCAGTTGGTGGCAAGTTAGAAGTAAATGACAAGCATGGTAATCTCATGATGACAAGCATGGTATCCTAGTAATGACGAGCTGATCTCGACGCATGACATGAAGTGGGTAACTTGTATGAGGTTGACTCCAAAGATATGAACTATGCGAAGTTCTGGAACTGAAGCCCCATCTTCAAGTGCCGCAACCCAGTCGAAGTCAGCTAAAGGTTCAACCAGGGACAAGTCGGGTGAAGAGAAGATTCCATCTGCAATAGGAGATCAAGCCAAGCAGTTCCGAGTGGTGAAGTTTTGCTGAAAGTTTGTGAAGACGGAGCGGAAGAAGTCAGACAAGAGGAGAAGACCGCCCAACCTATCTTCTTGCTAGCCTCCTCGAATCTCGGGGACGAGATTCTTGTAAGGGGGGTGGATTTGTCACGTCCTGATAAATTCATCCCGAAATAAAAATCATTTTCTAAAAGGAATAATAGAATTAATTAAAATTCGAAAAGAAATTGGCAAACATTAAAATACGTACAAGAAAAATTCAAATGTGGCTCGGAGAATTTTTGTTAAATTCCCCTTGGTCAAAAAGGAGCCCTCAAATTTTAGTGGAATTTTCAGAGCACAAATAATAATTGAGAAGAAATAAACAAAGTTAAAATGGTTTTATAAAAAGAAAAATCCTAAAAAGTTCCCTTTCCCTCCCCCTCTCCCTCTTGGGCCGGCTCGGCCCACCTCGCTCTTTCCCTCTCTCTCCTCCCCGCGGCCCACTCGGCCTCTCCCCGCGCGCGCGCCGCTGACGGGCGGGCCCGCCCGCCACCCTCGCTGACGGGTGGGGCCCACCTGTCATCGCCTACCTCGCGCCGCTCCCGCCGCCCGCCCGTGCCCTAGCGCCGCCGCCGCCGCCGAATCCGCCGCATCCCGCCGTCCCCGCGCGCCATAAAGAGGGGGAAATCACTCCCCGTGATTTCCTCCCTCCTTTCCCCCGCTTTCCCCTCTCTCTCTCCCTCGGATTCGTCCGGATTCGCTCCCGCAAACTTCGCCGGCGCATCAATGGCGGCCGAGATTTCCGCGGCCGATTCCTCCCCCTCCGGCCGCTCTCTCCCCCTCCCGACGCTATTTAATCGTTCCCCGTGCCTCCCTCCTCCGTTTCCGCCGCTCGCCGCTCTCTCTCCCCGTCGGAATCGTGCCCGCGCCGTCGTCCTCTCTCTCCGCCGTCGCCGACGAGCTCCGGTTCGCCGCCGCCGTCGCTCCGGACTTCCTCCCCTCTCGGCGTCGCCTCCTTCGGCTTCGCCGCGTCCTCGTCGACCCCGTCCGCTCCTCCGTTTCGCCCGCCGACCACCGGAGCATCGCCGTCCTCGTCGACCCGAGCCGCGCCGCCGCCTTCCTCCGCTCCGGTCGTCGTTTCCGCCGTCCTCGTCGTCCCGGGGTGAGCCGTGGACCGCCTCCTTCGCTTCCCCCTTCCCTCCCCTCTCTCGGCCGCCGCTCCGCCGCGCCGTTGGTCGCCGGCGGCGACCATCGGGGCGCGGGTGCGCCGCCTCCCGTCGGCCGTGCCGGCGAGGCCGCCTTTGGGCGCGCCCCGCGGCTGCCAGGTGGGGCCCAGCCGTCAGCCGCCCGCGCCCGCGGGTACGGCTGACGCGTGGGACCCACGGCGCCGGCCGGAGTCAGCCGCGTGCGCCCGGTCCACCGTGGACCGAGAGGCTGACGCGTGGGCCCCACTCCCGTGGACCCGGTCCGCGCGCCCTCTCTCTCGGCTGACGCAATAAATCCGTTTTTTTTAATTAAAATTTAAATGAAGAAATTCGCAAATATCCATTTAAAGAGCATATAAACTTCAAATGGCCATAACTTGGCCATTTGAACTCGGAATTGGACCGTTCAAGTCTCTAATTTTTCCTTAAGAAGTCAAGAACCCATTTTTGTGCTTTGTTTCTGCTTGTTATATGGAGTTTATTAGAGTAAAAGCCTTTTCTTTTCCGTTGGTCGTGTAGACGCTGCAGCTTCGGAAGATCCGCTCTTTGTGGAAGTTGAAGCCGACGTTTGAGAAAGCGAGCAAGGCAAGTCACATCATCCTTGAGCATATTGAATCCCAGTTTATAAAATTATTTTGATTTAAATTAATGCATTACCGCTTTATTTAAATTCCCGCGTGATCACTGTTTTATTTAGCCATGCCTATTTATCATTGTTAAGACATTATTATTGCTATTGTTATTATTACCTTGTTCACCCTAGGAAAATAAAACCCCAACTAGTGGGTACTCTATTTATGGTTCCACTAGTATGAATTTAGGTAGATGCTTCGCTGATTAATTAGGCAACATTAGGTGGTTTTTATAACTTTAGACTTTGGGAATTCTCATATCATTTGGACACTATGGAATGGTTGGCTTATGTTGGAATTGGACACACACCTCCCCCTCTATTCAAAACCCCCAAAATGGTTTAGGCTGGGCTCGAGGTGCGTGGTTGGGTTTTGTTAGTCGTACCTCGGGTACTATAAGGATTAAGCTCGGGCCTCTGTTGCAAAGCACTACCGTACTTCCACATGTCTAGTGGGTAAGGCTTAGTTTGTGGCTCAGTCTGGTTATAAACAAAAGTACACGGATTGGAGATGGATGAAGTCGGGGGTCGATGGACATTCTCCAGGGCAAATGAAGGCTACACGAGCTGCGGCCCGGTAGTCGAGATGTCATGGCAGAGGGTTGGTGCCCTGCTGCTAGGGGCTCAGTCCTGCCTGCCTGTCCCGGAGGTTCCGGCCGTAGGTGGGATTGGGTCGGTACTCTTGTCTATGGCTAGGATGGGTTGGAAACTATGTCACGTCTTCCGTCTGTATACCGTGGTGGTATGTGGCACGTGGTTGCACGTGAGGAAGATGTGTCTTGTGGGTAAAGATGTACACCTCTGATCAGAGTATAATCTATTCGAATAGCCGCGCCCTCGGTTATGGGCAAGCCGAGCAATGTACCCAAGTCAGTGTTTTAATTCTTAAAATTTGCTCAACAACTAAAATGTGGAATGGTTGGCCTGGGTTGGCTTGGGACGAGCTGGGACCCAGGGTCGGGTTGCCAGTTCGGTCTGAATCATCGTAGGCCTTGGGTTAAGGCAGGTTCGTGAGGGTTCACGGCCTTGATTAATAACACTGTGTAACTCTAGGATCGTCTTATAAAATGGCTTTGGGCAACTAAGTGACTTTTAAATGCTGTTTACTGCAAAACTTAACCCCCATATTATTATCCCCTTGTACTCCCTTGCATTAATTATGCATCTCCGGTGTGGCTTGCTGAGTACTGTGGTTGTACTCATTCTTGCTCAATCCTTCCCCTCTTCAGTGAGAGAAGCTTTGGAGAAGATGTCTTAGGTGGAGTCCTGGCTTATACCCCAGTTGAGCACCTGTGAAGATGGAGCCGTAGGCCCGCTAGTCCGCTGCTGTTTATTTTTGATTGTCAGGCCTTAAGTGCCTTTGTAATAGTGTAAATGTTATCGATATAATAAAGATGTGTCTTTTATATCATGTTTGTGTGGTGTACCCCGGCTTTTCCTGGGACGGGGATTAATACACTAGCGTTCGGGAAAAGGCAATTTTCTCGGTCGCGACAAGCTGGTATCAGAGCCATCTCGACTGTAGGATAAGCCAAGTGGATAAAACCTAAGGACATATTTTATAAATAAAACTATTTGCGAAAGTTCCTTTTTCTCCTTCCCCTAATGCTATTTGCAAAAGGTTTACTCCCTTCTTCCTTCTTCGGATTTCAACTAGTACTAGATGGTCAGGTCAGTGAAGAAGAAGACATCGTCAGTTGTTTGCCGAAGCTCCGGAAGACTGCAGGATCCGCTAGCGAAGTGGAGGAAGCAGTAAAGATCTTGGAGAACCCGTCGCAGAACCTAAGCCACCCTTTAGTGTTTCGTTTGTCGTGTGTTTCCTTGCTTGTGTGTGTAGCGCATGGTTTGCATCGGTGGGTTGTGATGTAACCATGCTAGGTTGTTTGCTTAATCAACCTGCAGAATAAGCAAAACAAACAACACATCAACAAAAAGAGTTAGTTCCTTTAAGGTCTTGTCCCTAGTTCTGGTCTATTCTTTCCTTGTATGCTTCCCCTCTCAACCTCTACCTTGTGACAGATGGATAATACTGGTAACAAAGGCTATGGGAATGATGGATCCGATGACTCAAGAACCCAAGCCAATGGGAATGAGAGAAGCATCAACGAAACCTCACCAGAGCTAATCCAAGTTGTGGTTAACCAAACCAACATGTTGGCAACAGCCTTTCAACTATTACAGAATTGGAACAACCCAGCAGGGGCAACCAACGTTCAAGTGCCTACAGTCCAGCAACAGTGCAAGTTATCAGAATTTCTCAAAACTGAGCCTCCAACCTTTGCCATTGCCGTCGATCCTATGGAAGCCAGTGATTGGTTGCGCACAATCGAGAAGAAGCTAGGGTTGATTCAGTGCACCGACCAGGAGCGGGTTGGCTTCGCAACTCATCAGCTGGTTGGACCGGCTTCAGAGTGGTGGGATAGCTACGAAGCATCACGGCCAGAAGGACATACCATCACCTGGAACGAGTTTTCATCTGTATTCAGGAGATCACATGTTCCCGCAGGAATGATCACACTAAGAAAACGAGAGTTTCGCTACCTGAAGCAAGGAGATTTGACCGTCACAGAGTACCTGCACGAGTTCTATCGTTTGGCTCACTATGCACCAGAAGATGTGGAAACGGATGAAGACAAACAAGAGAAGTTTCTCCAGGGGTTAAAAGATGAGCTTGCAGTGCAACTACTCCTAGAGGATTATGAAAATTTTGAGAAACTTGTGGACAAAGCCATGCAACTTGAAAGTGAGCATAATCGGATGACGAACTGCAAGAGAAGGATGGTCAACAACCCAGTATTTCCAGGTGGTAACCAAGGACAGCGCACTGAGCCACTTCAGATCACCGGATCTTCTGTTGTGTATCAAGAGTTCCCGCCCCAAGAAGATGAACGCAAGGCAGACAACAACAATAGCACTACTAATGCTGATAATACCACCAACCACCATGGTTCTTGCCCCATTCATGACCACTTAGATCAAGCGTGCAATGTCAACATCATTCACCAAGATATCGACGATAGTATCAATGAAGGCACCCAGAATGACAACCCTAGCAATTTTGACTCTGAGAAAGACTCCAATGGTGATAGCAACTATGGTACCACTGATGCCAATGTTAGCAAGGATTTCCAACCACCAATTCCAACTCCAAGTCAGAATGATCGTCCTCAGACGGATAGCTCAGCAAAGAAGACGTTGATTTGCTACAATTGCAAAGAACCAGGGCATTACTCGAGGGACTGCCTGCAACCAAGGCAAAATCGACCTCCACATTACCGCCAATTTACACGAAGCAGACATTCCAATCGTATTGTGGTCACTGGAGCAAACGCCGTACCCGTGAGGCCTCGTGTTAATCAGAACCCATAGCAGAAACAATGCACCAATGCTCCTCCTGCTGCACCTGACTCTGCAATAAATCATAGCAACCATTCTCTGCACCGACAGCCTCAGCAAAGAATTGTCGTCGATGGAAGAAGTTGTGTCTCTCCCCGACCTACTCCAGGCCGAGCCAAGGGCAATCAACCTCCGGAGGGCGATACCAAGCAGAAGACCGTCATCCGCTTCAACCAGCAATCAGAAGGAAGCTTCTCCTGCGAATGATAGCATTATGCAGTCCTATCACATCATCACAGGACCAATCAAGGATGCAGTCACTAGGACAATGCCAGCTATATCTCTCCAGAATCAAAATGAGCAGCCGTGTTTGTGGTTTTCAGTTCGCTACCTATCATTGTGTAATCGAAAGTTTGCAGCAATCATGTAATACATAAATATATTCATGTCTATAAACAGTGAGCTTGCTATGCTTATGGATGATTCATGTTGAGGATACAATGTACCGATGTTAAGCACCTTCCCTTTCTGTTTAAGGCAGTGCCTCGTAGTCTTGTAATACGGGAGAAATGTGTAATACATTGCTCGGCTTGCCCATAACCGAGGGCTCGGCTATTCGAATAGATTATACTCTGATCAGAGGTGTACATCTTTACCCACAAGACACATCTTTCTCACGTGTAACCACGTGCCACATACCACCACGGTATACAGACGAAAGACGTGACATAGTTTCCAACCCATCCTAGCCATAGACAAGAGTACCGACCCAATCCCGCCTACGGCCGGAACCCCCGGGACAGGCAGACGGAACTGAGCCCCTAGCAGCAGGGCACCAACCCTCTGCCATTCGACATCTCGACTACCGGGCCGCAGCTCGTGTAGCCTTCATTTGCCCTGGAGAATGTCCATCGACCCCCGACTTCATCCATCTCCAATCCGTGTACTTTTGTTTATAACCAGACTGAGCCACAAACTAAGCCTTACCCACTAGACATGTGGAAGTACGGTAGTGCTTTGCAACAGAGGCCCGAAGACCGGTCCTTAAACGGCCGAGGAGCCACTATCAAAACCATGCTCCCCGAGCCCAGCCTAAAACCATTTTGGGGATTTTGAATAAAGGGGATGGTGTGAATCCAATTCCACAATAAACCAGCAATTCCAAAGTGTCCAGGTGATATGAATAGCTCCCAAGTCTAGAGTTGTAAAACCACCTAAGGTTACCTAATTAAATTGCGAAGCATCTACCTGAAATCAAACTAGGGATACCATGAGTAGAGTGTCCACTAGTTGGGGTTTTGTTTGTCTAGGGTGAACAAGGTAATAATAATAACAATAACAATAATAATATGGTCATAACAAAGGTGAATAGGCATGGCTAAATAAAACAGTGATAACGCGGGAATTTAAATAAAGCGATAATGCAATAATTTAAATCAACATAATTTTATAAACTGGGATTCAATATGATCAAGATGATGTGTCTTGCCTTGCTCGCTTTCCCACTCGACGGCTTCGACTTCCACGAAGAGCGGATCTTCCGAAGCTGCAGCGTCTACACGACCAACGGAAAAGAAAAGGGCTTAAACACTAAATAACTCCACATAACAGCAGAAACAAAGCACAAAAATGGGTTCTTTACATCTTAAGGAAAAATTAGAGACTTGAACGGTCCAATTCCGAGTTCAAATGGCCAAGATATGGCCATTTGAAGTTTATATGCTCTTTAAATGGATATTTGCGAATTTCTTCATTTAATTTTTAATTAAAAATCCTATTTATTGTGTCAGCCGAGGGAGCGGGCGCGCGGGCCGGGTCCACGGGAAATGGGGCCCACGCGTCAGCCCCACGGTCCACGGTGGACCGGGCGCACGCGGCTGGCGGCGGTCGGCGCCGTGGGTCCCGCGCGTCAGCCGCACCCGCGGGCGCGGGCGGCTGACGGCCGGGCCCACCTGGCAGCCGCGAGGGCGCGCCCGAAGGCGGCCTCGCCGGCACGGCCGACGGGAGCGGCGCGCCCGCGCCCCGATGGTCACCGCCGGCGACCATCGGCGCGGCGGAGCGGCGCCCGAGAGAGAGGAGGGAAGGGGGAAGGCGAACGGCGGTCCTCGGCTCACCCCGGAACAACGACGACGACGAGAACGGCGGCCGAAGCGGAGGAAAGCAGCGGCGCGGGTCGGGATGACGATGACGGCGGTGCTCCGGCAATCGGCGAGCGAAACGGAGGCGCGGACGAGGTCGACGGCGATGCGGCGATGCCGAGGGAGGTGGCGCCGAGCCGGGAGGAAGACCGGAGCGACGGCGGCGGCGAACCGAAGCGGAGGAAGACGACGGCGCGGCTCGGGATGCCGAGGGCGACGGTGCTCCGGCGGTCGGCGGGCGAAGCGGAGCGGCGGACGGGGTCGGCGGCAACACGGCGAAGCGGATGGAGGGGTCGCCGAGTCGGGAGGAGGTCCGGAGCGGCGGCGGCGGCGGAACGGAGCTCGGCGGCGACGGCGGAGAGAGAGGAGCACGGCGCGAGCACGATTCCGACGGCGAGAGCGAGCGGTGAGCGGCGGAAACGGAAGAGCGGAGCTCGGGCAACGTTTAAATAGCGCCGGGGGAGGGAAAGAGCGGCCGGAGAGGGAGGAATCGGTCGCGGAGGATCCGGCCGCCATTGATTGCGCCGGCGAGGGTTTCGGGAAGGAAATCGGACGAATCCGAGGGAGAGAGAGAGGGGAAATCGGGGGAAACGGGAGAGGGAATCACGGGGAGTGATTCCCCTCTCTTTAATGCGCGCGGGAGCGGCGGGATGCGGCGGATTTGGCGGCGGCGGCGGCGCTAGGGCACGGGCGGCGGCGGCGGGCGCGGCGGGAGGAGGAAGATGATGGGTGGGTCCCACCCGTCAGCGAGAGTGGCGGGCGGGCCCGCCCGTCAGCGGCGCGCGCGCGCGGGGAGCCGGTGGGCCGCGGGGGAGGAGAGAGAGAGGGAGGGAGAAGTGGGCCGAGCCGGCCCAAGAAGAGAAAAAGGGGGGGGAAAAGAACTTCTTTTAGGATTTTCTTTTTATAAAACCTTTTTAACTTTGTTTATTTCTTTTCAATTATTATTTGTGCTCTGAAAATTCCACTAAAATTTATTTAAGCATTTTAGGCTTTTAGGAAATATACAAAAATCCTCCAAGCCTCATTTGACTTTTATCTTTGCACATTTTAATTGTTGAAGGCTTTCACATTGAATTTTAATTATTCTTTGCACAGTTTAGAGGATGAATTTTAGAGTCGATTTGGGACGCGACAAACCTACCCCCCTTAAACGGAATCTCGACCCCGAGATTCGGAGGAACAGGCGAAGAGACCGGGATGGGCTGCCTTCAACTCATCTTCGCGCTCCCAAGTAGCTTCTTCTTCGGCGTGGTTGTTCCACTGGACCTTGCAAAAACGGATTACTCGGTTCCTGGTCCTGCGCTCTATGGTGTCCAGAATTTTCACTGGCCTCTCCACATAGGTCAAGTCTTCGCGAACTTCAATTTGCTCTGAGTCGGCCTGCTCGGATGGCACTCGAAGACATTTCTTGAGTTGAGACACATGAAACACATCATGCACGTTGCCCAAGGAGGCGGGCAACTCCAGCTGGTACGCGACTTCTCCGCGTCGAGCAATGATACGGAAAGGACCCACATACCGAGGTGCAAGCTTCCCTTTCGTCTGAAACCTGTGCACACCTCGCAATGGCGTGACTCGAAGGTACACAAAATCGTCCACTGCGAATTCCAGGTCACGGCGGCGGTTATCTGCATAACTTTTCTGCCGGGACTGTGCCACCTTTAGGTTTTCCCGAATGATTCTGACTTTAGCTTCAGCTTCTCTCAGGATATCAGTCCCGAACACTTGGCTTTCTCCGACTTGGCCCCACAATAGCGGTGTCCGGCATTTGCGCCCGTACAACGCTTCATACGGTGCCATTTGAATACTGGCTTGATAACTGTTATTGTAGGAGAACTCAGCATAGGGGAGACTCTTATCCCAGGTCTTCCCGAAATCTAGGACACATGCGCGGAGCATGTCTTCTAGAATCTGATTCAGACGCTCGGTCTGTCCATCTGTCTGCGGGTGATATGCGGTGCTGAAATTTAATCGGGTACCAAGCTCTTCTTGGAGCTTCTTCCAAAAGTGAGAGGTGAATTGGCTTCCCCTATCAGATACGATTTTCTTGGGAATACCATGGAGACTCACGATCCTAGCGAAGTAGAGTTCCGCTAGTTTGTTCCCTCCATAGGTGGTCTTTACAGGGATAAATCGGGCTACCTTGGTTAGCCGATCCACAATTACCCATATAGAATCATATCCACCTTGGGTTTTTGGAAGTCCGGTGATGAAATCCATCCCAATTTCATCCCATTTCCATTCTGGTACTTGGAGAGGTTGGAGAAGTCCAGCCGGTCGTTGGTGTTCTGCCTTGACACGCTGGCACACATCACATAAAGCCACGAACTCGGCAATTTCCCGCTTCATACTGACCCACCAGTATTTCTCCTTCAAGTCTAAGTACATCTTGGTGCTGCCCGGGTGAATGGAATAAGGACTTTCGTGAGCTTCCTGAAGTATCAACTGTTTAAGTTCTCTGTTATCTGGAACGCATACCCGCTTTCCATTCCATAGGGTTCCGTGTTCATCCTCGGTGAAACCAGCGGCTTTACCCTGTTTCATATTCTTGAGGAGTCCATGCATGTCCGGATCATTCTTCTGAGCCTCGCGGATTTGATCGAGCAAGGTGGGCTTGGCTTCCAACGCAGCCAAAAATCCGCGACCAACTATGCTGAGGTTCAGGGCTTCCATCTGTTGATTAAGTTCGGGTGGAATATCACGGACGTTGAGAGTGTTGCAATGGCTTTTTCGACTTAGAGCGTCGGCAACCACGTTGGCCTTACCAGGATGATAGTGAATTCCCACATCATAATCCTTGATGAGTTCTAACCATCTCCTTTGCCGAAGATTCAGATCCGACTGGGTGAAGATGTATTTCAAACTCTTATGATCAGTGTATATTTCGCAGCGATTCCCAATGAGATAGTGTCGCCAGATTTTTAGAGCATGAACCACCGCTGCTAACTCCAAGTCATGTGTAGGGTAGTTGCCTTCATGAGGTCGAAGCTGGCGTGAGGCATAGGCTACCACATGGCCATCCTGCATTAGCACACACCCCAATCCTTGGCGCGAAGCGTCACAATACACCATGAAATCCTTGCGAGTATCCGGCAAGATTAGCACTGGCGAGGAAACCAGCTTTTCTTTGAGAGTTTGGAACGCCTTCTCGCATTGCGGGCTCCACACAAATTTCTCTTCTTTCTTCAACAATTGTGTCATGGGTCGAGCGATTTTGGAGAAATTCTCGATGAATCTCCGGTAGTATCCTGCCAAACCCAAGAAACTGCGAACTTGAGTGACTGTCTTGGGTTGCTTCCAATCGGTGACAGCGGTTACTGTTTCGGGGTCCACAGCAACTCCCTTAGCAGATATCACGTGCCCCAAAAATTTGACTTCGGACAACCAGAACTCACACTTGCTAAGCTTGGCGTACAATTGATGTTCCCGCAACTTTCCCAACACCAGACGGAGATGGTGCTGATGGTCTTCTTCTGATTGTGAGTATATCAGGATGTCATCGATGAAAACCACAACAAACTTGTCCAAGTATTCCATGAACACTTTGTTCATCAAGTTCATGAAGAAGGCAGGTGCATTGGTTAGACCGAACGACATCACCGTGAATTCATACAGCCCGTATCGCGTGGTGAATGCGGTCTTCGGAATATCTTCTTCACGGATACGTAATTGGTGATATCCGGAACGAAGGTCAATCTTGGAGAATACAGTGGCACCTTTAAGCTGATCGAACAGATCATCGATCCGGGGAAGAGGGTACTTGTTTTTGATGGTGACTTCATTGAGAGCTCTGTAGTCAACGCACATCCTCTTCGTCTTGTCTTTCTTCTCCACAAAAATCACGGGAGCACCCCAAGGTGAAGTACTCGGACGTATATACCCCTTTTCTTTCAACTCTTCCAACTGTTTCTTGACTTCGGCCAGTTCATTTGCTGCCATACGGTAGGGTCGCTTGAACAGAGGAGTGGTTCCTGGAGCAAGATCTATCCGGAACTCAATCTCTCGCTTGGGCGGCATACCAGGTAGTTCTTCCGGAAACACATCTCCGAACTCTCTGACAACGGGGATTTCTGACAGCCCTATCTGATGCAGTTCTGAACTTCTGACAGAGGTTGGGGGTGCAAAGAAAACAACCGGTTGTTCCGGCCCTCGGTACAGAGTGACCGTGCGTCTCGCGCAATCCACTACTCCTTGGAATTGAGCCAACCAATTCATCCCAAGGATCGCATCCAAGTTCTTGGTGTCTAGCAGAATCAGATCCGAAGGAAAAGGAATCCCCTGAATTTCTATAGGAACGGCAGGGCTATAATACTTAGCTGTCATAACCCCACCAGGGGTGGTGATGAGCAGAGGGTTTCTAAGCCTTTCTACCCCCAACTGACTTCTCCCCACGAATGGCACAGATATAAACGAGTGGGAAGCTCCAGAGTCGAACAAAATTGTAGCAGGGATGGAATGGATGAGGAACGTACCAACGATGACGTCTGGAGTTGTCAGCACGTCCTCGGCCGTCACGTGGTTCACACGACCACGGATGACGTCCTTGCCACCGTTGTTGGAGCGGGGAGGCGCTTGGCCTTGCTGACGCTTTGGCTTCGGGCATTTGTCCGCAAAGTGCCCGGGCTCGAAGCAGTTGAAGCACAGACGCTGCTGACCTTGAGCGTCCCTGCGGCCTTGAACGGGCTGCACAGCTGGCGTAGGAGGACGGGGCGCACGAGTCCCTTGTTGATTCTGCTGCTGCTGCGGCTGTGGAACGCGCACCACGAATTGAGGTCGGGGCGCGGAGCGAGATTGCTGCTGCTGCTGCTGCGAGGAGGATCCCCCTGGATAGGGATTGGTGTAGCGGACCCTCTGGTTAGCACCCTGTTGATTGCGGAAGTTCGCCAAGCGGCGCTTGTGCGACTCCAGCTCCTTGTGCTTGGCCTCCAAGCGGATGCTCTTGTCCACCAGACGTTGGAAGTCCGGACAATCCCCAGAGACCAGACGAACAGACAGCTCAGGGTCCATTCCTGCCAGAAACTTCTCCTGCTTCTCTTCATCTTCCCGCACATCCTCCGGAGCGTACCGGGCCAGATTGTTGAACTCATGCAAATACTCCATTACGGAGCGGTTGCCTTGCTTCAGCTCTCGAAATTCCCTTTTCTTGAGAGCCACGACTCCGGCGGGCACATGGGTTCTCCGGAAAGCGGCTGTGAAACGAGCCCAAGTGATCGGCTGCCCCTCTGGCTGCGTAGCCTGGAAATGGTCCCACCATAGAGATGCGGGCCCCTGCAGCTGGTGAGCGGCGAAGATAACTTTCTCCTCATCACTGCACTGCACAGTGTCCAGCTTCTTCCCCACGGCATGCAACCAATCCAATGCATCCACGGGATTGTTGGAGCTAGAGAAGGTGGGTGGGCGGATGCGGAGGAACTCGGCGAGTTTAGAGTGTTGGGGAGGTGGTGGTGGAGCATTCTGTTGTGGCGGATTTTGGAGGTGGTGGAGGAAAGCAGTCATCATGTTAGCCTGCTGAGCGAGGATTTGGGTGAGAATGGCGTTGGTGTCTGGTGGTGGTGGTGGAGGAGGAGGAGGAGGTGGAGGTGGGTTGCCTTGGTGGTTATGGTTGCTGCCTTCGGGTTGATTGCCTTCACCGGTGTTAACATTCCTCCTGGTCGTCACCATCTGAAAACCCCACACAGAACCAGCAAACAGAGAGAGCTAGCAATTAAAACTAACCACCCACGACTACTATAATTCTTAAATTCACTACTGCCATTAAATTGGTTCATTAGAGTTCAAGTTGCTTAGGCAAATAAAATAAGACAGGCTCCGACATAGTTATGCCACACACCGACATAACCATGCCCCACACAACTCAAGAAGACAAACGAAGAAAAACACACGCGCAGGCCTACTAACTGCTCGTCTACCGCTGCGACGGGCCAGGACGGAAGGTGAGCAACAGCGCATCCTCCGTGCTACCAACGCCGGAGGCCTCCCCCTCCTGGGGAACCACGGGCGCAGGCGCGGCACGAGGGGTCTCGACGAAGCAAGTCCACGCCAGGGACTGACGAACAAGCTCGGGCCTGGAGGTGCTCTTGCGGGCGGTGATCTTCTGGCTGCGGCAGACGCGGCGACGCTTGGGACGGCTGTCCTCTCCCTGGGCGATCTTGAGCTGATGCAGCTGCGCCTCCAACGCGTCGAGGTCCTTCTTGAGCTGCAGGTTCTCCTGCCGCAGCTCCAGGATCTTCAGATTGTTCTCGACCATGCCCCGACGCACCATCTGATGGAAGTCGATACGAGCCGCGTCGTACGCCTCCACCATGCGTGCCAGATGCACGACGGTAGCGTCATCCTCCGAGCTAGCATCTCGGAAGGTGGCGTAGTCGCGGGCTCCTCCGCGACGAGGGTGGTAGCGGTAGGGCGAGTGCTGCAACTCGTCCGGGTAGCGCTGGTGCAGGGTGCCGATGGCGAGGAGAGCGGCGTTCTGGCAAGCGGCGGGGAAGGAGTCTCCGCCCGCGGTGACTGCCAGCGAAGTCCGCTCGGGAGAGCCAGAGAGGATCACTGCTGTGACCTCCCAACCAGCGTGGGGCTCTGCATCCTCACCCTCCTGATCCGGGAGCGGCCTGGCCTGGTAATCCACTCCATGTGGATACCCCAAGACCACGCACATGCCCCGCAGCTCCAAAACGAAGCCAGTCATGTCCAAACCACGACGGGTAACGCTGCCGGCCATCTACAAACAAAACAAAGAGGAAAGCAACATTTAAAAGATTAGATTTTGATGATAAATGAAGCAGCAAGACAGAGAGAGAATAAAGGGTTTTCACAAATACGGGGGATTTTTATTTTTGAAAATACTGCTAAGGCTTGGGATCTACGGCTCGTCCTAGGGTCAAGAAGGCTCTGATACCAACTTGTCACGACCGGAAATCACCCAACAGGCGTTCCTGACGTGCGTGTATTATTCCTTGTCCCAGGAGGCAAGGTACACCAAAAGTTGATACAATTCAGAGTTTAACAAGCGGAAGCGTAAATAGAATTATTACACGGGCAGCGAAGGCCCAGCACACAAAGACAACGAGAAAACAGCGGAAGACTAGGGCGACGACCACAGGCGCTTGATGGCAGGCACGAGCTAGACACCAAAGCCTTCATCTTCAAGGAACTCCTCATCTGGGCTTGGGAAAAATTGAGCAAGACTGAGTACAACCACCGTACTCAACAAGACACACCCACAAGTGCAGAATAAATGCAAGGGAGTACAAGGGAATTATAATATAGAGGGTTAGGGTTGCGGTAAACAGCATTTAAAGACGTTTAGTTGCCCAAAGCTATTTTGTAAACACGATCCTAAAACTATACAGTGTTGTTAATCAAGGCCGTGAACCCACACGAACCTGCCTTAACCCAAGGCCTATGATGATTCAGACCGAACTGGCAACCCGACCCTGGGTCCCAGCTCGTCCCAAGCCAACCCAGGCCAACCATTCCACATTTTAGTTGTTAAGCAAGTTTTAAGAATTAAAACACTAACTTGGGTACATTGCTCGGCTTGCCCATAACCGAGGGCTCGGCTATTCGAATAGATTATACTCTGATCAGAGGTGTACATCTTTACCCACAAGACACATCTTTCTCACGTGTAACCACGTGCCACATACCACCACGGTATACAGACGAAAGACGTGACATAGTTTCCAACCCATCCTAGCCATAGACAAGAGTACCGACCCAATCCCGCCTACGGCCGGAACCCCCGGGACAGGCAGACGGAACTGAGCCCCTAGCAGCAGGGCACCAACCCTCTGCCATTCGACATCTCGACTACCGGGCCGCAGCTCGTGTAGCCTTCATTTGCCCTGGAGAATGTCCATCGACCCCCGACTTCATCCATCTCCAATCCGTGTACTTTTGTTTATAACCAGACTGAGCCACAAACTAAGCCTTACCCACTAGACATGTGGAAGTACGGTAGTGCTTTGCAACAGAGGCCCGAAGACCGGTCCTTAAACGGCCGAGGAGCCACTATCAAAACCATGCTCCCCGAGCCCAGCCTAAAACCATTTTGGGGATTTTGAATAAAGGGGATGGTGTGAATCCAATTCCACAATAAACCAGCAATTCCAAAGTGTCCAGGTGATATGAATAGCTCCCAAGTCTAGAGTTGTAAAACCACCTAAGGTTACCTAATTAAATTGCGAAGCATCTACCTGAAATCAAACTAGGGATACCATGAGTAGAGTGTCCACTAGTTGGGGTTTTGTTTGTCTAGGGTGAACAAGGTAATAATAATAACAATAACAATAATAATATGGTCATAACAAAGGTGAATAGGCATGGCTAAATAAAACAGTGATAACGCGGGAATTTAAATAAAGCGATAATGCAATAATTTAAATCAACATAATTTTATAAACTGGGATTCAATATGATCAAGATGATGTGTCTTGCCTTGCTCGCTTTCCCACTCGACGGCTTCGACTTCCACGAAGAGCGGATCTTCCGAAGCTGCAGCGTCTACACGACCAACGGAAAAGAAAAGGGCTTAAACACTAAATAACTCCACATAACAGCAGAAACAAAGCACAAAAATGGGTTCTTTACATCTTAAGGAAAAATTAGAGACTTGAACGGTCCAATTCCGAGTTCAAATGGCCAAGATATGGCCATTTGAAGTTTATATGCTCTTTAAATGGATATTTGCGAATTTCTTCATTTAATTTTTAATTAAAAATCCTATTTATTGCGTCAGCCGAGGGAGCGGGCGCGCGGGCCGGGTCCACGGGAAATGGGGCCCACGCGTCAGCCCCACGGTCCACGGTGGACCGGGCGCACGCGGCTGGCGGCGGTCGGCGCCGTGGGTCCCGCGCGTCAGCCGCACCCGCGGGCGCGGGCGGCTGACGGCCGGGCCCACCTGGCAGCCGCGAGGGCGCGCCCGAAGGCGGCCTCGCCGGCACGGCCGACGGGAGCGGCGCGCCCGCGCCCCGATGGTCACCGCCGGTGACCATCGGCGCGGCGGAGCGGCGCCCGAGAGAGAGGAGGGAAGGGGGAAGGCGAACGGCGGTCCTCGGCTCACCCCGGAACAACGACGACGACGAGAACGGCGGCCGAAGCGGAGGAAAGCAGCGGCGCGGGTCGGGATGACGATGACGGCGGTGCTCCGGCAATCGGCGAGCGAAACGGAGGCGCGGACGAGGTCGACGGCGATGCGGCGATGCCGAGGGAGGTGGCGCCGAGCCGGGAGGAAGACCGGAGCGACGGCGGCGGCGAACCGAAGCGGAGGAAGACGACGGCGCGGCTCGGGATGCCGAGGGCGACGGTGCTCCGGCGGTCGGCGGGCGAAGCGGAGCGGCGGACGGGGTCGGCGGCAACACGGCGAAGCGGATGGAGGGGTCGCCGAGTCGGGAGGAGGTCCGGAGCGGCGGCGGCGGCGGAACGGAGCTCGGCGGCGACGGCGGAGAGAGAGGAGCACGGCGCGAGCACGATTCCGACGGCGAGAGCGAGCGGTGAGCGGCGGAAACGGAAGAGCGGAGCTCGGGCAACGTTTAAATAGCGCCGGGGGAGGGAAAGAGCGGCCGGAGAGGGAGGAATCGGTCGCGGAGGATCCGGCCGCCATTGATTGCGCCGGCGAGGGTTTCGGGAAGGAAATCGGACGAATCCGAGGGAGAGAGAGAGGGGAAATCGGGGGAAACGGGAGAGGGAATCACGGGGAGTGATTCCCCTCTCTTTAATGCGCGCGGGAGCGGCGGGATGCGGCGGATTTGGCGGCGGCGGCGGCGCTAGGGCACGGGCGGCGGCGGCGGGCGCGGCGGGAGGAGGAAGATGACGGGTGGGTCCCACCCGTCAGCGAGAGTGGCGGGCGGGCCCGCCCGTCAGCGGCGCGCGCGCGCGGGGAGCCGGTGGGCCGCGGGGGAGGAGAGAGAGAGGGAGGGAGAAGTGGGCCGAGCCGGCCCAAGAAGAGAAAAAGGGGGGGAAAAGAACTTCTTTTAGGATTTTCTTTTTATAAAACCTTTTTAACTTTGTTTATTTCTTTTCAATTATTATTTGTGCTCTGAAAATTCCACTAAAATTTATTTAAGCATTTTAGGCTTTTAGGAAATATACAAAAATCCTCCAAGCCTCATTTGACTTTTATCTTTGCACATTTTAATTGTTGAAGGCTTTCACATTGAATTTTAATTATTCTTTGCACAGTTTAGAGGATGAATTTTAGAGTCGATTTGGGACGCGACACCCTCCCACCTGGGCCGTGTCCCGGCCCAGCCGAGCCTCCCCTGCCCGAGCCGCCCCTCCCTCCCGCGCACGTGCGTTGCACGCGCGCTGAGCGCGCGCCCGCGTGGGGCCCACGCGCTAGGCCGGGCGTCGTCTCCCTCCTCCAGCCGCCCAGCCACCTCTCTCTCTCTCCCGGAAACCTAGCTCGCTCCCTCCTCCAAATCCGCCTCATTCAAACCGGGGATTCCAAAATTAAATAGGGGAAATTAAACCCCATTGAATCCTCTTCAATTCCCCCCAATTTCCCCCTTGAATGGCGCCCCCAATCGTCGGGAACGGCCGCGCTTTTCCCGGCCACCAACCATGGCCGCCGGCCGCCATTCCCGTCGCCGTTCCGCCCTCTCCCGTGCTCGGTTCGCTTCCCTCCGCTATAAAATGGGATCCTCATCCTCCGTTCTATCGTTTTAACCCCATCCCGAGCCTCCCCGTGGTCCCTAGCCATCTCCCCGCCGTCCTCCTCTCTCTCCCGTGCCGTCGGCCGTCTCCAGCCGCCTCTCCCTCCTCGCCGGAGGGCCGTCCGGCCGTGCCGTCGCCTCCTCCAGCGTCGCCGCCACCACCTCTTCGCCGGCCTGCCCTCCGTTTCCCGCGGTGACTGCCGGAGGCACGTTCCCGCCGTCGCCCTTCTCTTTTCTCCGCGCCGGCCGCCTCCAGCCGCCTCTCCCTCCTCGCCGGAGCGTCGTCCGGTCGCGCCGTCGCCGCCAGCAGCGTCGCAACTGCTTCCCCTCCACCGGCGTCGCCTCCGTTTCGCGCGGAGACCACCAGAGGCGCGTCCCCGCCGGCAACCAGTGGCATTGCCGCCACCCACTCCCTCCAGCCGGCTGCTGTTCGTCGCCGGTGCGCCGATCGACGCCACCGTCTCCTCCTTCGACACCGTGGCATCGTCTCCTTCCCCAGCATCACCTCCTCCTCGCCCGAAGTTCGCCGGAACGCCGCCGCCGCGCCAACCACCCATTCCTCCTCGTCGGCTCGTCGCCCCGCTGCACCACCACCTTCCCCAACATCGCAGCAGCGCGTTCCACGCCGTCCCCTCCTCCGCTCAGCCGCTGCTGCCTGCCATCATCGTTTCCTCGTCACCGTTCGTCCTCGCCGATCGACGTCCCGTCGGTCGCCCGGCTCGTCGTCTCGCGGCGCCGCCTCCGTCATCATCATCGCTGCAGCGTGTTCCACGCCGTCCTCGTCCCCGTGCAGCCGCTGCCGGCTGTCCTCGTCGCCTCCTCGCCGGTCCCGGTCGTCGTCGTCGTCGTCGTCCTCTCGTCGTTCCCGGTCGTCGTGGCGTTCGTCCCTCCGTCGAGCCGTTCTCGTCCGTCGTCCGCGTTCGTCAAGCGAGCCGCCGCAGCCCCGTCATCGTCTTCGTCCTCGCCTCCGCGTCGTCAAGCCTCGTGCCGGCCGTGTCTCGCCTTCGTTCAAGGATCGCCGCCGAAGTCGTTCCCTCGCCGTCCGCCGCGCCCGTTCGTCGTTGTCGTTCCCACGTCTCGTCGCGTGGTGGTAAGGATCCGACCTCTCGCTGCCCCGTCCTCGTCCTTTCAGTGTCACCCCCGTACCCGTTGTGCGGTTGTCGACCCCGGTACCCGTGTACCGGTGTCGGTAGTCGTTCACGCGTGCGGGTGGTGACCGTGTAGTGTCCGTGTCAGTGTGCCCGCTCAGTAGCCGCGTGGTTTCCACGTGTGCAGGCCGTGTGGTGTCTAGTGGAGTCCGTTTGTCGGCCACTCGCCTCGGTTGACACACGGGGTCTGCTTCCGTCGACCCGAGGACCGTCTCTGTGTACTCGGTCTACCGCGGTTCTTTAGGTTGACATGTGGGGTCCGCATGTCAACGGCGCAGCCCTCCTGTCTTTTCCAGGCTAGCGCTTACACATGTTTTATAGTTGCAAAGCTTAATTATAATAATCCGCAAATCTCCATATAACAGCATTAAACTTCGGATGATCATATCTTGGTCATACGAGCTCCGAATCGACCCGTTCAAGTCTCTTAATGTTTGTTATAACCTAAAGAACTCTGTGCTTTCTTTTTATGAATTGTTATTGCTTCTTTATAGGCTTGTAGCTTTGCTTGTGTGCTTCGCGTAGCTTTCGTCGTTCCGGAGGTTCCCGAAGCGTGGTTTTCGGTCGTCGCCGAAGGTTCGGAAGGCCGTTATCTCTGAGCAAGGCAAGTCACATCATCCTTGAGCATATTGAATCCCAGTTTATAAAATTATTTTGATTTAAATTAATGCATTATCGCTTTATTTAAATTCCCGCGTTATCACTGTTTTATTTAGCCATGCCGATTTACCTTTGTTAAGACATTATTATTGCTATTGTTATTATTACCTTGTTCACCCTAGGATAAACAAAACCCCCCCCAACTAGTGGGTACTCTATTCATGGTTCCACTAGTATGAATTTAGGTAGATGCTTCGCTGATTAATTAGGCAACATTAGGTGGATTTATAACTTTAGACTTTGGGAATTCTCATATCATCTGGACAGTATGGAATGGTTGGCTTATGTTGGAACTGGAAACACACCTCCCCCTCTATTCAAAACCCCCAAAAATGGTTTTAGGCTGGGCTCGAGGTGCGTGGTTGGGTTTGGTTAGTCGTACCTCGGGTACTATAAGGATTAAGCTCGGGCCTCTGTTGCAAAGCACTACCGTACTTCCACATGTCTAGTGGGTAAGGCTTAGTTTGTGGCTCAGTCTGGTTATAAACAAAAGTACACGGATGGAGATGGACGAAGTCGGGGGTCGATGGACATCTCTAGGACAAATGAAGGCTACACGAGCTGCGGCCCGGTAGTCGAGATGTCATGGCACAGGGCTGGTGTCCTGCTGCTAGGGGGCTCAATCCTGCCTACCTGTCCCGGAGGTTCCGGCCGTAGGTGGGGTTGGGTCGGTACTCTTGTTTATGGCTAGGATCGGTTGGGAACTATGTCACGTCTTCCGTCCGTATACCGTGGTGGTATGTGGCACGTGGTTACACGTGAGGAAGATGTGTCTTGTGGGTAAAGATGTACACCTCTGATCAGAGTATAATCTATTCGAATAGCCGCGCCCTCGGTTATGGGCAAGCCGAGCAATGTACCCAAGTTAGTGTTTTAATTCTTAAAATTTGCTTAACAACTAAAATGTGGAATGGTTGGCCTGGGTTGGCTTGGGACGAGCTGGGACCCAGGGTCGAGTTGCCAGTTCGGTCTGAATCATCGTAGGCCTTGGGTTAAGGCAGGTTCGTGTGGGTTCACGGCCTTGATTAATAACACTGTGTAACTCTAGGATCGTCTTTATAAAATGGCTTTGGGCAACTAAGTGACTTTTAAATGCTGTTTTCTGCAAAGCTTAAACCCTATATTATTACCCCTTGTACCCCCTTGCATTAATCATGCATCTGCCGGTGTGGCTTGCTGAGTACTGTGGTTGTACTCATTCTTGCTCAACCTTTTCCCCCTTCAGTAAGAGAAGCTTTGGAGAAGAAGTCTTAGGTGGAGTCCTGGCTTATACCCCAGTTGAGCGCCTGTGAAGATGGAGCCGTAGGCCCGCTAGTCCGCTGCTGTTTATTTTTGATTGTCAGGCCTTAAGTGCCTTTGCAATAATGTAAATATTATCGATATAATAAAGATGTGTCTTTTATATCATGTTTGTATGGTGTACCCCGGCTTTTCCTGGGACGGGGATTAATACACTAGCGTTCGGGAAAATGCAATTTTCCCGGTCGCGACAAGCGGCGACGGCTCTCCGGCGACCGGCGGCGACGAAGGGGATGCGGCCGAGCTTCCTCACCTCCGTGCGCACCTAACAGCGACGGCGGCAAGCGGCGGCGACGGCGGAGGCGGCGCGGCGACGACGCCGAAGACGGCCGGCGGCGGCGGCGAGCTTAGTGCACGCGGCGGCGGCGCTACGATGCACGGGAGAGCTCGGGAGAGGGGGCAAACGAAAGAGGACGACGAGAGGAAGCTTTATATAAGCTTGGATTGAAGAGATCGAACTCCAAACGAGAGGAATCGACTCGGGAAAAATCCAAACTCGGTTTTAGGGATAAAATCAAAACGAACTCGATTCGGATCAAATCCTCAACGATTCTCTTTGATTCTTGGGGGAAAAGAAAGAGGAGAACAAGAGGAACAAAACCCCTCTAACAATCGGACTCGAGGAGACCGAATTGGGGCGGATTTGGAGGCGGAAAACGGCGGCTCGGGCTCGGTCTCGGCCGGCGGCTGGAGGTAGGGGACGGATCCGACAGGTGGGCCCCACCTGTCGGCCTCCACGAGAGAGGGGAGCGGGCGGCTGCAGCTGGGCCGACTTGGGCCGGCTTGCCCGTGCGAGAGAAGGGAGATGTTGGGCCGAAAACGGCCCAACGGCCTAGGAGGGGCTTTTTGAACTTTTTAAAAAAAAACAATTTGTGAAATGTTGTTTCAATTATTAAAAATACTTCCCTTGCTCAAATAATTCCCAGAAAATTCTAGAAAATAGAAGAGCAAGCATAGTATTTAATAAAATTTTATCTAACTCACTTTTATGTTGAAAATTTTCCTAGAAAATTAGGGTTTAGCTTGTAGGCTTTTAAATTAATTTCTAAAAATGATTTAAAATATGCATTTTTAATTTAGTCGATTTTTAGGGCGTGACAAACCTACCCCCCTTAAACGGAATCTCGTCCTCGAGATTCAGAAGAACTGGCGAACAGATGAGGATGAGCTGACTTCAATTCATCTTCTCGTTCCCAAGTGGCTTCTTCTTCTGAATGATTACTCCACTGAACCTTACAGAACCGTATAACGCGATTCCTAGTATTCCTCTCGCTTACTTCCAAAATTCTGACTGGCTTCTCAACATAAGTTAAATCTTCCTGAAGCTCTATACGATCAGGATCTGCTTCCTCCGTAGGTACACGTAAACATTTCTTCAGCTGAGACACGTGGAACACGTCATGTATTCCCGCCATTGACAGAGGCAACTCTAACTGATAAGCTACTTCACCTCTTCGACTCACAATCTTAAAAGGTCCCACAAAACGCGGTGCCAATTTCCCTTTGGTTTGGAAACGATGAACACCTCGTAACGGCGTAACCCGAAGGTATACATAATCCCCTTCTTCGAAAGCCAAATCTCTGCGACGATTGACGGCATAGCTCTTCTGTCGTGACTGAGCAACGCGCAACCTTTCTTGGATAATCTTCACTTTTTCCTCTGCCTGTCGCAATATGTCTGTCCCAAAAACTTGACGTTCACCGATTTGATCCCAAAGGAGCGGCGTACGGCACTTCCGACCATATAATGCTTCATACGGAGCCATTTGTAAACTAGCTTGATAACTGTTGTTATAAGAGAATTCCGCGTACGGCAAATTCTTATCCCAACTTCCACCAAAATCTAGAACACAGGCTCTCAACATATCTTCTAAAATTTGATTTACTCTTTCCGTCTGTCCACTTATACTTCACTTACTTCTGAAACAGACGAGTCATTGGTCTGGCAATCTTCGAAAAGTTCTCAATAAACCTGCGGTAATACCCTGCAAGTCCAAGGAAACTACGAATTTCTGAAACCGTCTTGGGTTGCTTCCAACTTAACACTGACTCCACATTGCTTGGATCTACTGCCACTCCTCCAGATGAGATGACATGACCAAGAAACTTCACTTCGGACAACCAAAATTCACATTTACTGAACTTGGCATAAAGCTGATGCTCATGTAGTTTCTCTAAAGCTAGACGAAGATGCTCTTCATGTTCTTCCTTCGTCTTGGAGTAATTGAGAATGTCATCAATAAACACCACGACAAACTTATCCAGATATTCCATAAACACCTTGTTCATCAGATTCATGAAAAAGGCTGGGGCATTAGTGAGTCCAAATGACATAACGGTACATTCGAACAAACCATACCGGGTTGTGAATGCGGTCTTTGGTATATCTTCCTCACGGATTCGAAGTTGATGATATCCAGAACGGAGATCTATCTTGGAGAAAACTGTAGCACCTTCCAGTTGATCAAACAGGTCATCAATCCTGGGTAGAGGATACTTATTCTTGATAGTAACCTCATTCAACGCTCGATAATCCACGCACATTCTCTGAGTATGATCTTTCTTCTCCACAAAGATGACTGGTGCTCCCCATGGCGAAGTACTGGGTCTAATGTATCTTTTCTGAAGCAAATCATCCACCTGTCTCTTCACCTCAGCTAACTCATTAGCTGCCATTCTGTACGGTCTCTTATGGATAGGGTTGGTTCCAGGTACCAAGTCTATCCGAAACTCTATGTCTCTCTTAGGTGGCATACCTGGCAAATCCTCGGGAAACACGTCTGGGTAGTCTTGTACTATGGGAATCTCTTGTAGAGCAACTTGGTTTAGGATCACACCATGAGATTTAGGAGAGGACACAAAGAAAGAAACGGTTTCCCCATTGCTACTGGTTAAAGTCACCTTACGGTTAGCACAATCTATAACTCCTCTGTGACGAGATAACCAGTCCATCCCTAAGATAACATCTAGATCTTTGGATTCTAGCAAGATAAGCGAGGATGGGAAAGAAACTTCTTTTATTTCTATAGTAGCGGAAGGACAGTACTGTGTCAAAAATGATTGATTGCCTGGGGTATTAACTAGTAAAGGTCTCCCAAGACTAACAACTTCCATCCCATGATTGCTTGCAAAACTTTTAGACAAAAAGGAATGTGTAGCACCGGAATCAAAAAGCACAGTTGCGGGTATAGAGTTAACAGGAAACGTACCCAAAACCACATCTGGTGCATTCTGAGCTTCTGCTGCTGCAACATGATTAACACGTGCCTTCGGTGCTGGAACATTGGAGTTGTTCGGGGCTGGAGCGTTCTTCACACGCCGAGGCTTAGGACACTTATCAGCATAATGTCCTGGATCACCACAATTGAAGCATATCACTGGCTTGCTTCCCTGTTCCTTCCTAACAGGCTGGTTCTGAACTGGAGTTGCTGCAGTACGAACGACCATGTTGCGGTTGTCACTGCCACGATTACCAGTATTGTTGTTGTAGAACTGGCGTTGGGGGCGGACAGCTGATGAAGATCCTCCTTGAGGGTACGATGGAGCTTGAGGTCCCGTAACGAGACGCGGCCTCTGGTTACTGCCCTGTTGTGCCTTGAATTGGGCAGCCCTGCGCTTCTTCTGCTCCATCCGGTTATACTTGTCTTCCTGACGAATCGCCTTGTCCACCAACTGCTGGAAATCCCGGAAATCCGTAGACATCAAAGCATAAGACAACTCATCATTCAGTCCCTCTAAAAACTTCTCCTGACGTTCTTCATCAGTGCGAACATCTTCTGGAGCATAACGAGCTAAACGGTTGAAATCATGGAGGTACTCAGTGACCGAACGAGATCCCTGGTTGAGTGCTCTAAATTCTCTCTTCTTTAGAGCTACAACACCCGCTGGTATGTGGGTCTTCCTGAAAGCGGCCGTGAATTCCTGCCACGTAATAGGCTCTCCTTCAGCCCTGCCTTGGCAAAAATGATCCCACCATTCAGCAGCAGGTCCATGCAATTGATGCGAAGCAAAAGAAACTTTCTCCTGCTCAGTACACTGGATCAAATCCAACTTCTTCTCCACCGCATGCAGCCAATCTCCTGCTTCTACTGGATTGGTGGTGCTTGAAAAGGTAGGAGGTCTCACACGTAAGAAATCTGCCAGCTTGTTTTGGGGAGGTGGGGGTGGATTCTGGTTCTGATTGTTTGCCTGCTGATTCTGTGCCTGCTGCACTAACAGATTGATCAGTTGTGTTTGTTGGGCCAGAATCTGAGCTAACGTGGGATCTCCTCCATTGTTAGTAGCTCCACTTCCACTTCCACTTCCACTTCCAGTGCCAGTGCGCGTGTTCACCATCTGGCGATAAGCAGAGACAACAGGAAAGAACGACAGAGAGACACCCTTAGAACGGAGTTATTTAATTAATTTAGATTCTATATTGCTCTTAACTGTGTATGATTACATTTAAGTTGCATTAACACTATCTCACCAACTATCTTACACTCTGACAAGCAAAAGAACTAGACTCATGCTGTTATATCCCACCAATGATGTAAGCAACAACTAAAACCCACACACTCACAAGCAAACTTAAACAAACAATCTAACACAGCGAACTACGGCAACGATCTAAACTAAGCGACTAATTCCGCCTTGCGTCGGAACGAAGCGATGGATCTTCTTCCTCTGGAGTAGCTGGCTCTCTTTCTTCAGGGTCTTCCTCTTCTTCCTCATCACTTATGATGTCGATGACAGGTTCAGCACGATCGGGCACAGCTTCACCCATCACGCGAATCTTCGAAGCTAACTGGAGACGAGGTGGCGGACAGGTTCTCTTTCTTGCGATGAGGCGAAGCTTGGGTGTTGGCGGCGGCGTTTCTCCTTTAAGTTCAGCTAATTCCTTCTGTAGACTGTACACCTTGCTCTCCAACTTGCAAATCTTGCCTCGATTCCAATTTTCCCTGTCATGAGCTGCTTTGTCTCGCTCCACACTTACTGTATCCATAGCACTAAGCATATGCACCGCATGCATCAGAGTGGCACTCTCTTCACCATCAGGACAGGTATAGGTTCCATAATCTTGACCATGAGGCGTGTGAGGATGATACTGGAAAGCTGATGAATCCAACTCTTCTTCAAAACGTTGACGCAACTCTCCAATGGCCACCAAAGCTGCTTCTTGACAAGCATGGCTGTACGATCTTCCTCCAGCTTCGAACTTAAAGGACGGAAGGTCTTCACTATCACTAGCCAACGTCACACGAACACGACACTTCTCCTCGTCGGGGTCATGGGAAATTTGGCGATACTCAGGAGCAACTTCATAGCCTACCTCAAAAGCCATCAACCTCAGCTCCATGACGAATCCTAACACCTTGAACAAATTTCTCGGTGAATGGGGCGGCATCTAAGGAAACATAGAAGAGAAGAATTAATGCATATTTTTTTAAATTAGCTGCACCAACTAGACTTAACTGATTTTGACCAAAAAGGAAGAAAATAAAAGATAAGACACATACAAAGCCATTTTATAAATATGTTTTTAGAAATTTTTTTTTTCTTTTTGGACAGAAACAAATATATTTTTTTTTGACAAATAACTAAAATAAAACTAAAATACTGATCTATTATAAGCACGGTACAGTGTCACCATAAGAAAGATGAGTAGTACTAGTGCTAACATGATTAAATCGATACCATAATAAATGTACAGTGCCGACTAATCAATAAGATTTGGTAAAGGGAAAGAAAGAAACATTTTGAGAAGAACAAATTTTTGCTTTTAAAGGAAAAGAAATTGAATTAAATAAATTTTGTGCATAACCTTGCATGTGCTGCCAACTTAATTAATTTATAAGAGAATAAAGAAGAGCAGTTCTAATTTTTTTTTCAAAATATTTTGAAGGCTACTTAAGGTTTACCATTTGGCTTATCCTAAGGTCAAGGTCGCTCTGATACCAACTTGTCACTGCCCGGAATTTCTATCCAAAATTCCAAACGCTTACATGTGTGTTAAACCCTCGTCCAGGAATCAACCGAGGCACACAATGACAAATTAATAATAGAGTACAAATAAATAACTAATTAATACTCGCAAATAATAAAATATTACAGAGGTAGATAGTTCCTCTCAAAGAATAACATTCTACGCAGCGGAAAAAATAAAACTATAACAAACTACGGAACAGCTATGGCAACTCCACTCCACAGGCATCTTAACCAAGAACAAGCCTAATCCTCCAGATCATCACCTTCACTGAGATACTCCTCTTCTGATGAATGAATATTGCAAGAATGAGCATATGACATACTCAACAAGCCACACAGCAAATATGCAAGTGCACAGGATAACAAAGAATGGCATAATATAGCTCATTTGCAGAAAACAGCATTTAATAAATATTTAAGAGAATAGTAAAAACAGTTGAATAATTAATCAATATTAAATAACACCATACAACACACCCGTGTTGCATAGGCCCAACCACATTTGAACAACCAACCCCATTTGAACAAATGAAACCTCCAAACCAGGAATTATCCATTCCAGACCAGGAATTAAATTAATTATCACATTATTACCATTAATGAGTAGTGTGAGACTAATCACGAAAAACATTGCTCAACTCACCCATAACCGCAGGTACGGCTATTCGAATAGTTTAAACTCTGATCAGAGGTGTACCACTGTACCCACAAGACACAACCCCACATCATGTCACCATGTGCCTCAATACCACCACGGTACCTCGGAAAGGAGTCGTGACAATACCCCTCGCACAACATAACCCATTACAGTGCACCTTTCCTGGATCATAATCACCCCCTTTAAAACAAGGCATGGACTCCCCAGCGACCCCCGTGGACTTCTCGCCACTTCTCAGTCTGGCGCACTATAATGAATCACGTTATACAAAAGATAAAGCCGTTGCCCACGCTGGCTTGTGGCTGGCACGATAAATGTTTCACAACAGTAGCTCGCGAACCGGTCCTTAATTGTCATGAGCACAACCATCAAAACCATATGCTCACAACCCACCTTAACCAGGTTTTGATTATCAATTAATTAACCTCACACGATCAACCATCGTGAGCTACCATTTAATATAACCATCATTAATAATAATAATGTAACATAGTTTATAATTAACCCCTTTAGTTAGCTATGTTTCTAGGCATAACTAAGCAAACTTACATATAGCATTTAGCTGAACCAATCCAATATATAAGGTTCATGCTAATCAAATTATAACCCATAGGAAAATAAAGTCATCTTCGGCCATAAATTAACGGGAAAGGTTCACCACCCGATGACATTCGAAAACAATGCATAGTTGAAATAAAATAATAGCTTTAAACGGGTTCAACATGCTCAAAGGGTTGTTTGGGATCTGTGTGACTTGCCTTGGGCTTCCGCAAACGCTTCGGAACCTTCCTCAACAGAAACGCTCTCCTCCGGAACGTCGGAAACTAAAGCAAATAAACAAAATCAACAAAACAGTACAAAAACAAGCATAAACAGTACATGTGGATATTTTTATCATGTAGATCTTGATTTTAGAAGAATTTAGAAACTTGAACCACCTGAAACGGATCTACGGTTATTTAGTTATGATTTTCCGAAGTTTTAATCTATTAGAAAATTGGAAAAAAAAAAGAAAAGGAGACGATGACGTCAGCCCTGATGACGTCAGCATGACATCACCAATGGCCGGTTAGGGTTTGCGAGCTCGCCGGAGCTAGGGCGGTCGGCCACGGATTTGGAAGGCACCTACGCGTAGAGGACATCGAGACGAACCCGATGGTACTCACCAAAGTGCCAAAAGATGACCGACGACGGCCGGCGACGAGGAGGATGACGGCGGCGGCTCGGGTTAGCGGCGGCGACGGCTCTCCGGCGACCGGCGGCGACGAAGGGGATGCGGCCGAGCTTCCTCACCTCCGTGCGCACCTAACAGCGACGGCGGCAAGCGGCGGCGACGGCGGAGGCGGCGCGGCGACGACGCCGAAGACGGCCGGCGGCGGCGGCGAGCTTAGTGCACGCGGCGGCGGCGCTACGATGCACGGGAGAGCTCGGGAGAGGGGGCAAACGAAAGAGGACGACGAGAGGAAGCTTTATATAAGCTTGGATTGAAGAGATCGAACTCCAAACGAGAGGAATCGACTCGGGAAAAATCCAAACTCGGTTTTAGGGATAAAATCAAAACGAACTCGATTCGGATCAAATCCTCAACGATTCTCTTTGATTCTTGGGGGAAAAGAAAGAGGAGAACAAGAGGAACAAAACCCCTCTAACAATCGGACTCGAGGAGACCGAATTGGGGCGGATTTGGAGGCGGAAAACGGCGGCTCGGGCTCGGTCTCGGCCGGCGGCTGGAGGTAGGGGACGGATCCGACAGGTGGGCCCCACCTGTCGGCCTCCACGAGAGAGGGGAGCGGGCGGCTGCAGCTGGGCCGACTTGGGCCGGCTTGCCCGCGGGAGAGAAGGGAGATGTTGGGCCGAAAACGGCCCAACGGCCTAGGAGGGGCTTTTTGAACTTTTTAAATAAAAACAATTTGTGAAATGTTGTTTCAATTATTAAAAATACTTCCCTTGCTCAAATAATTCCCAGAAAATTCTAGAAAATAGAAGAGCAAGCATAGTATTTAATAAAATTTTATCTAACTCACTTTTATGTTGAAAATTTTCCTAGAAAATTAGGGTTTAGCTTGTAGGCTTTTAAATTAATTTCTAAAAATGATTTAAAATATGCATTTTTAATTTAGTCGATTTTTAGGGCGTGACAGTTTCCGGACGGTTACACCTGACATATGGCCCCTCCTTATCCTCTAGCTTGCTTAGGAGTGAGGTTTTCTCCACTTTCTCTTTATTTTATTTGATAAATTCCTACAACATATTATTCTCCAAGTACAAGTGATTCTACATTGTTTGAAAACAAATATGCATTGTAAGCATTGCTAATTCTTCATTATTTTAGTTATATTGACGGTCAAAATTTGTCTGTAACGACCGTCAACAGTTACCATATTATTCGGTTTTTGTTTGAGACCCCATATGTCGAGGAGTGATCCTCTCTAGTGGGAGATCGTGAGATCCCCCTTTTGTGAGTTCGGCCGGGGGAAAAGGCTCGCTTGGGGAGATCGCGAGTCTGCCCTGAATGCTACTAAATTGTGTGCGAGCGCCAAAATTATACAGGTTCGGACCGCTATGGAGCGTAATACCCTACTCCTGTGCGTGAGATTATGGTTGAGTGTTACAAGGGTTCCTAACCTCCGGAGAGCGCTCCCGCTCTTCTCCTCCTAGAGTTCAGGTTTACTAAGTGTCGTCCCCTCTCTCGGTGGACAAGGTCCTCCTTTTATAGTTCAAGGGGTTACCACATGCGCTGCTTCTACCTACTCTTTCATAGGAGGGGGACCCACTTTACCTTGACCAAGCCACGATCCGTGCCTTCGCCCGGAAGCTAAGCAACAGTCCGTCCTTGAGCGGGACCCAGCACCGCCCCCTGCCTGACACGGGGGACAGCCTTGTCATTCCCTCTTAAATGGATGAAGACTCGTGGTGGTCCTCCTCTCATGGAGGGAACTCCGAATGACGCTCCGATGGGATGGGACATACCTACCTCCACTCCGCCGGATACAGAGGCGACGTGGGGGCACAGGCGCCCATCCAATTGGACGTGACCGGCAACAGGCCGGTCACAGACTGGTCACGTCCTATTGACGTGGGTTAGTCAGGCGGCACCGCATGTATGCCCTTACCGCATTAAACGCGGTGAGGAACAGTTGGGGCGCCGTGAATTGATGGCTGTTCAGCCTGGGTCCCCTCCCCGCTCGCTCCCCCCACCACATGGCAGTTGGGCGAGGGCCTCGGGGCGAGGTAGCACGAGGGCCCGAGGGGCACGACGTGGCACCCCGAGGCCCCCCGGCCGTTTCTGCGACTCGTGAGGTACGGGAGTAGGGCCAGGCTGTGGAGCCACGCGGCTGGATGGGAAGGTAACTTCCCCTCACTTTGCATACCCCCGGGCCCATATCTCTGACAAATATAATATATTTTGTTTGCTTATCCATTCAAGTAATAGCACCAGCATGATGTTTAATTATATGAATGTGCTAGTCATCTTAATTAATATGCATGTTTTGAAGGCTGAACGCCTGAACACACATCAACAAAGAAAATGTGGTAAGCAAAAGAACTGGAAAATCAGAACATTTACTTCAAAATGAACTGAATTATTCTGTCAAATACTAAGTTCTTGTGTTGAACTGAATTATTTTTCAGCTGCTAGCCGCTTCCATATTCTTTTGCCCCCATCATCATTTAAATTGCTTGCAAATATTGCACAAGCGTACGTGTTGTTTCAAACTCTTCAGGGCCTTGAGCCCTTGAGCCGCCGCTGGAAGACGGTCTGGTTGATGTGAATAATCGTGGGATGGATAACCAAGGGTCAGGGGGGTTCTTTACAAAAAGTAATGTATGTGGCGGGCATTTTTTTTTTGTAAAATTGCTACATCCGGTTGGCAGCCCTTGGATTGAGATCGAGAGGACCCCATTGCACGAGTGCATGTGTGCATGCGATGGCTCGTGTGCACCTGATACGCTGCCGTGCTAAGCAGCTGCTTGGCGCAATATATATGTAACAATTTGAGTGGTTTAGGCCAACTCAATTTCTGGAACCATACTTACAAAGTTTAAACTCGGTGAATAGTCATTGGGATTCGAGCATAAGGTCATATTCGTTTGGATGGACACTTTTCTAACTTACAATCAATTTAAGCCTTCCCAGAGCTTCACAGATTTGATTGCAGCCGTATAGCAAGTGTTTGCCAGGGCATCGATACATCCAACCTCCATTGGGGTGCTTGGTTTAGTCGGTGTATGTCACCATTCCGCTTGCATTGGTAAGATCTTGTAAGAGCTTGGTTAAAAGCTTGAGTGTGTGTGATATTTAAGCCTCTACTTCCTAGTAGTTAATAGGAACGTGCATATTTTTGTGTATGTTTTTTGTTTTCAACATGCATAGAAAATTTGGGATAACTGTGCTCAACATGAACATCTTGGTCAAGTGATATTAGAATGATCAACATGACCAATATGAGGTAAGTGATGTTCTTCCAGGTAAGATCAAATCTACTCTATCTTATTTTGAAGAAAATTATGATCCTCGTGCTAACATTGATTGGGAGCTAGTGGTTGATAGAGAATTTAAGAAGCATGACTTGTCTGAGAAACATATGGTTATGTGTGCCTCTAGTGTTCTAATTAAAAATGTTTTTTTCTAATTGGAAAGTAGGCATAACAAAACACCACAATCTTGGAAAGACATGATACGATATTTGAGAGATGTTTATGTTCCCATGTATTATGCTGACATTCTGTTCAACAAACTGCAAAGTTTAAAACAAGATAATAGAAGTGTTACTTCATACTATTATAATATACATACTTGTTTATTACGTTGTGGTTTAGATGAATGCGAAGAAGCTACATAATTGAGGTTTTTACATGGGCTTAACAAAGAAATTTAGGACACGCTTGCTTGTCAATGATATAGATCTCTTTCTAATTTTTTACAACTTGCTTGCAATGCTGAAAGTAAAATAGAGGAGGACATGAAAAAGAAACATGCTATGTTTTTTCCTCCTATTACTAATCATTTGCAGGAAGTGCATAATCATGAAAATGAGGAGAGTGACATGAAAGAGCTGCCGTTCCCATTATTCACACTCAAATTTGATGGATCTCCATCATTAGAAGAGAGAATCACAGGTAATCTACATGGTGCTGCAATTAATCAAGGTGAGTTTGCCGTTAATAAATTGAAATCGTCCACTTTTAATGCTATCGTAGAGCAACCATTAGTTGAGATTCCTTTGTCACAAGTTGATTTAATTACTGATCATTTTGATAAAGAAGTGTTGTGTGATAATGCTTCAATTATATCCATGCCAAACTAGTGAATGAACATGCTATTCCTATTGGTAATTCTTACTGCGCTGATTTTAAGCATGTTATTCACATTGCAAATGAGGTAGAGGAACGTGAATTGACATCTTCTTTAAATACTTTGGGCTACGTTCCGTTTGATGATTTTTGTGAGTTCAATAGTTTGAAGGAGAAATTATTTGCTAAATCTGATTTGCCATGTCCAACTAATGCTATTTTTCAAATCTTTGGTGAATATAATGATAGAGAAATATAATTGGTGTACAGAATTTATATATGTTCAGAATTAGAACCTCCTATAGATGTGGATAAAACATGCAAGCTAGAGAGACCTATTATTGCTAATCATATTATCTCGAGTTTGTCTTGTTTCAATTGGAAGAAACAGGTTTCTCTAAATGGACTACGCGACAAGCACCATATGGAAAAACCGAGTACGGTTTTCCGTGAAGAAGGGGAGGATGATGTGACTATGGCTACTATGGATACAACCGCAGTTCACATCATGAATTAACAAGAAGACATCAAGATCAAGTCCTCCCATGTGCTGGAATTTGATTCGGCCGCCTACTACATTGCTGACTTCAAACGGCCGCCAAATATGCATATGAGCTTTGTTTTGGGTCCACGAGTACTTGATAGAAAGCTCTCGGAGTCCTCATTCCAACGGATCCAGCCTCATTGCCATTTTCCATTCAATTCAGATGCAATTGAAGAAATAAGTTGCAACGTCACCTGTCTTGGGCCTCTGGGCTTGTATCTTTGTTTGGGAGCTTGTATCCTTGTTTGGGACCCCGGCACAAGTGGGGCCCATGTGGGGTGCGCCCCAACAAGTTGGAGCACAACCCTAGGGACCCCTAGATCTTCCTCCCATCTTTATAAATAGCTAGGTACCCCTTCAGAGTTTCTTGGGTTTTGTTAGATTAATGTTTAGCCATTGCTACTTGCTTGCAGCACGCATGTCGGCTAGACCGTCCGTCTGCTTGTTCTTCAGAACCCCAACTTATCATTTGTTTTTTCAATTCCTATTTGCAATTCAGATTGCTTTAATCTTGTACTTGCTTGTTTCTTCTATTTGCTTGCAGGAATATGGTTGGTCTGCACTTGCAAGATCAACAACCTACATAGAGGTGTATCGATCGCTAAGACTCAACACAACAACGTCTTGTACGGTTGTACTCGGATCATCAACGTTTCTTCCAAATCATAGTTATCATCAATTCACATAAAAGATCGGGCCAACAATAGCCTTGAGTGTCTCGAGTGAACTCAGCGTTTATCACTTGGGCCCCACCTCTATCCATCGCCTTCCTCCAGAGACTGTCATGTGGGCACCTAAGGCGGTGCATGGTTGTCTGGCCCCATATTAAGTCGGTTTGAGCTAACATATGGGCCCTTCAATCTGTATGCTCTCACATGATTCATCGAAGGTGCGCTTTTTGCACGCCGTTACATTTCTCCTTCACTTTATTGTATAAACCCTACATTCATACTATTTATCCAAGACAAGTGGATCTATAATATTTATAACAAATGTTAGTTCTCTTTTATTTATTGAGGTAATTGACAGTCGAAATCGGTAATTAACGGCCATCAGTACCAAACTGCATTTATAAATGCCTTAGATTCAACTCAATGTGCGTTGAGGGCTTTGTTTATATATTGTTTCACATGTGTAATACATGTTAATTTCCTAGGGCTTGTCTAAGTATCTTCCTCTTGGTCAATTACAAATTGTGTGAAGTCATATTGCTCGTTATTCCTAGACCTTTTTACTAAACCTTCTTAGCTTTTCACCCATGTTGCTTAATGCTTATCGTCTAGACTGTGCTTTGTTTTTGCTAGAAAATGAAACAAAAGAATGAAGCCTATTAATAATGTTGGAGGTACACCACTAGGACCTTTCGGCCGGACCTACCAAAACCAAGGGCTTAGGCGAGAAGTCAGGACAGAGCGGACGGGTTTCGCCAAGGACGGGTTCCCTCAGAGAGTGGGGGAAGATCGCAAGGCGGGAACCCCTGCCGAGAAGGACACACGCTTCGCCAAAGATTGGGCCGAGCCATTTGGCTCGTTAAGAGCCCAAATATGTAAAGGACACTGTGTGCCCCCAATAATGTCTCTTTCACAAGGGTAACCATGTAAATTCTCCTGTACTACTTAAACACCCTAAAGGGGAGATCTGTAATAGGATTATAAATAGCCCCCTAGGGCCATGTAACAAGGGGATCCAAAAATTTTTACTAAGGAATATAATTGTTCTTACTTTCCAACCACTGTTGAGAGAACCACGTCTTTCGACGTGACGCGGTTGTCTATTCGACAACAAATAATATAGTTTTGTGAGATAACAAGAGCACGTTTCCAAATTATAGCAATGTATGTCTCAGATAGTTTTATTTTGGATTGCACTAAATGCGCAGCAAACACCTTATTTGTTTGCTTCATATATAATTCTTTTTCCATTCCTATGGTCTAAATATGAAATATTATCTTCTTAGTCAACTGCAGGCACTCATACACATTCAAGGCTTTGTATGAAGTCAACTTCGAAAAAAATGAATGTTTAGGAATTTATCTCATCAATGGATAAAGCGGCAAATATTTTATAAGATCTTAGAAATTATATTTTTTGTAGAAATTTGTTATAGATTGGTGTAAATAACATTTACAGGTTTTTTGCAATACCGTGCTTGTGCCTTTTGTACAATGATTCCATGCTATTTGAGACATGACGCTTATAAAAGATTTTATAGAAACAATTTTGTACATTTCTGAATATTAATATCGATGATTTTATAGTGGTATATTGCTAGTAATATTGATGTGTTGCTGCGATTCAAAAGGATGTTACTAGTAGGTGTACCTGTACTCACATATATGTTAGTGGCTTTGCAATAATATGAGTTATTGGGCTTGTGAGTTTGGAACTCCACCTCCCCGCATGGAAAACATGATAATTTATTAATATATAATTAATTAAGTATTAGCTAAAAGAAATTTGAACACATATAATAGGTTGGGATTAAGGAAAACACTAAATTAATCAAGGTCAGCCTACCCCCTGAGGAAGAAACATTAAGCTTGTTGTGAGTCTTATTTCCACTCTATCAACCAAAGGTGCAAAATCAACCGCTCTAGGCCTGGTAGTGCCCATGGGAAATCCTAAATATGTGAAAGGTAAAGTACCAATAGGACAGCCCAACAGAAACAACAAAGGAGACAAATGATCTCCTTGTCTGACCCCTCTTTTGCAACCGAAGGGCTTAATATGAACTCCATTCAGGAGCACTGTAGATTGAGCTGAAGAAAAAAACCATCTTAACCCATTCAAGCCATTTCAATGGGAAACCCATGAGTTGCATGATAGAGATGATAGCATAATGCTCTATTGTATCAAATGCTTTCTCAAACTCCAACTTCAATATAATGATCTCTCTTTTGGACTGCTGGCACTGACGAATATATTGAAAGGACCAAGCAAGACAATACTAGATTGTACTTCCTTTGATGAAGCCATACTGATTTTCACCTATTAACTTCAAAATCACACCCTGCAATCTATCAGCCATTAACTTTGTTATAACATTTAAACTGATCCCCAAGAGAGAAAAGGGTCTGAAATCATTCATTGTCTTAGGAGATGTCTTTTTTGGCACCAAAGTTATGAAAGAGCTGTTTAGAGCCTGCAGATCTACACAACCTGCATGAAGGCAGCCAACCTATAATAATCCTGAGCTATGATAGGTCAGTCTTCTCATAGGTTGCCTTGCCTAGAAGTGAAGTCCACTGTCACAGCAAAAGGCAAGATTTCTCTTACAGATCCAATGAACAAATTTGACATCCAGATAATCATAATTCCACCACAGGCCCCCACAGAAGGAGCAAAAGCAAAAGAGTCAAATTTCTTGGGGGCGAACTTTTTAATCTCAGAAATATTGAAAGCATCTTTTTAAGTTTCTTGAATGCAAGCTACCTGACAACCACTATCCTCCGATTTCTGCCTCAGAGAAAGTAACATGGGTTCAGAATTGATCCCTCTTGTCAGGATTACGGATAAGGTATACCCTCTACCCTTGGATATACGTCGTACACTAAACTAGCATACCTGCGCGTATACAGACGTTCTCTGTACACGTTAAGGAAATCCATCACGGAGTCCACAGATGGAAGGAGTCCTACTCGGATAGAACTGGGTCGTCACTGTATCGTGTAGGGTCCGATGTCTCCGAGTCCTACTTGGAGACCAACTGACCTACGGTATAAAAGGGACACCCCGGGAGGACCTAAGGCATCGAGTCTCATCGCCAACACAACCAACACAACCACCACGCCGGGTGATCTAGTCGAACCAACTCGACTACGGTCTCGTCGGTATCATTGAGTTCTGCTATTCCCTTTGTAGTTTGTGGTTTTGATCATATAATCCCATACCAACTGGATTAGGGCTGTTACCTATCAAGGGGCCTAAACCAGTATAATCCCTGTTTTCTGTTTGCTTGATGTCGTACTACGTAGATCCTCGTATCAGCGTACCTCGATACCCTCTATATCTGGTCTATGGGTATCCCCCGTCGACAGTGGCGCGCCAGGTAGGGGGACTTGGTGCTCAAGGTTCTACTACTATGTCGTCAAGCTTCATCGACAACAGCGTCAACACCGGCATCAACTAAGGAGTTTCTACTTCAACAATGCTGGTGTGCACTCAAGTCGGCGAAATTGTCTTCCCGGTTTACACCATGGTGCCGATCTTGACTGGTCCATCAATGACCGGAAGCGAGAACGCCGTGGTTACAACCCTGGGCGACTCCATGTCGAAGGATCCTCCCGCATAAGTGGAGAACGGAACGTCGACGACATCCGAGCCCGAGGAGGATCCTAGGGCGGCCAAATCTTGTCCTTCCGACAAGAATCACAAGCCAACAAGGATAACATCCGAGGTGACAAGGTCCTGGTGTCCTATCCACAAAACCTAGGAAACACACCTTGCAAGCTTGTTGGGTTTTTCTCGATGTACAAGCTGAGATCCGTGCCTGCAAAGAGCGTGGAATTCAACGTACTTCTCCAACTCATGATGTTTATTGTATTATTCACAAGAAAGAATCACGACCTCTCAAGCTGCAAGGTTCTTCTCAGCGCCATGAAGACGTCGCCTCCTAAGGTCCAGTAGTCACAAAATCTCTCTTAGAGATGCAGACAAGGAACAAGGAGCGACGGTTAGCTCATATCGATTCATTGGAGTAATCGACATCGATCCCCACGAGCCGTCAGTTCTACACTTGCTCGAAGACCAGGGCTCATTGTCGACGAGTACACCACGCGATGTATTTGCTATCGATGGGACTAGCACATCGGGGCCATCAATGCAATACTGAGGGAAATCCCTTATGATCCCGTTCTGAACGATGACCTCGCACGGTGGACAGAACGACTACGGGAATCAGTGGCTAATCTCAGTAACGCGTTCGAGGAGGCCATTGCCGGAGCACAGCCAGAACAACCGATAGCTGGCGGTGCCGATGGTGAATGACCTGAGCAGCGGACATCACCTCAACGAGCCACTCCTCCACCTCGCTGCACCAGCGATCTCCGTGACCATTTGAATGGCCGCCGAGAAGCACGACACGCGCGAGACAAGAAAAATCGTTCCCGACATCGCGTCACTTCACTACGTCGAGGAAACAAGGAGCGAGGAGGACACCCGAGCGAGAACCAAGACCGTGATAACCACCACAGCCGCCATGAACGCGATGATCGCGAACAGCGGGTGCCAGGCGATATTCCCACTGGCGAACGTAGAACCAAAATTTTGGGGGTACTCGTTTCTCGTGAATGCGTAAAAGGACTGTATGTTAGTATACTAAAAGAAAGTGGAGTTTTTGTCATATAACGCAAACAGCTAGAAGACCATCGAATTCTTATAGTTAAGTTATAAGGATAGTTTTACCATCATGTTATCATAATTAATACCTGCTTAAGTTTATTTGTTGATTTACAAGGTCATTAATATAGGAAACACTGCAGCCCAGGCCATTAATATAGGAAACACTGCTTTGCGACACATTAAAACTCATGATTTTCGAAAAAAATATCCAAGCGAATTCGCACAATGATTTTTATCTTAACTAAACCATAAAACAATAATAATCTAGATTTTCTAGTAATCTGGATAAACGAAAAGGCACTATGAGCAATCACACCATCTTTTAATTTTTATGTTTAAAGTTTGTTTGGAACAAATCAGTTAATTGCATGTGGCTTGTTGGATACAAAGATCGATACTTTTCACGAATACATGTGGCTTGTTGGATCAACACTAGAGCATGCATGTTACTACAGGCGGTGAGATGACAATCAATTTCGGTGCTCGCCATCGACGCCGATAGCTGATCAGATGTCGAGTTGGTTATGTAGGTGTCGAAACATGAATTCGGCAATAATAAAAGGGGGAAGCGCACGAGACCTAAAAGTGGATGGATGCGGAGATAAAGGATTTAGACAGGTTCAGGCCCTCTCAATGATAAGTAATACCCTACTCCTGTTTGGGATTTGAATCCGCCGGGTGTATATTGATCTGACGATCAGTTTGTGTCATGCCCCTAGAGGGCCTCCTGCCCACCTTATATAGGATGGGGGGCAGGATTACAAGATAGAAACCTTAACCAATACGGTATCGGTTTCCTAAATCTATTTTACAATATTATCAAATCAGGACTTTAGGCCGCTCCATAATATAAAAGGAAACGTAATACCCAAGTCATGATCGGTTACATATTCCATAGATATAAACTATCCCCTATGACTAGTCGGATAACCATGCCGTGTGGGTATGGGGTACCCATAATCTCCACAGTAGCCCCTGAGACCTTCACAGTCGGAAAGATAATCTTCTCTCGAACTAGATTACTCCAAAGACGAGTGCTTCAATCATCTTCGCCATGATCTCCCGAGTACTTTTACCAAATATGAAGACTGTGGAGGGCTGAAAAATAAAGTCAGGTGCATCGAATAGATGTACCTAATAGATGCACCAACTGAGTGGTTTTGATAATTCTAGTCAACCAAGTGACTTAATATTAATATATAGCATATGCGGTGTAAATCTCTGAATAACATGATCCGAGTGATATACCGACTGCTTTGTAAAATATGATGCGTGCAACCTAAAGCTGACTACATCATTGAATACACATAGCAAAACAGCTATAAAGAAGCTTCTATGTTGTGAATAAATAAATTTCCAAAGTATTGGGCATACACCATGCGCACACTGCTTTAACAGATGTGCTTGAGTCCCTAAAACACACATGGTTTCACCACACCTGGAAATATATGGCATATGTGGTATAAAATCCGAGTAAATAAACTCATAAGGATTTATCAATCGTCTGGAAAAGGACCAAAATATATAATCAGCCTAAGCCATAATATTGGTCAATAAAAATGCACACTTACGTGGCAAAAAGCAATGATGTTGTATCCAATCAATTGCTTAATAAACCCAAACAGCGCCATGACTTATATAAAAAAGTCAGCGGGGCAGCTATATAAAGCTTTACTGTTTGACACCTTTTAAGATGCATTGTACCAACTCCTAAAAAGTTGAGTAACTGCGGTATAAAAGGATTTTAAGGTATTGGGCACTAGATCACGCGCACTTTGGCCTAAGCAAAAAGTGCCTAAGTCCCTAAAAGAACGTGACAGGCCACACCTGAAAATATGGGCTGCAGACATATTAGGCCTAGGCCAAAAAATTTGCCTTCGACACCCTTTAAAGGATGACGCATGTAACATGCTCCCGAGTAATAAATCTTCTAGGTAATGTAGACCAAGTGTAGCTCATATGAATAGCTTCTGATCTGAGTGATTATCCCTTATGGGATAATCCAAAATAGATATAATATTTAAATCCCGACTGGCGCAAGTATTCAGTTGATAGTCCTTACAGGGAATAATAATTGGTCCAGTCTTTGAGCATAGAAAATAAACTCATCACTATAAATCCATGTTGAATGTATCCGAAACAAGTCTAAATTGAAGGTATGATACTTGTGTTTGAGCTAGTAAGCTCCTGAGCATATAGCTTGTCCTTCTGTCGTAGTTACAATGGTCCATTAATAATAGCGGACGTAGTTGGCATAGAGACAAGACGACCAATATAGAGATAATATTGCCCACCAGAAGTGGCAAAAATATTGGTGGTAGTGAAGATAGTGATACCAATCAAAAGTGATGAAGTTGCACAACTATGAAGGCGAAGAAACCAGTCGGCAGCAGTCAGGTCAGCGAGCAATGAAGATAAAGGCGCCCAACGATAAAGTTGTGTAGCCATGGCAGCGAAATAATCAGTCGGTGACAGACGAGGCAGCTGGTGAAGAAGATGAAGATGCCCATTAGTGGCGACATAATAAGCCATCCGTGAAGGCGAGGATACCGGTTGGTGGTGACAAAAGCAAGCCGACGGTGAAGATGTAGACACGCATCAAAGGCGATGACGAAATCCATCAATCATAAAGATAAAGAAAATAGTCGGCGATGACAAACGCAATGGACAGTAATGATGATAAGCAGCAATTATAGATGATCGACTATGATGATGAAGTTGCCCATCAAACAGCAGTAGAATAGGGCTATGTTGAACAGGCTTGACAGGATATTGATGAAGATGACGATGTCGGTGATCCAGTCAATAGCAATGTAGCAACCGATGATAATGACGAAGACGCTCATCAGCGTTTGCAAAGTAGGTCAACCGTGAGGGCGAAATAACGAGTCGGCAATGACGGAAGCAACCGAGGAGAAGACGTAGTCATCCATTAACAACGGCAGAGATGTTAGGGCCGATGAGGTAGAGGTGCTGGTGATGAAGTCAATGACAATAATCCATCAAACTGTTGAGAAGATATCGAAGCTCGAATAATTTTCTTGATACGAGCGTGTGCATAATGAAGATTGATGCAATGCCCCTTGATTTATGAAGATGGCTGTAGAACTTGGTGCTATAGCTATTGCAGATGCTTCACTTAGAGGAAAGTATATGCTGTTGGTCAACTCATTGAATCTGATCTGAGTTGATTGGTTGATGACTCCAAACTCCCAGACATGTAAATTAAATCTCAAACTTGAGAAATTTGGAGTAGATTGTAGCGGCATGAAGAAACCAAAATTGCCGGTGTAATAATTGGAGTTGCTGAAATTAAATGTCGGCTCTGAAGCGAAGACGAAGATAATAACTCCCCGAGTTGACTTGTTGATTGTTTGATTGCTTCATCTTGACATAAAACTTGTCGAATTTTGAGAGTCTTGTATTTGTGTAGCCCCCGACTCTTTGGTTAGTTGGGAAACAACTGAACATAGAGTCGAGAACTGTAACTTCTTGTCGTCGAGTAGTCATTGCTTGAGTGAAGATAAATATTGAAGATTGGAACACCACTTGTTGTAATAAAATAACACGGCATCATATTTGGTGACGTATGCCGAGGTGTCGAAACTCTTGTAGTTGTCATGATTGGTGATGTAGCAAAGCTTGCGAAGTAGAGGCAATAGAGTTTGCCGATGCCGAAGATAATAAAAATGAAGTTGCTCCACCATGGTGACAAAGTTGCATAGCCGTGATGAAGTGAACACGAGTCGGCGGCAATAGAAGCAAACCGGTAGTGAAGACGCGCAATTGTGAAGATAAAAGCACCAGTCGGCGACGGAAGACGATGATGTCCATCAGTAGTGGTAGCTGTATAAACCAGACGTAGAGGCGAGGGCACTAGTCAGCAGCAGACGAGACGACCGGCGATGAAGACGATAAGGTCATTCAACACTAGCAGAATCATGCAGCCATGGAAGTAAAGAAACCAGTCGGCAGCAGACGTAGGCAGCTTGTGTTGAAGATGCTGACGCCTATTAGCGGTGACGGCGATGTAGCCAGCCGTGAAGAAGATAGCATCAGTTGGCGTCATAACAGGCCAGCCGTGCAGGCGGTGACACCAGTCGGCGGCGGATGAGGCGGCCGGTCGGTGAAGCGGCCGGTCGGTGAAGACGTAGACGCCCAACAACAGCGGCATAATAGGCCATCCGTGCAGGCGGAAACACCAGTCGGCGGCGGACAAGGCGGCTGGTTGGTGAAGACGTAAACGCCCAACAACGGCGGCATAATAGGCCAGCCGTGCAGGCGGAAACACCAGTCGGCGGCGGACGAGGCAAGCCGGTGGTGATGTTCTGACTGATCCATTCCTGGAGCGTAAGAGATAAGCTTAAAGCCATGAATCCCTTTTATGCATATCTGGATCTGGATCCTGCAGAACAAACATATAGAATGGGTAGTATCTGATATAAATATAATACTCGAGAAAAATTCAAGTATTTTAAAATATTTATAAATATGTATTTCTCCTCTTGTCAATTTTGATTTTCCCGAGCAGATGACTCCGTACGTTTAAACACTCTGTCCGACTAGTCATAGCCCCCAAGCATCGGGAGTCGGCCTAGGCACTTCCCAAACATGCATTTGAGTGACATGAGTTCGTCATTAATGGAACAAAGTTTCACGAATCAGAATTTACTACTTGGGTACTTTTGCAATTGTAAAGAGCAGAAAATAAATTTATCTTATCTCTATGCTTTTGATTTATTCTGAATAATAGTTAGCACCTTGCGTTACTCGGTCCGTCCAACGAGTCCCCGGGTGCTAGGAATCGGCCCAAAGGCAACTTTCCATCGACAAACCAAACGGAAAGCATAGGAAGATGGAACTCCATAACTCGATAGGCACTTTTGTACTCAGATTATGTCGCGAGCAATCAAGATAAATATGATGAAAATTGTTGAAAAAATACGATATAACATCTATAGCCCCCGACTCACTAGTCAACGGCGAACCAGTTGATGTAGTGAGGCAAAGGAAAAGGCAAAATATCATATAAAGAATAAAATAAATGATGACTTAGCTTTGTCGTATTCCCTCGGTGACAGCAGAAGTAGCCGATGTGGGAATGAAGCAGTCCATCAATGGTGACAAAAACACCAGTCGGCGCCAGTGGAACCAAGCCAGTGGTGTAGATGATGAAGCCCATTAACGGCGGCGGAGTCCGCCAACCGTATAGGCGAAAACACTAGTCAGTGGCGGCAGAAGCAGGCCGGCGGTGAAGTCGTAGACGCCCAACAGCGGTGGCATAATAGGCCAGCCGTGCAGGCGGAAACACTAGTCGACGGCGGCGAAGGCCAGCCGGTTGGTGAAGACGTGGACACCTATGAACGGTGGTGTGACCAAACAACCGTATAGGCAAGGACACCAGTCGGCGGCGACGGAGGCAGGCCGGCGGTGAAGTCGTAGACGCCCAACAAAGGCGGCATAATAGGCCAACCGTGCAGGCGGAAACACCAGTCGGCGGCGGCGAAGGCCAGCCAGTCGGTGAAGACGTGGACGCCCATGAACGGAGGTGTGACCAACCAACCGTTTAGGCGAGGGCACCAGTCGGCGGCGACAGAGGCAGGCCGGCGGTGAAGTCGTAGACACCCGACAACGGCGATATAATAAGCCGGCCGTGCAGGCGGAAACACCAGTCGGCGGTGGCGAAGTCCAGCCGGTTGGTGAAGACATGAATGCCTAACCACGTTGGTGCGACCAACCAACCAACCGTGTAGGCGGGAACACCAGTCAGCAGCAGCCGAATCAACCGGTCCGGATACATGCAAAATAGATCAATTAACAGATTAATCTGATTAGTACCACAAGCATAAAAAGCATGTGTATATCTGGAACATAAAAAGCATGCTTGATGAATTAATTGATGCATGATTCCGGCGAGGTGTCCTGGATGATCAAATTTTGCATGTTGATTGGTCAACACATGCATGTGGATCTGGTGGCTGGCGATCTCGATCGTGTGCGAGCTGTAAGCACTGCCTATTGTTCCGCGCCACTCCCGTGTCGGATTACATCGGCATCTGTACATGGTGCATTGGGGATCCTGAGGTGTTGGGCAGACACACCGAGATGACAGCCATTGATCTTGATCTCAGTCGGCATGCACAATCAAGAGAATAACAGGAAATTAATCTGCCGTTAGAAAACAATCCGACTACTGAAACGGCAAAGCCAGTGATATTAAAGATTAAATCGATGAAATCGCCGAGACTAATCCCTTTGGCTGGACTGAATCCGAGACAAAAAGGACATGCTTGACGAATCCGGTGACGCCGGAGATTAGTTCCATCGCACTCATCGACGGGAAACTCGACGCACCCCTACCTGACGCACCAACTGTCGAAACATGAATTTGGCAATAATAAAAGGGGTAGCGCACGAGACCTAAAAGTGGATGGATGCGGAGACAAAGGATTTAGACAGGTTCAGGCCCTCTCAATGATAAGTAATACCCTACTCCTGTTTGGAGATTTGAATCCGCCGGGTGTATATTGATCTGACGATCAGTTTGTGTCATGCCCCCTAGAGGGCCTCCTGCCCACCTTATATAGGATGGGGGGCAGGATTACAAGATAGAAACCTTAACCAATACGGTATCGGTTTCCTAAATCTATTTTACAGTATTATCAAATCAGGACTTTAGGCCGGTCCATAATATAAAAGGAAACGTAATACCCAAGTCATGATCGGTTACATATTCCATAGATATAAACTATCCCCTATAACTAGTCGGATAACCATGCCGTGTGGGTATGGGGTACCCATAATATCCACAGTAGGCGATTGACACGAGTGATTCAAGCGGTTCTGATGAGGAAGAGGGAAAAAGGGAAAGAATAGAACAGGACGGGCAACGCTTCATAAGTCGTGGGGGGAGCTAGGAATCGACAATCCAATCGTCGCAGCCGCTGCCCTACCTCGTTGACCACGCGCCTCAGCATTTGGGCCGGCCACCCCCCTTAGAGATTATGGATACCCAATACCTACACGGCATGTATATCCGACTGGGTATGGGAAGCCATGTATAGATAGAATATCTTTAAAGGGACTCGGGTTAAATTCCAAACTTGTATGCCAAGGAAATACCCGAGATTCTAGTCGGTTATGATTATATTTTTTCTGTAACTACCTATTCCGTTAGGGATATGGGTTGTACTTTGTAATACGGACCTCTTCCCCTATATAAGGAGGGGTCCGGGTGCCCCTTGGGGTACGATTTTTGCTCCTAGATCATACGATCAACAATGCACTCAGCGGATCAATCCCCGGACAGGAGTAGGATATTACTTCTTATTAAGAAGGTCTGAACCTGTATAAAATTCCTTGTCTCTAAACCCATCCACTTTTCCAGCGTAATAGCCACACCCTTTTATTATTGCCGAAATCTTGTTTCGACACCCCTCTCACCTTGGTCTTTTTCTCGCAAGGGATACACTAAGAGCGTTTCCAAGAGATGCCTAGAGAGTGTTCCCATAAGGTCAAAACGTGGGGTTAAACAGTAAAAACGTAAATTGAGCCAGGTGCCAGCTGGGAACCCCCTTGTCCATTGGGCTTCACCCCCAAGTCCAATAACTCACGGGTTTTTGGCTACGTTTGAGAGGAGGTAGGAGTGGAGCTTGAATTTGGCCTAGGCAAGCCTAAATAAAACTGCCATCCATATATGTAATATATCTATACGCTCATTTTATTACTGCTTGAAGAAAAAAAATAATATGCATGTACATGAAAAAACAAGATAGTTTTATTATAATATGGACGATTCGTATGCTTGATGATTGAGCGTATCACGTTAATCCTTATGAAGCAGGCAAGTTGATAAATGCCAACTGGTGGATACTACGGGCCAATTGCATGCTACAGGGCTGAAAGGCCTGCCACTGGTGGAGAAGGGGTTTTTACTCTCGGTTCGTAACCCCTGTAGTCCCGCTTTTCCTAAAGATCATTATCTTTAGTTCCGGGTAAAAAAAACCAGGAGTAAAAATCCATTTTTAAGTCCCGGTTGGTGTTACCAACCGGGACTAAAGATAAAGCATTTTTTAAGTCCTGGTTAGTACTAAACAGGCTAGATCCGGTTGCTCTTTCCAGTTCCACTTTATTCTTTTCTTTTCTTCATTGTTTTTAAATATATTGATTTCACCCCATCCCGTCCCCAAAATCCCAAATCAATTATCCTCAAATTGCCTCCAAATCCACAAATCGATAGTCTCAAATACTCAAATACATCACAAAATCTTAAAAAAATTACATCACAACTTCTACAAAATTTATCACATATTCAGATCACACACAAATCAAATACATCCCACAACAATCTCAGATTCTCCAAAAAAGAAAAGAAAAAGAAAGAAAGCCGCTGCCTAGACGCGCGCCGCCACCGCTCCGGCCGGCCGGCCCTCCGCGCCCTGCCGCCGCGAGACCGCCCGCCGCCCGCGCCGGCCGGCCCTCCGCGCCCCGCCGGCCGCCGCGTCACTGCGCGCCCCGCCGGCCGCCGCCTCACCGCGCGCCGCCACGCCGCCACGCCGGCCGGCCGGCCCACCGTGCCCCGCCGCCGCGCGGCCGCCAGCCCCAGCCGCCGCCGCGCCGGCCGGCCCTCCGCGCCCTACCGCCCTCGTGCCGGCCTGGCAGTAGAGAGGAGAAGGAGAGGAATAAAGATAAGGAGAAGAATAGATAAGGTTGAGGAGAGGAGTTAAAAATGAGAGGGGGAGATAAGGTTGAGGAGAGGAGGAGATACCTCGATCCGATCGCGCACCTCTCCGATCCCCTCGTCAATCTTTTTCCCCAGTTGGTTTTACCAACCGGGTCTATAAATAGATCTTTTATCCCGGTTGGTTTTATAGACCCGGTTGGTAAAACCAACTGGGAGTAAAGCGTATGGCGATCTTTTTTCCCGGTTGGTGTTATCAACCGGGACTACAAATAGATCTTTAGTCCCGGTTGGTGTTATCAACCGGGACTATTAATATATAGTCCCACATATCATACACACATTGTGTCTTGGAGTTCGTGCTACAGCTTGGTACAGATCTGTAGCCTGCTGTTCTCCTCTCTTATTGTTTATCTCATTAAAATATGTTTATAGCCGGCTAATACCCTGCTATTGTACCTGCTCTAAGAGAGAGGACAAGCGAGTGACTATTTAGCAGCTGGGCTGCACACAAGCCCCCAAGAAAAGGTGGGATCCGCTAACTGGGCTAGGAGAGGAGTTAATGACGTCACATGCAGCTATAAGGAACCGATAAAGGTAAAGCGAGAGAGAGAGAATTTAACTTTCTCTTAGGGCGTTCATAGTGTAAGGACGTGCGGTTCCACCCCACGGCAGAAAACCGAATATTCGGCGCCACATCAACAATCCGCGGAGCCAAACGAAGTTCTGGGAGCCAAAACTAGACACTCGTTCTTCACCTCGCCAAGCATGGAGGAATGTGTGCAACCACGTTGTGGAGGACGGAGCCTCGTGTGGTGTGTCTTCAGCGAGGGAACACCCCCAACACCATCTTTTCCTTTCCCGTGCTCTTCTTCCTCTCACGCCCTCACCCCGATTAATCCCACATCCACGGAAAGAGAGAGGAAGGCATCGCCAACGACAAGGCTGCCACTGCCATCGCCACCACCTTACGTCTGGCCGGATCTGGAGAGTGAGATAGTCCCCGTGCCGGCTACAGTCGATTTGCGCCGCCGCAGGGGAGCACGTCGGCCTGCCGCCTCGATTTGCATGGAGGGGACGCTGGTGGGGGTACAGTCGATGCCACGAGATCTCGCCCCGAGCTCGTCACCCTACACGCGCCACCCCATCCTATGACAGAAGCTTGCCGGCCACGCTCCGCCGCAGGATCCCACCGCCGGGGAAAGGAGCGGCGCTGCCGATGACGAAAAAGGAGCGGCAGCCGGAGTAGGAGGAGGGGAGGCAGCGTTGGCTGGAGGAGGAGGGGAGGTGGCGACGGCCGGAGGAAGAGGAGGGGACGCGCGCCTGGCAAAGAAGGTGGGAGACGCACGGTTTCTCGTGAGGGAGAGGATAACGGATAGAGGAGAGAGGGGGAGGGGGGAGAGGGTGGTTTATTTTTTTTCTAGATTTTAGGGTGTTCGGTGTAAATTTTGTATCTCTATTCAAATAGAAAAAAATATTAGAACTAAAAAAAGGTGTTAGGGGCTGAAATATAAAATTAAGCCACTCATAGAGCCACTTGCACTGTGAAGAATCTAGATTTTAGACTCGTAGCATTGGTCTATGTGGCATTGTGAGGCTCCTCAAACTTGTGTGACGTACTGTGAATGCCCTTAGATGTCTCATTTTACTGCAGAAGATAGCACTCCACCTCAATGGATTTCCCTCGCACAGCCTAGGCACAAGACTGCCTAACACCAAGCCGTGAATCCACAACTGCGAGGAGGGGTAACCAGCAGAAGAAGAAGATATGCAAGAGTATTAAGCATACAAGAATATCAACAACACAAGCAAGGGGACGGGAGGGGAGGGCACAGCCGGGCCGCCGCCGCCGCTTCTCCTCCCACCAGATCTGGCGAAGGGGAGGGAGTCGCCGCCGGGCTAAATATTTTGCTAATTACCAATATAAAAAATATGCAATTACCAATGTGACAAAATCTGGTTGGGGTGAATAGGAGTTACTCGATGCATTGGCTCGAATCGAGTAATTGGTAATTGGCTTCCGAAGTAATCTATTTATACCCTAGATTACAAAATATGTAATTACCAATGTGACAAAATCTGGTTGGGGTGAATAGGAGTTACTCGATGCATTGGCTCGAATCGAGCCGATACATCGAGCCGGCCTTTTATTTTCATTCCTAGGACCTCAAAGGTGCTGGTTCTTAAACTAAAACTAAACCAACACCTTTGAGAGAACTCAAAGATGCTGCCTGCTGCCTATGTAGGGTTGACAACTGGCACATTGTTAACGACCAAATTTGGTAATCCAAGTATCGGAGATGAAGAAGGAATTGAAACGGAGTTCGAGATGGAGATCGTTCCGAAAACAGAGTAAGGATCGGCTGGAGTCCAAATCGGCTGCAATCAGGATCGGCATAGTCCGAGTAGGACAAGGTTAGCCGATTGATTCGAATCCGACAATATGACACGGCATACATTGTCGGGTTGGGTTGATGTACTTCTTGAGGATGCCACGCATGGTTAGGGTACTAGGAAGGCAATTGTATCTATTAATTAGGATATTTCATGTAATTTCCTTAGAGATATGTTTGGGCAAAATTCTGCCGCAAAGACTTTTGGTATCTTAAAGTTTGTTAGAGATAGGAGTCGTGTCTGATATGGACATATTTTGTAATCTCGGGTATAAATAGACCCTGAGCCCCATGTAATCAATCTAACACACGTTCTATACAATCTCGGCGCATCGCCACCCTTTTACTTTCGTTTTGTTTCGACGAGTTCTTGCTTTGGGGTTGAGCTGCATCGGTTTCGATCTTCAACAAGAGGTAAAATTTGTTATGGCGGCTTGCGTTCTCGGGATTAGTGCTTCTATTTTTATGATACTCTAATATTGTTTATGTAATTCATCGAGTTATCATATATCTTACATAATCTTTGGCAATATTGCTATCTAACCTTCAATCGGCTAGTGTCTGTTACTAGAAGGTAGCCGGTTAGGTTATATATTAACGTTGACTTAGATTATATAAGATATCTACCACTCTATGAAACATTCAACAGCTTGATTATGTAGATATTGTCTTTCTTTTCATACTTATAGCTGCATCAGTTGAGTTTGATCTTATGAGGCGTGATTAGAATCTCAATCTCTAGCCTGCCTTTGGTTGCCGATTAGGGTAGCATTGGGGTTTCAGCCAATCTTACCTGATTTAACTAATATTTATCTTGTGTGCTTAATTGACATGTTAAATCTGCCCTTTATGTTAAGATCTTGTTGCATTTAAATATATTAGGCTTCGGTTTGGTATATTCTACTTGCTTTAATATCTTAATATATAGTAGTATCTGTCACACCCTAAAAATCCTAAATATATAAATTGTTGTTTAATTGGAATTATTAGAATTTATTTTAAAAGCCTTGAAGAGAAGATCTAATTTTAATTAATAAATTCCAATATAAAATGGGGCCAGATAAAATTTCATTAAATACTTTGCTTAATTCTATAATTCCTAGATTTTTCTGGGATTTATTTGAGCTAAGGAAGTATTTTTAATAAATGGAATTGCATTTCATGAATAATTTAAATTGAAAAATGTTTTTAAAAGTCTCTTTTGGCTTTGGGCCGAAAGTCGGCCCAAAACCCTCTCTTTCTCTCTCCCCGGCCCAAGTCAGCCCAAGTCCAGCCGCAGCCGCCCGCGCGCGAGCGCTCGCTGCCGCTGACAGGTGGGGCCCACCTGTCAGGCCCGTCGTCTACCTCCGGCCGCCGTCGCCCGAAACCCTAGCGCCGCGCCGCCGTCGTCTCCTTCCAAATCCGGCCGCTTCTTTCCCGATCTGGTGAAATCGATTGAGGGGAAACAATCTACGGGATCGCCTCTACCTTTTCTCTTTTGGAATCATCGTCTAACTCGCTTTGGAAGTTCGTGGATTCGAGGTCGAATCGGATCGGTCTCTCTCTCTCCGAGCCCGAACTTTCCTTCTCGTCGCCGGTCGCCGTGGGCCTTCGCCGCCGCCCTTCAACCCCTATAAAAGGATCCCCGGTGTCTCCTCTACCCGCCGCCACCCTTGTTTTCGCCTGTCGCCGTCGGAAGAGCTCTAGCGCCGTGAGACTTCGCACCGCCGTCGTTGCCGTCGCTCCAGCCGTGCGCCGCCGCCGTTCCAGTCGTCGCCGTCGCTCGGGAAGGTTGTCATCGTGGTCGCCGTCGCGTCGCCGTCCTCGTCTGCCCCTTCGCCGTCGCTGAAGACCGCCGGAGCACCGTCGCCGCCGTCGACCCGATCTTCTCCGCCGTTTCAACCTCGACGCCGTCGCCGTCCGTTGATCTTCCGCCGTCGCTTTGGTCGCCGGTGAGTTCGCCGTGCCGTCCGCTACTCGTAGGTGTCCTCCGTTCGCGCCGCCGCGTCGTCGTTCGCCGGCGAGCAAGTGCGCCTGCGCCGCCCGAGCCGCCGCCGGTGGTGACGTCACCGCTGACGTCCTCGTGGCCGTTTGCCGTGAGCCGGTCGTGGACCACTCGATCTCGGCCGTCCGTTTTGGATAGGTTTGATCTCAGCCGTCCGTTCTCGTGAACCGCCGCCGTGCACCCGGTCCACCGCAAACCCTAGCCGCTGACGCAATAAACCCTCTTTTCCTTTTAAAAAATAATTCATTATTGCGTCATAATTCAATTAAAATCCATATAAGTGTTTTAATCCGATTTAATCTTCAAAAATTCATAACTAATTCATCTTAGCTCGGATTTAGTTGGTTCAAGTCTCTAAATTTTTCTAAAATTGAGATCTACATGTTAAAAATATCCACATGTACTGTTCATGCTTGTTTATGTGCTGTTTTGGTGATTTTGCTCTTTCCTGTTTAGATTCCGATGTTTCCGGAGAGTCCGTTTTCGCAGGGGAAGATTTTGAAGAGTTCCAAGGCCAGCAAGGCAAGTCACACAGATCCCAAACAACCCTTTGAGCATGTTAATCCCGTTTGAAGCTATTATTTCTATTCAACTATTGCATTTATTTTCGAATGTCATTGGGTGGAATTAACCTATTGTTTGTTATAGCCCTTTTTGATCTTGATTACTTTATTCCTTAATACCTTGGGTGATTATAACTTGACTAGTTGGGCTATATATATTGGTTCAGCTAGATACTAGATGTGATTGCTTAGCCATGCTTAGAAACATTAGCACATTATTGGGATAACTTATGACTCACTATTATTTAATGATGGCTTATTGTTAGTTCACGATGGTCAATCGTGATTGGTTAATTAATTAATTGCCAACTAAAACTTGATAATTGTCACGCCCAGAAATTTAGCCCAAATTTCCAGACTATTTTGTGTATTAAATCCCTGTCCAGGACCAGCCAGGGTACACAAAACGACAAGTAATAAACAGTTCCAAACGTAAATAAAGCGTAAAATACTTACAGAAGAGGCACTTAGTCCTCACACCGAAACAAAAGCAGCAGCAGCGGAAAAAGGCGATCCTAGCGGGGCTTCAGCTCCACTCCACAGGCAAAACTCAACTGGGGTCTGAGCCTTGGTCCTCTAACTCCATCTTCAGCTCAGAAGCACTACGCTTCTGAAAAGGGGGAATAATAGCAAGATTGAGTACAACCACCGTACTCAGCAAGCCACACCAGCGATGCAGACGTGCAAGGGGAACACAAGGACGGTTTGTGGCTATTTGCATAAAGGCGGTTGTAAAACATTTCATTGAGCAAAACAGTAAAACAGTTGAGTAATTAAAGTAATATTGAATCTCCACTGATCAACGCTACACCACGTTGAACAGGCCCAACCAACCCACCTGAACTACAGTGCATTGGGTCGATTTATTAAGATGGGACTAATCACGGTGAATCTGGTCGATCGCCCATAACCGCGGGCACGGCTATCCGAATAGTTTTACTCTGGCCAGAGGTGCACAACTGTACCCACAAGACACAACCCACCGACATGTCACCGCGTCATCATGTGCCCATGATGCACACGTCACCATGTCGAGTGATTGTGACGAGACCCTTCGCATAACCCTCCCCTAACCATCCACACCACGCTAAGGTTTCACCCCCACCTCTCAAAAGGCAGTGGGCGGTCCCCTCTTGCGCCGCGGTGAATCCGGCAGCTGGACAACCGGACACCCCGGCCGACCCAACTCCATCACGCCCACCCTCGCCACCGGTGCCTAGGAAAGGGTCGAGCTATACTTCAGATCAAGCAGTTACCCATTCCCGCTTGTGGCAAGCGCTGTAAGTCTTCCAGGGTTTCCCGTGAACCGGTCCTTAATTGCCATGGGTGCGACTCACAAAAACCATGCACCCACAGCCCACCATTCAGTCGCATTTTAGTTGGATAATTACGACCATAAAACATGGCCAGATGTCTCGAGCACGCAGCTCAACAAGGTACTAGAATGTCTAATACTGCAATTATCCCATCGACTGAGCTAGTGGTAATTAAGCATGGCTAAGCATAAAGTTCTAGCTAGGTCACATAAGTAACACGAGCTAGTCGATTTATCACCCACGGTTGACAAAGGATAGATATCAAGTAAACATGGCACAAGCGAGCAGATAGGTAAACCCTGATCCCATGTAATTAGCAAAACATGCATATTTATTTGCAAACAGTAAAACATTTGTAAATTGGGATCAACATGCTCAAGGGGAATGTGTGACTTGCCTTGCTTCTTCACTTGGATTTTCCGAACTCTTTTCCTCGCGACCGCGGACTTCCGAAACGACGGAAACTACACGCTGGCACGCAAAACGAGGAAAAACTCTAATAAAAACCAAGGAAACAGTACATAAAAACTAAACAAACATGTAGAGCTCAATTTTAGATGAATTTTGCAAGTTGAATGGCTCAATTCGGAGTTCGAATGAATTAGATATGAATTTTAGAAGTTTTGAGCCATTTAAATGAATTTCTAGAATTAAACTCGATTTATTGCGCAATTTAAATCAATTATGACGTCATCCGACGGGGAGAGGTGGCGCCGGCAAGCGGGCCCCACCTGTCGGTGACTCACGGGTGGCGGGCGCACCGTGGACCGAGTCCACGCACGCGCTGCCCGCGGGCGCACCACGTGGCAGCCACGTGGTGGCCACGGCGGACGGGGAGGACGAGGTGGCGCCGACGTGGCGCCACAGGGGCAGCAACGCCGGGCGGCACGGGGAGGGTCACGTGGACGGCCCAGATCGCCCCGAAGGGGGATCGGGCGGCCACGGGCGAGCGGGAGCCGGCTCACCGGTCGGCCGGGAGCGACGGCGCACGGGAGGCGACGAAAAGAGGGGAAAGGGAGAGGAGATGGAGGGGGTCCTCACCGAGGGGCGCCGGCGACGGAGGGAGCGGCGGCGGAGGGAGGCGGCTCACCGAGAGGCGCGGCGACGGAGGGAGCGGCGGCGCACGCGAGGGAGGCGCGGCAAAGGGGACCGATCGGCCCGGGCGAGCAGGACAGCGGCAGCCGGCCGGTCGAGCACATGGCACGGCGGCGACGCACGCACGGAAGCGGCAGCGCACGGCGCTAGGAGGGAGAGGAGGAGGAAACCGGGGTGCTCACCACGGGGCGACGTCGGAGAGAGGCGGCCGACGGAGGGAGGCGAGATGGCGGCAGCGCGAGAGAGGTGGTGCGCGAGGCGGCGATTTTCCGGAGGCGGAGAGGGGAGATGGAGTAGGGGCCGGGGTAGAGCTTGGCACGGCGTTGCCGACGGCGCAAGCGGCGAGGTGCGGCGACGACTAACGCGGCGGCAGCGGCCGGCTGAAGGCGGTGGGTGGCGGTAGTGGCTCGGCCTCGCGATGGAAAGGTGGTTCCGGCGGTGGAGGAGGGAGACGGAGTGGATGCCGGGGTGCGGTGGGGTGCTGTGATGCTATAGGTGGCGGTGGCGCGGCGCGGCAGCGACGGGAGCGGCAGTGGCGGGCGGCTGGAGATCGCCGGAGAGCGGCGGTACGTGGGCTCGGCGCGGGGAGAGTGAGGGAGGGCGCGGCGGCTTGGGGAAAATGGGGGAAACGGACGAGGGGAGGCCGGGGATTGTTTTTATAGGGGAGGGGAGGCGGGATCGAGGCCGGACGTGGCGGAATCGGGGCGGCAACCGCCGGTGGCGTGGGCGGCATCGTGGGGTGTGGGTGGCGGTTTTGGAGGGGAGAGGTGGGGGAAAACGGCGCAGACGTGGGCGGCGAGGTCCCACGGACGAGCGCGCGCGCGCGGGGTGGAGGAGGTGGGCGGAAACGGCGGCGTCGTGGGGCGGCTCGGGCGGCCATGGCAGTTGCCGGCCCGGGCTGGAGGTTGGGGATGACAGGTGGGGTCCACGGGTCCCACCTGTCGGCCTGAGAGGGAGGGAGAGGCCAGCTGGGGAGGCAAAACAGACTTGAGGGAGAGAGAGAGCCGAGCGGGCCGAGGGAGGAGGCCGGCCCGAGAGGGAGAGAAAGGGGCTGACGGGCCACGGGAGAGAAGGGAGGGGATTTTGGGCCGAGCCCGAAAGGGAGGAAGGGGAAGTTTAATTTGTTTTCTTTTTATTTAAATTAGTTTAATGAACTTTGTGACTTTAAAATTATTTCTTGAACTCCGAAAATTCACGGAAAAAATCCGGAGAGTACATTAGGGCACAAAGAATATTACAAAATATTCCCGGCCAATGATTTTTAAGGGAAAATTTTAAATTCTCCCATTATTTCACTTGATTAAATTGATTTAACTTTTATTTAATTTCTAGAAAATGCATTATTTAATGATTTTTAAACCCGAACGAAAATCGGGGCGTTACAAATCTACCCCCCTTACAGGAATCTCGTCCCGAGATTCTGGGATGGCTAGAAAGAAAGCCGGTGCTGGTGGGCGGTCTGACTGATCTGCACACTGCACTGTTCCTTTCTGATTCAACTGAACGATTCCTCAATGGTCCAAACCTGTTCGACTGAACTGACCGGCATTGACCATTCTGTTCTTTTGCTCCAAATAACTGAACTGACTGGCCTCATTGGATTCGACCTTGGAGTTCTGGCGCCCCACAAGACTGAACTCTGTACGAGTGATCTGGCTGGTTTCAGCTCTGCGGTCCTGTTGCTCCCAAAACTGAACAGATTGGTTCTGCTTGAACTGACCCGGACTAGGACTGCGGATGCTCGTGAAACTTTCTTATCTTGGGATGAACTGTTGAGGTTGGCATTTTTTTGTAACCTGAGAATTCACCACGCTGGCTATAAGAGGATGAAAATGGAATCTGGCATTTGTAAATCATTTACCCTATGTCCGCTTGGACTGGTCCCAACTCAAATGACAAGTAATTCCAGGAAAACCTGCTTAACCTATCTTTCGTCTGAACTGCAACCGTCTGCTTGACCTGTCTAAGCTAAGCGGTTGAACTGGCCTCATGGGTGTACCTTAGAATTCAATCGGTTGCCCGGGGATCGGCTTAATTCTTCTGATACCTTGCAACATGCTTCTTCAAGTGCTACCCTGATTGCGGCACTGGTTGAACCTTCAACTAAAACAGTGACGAAGTGAGGCAAAACTCTTCTCCGGGACCTACCCCCCTTACAGGGAGTAGTCTTACTTTCGCCTGACTGGGAACAATTGGACTATTGTCCTTGAAAAAATAACCAACACTTCTCTGACTTACAAAGACCCTCACTTTGAAAACTGAAACTTCGTCGATTCATCAAAATAGAGCAATGACGACACACTTTCATCCCAGCAAGGTTTGGAACTTAACCCTCAGTTGCTGATAGGAAATTCCACATAAAAGTGACTCTCATTTAGCTCATGGACACACTGACTCTTGACTAACTTTCCCATAAGTACTAACGGCTGGCATGACTGTCCTTCTTTTGACCTGACTTCTGTGTCGTCCACCTAAATGGGTTGTGTAGTTGATATCTCAAAACTAAACTGACCGACTCGCATTGGAATTGACACAACTTGAGGAACTGGGGTGCTGCGAGTAGAGCTGTTGTCTTAATGACGCTAACGCCTTGCCGTTGAACAACCTTGCAAGAACTGACCTTGTAAACCATAACCACTATAGGTAGCACTTGTTGCCTCTGGGATTGGTGGTGACTTAGCTGTGCTGGCCTGCCGAAGACTTGGTGGCGTACTGTCTGAGGTTGCAGGTGCTTGCTCTTGGAAAACAAACCGGCTTCCGCTCTGATCCTGATTCCGGCTTGCATCTGAGCTTGTACTTGTTGTTGGAGACATTGTCGTTGCATCTGCTGCTTTGGACTCTACGGTTGCGGTATCAACATCTGACACATCCATCATTAGATCTTGGCTAGCCAGGATCTGACCAGAGCGAGGTGCTCCGACTCAGCTGGTAGCTTGTTGTCTTGAACTGATCCACTGACTCTGACTGCAACACACTACTGCTAGAGTTGCTTCCGCTACCTTTGACCAAGTGTCGAACCTGCATCTCCCACATCGATACACCTATCTTCTGATCTTGGACACCAAAAGCTGATCACGAGCTGGGGTTCTTCTGGTATGGGGATACCTTGAAGCCTTCAACTGAACCATTGATCGGTGACTTTATCACACGGTCATCGATGTTGTTGATATTCTCTCTGATTCTGACCATCTGTTGCCAGGACGGAAGAGAGGTGGAAGAGAGGGGTTGCTAAAGATAAGGTACTAAGCCACTTGCCTACTGATCTGTTGTGAGTAGATTTTTATTTTTCAAGTTGCTTAAGCAAACAACCTAGTATGGTCGCATCCTCACCAATGATGCAAACCATACCCCTACACACAAGCAAACAACACACGATCTAGAAGCTAACGAAACTACTCTTCTGGGACAGATTGGGTTTAGGTCAACTTCGGGAAAACTCTTCTTGATCTTCGCGGAACGACGACTCTGAACTGATCTCCTCGCTCCTTGCACGAAGCTTGAGGCTTGACTTGATTTGACTTCCGAACGGACATGAAGTTGACGGCTGGTCCTCTAGGTTTGACAACTAAAAGAATTGGAGAGACTGGGAGGAGAATTTTGAAAAACCGTTTCGCAAAGAAAAGCCGAAGGGCGAGGGGAGACATTTTCCAAATAAGGTTTTCAGAAAGCTTGTCCTTAGGGTTTGACCGTTTGGCTCAACCTACAGTCGAGTTGGCTCTGATACCACTTTGTCACGCCCAGAAATTTAGCCCAAATTTCCAGACTATTTTGTGTATTAAATCCCTGTCCAGGACCAGCCAGGGTACACAAAACGACAAGTAATAAACAGTTCCAAACGTAAATAAAGCGTAAAATACTTACAGAAGAGGCACTTAGTCCTCACACCGAAACAAAAGCAGCAGCAGCGGAAAAAGGCGATCCTAGCGGGGCTTCAGCTCCACTCCACAGGCAAAACTCAACTGGGGTCTAAGCCTTGGTCCTCTAACTCCATCTTCAGCTCAGAAGCACTACGCTTCTGAAAAGGGGGAATAATAGCAAGATTGAGTACAACCACCGTACTCAGCAAGCCACACCAGCGATGCAGACGTGCAAGGGGAACACAAGGACGGTTTGTGGCTATTTGCATAAAGGCGGTTGTAAAACATTTCATTGAGCAAAACAGTAAAACAGTTGAGTAATTAAAGTAATATTGAATCTCCACTGATCAACGCTACACCACGTTGAACAGGCCCAACCAACCCACCTGAACTACAGTGCATTGGGTCGATTTATTAAGATGGGACTAATCACGGTGAATCTGGTCGATCGCCCATAACCGCGGGCACGGCTATTCGAATAGTTTTACTCTGGCCAGAGGTGCACAACTGTACCCACAAGACACAACCCACCGACATGTCACCGCGTCATCATGTGCCCATGATGCACACGTCACCATGTCGAGTGATTGTGACGAGACCCTTCGCATAACCCTCCCCTAACCATCCACACCACGCTAAGGTTTCACCCCCACCCCTCAAAAGGCAGTGGGCGGTCCCCTCTTGCGCCGCGGTGAATCCGGCAGCTGGACAACCGGACACCCCGGCCGACCCAACTCCATCACGCCCACCCTCGCCACCGGTGCCTAGGAAAGGGTCGAGCTATACTTCAGATCAAGCAGTTACCCATTCCCGCTTGTGGCAAGCGCTGTAAGTCTTCCAGGGTTTCCCGTGAACCGGTCCTTAATTGCCATGGGTGCGACTCACAAAAACCATGCACCCACAGCCCACCATTCAGTCGCATTTTAGTTGGATAATTACGACCATAAAACATGGCCAGATGTCTCGAGCACGCAGCTCAACAAGGTACTAGAATGTCTAATACTGCAATTATCCCATCGACTGAGCTAGTGGTAATTAAGCATGGCTAAGCATAAAGTTCTAGCTAGGTCACATAAGTAACACGAGCTAGTCGATTTATCACCCACGGTTGACAAAGGATAGATATCAAGTAAACATGGCACAAGCGAGCAGATAGGTAAACCCTGATCCCATGTAATTAGCAAAACATGCATATTTATTTGCAAACAGTAAAACATTTGTAAATTGGGATCAACATGCTCAAGGGGAATGTGTGACTTGCCTTGCTTCTTCACTTGGATTTTCCGAACTCTTTTCCTCGCGACCGCGGACTTCCGAAACGACGGAAACTACACGCTGGCATGCAAAACGAGGAAAAACTCTAATAAAAACCAAGGAAACAGTACATAAAAACTAAACAAACATGTAGAGCTCAATTTTAGATGAATTTTGCAAGTTGAATGGCTCAATTCGGAGTTCGAATGAATTAGATATGAATTTTAGAAGTTTTGAGCCATTTAAATGAATTTCTAGAATTAAACTCGATTTATTGCGCAATTTAAATCAATTATGACGTCATCCGACGGGGAGAGGTGGCGCCGGCAAGCGGGCCCCACCTGTCGGTGACTCACGGGTGGCGGGCGCACCGTGGACCGAGTCCACGCACGCGCTGCCCGCGGGCGCACCACGTGGCAGCCACGTGGTGGCCACGGCGGACGGGGAGGACGAGGTGGCGCCGACGTGGCGCCACAGGGGCAGCAACGCCGGGCGGCACGGGGAGGGTCACGTGGGCGGCCCAGATCGCCCCGAAGGGGGATCGGGCGGCCACGGGCGAGCGGGAGCCGGCTCACCGGTCGGCCGGGAGCGACGGCGCACGGGAGGCGACGAAAAGAGGGGAAAGGGAGAGGAGATGGAGGGGGTCCTCACCGAGGGGCGCCGGCGACGGAGGGAGCGGCGGCGGAGGGAGGCGGCTCACCGAGAGGCGCGGCGACGGAGGGAGCGGCGGCGCACGCGAGGGAGGCGCGGCAAAGGGGACCGATCGGCCCGGGCGAGCAGGACAGCGGCAGCCGGCCGGTCGAGCACACGGCACGGCGGCGACGCACGCACGGAAGCGGCAGCGCACGGCGCTAGGAGGGAGAGGAGGAGGAAACCGGGGTGCTCACCACGGGGCGACGTCGGAGAGAGGCGGCCGACGGAGGGAGGCGAGATGGCGGCAGCGCGAGAGAGGTGGTGCGCGAGGCGGCGATTTTCCGGAGGCGGAGAGGGGAGATGGAGTAGGGGCCGGGGTAGAGCTTGGCACGGCGTTGCCGACGGCGCAAGCGGCGAGGTGCGGCGACGACTAACGCGGCGGCAGCGGCCGGCTGAAGGCGGTGGGTGGCGGTAGTGGCTCGGCTTCGCGATGGAAAGGTGGTTCCGGCGGTGGAGGAGGGAGACGGAGTGGATGCCGGGGTGCGGTGGGGTGCTGTGATGCTATAGGTGGCGGTGGCGCGGCGCGGCAGCGACGGGAGCGGCAGTGGCGGGCGGCTGGAGATCGCCGGAGAGCGGCGGTACGTGGGCTCGGCGCGGGGAGAGCGAGGGAGGGCGCGGCGGCTTGGGGAAAATGGGGGAAACGGACGAGGGGAGGCCGGGGATTGTTTTTATAGGGGAGGGGAGGCGGGATCGAGGCCGGACGTGGCGGAATCGGGGCGGCAACCGCCGGTGGCGTGGGCGGCATCGTGGGGTGTGGGTGGCGGTTTTGGAGGGGAGAGGTGGGGGAAAACGGCGCAGACGTGGGCGGCGAGGTCCCACGGACGAGCGCGCGCGCGCGGGGTGGTGGAGGTGGGCGGAAACGGCGGCGTCGTGGGGCGGCTCGGGCGGCCATGGCAGTTGCCGGCCCGGGCTGGAGGTTGGGGATGACAGGTGGGGTCCACGGGTCCCACCTGTCGGCCTGAGAGGGAGGGAGAGGCCAGCTGGGGAGGCAAAACAGACTTGAGGGAGAGAGAGAGCCGAGCGGGCCGAGGGAGGAGGCCGGCCCGAGAGGGAGAGAAAGGGGCTGACGGGCCACGGGAGAGAAGGGAGGGGATTTTGGGCCGAGCCCGAAAGGGAGGAAGGGGAAGTTTAATTTGTTTTCTTTTTATTTAAATTAGTTTAATGAACTTTGTGACTTTAAAATTATTTCTTGAACTCCGAAAATTCACGGAAAAAATCCGGAGAGTACATTAGGGCACAAAGAATATTACAAAATATTCCCGGCCAATGATTTTTAAGGGAAAATTTTAAATTCTCCCATTATTTCACTTGATTAAATTGATTTAACTTTTATTTAATTTCTAGAAAATGCATTATTTAATGATTTTTAAACCCGAACGAAAATCGGGGCGTTACAATAATGGTGGGTTGTGAGCACATGGTTTTGATGGTCGTGCTCATGACAATTAAGGACCGGTTCACGAGTTTCGGTTGTGAAACATTAACCGTGCCAACCACAAGCCAACGTGGGCAACGGCTTTATCTTTTGAATAACATGGTTCATTGCGGGGCACCAGACTGAGAAGTGGCGGAGATAAGCCTACAGGGGTCGCTGGGGAGTCCATGCCTTGTTTATAAGGGGGTGATTATGATTCAGGAAAGGTGCGCTGTAGTGGATTGTGTTGTACGAGGGATATTGTCACAGCTCCTTTCCGAGGTACCGTGGTGGTATTGAGGCACATGGTGACATGATGTGGGGCTGTGTCTTGTGGGTACAGCGGTACACCTCTGATCAGAGTAAAACTATTCGAATAGCCGTGCCCGCGGTTATGGGCGGGTCTAACAATGTCTTTCGTGATTAGTTTCACACTTCTCATCATATTAAAAGATGCTTTAACTGGTAATAATTTGATTAGCTCCTGGTTTGGAATGGTATATTCCTGGTTTGGAGATAGAACTGTGCAGCCGGGATGGTTGTTCAGAATGGTTGGGCCTATGCAACAGGGTATCTTGTATAGCGTTAGATTAATATTGTTTAATTATTACTTAACTGTTTATTAAATTCTGAAATGTTTATTAAAGGCTGTTTATGCAAATGGAACCCTATTATGCCATCCTTTGTTATCCTGTGCACTTGCATATTTGCTGCGTGACTTGCTGAGTATGTCATATACTCACCTTGCAATCATTCATCAGAGGAAGAGTTCTACAATGATGCTGATGGTGTGGAGGATTAGGTGTAGCCCTGGTCAAGCTGCCTGTGGAGTGGAGTCGTCTGCGCCGTTTATCTTATTTTCCGCTGCTTAGATCTTTATTGATTGAGAGGAACTATCTACCTCTGTAATGACATTTTCTTCGCCTATTAATTAGAGTAATAATTGTACTCTATTATCAATTTGTTATTGTGTGCCTCGGCTGATTCCTGGACGAGGATTCACACACATGTAAGCGTTTGGAATTTTGGATAGAAATTCCGGGCATGACAAGTTGGTATCAGAGCCCCCTTGACCCTAGGTTATGCCAAATGGTTACCCATAGAAGCCCTCTAAAAATATTGGAAAAGTAGAACTGTTCTCCTCCCCTTCTCTTTTAATTAAACCAAACTAATGGCACATGCATTTCCTAATATTTTTTAGTGGTTCTCGTTCAAAATTTATTCTAGCATTATTAGTACTGTACATCTATTACTGTACTAATGGCTCATTTACCAGCAAAAGTTTTACAATATTGTTTTATTTAATCTTGCTGCAATGAAAAAAAAATTTAGCATGTTAATTTTATAACTTTCTTTTATTTCTTTTGGAACCCGTTGTACAGAAGTACAAAATTTGTGACCTTGTTTCCAACTGTTTCAACTTATCTTGCAAGCCTGGTTTACTTTATTTACTTACCTTTTACTTTGATTTTCTAACTTTATTCAAATTAATCCAAAAACTTGTGCTATTAATTGGATAAATGTCTCAACTCCCTCCTTTCACTTGTCTTTAGATGCCGCGCTTCAAGCCTGAGTACTTGTTTGGTGTTGAGGGATTTGTCCAGGAGTTGCGTACTATGTCCTTTGCCATAGGATTTGGGACTGCCCCTTTTTATGCCCAGATTCCTCATGATCATCACAAAGAGAAGTGCCGAGTCAAAGTCACCTTGAACAGTAATAGTGAAGATACTCCCTCAGTGATGTTCGAAGCTGGAGGAAGAAACTACATCCATGCATGTCAGGAGGTGGCAAGCATCGCCATAGGAGAGCTCCGCGATCGCTACAGTGATCAGTTGGCCGACACTGAGTATCGCTACCATCCTCGCCAACCACAGGGAAGTGACCGTGGCAGCTACCTTGAGACTGAAGGAATTGAGAATGATGCTACCACAAAGCATTTGGTTGAGATGCTGTGGGCTATGGATGAAACCCGTGCGGAGACTGTGTTAGCAGCTCAAGATCGTGAAGACCGGAATCGTGGTAAGATTTGCAAGCTAGAGGACAAAGTGGATCGTTTGGAGAAGGAACTAGCCGCGTTGAAGGGAGAAGCACCACCGCAGAAGGCCAGGATTCGTCTTACCGCAAGGAAGAGAGCTCTATTTGTCCCTCGTTATCAATTGGCGCCAAAGGTCCGTGTGGTGGAGAAAGAAGTTACCCCAGCCCTAGCGGATCCTCCGGTCGTCAATATAAGTGATGATGAAGGAGAAGAATCGAAGCGCACCCATTCCAAGATCGAGTGGGGAGCCACTCAAGTTGATGGAGACGAGCCGAACGAGCCTTCAATCAACTCCGATGCCCGGAAGACCTAGAGTGCCTTGTCAAGCCGTTATCTTAGATCGTTGTGTTAGTTTGCTTGTTTTAAGTTTGGTTGTGTGTGTCTCGCATGTGATTTACATCAGTGGTGGGATGTAAGTGCGTGCGTTTGTTTGCTTTCGAGTGTTAGATAGTTGGTGAGTTTAGTGGGGTGAGAGTCTTCAGTTTTGTAATAATGAAACTCAGTTAAGATCAATCAAAGTTAAATTAATTCTCTGTCCTAAGTAGTTTTCCCCTGGTTTCTCTTCTTGTGCTCCTGTCCATGCCAGATGGTGCTCACTCGCAGCAATGGGAATGGCCCTAACAACAACAATAACAACAACAACAACAATGGAGGGAATCCCACTCTTGCCCAAGTCCTGGCTCAACAGGCACAGCTTATGAACATGATGATGCAGCAACTCCAGAACCAGCAGAACCAGGGAAATAACCATGCACCTCCCCAAAACAAGTTAGCAGAATTTCTTCGTGTGAGGCCGCCTACTTTCTCTAGCACCACTAATCCTGTTGAAGCTGGTGATTGGCTGCATGCCATAGAGAAGAAGTTGGATTTGCTTCAATGCACTGATCAGGAGAAGGTCTCATTTGCATCACACCAGTTGCATGGCCCTGCCTCTGAATGGTGGGATCACTTCCGCCTGAATAGGACTACTGCTGAACCTATCACTTGGCTTGAGTTCACCGCTGCTTTCCGGAAGACGCATATACCATCGGGAGTGGTGTCTCTCAAGAAGAAGGAATTCAGGTCGCTCACCCAGGGATCTCGCTCTGTTACGGAGTATCTGCATGAGTTCAATCGTCTGGCTCGTTATGCTCCGGAAGATGTATGCACTGATGAAGAGCGTCAGCAGAGGTTCTTGGAAGGACTTAATGATGAGCTTTCTTACCCACTCATGACTGGGGATTATCCTGATTTCCAGAAGTTAGTGGATAAGGCTATTCGCCAGGAGGACAAGTACAACCGCATGGAGCAAAAGAAACGCCGGATTGCTCAATTCAAGACACAACGGAGGAATAATCAGAGGCCGCGTCTTACTTTAGGATCCCAGTCCATGCCACAGGGAGGTTCTTCGTCTGTTGTTCGTCCTCAGCGTCAGTTCTTCAACAACAATGCTGGCAACAACATCCGCAATCAAGCTCCACGTCCTGTTGCAGCCTCGACACAGCAACAACCTGCCAAGAGGGAGCAAGGCAGCAAGCCCGTGGTGTCTTTCAACTGTGGAGACCCAGGACATTATGCTGACAAGTATCCGAAGCCCCGACGCGTGAAGGCTGTCCCTGCCCAAAACAACTCTACCGCACCAGCATCAAAGGCCCGTGTCAATCATGTTGCTGCTGCAGAAGCTCAAGGTGCTCCAGATGTGATTTTGGGTACGTTCCTTGTTAACTTAGTTCCTGCAACAGTGCTTTTCGATTCTGGTGCTACATATTCATTCTTATCTATGAGTTTTGCGGGAAATCATGGGATGGAAGTAGAAGATCTTAGACGTCCTTTGATGGTTAGTACCCCAAGTAATCAAGCACTCTCTTTGCAACGTAGCCCCTCTGTCAGAATAGAAATTCAAGGAGTACCATTTCTGGCCAACCTTATCCTGTTAGAATCCAAAGACCTTGATGTCATCCTAGGGATGGACTGGTTAGCCAGGCATAAGGGTGTGATAGACTGTGCCAACAGAAAAGAAACTCTCACCAGCAATGATGGTCGAGTTGTAACTGTTCATGCATTGTCTTCTGAGTCTTTAAGGTCAAGACTGAACCAAATAACTTTGGAAGAGATTCCTGTAGTCCGGGAGTATCCCGATGTGTTTCCAGACGATTTACCTGGTATGCCGCCTAAAAGGGATATAGAGTTCAGAATAGATTTGGTACCAGGAACAACTCCAATCCATAAGAGACCTTATCGAATGGCAGCCAATGAGTTGGCAGAAGTTAAGAGACAAGTGGACGATTTGCTTCAGAAAGGATACATCAGACCGAGTTCATCTCCATGGGGAGCTCCGGTTATTTTTGTGGAAAAGAAAGATCATACCCAGAGGATGTGTGTGGACTATCGTGCACTAAATGATGTGACTATCAAGAATAAGTATCCGCTGCCCAGAATTGATGATTTGTTTGATCAGCTTAAAGGTGCCACCGTTTTCTCCAAGATAGATCTTCGATCAGGGTATCATCAGTTGAGAATCAAAGAGGAAGATATACCTAAGACAGCTTTTACCACTAGGTATGGGTTGTTTGAATGTACTGTTATGTCTTTTGGACTTACCAATGCCCCTACTTTCTTCATGAACTTGATGAATAAGGTGTTTATGGAATACCTAGACAAGTTCGTGGTGGTCTTTATTGATGACATTCTTATCTACTCTCGAACCAAAGAAGAGCATGAAGAACATCTTCGCCTTGCACTAGAGAAGCTACGACAACATCAACTGTATGCTAAGTTTAGCAAGTGTGAATTTTGGTTGTCTGAAGTGAAGTTCCTTGGTCACGTCATCTCACCAGGAGGAGTTGCCGTCGATCCTAGTAATGTGGAATCCATAACCAACTAGAAACAACCAAAGACGGTTTCAGAGATTCGCAGTTTCCTAGGCCTCGCAGGATATTATAGGAGGTTTATAGAGAATTTTTCCAAGATTGCTAAGCCCATGACACGGCTACTTCAGAAAGATGTGAAGTACAAGTGATCAGAAGAATGTGAGCAGAGTTTTCAAGAATTGAAGAATCGCTTAATATCAGCTCCTATTTTGATTTTACCTGATCCAAAGAAGGGTTTCCAAGTGTATTGCGATGCATCCAAACTTGGGTTAGGTTGTGTTCTGATGCAAGATGGGAAGGTGGTTGCCTATGCATCTCGTCAGTTACGTCCGCATGAGAAGAACTACCCTACCCATGATCTTGAATTAGCTGCAGTAGTTCATGCGTTGAAGATTTGGCGTCATTATCTTTTCGGTACTCGTACAGAGGTGTATACCGATCACAAGAGTTTAAAATATATCTTTACTCAGCCGGATCTGAACATGAGACAACGGAGATGGTTGGAATTAATTAAGGATTATGACTTGGGAATTCATTATCACTCGGGGAAGGCTAATGTTGTAGCAGACGCTCTTAGCAGGAAAGGCTATTGCAATGCTACGGAAGGACGACAGTTGCCATTGGAGTTATGCAAGGAATTTGAAAGATTAAATTTGGGAATTGTCAGTAGAGGTTTCGTTGCAGCCTTAGAAGCGAAGCCCACTCTAATTGATCAAGTTAGAGAAGCCCAAATTAATGATCCTGATATTCAAGAAATTAAGAAGAATATGAGAAGAGGAAAGGCTATCGGTTTCTTGGAGGATGAGCAAGAAACTGTATGGTTGGGTGAGAGAATCTGCGTCCCCGACAACAAAGATTTAAAAGATGCAATTCTGAAAGAAGCCCATGATACTTTATACTCCATTCACCCTAGTAGTACCAAGATGTACCAGGATCTCAAGGAAAGGTTTTGGTGGGCAAGTATGAAGCGTGAAATCGCAGAGTACGTAGCAGTATGTGATGTTTGTCAGCGAGTCAAGGCAGAACATCAGAAACCCGCCGGTTTGCTACAGCCTTTGAAGATTCCTGAATGGAAATGGGAGGAAATCGGTATGGATTTCATCACTGGTCTACCCAGAACATCATCAGGTCATGACTCTATTTGGGTGATAGTCGACAGACTTACCAAAGTGGCTCATTTCATCCCAGTAAAGACAACTTATTCTGGAAGTCGGTTGGCGGAATTGTATATGGCAAGGATTGTGTGTTTGCATGGCGTCCCTAAGAAAATAGTGTCTGATCGAGGCAGTCAGTTTACTTCAAATTTTTGGAAGAAGCTTCAGGAAGAGATGAGTTCTAAGCTGAACTTTAGTACTGCTTATCATCCGCAAACAGACGGACAAACCGAAAGGGTGAATCAGATTTTGGAAGACATGTTGAGAGCTTGTGCTTTAGACTTCGGTGGAAGTTGGGATAAGAATCTACCTTATGCAGAATTTTCGTACAACAACAGTTATCAAGCTAGTCTTCAGATGACTCCTTACGAAGCACTGTATGGTCGGAAGTGCCGCACTTCGCTTTTGTGGGATCAAACGGGAGAACGTCAGGTTTTCGGGACGGATATCCTGAGGGAAGCAGAAGAAAAGGTGAAAATCATTCAAGAAAGATTGCGTGTGGCCCAGTCTCGTCATAAGAGTTATGCCGACAATCGTCGCAGAGATTTGAGTTTTGAAGAAGGAGATTATGTGTACCTCCGTGTCACGCCTCTTCGAGGAGTTCATCGTTTTCATACCAAAGGAAAATTGGCACCGCGTTTTGTAGGACCTTATAAGATTGTCAGTAGAAGAGGAGAGGTTGCTTATCAGTTGGAGTTACCTCAATCTTTGGCAGGAGTCCATAATGTGTTCCATGTGTCGCAATTGAAGAAGTGTTTAATAGTACCTACCGAAGAAGCTAATCTTGAACAGATAGAAGTCCAAGAGGATCTGACCTATGTTGAGAAACCAATCCGTATCTTGGAAACAGATGAGAGAAGAACCAGAAATCGATTTATCCGTTTTTGTAAAGTCCAATGGAGTAATCACTCGGAAGAAGAATCAACTTGGGAACGAGAAGATGAATTGAAGTCAGCTCATCCGCATCTGTTCGCCAGTTCTTCCGAATCTCGAGGACGAGATTCTGTTTAAGGGGGTAGGTTTGTCACACCCTAAAAATCCTAAATATATAAATTGTTGTTTAATTGGAATTATTAGAATTTATTTTAAAAGCCTTGAAGAGAAGATCTAATTTTAATTTATAAAATTATGTAGATATTGTCTTTCTTTTCATACTTATAGCTGCATCAGTTGAGTTTGATCTTATGAGGCGTGATTAGAATCTCAATCTCTAGCCTGCCTTTGGTTGCCGATTAGGGTAGCATTGGGGTTTCAGCCAATCTTACCTGATTTAACTAATATTTATCTTGTGTGCTTAATTGACATGTTAAATCTGCCCTTTATGTTAAGATCTTGTTGCATTTAAATATATTAGGCTTCGGTTTGGTATATTCTACTTGCTTTAATATCTTAATATATAGTAGTATCTGTCACACCCTAAAAATCCTAAATATATAAATTGTTGTTTAATTGGAATTATTAGAATTTACTTTAAAAGCCTTGAAGAGAAGATCTAATTTTAATTAATAAATTCCAATATAAAATGGGGCCGGATAAAATTTCATTAAATACTTTGCTTAATTCTATAATTCCTAGATTTTTCTGGGATTTATTTGAGCTAAGGAAGTATTTTTAATAAATGGAATTGCATTTCATGAATAATTTAAATTGAAAAATGTTTTTAAAAGTCTCTTTTGGCTTTGGGCCGAAAGTCGGCCCAAAACCCTCTCTTTCTCTCTCCCCGGCCCAAGTCAGCCCAAGTCCAGCCGCAGCCGCCCGCGCGCGAGCGCTCGCTGCCGCTGACAGGTGGGGCCCACCTGTCAGGCCCGTCGTCTACCTCCGGCCGCCGTCGCCCGAAACCCTAGCGCCGCGCCGCCGTCGTCTCCTTCCAAATCCGGCCGCTTCTTTCCCGATCTGGTGAAATCGATTGAGGGGAAACAATCTACGGGATCGCCTCTACCTTTTCTCTTTTGGAATCATCGTCTAACTCGCTTTGGAAGTTCGTGGATTCGAGGTCGAATCGGATCGGTCTCTCTCTCTCCGAGCCCGAACTTTCCTTCTCGTCGCCGGTCGCCGTGGGCCTTCGCCGCCGCCCTTCAACCCCTATAAAAGGATCCCCGGTGTCTCCTCTACCCGCCGCCACCCTTGTTTTCGCCTGTCGCCGTCGGAAGAGCTCTAGCGCCGTGAGACTTCGCGCCGCCGTCGTCGCCGTCGCTCCAGCCGTGCGCCGCCGCCGTTCCAGTCGTCGCCGTCGCTCGGGAAGGTTGTCATCGTGGTCGCCGTCGCGTCGCCGTCCTCGTCTGCCCCTTCGCCGTCGCTGAAGACCGCCGGAGCACCGTCGCCGCCGTCGACCCGATCTTCTCCGCCGTTTCAACCTCGACGCCGTCGCCGTCCGTTGATCTTCCGCCGTCGCTTTGGTCGCCGGTGAGTTCGCCGTGCCGTCCGCTACTCGTAGGTGTCCTCCGTTCGCGCCGCCGCGTCGTCGTTCGCCGGCGAGCAAGTGCGCCTGCGCCGCCCGAGCCGCCGCCGGTGGTGATGTCACCGCTGACGTCATCGTGGCCGTTTGCCGTGAGCCGGTCGTGGACCACTCGATCTCGGCCGTCCGTTTTGGATAGGTTTGATCTCAGCCGTCCGTTCTCGTGAACCGCCGCCGTGCACCCGGTCCACCGCAAACCCTAGCCGCTGACGCAATAAACCCTCTTTTCCTTTTCAAAAATAATTCATTATTGCATCGTAATTCAATTAAAATCCATATAAGTGTTTTAATCCGATTTAATCTTCAAAAATTCATAACTAATTCATCTTAGCTCGGATTTAGTTGGTTCAAGTCTCTAAATTTTTCTAAAATTGAGATCTACATGTTAAAAATATCCACATGTACTGTTCATGCTTGTTTATGTGCTGTTTTGGTGATTTTGCTCTTTCCTGTTTAGATTCCGATGTTTCCGGAGAGTCCGTTTTTGCAGGGGAAGATTTTGAAGAGTTCCAAGGCCAGCAAGGCAAGTCACACAGATCCCAAACAACCCTTTGAGCATGTTGATCCCGTTTGAAGCTATTATTTCTATTCAACTATTGCATTTATTTTCGAATGTCATTGGGTGGAATTAACCTATTGTTTGTTATAGCCCTTTTTGATCTTGATTACTTTATTCCTTGATACCGTGGGTGATTATAACTTGACTAGTTGGGCTATATATATTGGTTCAGCTAGATACTAGATGTGATTGCTTAGCCATGCTTAGAAACATTAGCACATTATTGGGATAACTTATGACTCACTATTATTTAATGATGGCTTATTGTTAGTTCACGATGGTCAATCGTGGTTGGTTAATTAATTAATTGCCAACTAAAACTTGATAATGGTGGGTTGTGAGCACATGGTTTTGATGGTCGTGCTCATGACAATTAAGGACCGGTTCACGAGTTTCGGTTGTGAAACATTAACCGTGCCAACCACAAGCCAGCGTAGGCAACGGCTTTATCTTTTGAATAACATGGTTCATTGCGGGGCACCAGACTGAGAAGTGGCAGAGATAAGCCCACAGGGGTCGCTGGGGAGTCCATGCCTTGTTTATAAGGGGGTGATTATGATCCAGGAAAGGTGCGCTGTAGTGGATTGTGTTGTGCGAGGGGTATTGTCACAGCTCCTTTCCGAGGTACCGTGGTGGTATTGAGGCACATGGTGACATGATGTGGGGCTGTGTCTTGTGGGTACAGTGGTACACCTCTGATCAGACTAAAACTATTCGAATAGCCGTGCCCGCGGTTATGGGCGGGTCTAACAATGTCTTTCGTGATTAGTTTCGCACTTCTCATCATATTAAAAGATGCTTTAACTGGTAATAATTTGATTAGCTCCTGGTTTGGAATGGTATATTCCTGGTTTGGAGATAGAACTGTGCAGCCGGGATGGTTGTTCAGAATGGTTGGGCCTATGCAACAGGGTATCTTGTATAGCGTTGGATTAATATTGTTTAATTATTACTTAACTGTTTTATTAAATTCTGAAATGTTTATTAAAGGCTGTTTATGCAAATGGAACCCTATTATGCCATCCTTTGTTATCCTGTGCACTTGCATATTTGCTGCGTGACTTGCTGAGTATGTCATATACTCACCTTGCAATCATTCATCAGAGGAAGAGTTCTACAATGATGCTGATGGTGTGGAGGATTAGGTGTAGCCCTGGTCAATCTGCCTGTGGAGTGGAGTCGTCTGCGCCGTTTATCTTATTTTCCGCTGCTTAGATCTTTATTGATTGAGAGGAACTATCTACCTCTGCAATGACATTTTATTCGCCTATTAATTAGAGTAATAATTGTACTCTATTATCAATTTGTTATTGTGTGCCTCGGCTGATTCCTGGACGAGGATTCACACACATGTAAGCGTTTGGAATTTTGGATAGAAATTCCGGGCGTGACAGTATCGGAGTATTAGCTGATACATGCTAGATCTATCTGATCGGCTATGCTACGAACATATATAGTCTTGTTGTTAATATATATTTCGATCCAAGTGATTTATACTGTCTCGGCATGGCGACCGATCTATCCCAATCACTTAATTTAAATATATATCGACATAAGGATTATATATTGTTAATATCTACATCCGATCGAGTAGATTTAGTTCTTTTTTACTTATTCATGATTGCCGATCGACTCACATATGACATCGGCTCAAAGATAAATGATATGTCATCGGTAACTAGCCGATCAGCTATCGTTTATGGATTTAACCGCGGTTTCTTTGTCTTTATTTCTTGTCGATTGCAGGATCAAATCAACTGGCACGCTCGTACACCTAAAGGCAAGCTTTTGGATCTGCACTGGATTTAAGCAGATCTCCCAGGCCTTGTGTTTTTACATCAACACATGCATAAAGCCTTTTTCTTTTAGTAGTGTTGCCATCAAACCTTGAATATTCATCTTCTCATCATGCTACCCTAAGCGCTGATCCTAGCGAAAAATATTACTTGAATACAGATATTGGCTTTCATTTTGCGAATTGGAATTGTATATCCTAACTCATCCGGTACGATAATCATTGTTAGTGCTACAAGTCTTTATTTGTTTTCCATAGCAGTGGTGCATCAGCTTCACGTTCACCAGGAAAGGAAAACCAACACCACTCAATTTTCGATACTACCGTACATTAATCTCTAGGGCATTAGTTAAGCAGACAGTACATTTATTTTGTTGAGCAGCGCAGATAAACCGGATTGACTGGTTACTTGGGCTTGGCCATGTTGGTTACAAATAGAATTCATATCGTGGCGTGCTTAGATGTGGAATTTGAGGTGGTGTTTGGATCAAGGGACTTAACTTTAGTCTCTGTATTTAGACACTAATTTAGGGTATTAAATATAGACTACTTATAAAACTAATTACATAAATGAAAGCTAATTTGCGAGACAAATCTTTTAAGCTTAATTAATCCATAATTAGAGAATGTTTATTGTAGCATCACATAGGCTAATCATGAATTAATTAGGCTCAATAGATTCGTCTCGCGAATTAGTCCAAGATTATATATGGGTTTTATTAATAGTTTGCGTTTAATATTTATAATTAATATTTAAACTCCATACTACGCGACCGTTCATCATTCCCATCTAAACCGGGTCTAAGTGCTGCATGTGCTCGGAAGTCGGATGAAAAACAGAAGTCTTGATTCCGCAGATATCAGCTGACAATCAATTAGTTAGCAGTCCATTCGGTCATAGTCCCGCATTGATGCCGCCTGGAGTCCCCACGTATATATCAGGCTCATTTATGCAACAGTATCGACGGTAATCATCATCATCCCCTTCCAGTCGCAAACGGGAAGTTTCGTACGGGGCTGCGTATTAAAACGCTGCCAATAATTACACGTATACTTTGAAACAGAAATTTTGAGAGCTCACTGGTTTCTCTATTCTCTATTTATTCGAGTATGTGTGAAGAGAATAAAATGGCACTCGCGTGCATGTATATAATATGGAGTACGTAATCTGTATGCCCTTGTAGTATGGAGTTTCAAAGAAAAGCAAATAATTAGCATGTGGTAGTTGCAAAGTCAGCAGTCGACGATAAATACTGGGAATGATGAACGGTCGCGTCTCGCGTGCCTACGGCGACGTCGCCGTAGATGCCGACGGATCACCGGCAGAGAATTCATTCCGCAGGCAGACGTCCATCAATATTGCCCTGACCCAAAAAATGGCTCCAACCTCCCGGCTGCCGTGCGCCACTGTTGGCTCGTCGCCTGCAAGCATATGCTGCGGGATGGCGCGCCACCGCCACCGCGCGCTTCCTCCTCACCGCATTTCTTGAGCACGCCCAAGCCTGCGCATGTCATCCCGTCCACACCACCGCGCGAATAATATGCGTGACCGCGGTATGTGGGTGCCATGCATCTTCACCGCCCATAACTAACGATCGATATCGGATACAGTTTACGGGGCCTACCTAAACTGGAGTGATATTCTTTCAAAATAGTAGATTTCGTAACATATATTTTACACTTTGAATTTCATATCTGATACTACATAAATCTTGTATATTTTTTTAGCAAGGGCGATTGCCCCTGTTTCTATTACCAGAAATGCAACTTAGGACATGTTAGTTCGCGAAAAAAAATTTTTAGGTGTCATATCAGATGTTTGACCGGATGTCGGAAGGGGTTCTCAAACACGAATGAGAAAACTAATTTCATAACTCATATGGAAAGCACGAGACGAATCTTTTAAGCCTAATTAATCCATCATTAGCACATTTGGGTAACTGTAACACTTATGGCTAATTATGGACTAATTAGGCTTAAAAGATTCGTCTCGCGATTTCCCCCCTAATTGTGCAATTATTTTTTTTATCCATATTTAATGCTCCATACAGCTGTACACAGATTTGATGTGATGTTTTTTGAAAAAATTTTGGAGAACTAAACCAGGCCATAGTAGCTTACAAGGTTCAGAGAAGAAAGACAATAAGAGACAGCATAAAGACTAAAAAAGACAGACAAAAGGAAAAAGACAGACAAGATATGCGCAACAGGAGTTCCACACTATCAAGCATATGGCCTTCCATCAGCCGAAGCAGAAGACACACAAAAACAGCCCTTCAATTTAGTGTAGTCTGGACCAACCTTATCTATACCTGAGTATGTGCTTTTGCAACATTTTCATACGGGTTTAGGTAAGGAGTCTGCATTATATCTGGACATAACTGCCGGAGGATCATTCATGCATAAAACGCCATCAGAAGGAAAAGTAATTCTGGACCGCATTATAGAAAATACTTCTTTTATGACGCCATGCGATGAACCTCCACTAGAGGCATCCGTGTCCAAGATAGAGGAGCCTTTAATAGTCGAATCACACCTGAACCTGCCACATCGACCGACTCGACTGATGAAGAAGTTCCCGAGCCGCCATTCGTTGAGAATAAAGAAATTCAGACTCCGGATCTTGCCGCAATTCTGTTCAGGGATGGTTTTGATGAAGATTACGGCAACACCCTAAATTATTTGAGTAAAAAGAAGACGACCGTTCCTTTGCCACCTCCCGATCCTTTGGAACTTGGGTTCTTAAGGGAAACTGTCTGGGAGCTGACATCCATAATGAGTGACGAATGGCTAAGGGAGGCAGAGCTTTCATCCGAAGTAATTCGGATAAATACCGCTCCCCAAGTTATTCCTTGTCATCTAGAAGAGAACAATGTCAGCATCCTTTACAGCCCAGCTGTTGGGGTTAATCTCGTCTCCGACGCATTTGCATTCACTTACCTAAGCGATAAAGCAATAACCCCGACAAACAAATTTTTGAAGCACCCGAATGGAAATTTTTCAAGCCATTCGTTGAAGGATTCGGGATTGTACAAGACGTAACTGTCTACTTTGAAGACAGGGAGACGGTCTTGGATTTCTATGTCTTTGAAATCCAAGACTTTGACATTCTGATCAAGCTGCCGATTGAGCAACTCATCATAAACATGCTGTCACGCCCGGAAATTCACTAGTAATTTCCGAACTTATTTGTGCATAAAAATCCTCGTCCAGGAATCAGCCGAGGTACACAAACTGACAATTTAATATACAAATCCATCATAATAATAACGTTACACACTTACAAAAGAAAAGAAAACAGCAGCGAAATTAACGGTCTAGCGATGGCTCCAGCTCCACTCCCACAGGCAGCTCAACTGGGGTATAAGCCAAACGTCTTCTCCTTCTGGATCCTTTATCTTCAACTGAGGTTTGATGATTATTGCAAGAATGAGCATATGACATACTCAACAAGCCACACAGCAAGTATGCAAGTGCACAAGGATACCAAAGAATGGCATAATATAGGCACATTTGCAAAAGCAGCATTTAGCAAAGATTTAAGATAAGTAAAACAGTAGATTAATTAATCAGAAGTTTTAATCAACACTGAACAGCACACCCATGCTGTACAGGCCCAACCATCCTGAACAACCATACCCGGCTGTACAGATCTATCTCCAAACCAGGAGCTAAGCAAATTATTACCAGTTATAGCATAAATAATTATTGTGAGAGGTGTGAGACTAATCACGAAAAACATTGCTCAACCCGCCCATAACCGCGGGCACGGCTATTCGAATAGTTTTACTCTGGCCAGAGGTGTACCACTGTACCCACAAGACACGATTCCTCACATGTTGCCATGCCCCGAAATACCACCACGGCATTGCAAAGGGGAAAATCGTGACAATACCCTTTGCACAACACAACTCAAAACAGTGCACCGTTCCTGGATCATAATCACCCCCTTATAAACAAGGCATGGACTCCCCAGCGACCCCCGTGGACTTCTCGCCACTTCTCAGTCTGGCGCACTATAATGAATCATGCTATACAAAGGATAAAGCCGTTGCCCACGCTGGCTTGTGGTTGGCACGATAAATGTTTCACAACAGTAGCTCGTGAACCGGTCCTTAATTGTCATGAGCACAACCATCAAAACCATATGCTCACAACCCACCTTAACCAGGTTTTAATTATCAATTAATTAACATCACACGATTAACCATCGTGAGCTACCATTTAATGTAACCATAATTAATAATAATAATATAATTTATATTTAACCCCTTTAGTTAGCTAATGTTTCTAGGCATAGCTAAGCAAACTTACATATAGCATTTAGCTGAACCAATCTAATATATAAGGTTCAAGTTAATCAATTTATTACCCAAGGTATCAAGGAATAGGGCATTCAATGCAAATTGGCCATAACAAAGGAATAGGTTCACACCACCCGGTGACATTCGAAAATAAATGCACAGTTGAAATAAATAGAGAATTTAAATATAGGATCAACATGCTCAAAGGATTGTGTTTAGGATCTGTGTGACTTGCCTTGCAATAATCGATCTTCAATTAATCTTCTCGATCACTTCCGACGCACTCACGAACCTTCGCAACGACGGAAACGACAAGCTAACACGCAAAACGAAGTAAAAGACTAATAAAAACCAAATAAACAGTACATAAAAAGTAAACAAACATGTAGATCATAATTTTAGATGAATTATGAGACTTGAACGGCCTCATTCTGACTTCAAATGAATTTATTATGAATTTTATAAGATTAAATCTAATTAAAGCCCACTTAAAAAGAATTAAATAAATTTAATTCAATTTATGGACAATTTTAATATGTAGATCTTTATTTTAGAAAAATTTAGCAACTTGAACCACCTGAAACGGATCTACGGTTATTTAGTTATGATTTTCCGAAGATTTAATCTATTAGAAAAAAGGGAAAAAGAAAAGATGATGACGTCAGCATGACGTCACCCAAGGCGGCCGGCTAGGGTTGGCGACCTCGCCGGAGCTAGGGACCTTGGCCGGGTGATTGGAGGACACCTACGCGTAGAGGACGACGAGGCGAACCCAACAGTACTCACCACAACGACAAACGACGAACGACGACGGCCGGCGACGAAGAGGACGGCGGCGGCAGCTCGGCTTGACGGCGACGGCGAAGCTACGGCGGTCGGCGGCAAAGAGGGACGGGCGGCCGGGGTTCCCCACGGCTTGGCGCACCTAAAGGCGGCGACGGCAAGCGGCGGCGACGGCGCAAGCGGCGGCGCGGCGCGGCTGAAGACGGCCGGCGGCGGCGGCGGACTAAGCGCGTGCGGCGGCGGCGCTACGGAGCACGGGAGAGGACGGGAGATGGGGCAAACGAAAGAGGGCGACGAGGTGGTCCTATTTATAGCCTTGGATCGAAGAGATCGGGCTCCTCCCGCAAGAAATCGATCCGAGAAAATCAAAACTCGGTTTCGGAGATAAACTCGAAAACGAGTTTGATTCGGGCAAGATACTCAACAATTTGCTCCAAATCTTGGGGGAAAAGATAGAGGAGAACGAGAGGATCAAAACCCCTCAAAAACCCGGAGGAATCGGGGTCGGATTGGAGCGGATTTGAGAGGAGAAAGGAGGCGGCTCGGGCTCGGCTGCAGCCGGCGGCTGGAGGTAGGAGACACACCCGACAGGTGGGTCCCACCTGTCGGCGGCTGAGGGGAGGAGGGGCGGGCGGCGTCGGCTGGGCCGGCTTGGGCCGGTTCGGCCGCGCGGGGAAGAGAAGAGTTGGGCCGAAATCGGCCCAACGACTAGGGGAGGATTTAAAAACTTTTCCAATTAAAATAATTCGTGAAATGATGTTTTATTTATTAAAAATACTTCCCTTGCTCAAACAATTCCCAGAAAATTCTAGAAAATAGAGGAACAAGCAAAGTATTTAATAAAATTTTATCTAGCTCAATTTTATATTGAGATTTAGCAAATTAAAAAAAAATTAGATCTTCTCTTTTAAGCTTTTAAAATTATTTCTAGTAATTCCTTTTAAACAACAATTTATAATTTAAGGATTTTAACCAAGAAAATCACTTAACAATTATAATTAGATCATTTAATGATTAATTTAATATTTAAATAATTGCTGAACTTCTCTTTGTATGATTAAAATTAAGAGTTGAGCTCCGAAAAATCCGAGAAAATTCCAGAGAGTATAATTAACCATGGGGAATTTAATAAAAATTAAATCCATCCATGCTTTAAATTTAGGAAATTTTATTTCCCACATTTAACTTCACTTGTAAATTAATGAACATTTAATATAAATTCTAATAATAATTTATTAAATAATTTAGTAATCCTGAAACGAAAATCAGGATGTGACAAATCTACCCCCCTTACAAAGAATCTCGTCCCGAGATTCGGAACGGCTAGAAAGAAAAAGGCATAGGTAAACTACAGTCTATCTTATTCCATAACTCCAATAATTATTCTAAGGCTTTAAAGAAAACTAATGCCGCTTTGAAACTGGTGGCTGAGCTGTAACACTTGAAGACACAACCCTTGAAGACGCAACTGGCACTGCATTTGCTCCTGTGACAACAATGTTGTTGATCTGACCTTGCGGCTGTTGACGCTTCGGCTTCGGACACTCTTTTACGAAGTGACCTGGCTTATAACAATTGAAACACACCCGCTGCTCCCTTCTATTACTGTTATCTTCTTGAGACTGATCCTGCTGAACTGGCACCGCATTGGCTTGCTCGATGTTTACTTCATTGCTTTCATTAGTCTCTGATTTGATCTCACCACTGATGTTCAACTGTTGCGACTGTCCTTGACCAGCGGAAGAAGATTCACCAATTTGGAGTGGCTTGATACGCTGTCTCTGGCTACTACCTTGTGCCTCCTGGAAAACAATCCTTCCTCTCTTACGATTGTCCATCCTGTTCTTCTTGTCTTCCAGTCGAATTGCTTTGTCAACCAACTCCTGAAAATCCTCATAGTCATGAGAGATCAACATAACTGACAGCTCATCCTTCAGACCTTCCAAGAACTTCTCTTGCCTTTCCTCGTCAGTACGCACATCTTCTGGAGCATAGCGAGCTAGACGATTGAACTCATAAAGATACTCTGCCACGGTACGATCCTTTTGCTTAAGTGCCCGGAACTTACGCTTCTTCAAAGCAACAACACCTGCAGGTATGTGTGTCTTCTTGAATGCTTCAGTGAACTCCGCCCAAGTGATTGGTTGTCCTTCTGCTCTATTCATCCGGAAATGATCCCACCATTCTGAAGCAGATCCTTGCAACTGATGTGAAGCGAAAACAACTTTCTCCTGATCCGTGCACTGGAGCAGTTCCAACTTCTTCTCAATAGCGTGCAACCAATCACCTGCTTCCACTGGGTTGGTAGTGCTAGAAAAGGTAGGTGGCCTCACACGAAGAAAATCAGCTAACTTGTTCTGCGGCGGCGGAGGATTGACATTGTTGTTCCCTTGCTGGTTCTGCATTTGTTGCACTAACATGTTGATCAATTGGGTCTGTTGAGCCAGCACTTGAGCAAGGGTTGGGTTCTCTTCATTGTTATTGTTTCCACTTCCACTGGCGCGAGTGTTCACCATCTGTTGCAGATTAGAAAAGATAGAAGGAGAGGGGTTACACTAAAGACAAGACCTTAACCAGTTTAACACTGATCTGATGTGTGTAGACCATTATATTGTTCAAGTTGATTAAGCAAACAACCTAGTATAGTTACACACTCATCAATGAACTACTCCAATGATGGGAATGCAACCATACCTACACACAAAGCAAACAACAAACGTTCTACCCTACTAACTATTCTTCAAAGTCACTTTGGTGGTTTAGGCTCTATGGTAGGATCCAAACTTCATTCCATTTTGACCACTTGGCACTTCAGTTCTTCCTCGATCCACTTTACTTAACCTCCATAAGTAGACCTCATTGGCGTCTTCAAGTTTCAATGTCTCAGAACTACTCAAGTTGAAAGAGAGAGGGGAGTAGACAATGAAACAATTTGCAAAGAATTCTAGATAAGGAAGAAAGGAGAAATTTTCACAAATCATGTTTTCGGAAAATTTGTCCTTAAGGTTTGACCATTTGGCTTATCCTACAGTCGAGATGGCTCTGATACCAACTTGTCACGCCCGGAAATTCACTAGTAATTTCCGAACTTATTTGTGCATAAAAATCCTCGTCCAGGAATCAGCCGAGGTACACAAACTGACAATTTAATATACAAATCCATCATAATAATAACGTTACACACTTACAAAAGAAAAGAAAACAGCAGCGAAATTAACGGTCTAGCGATGGCTCCAGCTCCACTCCCACAGGCAGCTCAACTGGGGTATAAGCCAAACGTCTTCTCCTTCTGGATCCTTTATCTTCAACTGAGGTTTGATGATTATTGCAAGAATGAGCATATGACATACTCAACAAGCCACACAGCAAGTATGCAAGTGCACAAGGATACCAAAGAATGGCATAATATAGGCACATTTGCAAAAGCAGCATTTAGCAAAGATTTAAGACAAGTAAAACAGTAGATTAATTAATCAGAAGTTTTAATCAACACTGAACAGCACACCCATGCTGTACAGGCCCAACCATCCTGAACAACCATACCCGGCTGTACAGATCTATCTCCAAACCAGGAGCTAAGCAAATTATTACCAGTTATAGCATAAATAATTATTGTGAGAGGTGTGAGACTAATCACGAAAAACATTGCTCAACCCGCCCATAACCGCGGGCACGGCTATTCGAATAGTTTTACTCTGGCCAGAGGTGTACCACTGTACCCACAAGACACGATTCCTCACATGTTGCCATGCCCCAAAATACCACCACGGCATTGCAAAGGGGAAAATCGTGACAATACCTTTTGCACAACACAACTCAAAACAGTGCACCGTTCCTGGATCATAATCACCCCCTTATAAACAAGGCATGGACTCCCCAGCGACCCCCGTGGACTTCTCGCCACTTCTCAGTCTGGCGCACTATAATGAATCATGCTATACAAAGGATAAAGCCGTTGCCCACGCTGGCTTGTGGTTGGCACGATAAATGTTTCACAACAGTAGCTCGCGAACCGGTCCTTAATTGTCATGAGCACAACCATCAAAACCATATGCTCACAACCCACCTTAACCAGGTTTTAATTATCAATTAATTAACATCACACGATTAACCATCGTGAGCTACCATTTAATGTAACCATAATTAATAATAATAATATAATTTATATTTAACCCCTTTAGTTAGCTAATGTTTCTAAGCATAGCTAAGCAAACTTACATATAGCATTTAGCTGAACCAATCTAATATATAAGGTTCAAGCTAATCAATTTATTACCCAAGGTATCAAGGAATAGGGCATTCAATGCAAATTGGCCATAACAAAGGAATAGGTTCACACCACCCGGTGACATTCGAAAATAAATGCACAGTTGAAATAAATAGAGAATTTAAATATAGGATCAACATGCTCAAAGGATTGTGTTTAGGATCTGTGTGACTTGCCTTGCAATAATCGATCTTCAATTAATCTTCTCGATCACTTCCGACGCACTCACGAACCTTCGCAACGACGGAAACGACAAGCTAACACGCAAAACGAAGTAAAAGACTAATAAAAACCAAATAAACAGTACATAAAAAGTAAACAAACATGTAGATCATAATTTTAGATGAATTATGAGACTTGAACGGCCTCATTCTGACTTCAAATGAATTTATTATGAATTTTACAAGATTAAATCTAATTAAAGCCCACTTAAAAAGAATTAAATAAATTTAATTCAATTTATGGACAATTTTAATATGTAACCACAACGACAAACGACGAACGACGACGACCGGCGACGAAGAGGACGGCGGCGGCAGCTCGGCTTGACGGCGACGGCGAAGCTACGGCGGTCGGCGGCAAAGAGGGACGGGCGGCCGGGGTTCCCCACGGCTTGGCGCACCTAAAGGCGGCGACGGCAAGCGGCGGCGATGGCGCAAGCGGCGGCGCGGCGCGGCTGAAGACGGCCGGCGGCGGTGGCGGACTAAGCGCGTGCGGCGGCGGCGCTACGGAGCACGGGAGAGGACGGGAGATGGGGCAAACGAAAGAGGGCGACGAGGTGGTCCTATTTATAGCCTTGGATCGAAGAGATCGGGCTCCTCCCGCAAGAAATCGATCCGAGAAAATCAAAACTCGGTTTCGGAGATAAACTCGAAAACGAGTTTGATTCGGGCAAGATACTCAACGATTTGCTCCAAATCTTGGGGGAAAAGATAGAGGAGAACGAGAGGATCAAAACCCCTCAAAAACCCGGAGGAATCGGGGTCGGATTGGAGCGGATTTGAGAGGAGAAAGGAGGCGGCTCGGGCTCGGCTGCAGCCGGCGGCTGGAGGTAGGAGACACACCCGACAGGTGGGTCCCACCTGTCGGCGGCTGAGGGGAGGAGGGGCGGGCGGCGTCGGCTGGGCCGGCTTGGGCCGGTTCGGCCGCGCGGGGAAGAGAAGAGTTGGGCCGAAATCGGCCCAACGACTAGGGGAGGATTTAAAAACTTTTCCAATTAAAATAATTCGTGAAATGATGTTTCATTTATTAAAAATACTTCCCTTGCTCAAACAATTCCCAGAAAATTCTAGAAAATAGAGGAACAAGCAAAGTATTTAATAAAATTTTATCTAGCTCAATTTTATATTGAGATTTAGCAAATTAAAAAAAAATTAGATCTTCTCTTTTAAGCTTTTAAAATTATTTCTAGTAATTCCTTTTAAACAACAATTTATAATTTAAGGATTTTAACCAAGAAAATCACTTAACAATTATAATTAGATCATTTAATGATTAATTTAATATTTAAATAATTGCTGAACTTCTCTTTGTATGATTAAAATTAAGAGTTGAGCTCCGAAAAATCCAAGAAAATTCCAGAGAGTATAATTAACCATGGGGAATTTAATAAAAATTAAATCCATCCATGCTTTAAATTTAGGAAATTTTATTTCCCACATTTAACTTCACTTGTAAATTAATGAACATTTAATATAAATTCTAATAATAATTTATTAAATAATTTAGTAATCCTGAAACGAAAATCAGGATGTGACACATGCCCCGATCAGATAGCCTCAAGATAACTTTGGGAGGGAACGAATTTTCAGTTCCATTCTCACGAGCAAGGTTCGCCTTGACCGACTCACTCCTAGAGAATGAGTATGCGGAGGAGGTTACGGCAGTTGCCCCTCACGAGTCTCCCGAGACCCTTCTGGAAAATGAAGCGGAACCCGGAGAGACTCGAGCTTCCAATCATGGAACCGCTGCCTCGACCTCCGATTGAGCTTAAATATCTTCCTCAAGGCATGCGCTGTGCTTTCCTCCACAACGACAAAGAAGCTCCTGTCATCATAAGTGACAAGCCTTCTGAAGACGAGACTCAACGTTTTCTATCTGTGTTAGAAAAGCATCGTGCCATTCTTGGCTATTCCCTCCAGGATCTCAGAGGGATTAATCCTGCACTTTGCACTCATCGTATCCCTATTAAGCCCGAGAGTATTCCCTCCAAGGAACCTCAACGACGGCTTAATAATGCAATGCGAGAAGTCGTAAAGAAAGAGGTCCTAAACCTCCTGCATGCCGGGATTATTTATACCGTTCCATACAGTGAGTGGGTCAGCCCAGTCCAGGTTGGGCTGAAGATGGGACGAATGATGGTCGTTGCAAATGCTCAAAATGAACTTATCCCGCAACCAACCATAACTGGATGGAGAATGTGCATAGACTACAGGAAGCTCAACAAGGCTACAAAATAGGATCATTTTTCGCTACCTTCATTGACGAAATGTTGGAACGGTTAGCAAATCATTCATTCTTTTGTTTCCTTGATGGGTATTCCGGGTACCATCAAATTCCCATCCATTCGGAGGACCAAAGTAAGACCACGTTCACATGTCCATACGGCACCTATGCTTATCGTAGGATGTCCTTCGGACTGTGCAACGCTCCTGCATCTTTTCAAAGATGTATGATGTCCATTTTTTCGGACATGATCAAGGACATTATGGAAGTCTTCATGGATGACTGCTCTGTCTATGGAAAGACCTTCGGTCATTGTCTATAGAATTTGGACAAGGTATTGCAACGATGCCAAGAAAAAGATCTGGTACTCAATTGGGAAAAGTGTCACTTTATGGTCCGTGAAGGGATTGTTCTTGGTCATCGGGTGTCCTAGCGAGGAATCGAAGTTGATCGTGCTAAAATCGATATGATTGATCAACTTCCTCCTGCTGTGACCATCAAGGCGATCCATAACTTCTTGGGACACGCCGACTTTTATAGAAGGTTCATCAAGGACTTCTCTATAATTGCCCGACCACTAACCAACCTGCTAGCTAAGGATGCTCCCTTTGAGTTCGACGATGTGTGCCTAAAATCCTTTGAAATACTCAAAAAGGCACTCGTCTCTGCTCCAATCATCCAACCTCTCGATTGGACATTACCCTTCAAGATTATGTGTGATGCAAGCGACTTTGCTGTTGGTGCGGTTTTGGACCAAACCAAGGATAAAAAGCATCATGCAATCTGTTACGCTAGCAAAACTCTAACCTGAGCTCAGTTGAATTATGCAACTACTGAAATAGAGCTGCTCACGGTTGTTTTTGCTATCGATAAGTATAGATCTTACTTGGTGGGAGTAAAGGTGATAATTTACACTGATCTTGCTGCTCTAAAATACGTGCTCGCTAAGAAAGATGCTAAACCACGCCTCTTGCGATGGATTTTGCTACTCCAATAATTTGACATAGAAATTAACTATAAAAAGGAAGTAGAAAATTTAGTAGCAGATCATTTGTATAGGCTGCAAATTATTAACACGCGGGAACAACCGATAAATGATTTTCTAAAAGATGACATGCTAATGACGGTGCGCGACTCCAACTCCATGGTATGCCAACATAGTAAACTACATGGTGTCAAAGTACATACCACCGGGAGAAAATCAAAGAAAAATGAAATCCGAGAGCTACCGTCATATATGGGATGAGCCATACCTATACAGGGTCTGCTCTGAAGGTTTATTAAGAAGATGCATGCCAACTGAAGAGCGACTTAAGATCATAGAACGATGTCATGCCTCGCCTTACGGTGGCCATTATGGTGCATTTCGCACCAGGCAGAGAATTGGCAATATGGTTTCTTCTGGCCAACAATGTACGAGGATTCAAAGGAATTTGTCAGAAGATACCCAAGCTGCCAGCGGCAAGGAGGAATTACTGCTCGTGATGCAATGCCTCTTACATACAACCTATAAGTCGAGATATTCGATGTATGGAGTATTGACTTTACGGGACCTGTTCCCAAATCCCATAATTGCGAGTATATTTTGGTAGAAGTTGATTATGTCTCCAAGTGGGTTGAGGCTATGTCGTGCAGTGCCACGGATGCGAATCATGATAAGAAGATGTTCATAGAAATCATCTTCCCAAGGTTTGGTACCCCAAGGATGGTCATAAGTGACGGAGGATCACACTTCATCGACAAAACCTTCCGAGACCTCCTACGAGACATGGGAGCCAAACACAACGTTGCTACACCTTACCATCCACAGACCAGCAGTCAAGCAGAAACATCGAACAAAAAAATCAAAAACATTCTGTAGAAGACGGTCAACAAAATGGGAACGGGATGGAAGGAGAAATTGTCGGACGCACTGTGGGCATACCGGACAACATACAAGACACCCATTGGAATGTCTCCCTATCAGATCGTCTACGGGAAGTCATGCCGACTCCCCGTAGAACTTGAGCACAGAGCCTACTGGGCCATCAGAAATTGGAACATGGATTTTGAGGGAGTAGGAGAATGGAGGAAAATGCAGTTAGCTGAACTAGAAGAATGGAGAGAAAAAGCATATCACAACTCCAAGATATACAAAGAGCGGACAAAGCGCTGGCAAGATAAACGAATAAAGAACAAGAAATTCATGCCAGGAGACAAGGTACTGATGTTCAACTCCAGGGTTAAGCTATTCGGCCATAGAAAACTACAAAGCAAATGGGAAGGACCGTTCGACGTCATCGACACCTCTTCGCACGAAGTAATCACACTCCGCAACGACTCAGGTAACATATTTAAGGTAAACGGTCAATGTTTAAAGATTTTTCTTGAGCCGAATGAAACTTTAGATGAAGTGGGTATTATTGAACTAATTGATTATGAACCATGATGATCTCATCTAAAACATGCTTAATTTCCTGTATAGTTGTCATTTTTGTGCTTAGCTTAGGTTTGTCTGGGCCCAGGAGAAAATTGGCGGCCAGCTAGACCCACCAGGGTTCGGCCAAACCACGGCGGCGCCCGTTTGGTCCCATTTTCGAATGATCGTTTCCCCCACTCACTCTTAGTTCGTTTAGATGCGCGTTTAGAGGTAGAACGATCGGATCACGCATCAGAGTTAGTTCTTCTTCCTCCTCCTTTGCAAAAGTTTCTCCACCAATTTGCTCCATCTCCTGTCAACCCAATCCTTTGATCCATCAACTTGTGCCATTCATAGCTGGCAAATCTCTCATGCCATACATTGGCTCCACCTTAAACTACACCTACAACCTTAAAGGAGAGCCAACACGGGTGAATCAATTGATCCTGGTGAAAAACTACACGATGGAAGGGGTGAACGCACTCTGGGCTCAACCCCTTGTGACGGTGCCAGGCTCCCCTGCAAATTTGGAGCCCGTCGGTGAGCTCCCTGGGTTCGACCGAACCCGTCACGGCCTCGTTCGGCCCCCCGTTCGGCAGCGCGCTCCCTCTCCCCCCCCCCCCCTCCATGTCACAAAGACAAAAGTGCGGGGTGATTCGCCTGCACGATGGCCGACGATGGGCGAGCTCAGTCTTTTGAAGGCGAGACGTCTTTTCCAAGACGACGAGAAGGCCACTCCACCTTCCGCTGAGCGGTATGTGGGCACTCTTTACACTAAGGCAGGAGATGAGGTGCTCCACAAGTATACCACACCCACCGCCACTCCATCCACCACTAAGGGGGACTGTTTTTGCAATTGGGGAGTGCGAACTCCCGGCGGTGGGTATGGCAATGGCTTACTCCGGCCTTTGACGGCATCGGAGAAGGAGGGGGCAGCAGAGTCCCGTAGCGCTCCACCTATGAAGGTGAGCGTCATTCGATGCCTCCTCCTATCATGAGGGCGCCCGGGCAATTCCAAGATAATGAAGTAAAATCGCCGGAGCCCTCGGTCCATAAGCTCGCTGCTCAAGTGAACAAACTTCGCAAGGAGAATATTGAGCTTAAGGACAGCAACGCGGAGGTAGGGGTAGAGCTTGCTGAGCTTAGGAATAATGTAGATACCCTTAGTCGCGGTTTGTGCGCTAAGATAAAGCGTGCATTCATAGAGATGGAGAAGGAGAATAAGTATTTTGCTAATTAGATGTCTCCTTTCTCATGAATAAAGTAGTAGTAGGTGCTTGGTCTTTTGTTCTCAAATAATGTGGCTCATTGGTTTTAATCCCAATGTTTGCCAAGTTGTTTTTGTTTCATGATTAATAAAGTTTAGGTTTCAAATAAGAGTGGGGGAGATACCTCAGATTTTTGACATGCAAATTCTAAAAATGAGACTGAATATCTGAACACCTGATGTGCACTGGACTCTGCAGAAAATTGCAGAGTGATTGGGCACCAGAGTTGTTCGGCCGAACCCACACTGGCCCCAATCACTCTCATTTTTCACAGGTAAGCAAGTGAGCACGTCTACTGCCTATATATCTCCACCATTGCATAGGACAAGAGCTGGGAATTTAGAAAATATTTGGTTCAAGCATAATTGAAAAGATAAAATTTCCAACTAATGAAATTCTTCCTATGATTAATCTTGTATATATTTTATTCATAGCTGAACTTGTTACTTGTGAACAACCATCCATGTTAGGGAACCTTATGCATCTAAGTAATTGTTATATGAGAGATGGTTAAAAGATGAAAGAAAATCTTGCTACATTTGCCATGACTTTTGGGAATTTGTTTTTCAAAATAAAAATTCTTTTTCAATGCTCATTCCTCTAATTGACTTCATCTTATACCTATCAAGGCCATATGCAAGTATATCAATGATAAACCTTATTACGCATATGACTGCGGCTTTGTCAAATTTATATGACTCGTGTTAGATATCCTTCATACTCTCATGATCAAGAGGCTATTTCCACTTTCATTTTCATTTCCACATATATAATCAAGCTAAGCTTCTACATTGGAAGTTGGCTTCCCACAAAAAAAAAATCATTCAAATAAACTCCTATTCAGACTATGCTTTCTTCTCCTGAAAAACCTTGGCAAAAGAAAGAAAATGAAAAAAAGGAGGGAAAGGCATGGCTATAAAAAAAGAGAGAGAAATAAAGCTTGCTCTCAAAACATTGAGCATGATGAAAAAAAACAGTAGCCATGCCCCTTCCATATTTACGCAAGGAAAAGTGGAGAAGAAAGTATAGGAAAAAGGAGAACCATTTCTATTCCACCATTACACAAAATATTTAACTTTTCTTTTTACCACCTCAAATAAAGACCCTTGATCTAGAAGTATGACTGATAATCTTCCTGAGTCCGTATATTTGGCTTTGCAATATATATGATGCAGGTATGTCACAATTTATCCCTACCGAGCCCCACATATCAGCTTGTAGAATAGGGATAAAATATGGCACAATCTGCCTTGGTGAGGATCCACAAAGTCAAAAATACTTGAGTGATAGAGAGAAAGTCATTAAGAGGAAAAGAGTTGTTTTGCGAAACTTCATAAAATCCCAAGAGTTTGACAGATGAAGTAAGAAGGACGGGAATCAAGACCATTCCATCTACCAATTACCCAAGATGGTAAGTTAGCCACTGATAAAGTTCACAGGTACAGGTATGGTTTTGAATAATTTATATGCTTGAGTTATATCTTGGAAAACTTCATTCTACACCAATCTTTACTCAGGGATGAGTAAAGAGCTAAGTGTGGGGGGTTTTGTTGGCGGCTGTTAAATGCCGATTATATACCGCCAACATCTGCATAAAGTCCAGATAATAAAACATCCAACATACTAATAGGTGTTAAATCTCACATTTTCTACAAGTGTTGGTATATATTTGTATGTAGATGATAAACCTAGAAGTTGGGAGGAAAATCAGACTAAAGTTGGAGAAGGAACTTATTCATTCAAGAGTAGGCTTTTTAACTTCGAAAGAATCAGCCCGAAATTTGCAGAAAAGGATAAGGCAGGTCAGGGGAAGTCCACAGGCCAAATCCTGGGCTTGTTGGGCCAGGCCAGGGTTCAGCCGAACTCACATCTCCACCGTCGATCCCGTGGTTTGGCATGGACGTCCCAGATGCATTCCTAATGGCGGTTGCAGGGCACTTCGGACAATTCCCCATCCACAACCGTCATTACCTGCCCTATAAAAGGAGCTTCACTCCTTCACTTTTTCAGACACTTCCGAGCTTCACCTGAATTACAAGAGACTCTATTGTACTATTTGTATACTAGAATTAGGAAGAGATAGAGTAGAAGAAGTCGGGAGAATTCCGGAGCTGTCGGTAATCCTCTCTTATTTCTTTTATTCTATTCATTACTCTGATATTAATAGAATTATTTTCCTGAGTATTTTAGATTTATCTTGTGAGAATTATCTCTTGGTTAGTTCGTAAATAGCACATGAGATTTTTGTCACTATAATCAACTAAAATATAGTGATTGCTTTGGTGAGTTATAAACACTAAGGTATATATTAATTGCTTAGACGTGGTATTTAGGTAATTATTATCCAGCAACTATTACGTATCCCACAGTACGTTTGAGGTAGGTAGAGGTGGTGACAGCCCTCAAGAGCACTTAAGTCCTTCCTGTCCGGGTACGTAGTAGAGCGACATCTGGGAACATCGGGTTGCCAGTGCCTGAAGTATCACGTTAGGATTAAAGTTAAGCTTTCCCTAGACACTGTTTCTCACCGGTAAATCCTCTCTATCCTAGCCTATTCTTTGCTTGGTGTCCTTAGATGAACCGGAGGAAGAATTAATCACACACATTCCCTTCGATTCGATACCCTTGGAATACTCCGTAGGTGAAGTGCTACATTGGTATATCATTGCGCTTGCGGATTTTATCTGTGACCGTAAGAATTACCAATAGCGGCATCTACCACTCCCTACGACGACGCGTCTCCGGGTGCCGCCACGGGTTGCACATAACGTGCTCAAGGTGTGGCGGTGAGTTTTTCTCTTTCCTAGCACTCTCTTTCCTCTGTCATAGTATAGAAATGGCGTGTTAACTTTTATAGCCTGTTTATGCAGGACTAATGTACCCGCTTTAAGTGCATCTTCACTTTCCTCGTAAAGGTAACCTTAAACAATAAATTAATATTTATAGTACAATTCTTTATATTAGAAGATAAACTTAAATTAAGATGTTGCTATGGGCGATCTTAAGCTTAAGGCAATGTTACATACCGTTGATGTGAAAAGATGGCAGCAAAATTTTGTTGTTAACACATACTACATTTTCCCAACTTCTGCTCCCTTCTTTTTCACGCGCATGTGTTCCCTAACTAGTAAACCATGCATTTTTGTGAAAAGATATATTGAAAAGTTGTTTTCAAAATTCATATTAATCAATTTTTAAATGTTTTCACTAATATTGAATTGGTCATGTGCTAATTCATCGTTCCGTTGTGCATGCTTGGGGTGAGTTCCCAACTCTTATTACCCAACACAACCTAAAGCTACACCACAAGGTACATACAATTATGCAATTTTTTTATTTTTAAATTGTTCACGAAGCAGGTTAGACCGCTGCTTATGGGCCAGTTTGACCGGCGGTGAGTGGGCGGTCAGACTGGCAAAGTCTGACCCCGACTCCACTACATATTGTCGGGTCTTGGGTTTCCTTGTTCCGGAAGGTGTGTAGAGGGGGACCAGTTGGACTCTAAGTAGACCAACCCCTATATTAGGGACAAGGTCGGTTCAATCGGAGGTATAATCTACTCTCAGCACAATTTAGCCAATTGAAACACCATTTCAATATTGCATCTACTTTTCGCCTAGTTTTAGCCTAGTTCGTCCATCTTTGTCAATTTGTGCTGTAAATCGTCCGCCTTCACTGTGAGAGTGCGAAATCCTTTTGTAGTTTTGTCCCGTACACTTTCCGTTCGCCCACGAGACGGGTGTTACCGCCTGTTTCATCTAAATCTGCTCCGCTAGCCGGTTTAATCTATCAAAACTCATCTTGAGCTAGGTTGAGCTGGCTAGCCTGTTTATGTGTCCCAGTCATGATTGTCTTCTTGTCAAAAAAAAATTACCAACATATATACTGTAGTATTTGCCGATAAGTAGACCGAATTTATTGTGTTGGATAAGTAGAAGTTATTGTTTTGGATTGAGGACAACTAGAAGAACGATTTTTCATAGCGTTACCCTATAATTTTCGCTGGGGGCAATACGTACAAACCGCCAGCAAAAATATAACGAGGGGAGGGGGGTTACGGACCGCCAACGAAAACCGATTTTTGCTGACGGGCACACTAAGAGATCCGTCATAAAAGAAACTCTATTTTTCGTAGTGGACTTCTTAAGTGTCCGCCACAGAAAACCTGATTTTAGGTGGCGGACCAGGAAGAGCACCACTACAAAAAATATATGTTTCACCGCTATTAAAAATGCACCGCCTACCCCCCCTCCCCCCAACGCTCCACGCTATTAAAAATCCATGCTCCGTCTCCTCGGCTCCCCCTCCTCTCCGGCTTTCTCCCTCCCACCTCTCCCCAACCTCCCTCCCACCTCCTCCTAGCCTTCTCCCTCCCACCTCTCCCGAGCGGCGGCTGGCTGTGGTAGATCTGGGGGCGACAGCAGTGGCAAGGAAGGGCGATGGTAGCGGTGGGGTGGACGGCGGCTGGCAGTGGTGGCGGGCGATGGTCCGGCGGCGGGCTCTTCGTCTCCCCCGTGGCGGCCGGCTGCGGCAAAGGGCGACGGCAGCCAGATCTGGGGGCGACGGCAGCAGCGGGGAAGGGGCAGCGGCCGGCTTTGGTAAAGGAGGCGGTCGTCCGGGGGCACGGCATCGGCGACGACGACTTCGATGGCGATGGCAGAAGGAGCCGCCAGCGGCGGTGATGCTCGGCGACGGGGCTCGCACATCGGTGCTGCTCCGTCGGCGACGGCGGCGGGGAGGCCGAGGAGGAGCGGCGAGCTCGGGCGTGGGCGGCGACGAGGAGGCGTGAGGGCGGCTGATCCGGCGACGGGAAGGTCCCAGGTCTCTCTCCCCCACTCCCCTGCTCCTCCCCTTGCCCTCTCCCTCTCTCAGATCTGGCGCAGCGACGGACTGGGTGGTGGTGAGGCGGATGGATTTTTTTGAGAGAACAATGGATGGAATGTATTTTTTGGTATTTTATTGTGATTTGTGAATGGATGTGTTAATTTGTGATTTGTAAATGGATGTTTGTGAATGAATCTGTCGAATTTATTATGAATGGCTAGTATTTTCTCTTGTGGCTGGCACAGTGTAACCCACTAGCGAAACTACATTTTCGCTGGCGGCCAGCCGCCAGCAAAAATGGATCTTTGCTGGCGGCTGTCATAAGACGACCACCAGCGAAAATGTTTTTCGCTGGCAGCCAATAACCGCTAGCGAAGATCTTGATTTTCACTGGCCTTTGCTTTGTGGCGGCTCCAAATTCCGCCAGCGAAAACCCAAACTGATCGCCACGAAAGATGGTTTTAGTAGCGGTGGAGCCCTCTTGCTAGTGCAACAACAGTAAGTACTGGCTCCATCTTCTGTTGCTGCTGATGCTGCTTGCCCATCATAGTGATTCTCATTCTATAGGCGAGACGAGCTGTAGCAGTGTACTCGGCGTGCATTCATGACACCCACGATTTGGCTCGTCCGGGTCGACAATTACCGCTCATCAGCTTTATTCTCCATGAGGTTGACAATTGATCGACTATTTGTGGCGACTCCCAAATCATATTTATTACCATCCGATTTGGCATCTACTTCACTAACAATTTATAATGCCATCATGAAGCTAGTTTACACTACAAACCTATCGCTGCCTAGCAGGGGCAAATCTAGAATGAGGGCGACGAAAGCTCAAGCCTCCACGGCTGACAATAGGACCACCATAAAATCCCCAATAAAACTTTTTATCACATATACATACAGAATATACATACGAAGAAGAGATATATATAGCTTTCTCAAGTTTACTGAAACCCCTCGTTATTTTCTTCTTGATCCATCAGTGTCTAGAATATTAACTTGACGGTCCTTCTTAGGCTGTGTTTGGGAGGTGAGATTGGGAACTCACCTTTCCCGCACGCAAAACAAAGCAACACATTTTCTTATGATTAATTAAGTATTTATTATTTTTAAAAAAATCAATTAATATGATTTTTAAAACAACTTTCCTACGTAAACCCTTTTTGAAAAAATACACCAGTTAGCAATTTAAAAAAAAGTGCAAATAGAACATAAAGAAGGTGAGTTGAAAAAGATGGGGGAATAACACAGCCTTAGACACAGTACAAAACATATGGATGTAACTGTACAATATTAATTTTAGTGCGTCTGCTAGCTAGATCGAGTCTGTTTCGATCGGTTCTTCCATTGGTAGACACACGTCCTAATCTATTTATACCGTGTACGTAGCACAAGTGCACAACTGGTGAGATTCTGGGCTGGACACATCAAATTGACGAGGGCCAGCGGGTCTCTCGTGCGCCCGTGCTTTTGCCTGTCTCTAAAACGTTGATCGGGTTCATGGTGCCATGTGCATTTTATCCCATGCGGGCACTGCAATGAATGAACTTAACTGACAACCACCGTATCATGCCAATTGATAGTAGAAGCAGGATTAGCTAGCTCTGGCCCGTAGTTGCAGAGGAGTACTATACTGACTGGCTAGAGCTAAAGAAAACTGTACTATATATTCAGTGCTGTGTGTGGCGGCAGGAGAGCGCACATTCCGCTAGTCCAGGCAGAGAGACCAATGGCGTCTTGCTGGGAGCAGCTGCAGGGCCTCTGCGCCGCCGGCCACTTGCGCCGCCGCTGCCGCGGTAGAAGCTTAGTCCTGCTGCAGCAGCTGCAGCTGCTGGGGGTTTTGGTGGTGGTGGTGGCCGGGGTTGCACCAGGCATCAGTGAGGCACAGGTGAGGAGCCGGTTCAAGGCGATCTTCATGTTCGGCGACTCGATCGTGGATCCAGGGAACAACAACGGGCAGCTGACGGAGGCGAGAGCTGACTTCCCACCGTACGGGCAGGACTTCCCCGGCGGGGTCGCCACCGGCAGATTCTCCAACGGCAAGGTCCCCGGTGACTTGCTAGGTACGTACTACTATGCACGTACACCCGTACTCCTAAATTAATTTCCGAGGATAACTCCGAACAAATATTTATCTATTGGTCTTTGAGTTTTCTTTTTTTATGGAGGGAGTACTCCTTCCTATAGACGATGCACTCTCTGAATATTCTTTCTGCTAATTAATTAACTGCACTTAATTGTTCTATTCTTAGCTATTTTCTCTGATCCAAAATAAGCACAGCTCTGTTAATTTGGGCTGTGCAGGGCAGCACTTATTTTGACAGAGAAAGTATATGAGCTGTGACACTAACAGTCGTCGCACCATCATTTTGTCTAACTTCGGTTTACAGCATGTTTATTTAAGGAGTACTCCACGTCCTATGGTTTGCACTATGTACGTAATACAATTAATTATTATTCTCTAATTCTGTTTTTAGGTAGGAGTATGTTTTTGAGATAGAGAAAGTACATTTTAAAAAGAGTACTCACTCTGTCCCAAAATACAAGCATTTTTAGACTTAAACACAGTCTTTGATATACTATTTGGACCAACAATATCTATAAAAATAGAAAATTTTAAATAAAAAGGTTACATATTATGATAGTTTTTTTTAATGATAAATCTAATAACTAGTCAAAGTAAAAAATATTTGACTTTATGCTATGTTAAAAATATTTATATTTTAGGACTGGGAGTACATCTTAATTGGTTTGCACCACACGCCCTGTGCAACACAATTAATTACACGCACTAAGCGACACAGTTAGTTTGCTCACCGTGGGCCATAATGGAATGAGCGATGCCGCATGATAGCTCAACGTGGTAGACTTGGTCAGCACATTGTCATTCGATTGGTCGGGCGCCGGTTGTCTCATCCACGGTTTATACTCCAAAAGTATATTTTATTGGGACTGTCTATGTGACAACCTGCTGAAAATTTTTGTGTTTTCAGCAGGATTTTTGACCACACGATTAAACACGTGTCCTCCATCTGTTTGTGCCTACCACGCACAACTCCCGTGCAAGGAGCGCGCAGCGCACTGCGACGTTTTGCCGCGATGTGGCCTTATCTAGACTTTTGCCTGTTTTGTTTCCGTTTTGTTATCTGTGGAAAAAAACAGCAACAACAAATGATTACAAAACTGGAATGGGCTTAAGCCCTTCATATGAAATATATAGTTCTCCGTAGAATGCCAGGAACAAAGAAGCCCACTAAAAGCACTTGGGCGTTGGACCTTTTTCAGTGACTTAAAAAATGCTCACTCTATCAAACGATTAAAAAAAGAATAAATGGATTTAATCACAGGAGCAAAAATCATACATGAAACAGGAGCAAAAATCGTAAAGCAGAAAAACTTCATCCATGGCCTTGCCGCATCCATGACCATAAATTTCAAATCCCTCAGCCATCATCTCTTGAATACCTTATCTCATGAATGCTATGCTACAAGCTGTCGTATAAAACAGTGAGAATTTTTAATTACCGAAGCAAACTACAACATCAGCCCAGTAGTGTAGGTTTCAGTGATCTCACCTCAGCGGTTATGCAAATACTTGACATCAGACCAGCAAAACTTCATCCAAGGCCTTGACTCAACCCTCCCAAAAATCTTAGCTTCTGAGGAAGCATTCAACACATTATTAAGCAGTGGCAAAAATATATCATCCTAGAGCAAACATCAAGTTGTTAGCTTCAAAATGAAATGTCTGAGAAAACATCACTGTCAGAAAACCCCAAACCCAGCTAGATAAACATAAAGATCCGTGATCCAACTTAGGCAAGCATAAATGGTACACGCAAACACCTATGTCAAAGCATCTATCACATGGAGGAACAACACTAGCTATGTGCTATATGCAACATGCTTAAAAATTAAAAGCAGGAAATTAATTCCTATGGCTGGCCATTTATGTACTACCAGAAACTATGCTCATTTCATCTAAAGTATACTGTGGAAAAGAATAGCCTAACAGCGAGATAAACCAATATATTTGTAGTAGACAGTGAACATCTGAATTGGAAGAAACCAAGATTTCTCAAATTCAGGAATACACACTATTTTTATAGCAGAAGATTCATCGGAAGATGAGAAGATGAATCAGCACCAAGATTATAGCAGCACCTTCAATGTAACAGTGAACCAATGTGCCGCATACATATTTTGTTCCATGTAACAAGAACTTGCCAAGTTAGTGAATTGCGTAGCAGAACTTGACAAAATAAAATAAAAATTTCAAAATCTGACAAAAACAAAAAACAAAAAAAATACAAATATGAAAACACGACTTATTTTGAGACAAAACAAAGACATTTCAACAGAAACAGTTTGAACAGCAGTCTTGCCTCTGTAGTTTGCACAATGTGAAGTAGCACATAGGAATTGCTCACTTTGACACATTTGGAATTGCTTGGGTCTCCAGATAGGCATTGTCGGCCATGGCCCCTAGGCTCCTCTTGCTCTGAACTCCTACAGAGAAAAACAATAGAAATATGTAGCTAAATTTTATAAAAGTTGACAAAGACAAAGATAAAAACAAATACAAAGACAAAGATATAGCAAAGCTTTATAGACCGGGCAAAGCTTCAGTAAAATATGGAGCACAATAGAAATATGTAGCAAAATTTTAAAAATTGACAAAAACAAAAACAAAAAAATAAAATAAAATAAAAATTTTAAAATCTGACAAAAACAAAAAACAAAAAAAAAATACAAATATGAAAACACGACTTATTTTGAGACAAAACAAAGGAACAAAATTACAAACAGGACACACAAAAAGTATTTCTTTGTAAAAAAAAAATAACAAAAACAAACACAAATGTGACAAAACAAAAAGCGGCATCAAGAACGATTTCCAATGGTTAGGCTATGACCTAAATAAGTGGTAAATTGATTATATGTACCAAAATTATAAAAATCTAACAAAGACAAAAACAAAACAAAAGCAAAATCTATTTTTTTCACGCACTAGAAAATGAAGACAGTTAAGCTAGGAGAACCTTCTAAAAACTTTTTTTTTTGAATAGACCATCTTTTCATGTTATGTACCCCTCCGAAAAATGCTCTAGAACATAGTGGTAGTCTAGGAATTTCATAATGTCTAATGGACTCATCATCTTTAAAAAAAAAAGCAACAAGGATTTAAGTCCCAAATAGAGAAAATAGTAAAATTTTAGTTGAAATAAAAATATCCAAGTAGTACCAGAAAAAGGCATATATATAATCCCTAGCAAAGATCATTCACAGAGTTGATAGTTAAAAACAAAAAACTGTAATTTAAACTACAGTCTCAAATCTCAAGCAGCTATATGCTCTTATCTGTCCATGTATATCAAACAACTGCACAAACAAAATTAAACTTCAAACTAGGCTATGAACCTTAAAAATTGAATATATAACTATGCTGGCAAATGATTTTGTAACAAAAATCATTCTCATTATTATATGATCTAACATAAGATTGGTGCTCTATGTACTACTACATAACAAAACTAGTTTTTCCTAAACATACAGTATTACAGTGTAGATGACTAAAAGCAATAGCCCTCACATATTACAAACCTAGAGCACCCTTCCCTTCCCCTTCTTTCCACCTTAACAAGCCCATTTTCCTCAAAAAAAGATTGTACAAAAATGCAAATTTCTTCCATCTATCTAGCTATCAAATAAACCCCTAAAATCCATTAGCCGTGCAATAGATCAAAAACAAGTCTAGCTCTCACAAGGAGCCATGGCTCCAAACAGATCAGAGGGGAGCAAACCAAAATATTTTGATCCAGCTAGTTCAGTCATATCATTACCAAATAAAACAATAGAACAACACTGCTACTGCAACATATGTGTACAGGACCTGGAGCATTGGAGTTCAGTACCCCCTCCCCTATCAAGCACTGAAACCTGTCCCCTTTACCCCTCTCTTTGCTTGCCTACATTTGATCCCAACGCAACAGATCAGAGAGAAAAAAAATCAGATCCTTCATTCTATATAGCTATCAAGAACTCCATAATGCCCAAACAACACTACCCCTACAACAGATCGGACAGACAAAATACCAAGCCATTCGATTTAGGGATTTGCTACCCATTAAGAAAACACCAACAAATCAAACCCAATAATTAGTTGCCTCCAAAGTGTAGAAACGAGACTCACAGTGCCAGTCGCTATATATGGCCATCTCGCCGATCGACCGCCGGGGAAAGCAATGGCTGCATCATTAACCTTACTGTCACCCTGGTTGCCCACCGACCACCGCAGCTCACGGAGGATGTCCTAGCTGCACCGTAGACCACTGAGTGAGCAGGAGATGAAGCAGGCATGCCTCTCTCCGCAGTAGATGCCATGCCGCTCGCCGCCCCTAGCCGCGCGGGACTCGTCGAAGGTGTCACCTCCGTCGGTGCCTTGGTGGATTCAGGAGGAATGGACTAGGGTAGCTGGAGCGGTGGAGCAGAGAGACAAAACGGGTTCCATCTATGCAAAAAGCGAACCAAGATTAAGCACCAACCTTAAAGTAGATGAACGGCCAGGAATTCGGCTGATAAACAAAAAAAAATCAGCAGGCAGTTATCTAGCAAATCCCTTTTTTATTTGCCGGATCAACGGATTAAATTAGTAATTAAGTTGGATCAACGCATCGGTCGGTTTAAGTTTCACACGCACTTTTTCAATTTCAATACAGCTGGATTTATTTTCTTGACGAAGTTTTGCTTCCACCATCTGTTGAAGTCGTACTCCAAATTTTGCCAGCAAGAGTTGTATCTTACAACTCGTTTTAACCATTTTTCAGTTAAATTAAGTATCTCTATTCAGAATAATTACCGTTGCTGTTAGGTCAATACCGTTATCGGTCAAATTCGAATGCTTCTGCATTATTAATTTTTACCCGGATGATGTTGTGTAAATTGTGCATTTTTTTCTACAATTTACACAACATCATATTGAGATCGGTCTTACATGTGTTGGTTTCCAACGAGGGTATTTCTACTTGTGAGAGTTTCGAATATTTTTAGAATATGCATTTTTTTAAATGTATTCCTAACTTTGCTTAAAATTCAATATTCTCGCAAATTAATTAAGTTATGCTGAAATTTAAATACTGTACTTTGAAAAATTTTAAACTACAACCTCAAAACTTAAAATTAGAACTTTCAAATTTTGAATTGCTATTCCCCGCAAAAGAAAATTTTTGAATTGCTATTTTATAATTTCAGAATAACAACAAATTATTTGAAAACAATGCGCGCAGTCTGATAGTTTCATATAATTAATATATTCTTAAGTTCATTTTGATGCATGCACTACTATAAAAGGCATTTTCCCCGACGTGAGGGTCTTATTTTCGCAGTCGGACATGACTCTTGGAGCCAAATGACCGCCTAAAAAAATATAAATCGGCATAAAATTCGCTGTCTATTTTCGCAGGCGGACCACTTAAACGGCGCCTGCGAAAATCATTTTCACAGGCGGACCACTTAAGCGACGCCTGCGAAAATATATTTTCGCAGACGCATCTTATGTGGTCCGCCTGCGAAAATAGTACCTACCAAAAAAAAATTTAGTCATCCTCATCATTATCCTCTCCTCTCCACCACTCATTTCCCTCCCCACCTCTCTCTCTCCCCCACACTTGGAAAATTTGCTCGGCTCCCTCCTCTCCGACTCCCGCGAGCCGCCGCATCCCTCCTCGCCGCCGGCGGCCTCCCTCCTCGACGACGACGACGACCGCGACGCCGCCGACGGCTCCCTCCGCTCTAGATCCGCGCATCGCCGGCTCCCTCCTCTCCCACGTCTGCGCCGCCGGCGCCCTCCACGACGACGTCCGCGTGCCGCCGCATCCCTCCTCGCCGCCAGCGGCCCCCCTCCTCGACGACGACGACGACCGCGACGCCGCCGACGGCTACCTCCGCTCCAGATCCGCGCGCCGCCGGCTCCCTCCTCTCCCACGTCCGCGCCGCCGGCACCCTCCACGACGACGTCCGCGAGCCGCAGCATCCCTCCTCGCTGCCGGCGGTCTCCCTCCTCGACGACGACAATGACCACGACGCCGCCGACGGCTCCCTCCGCTCCAAATCCGTGCACCGCCGGCTCCCTCATCTCCCACGTCCGCGCCACCAGCTTCTCTCCTCACCACCTCCGCCGGCCGCTTCATCTCCTCGCCCCCTCTGCCGCCGTGACGACGACGACGACGGTGCCGATGGCAGCGGACGGAGGGGAGCCCTGGCCGGCGGCGCCCCATGGTTTTTTTTTATTTTCCTGAGATAATTTTCGCAGATGGGCCACGGACCCACTTGCGAAAATGGTCCATTTTCACAGTCGAGATGGTAGCGGCGGTCCTCTCCCCCGACTGCGAAAATGGTTTTGGGCCACCTAGAAAAATCTTCTAGTACTGATGCCGTCGGTCCATAGGGTGATTTTTTTTCTCCTGCGACCTTAATGCAAACCACATTCCAACTACCCTACTGGTCACCATTAAACTTGTGAATAGTTCTCGGACAACATGGCTATATTGTATTTCTCCTAGTTGTGGCATGATTAATTTACTTGTCAGAACATTTGGCTTTGTAGCCGATCCCCTGTAATAGACCTTTTAGGGCCACCTTAGTAAACGAACACTAAAATGCAGTAATAGAGTGTCATTACTCATTGAATTCCTATAACAATTAAAATCGAGTAAATTGCATTTAAGGTACAGGAACTTGGTATGTGGGTGTATTATAGTATAAGAACTTGAAAACTGAGCAAATTAGTACACCAACTTGGTTAGATGGTGCGCTTTTGGTCAATACATGGAATTTTTTTTCCAGGTTTGCAAGACACGTCATTTTTGTTACATGTTTCTGCTGCTTCCTTGGAACATCAGATAGATTGAAAGTTCATTTCAGCAAATATCACTGGTTTAATGTTAACAATATCAAATTAGAAGCACTAAAAGCCTAGATTTAGCGTTGATACAGGGCACCATGAACTCTTGATCGATACATGAACCAATTCATAGTTATACTGTCAATTGAACAAATAAAGCTAAATGGTGTCTAAGAAAAGCACTAAAGCAGCATGATCTACATTCACAAGCTTTACAGCTGACCAAAAGCAATAGATCAACCTGGGAGGCACGAGTTCCTAATAAATTGAAGGAAGCCGGCATGAAATATACATCATGCAGAACAAATAGAATATAAAGAGTCATAGGGAGTTTTTTTCAAATTTATTGGAATGCGAGAGAAGCGATCTTGTGCACCTCATGTGCAATCAACAACAATGTCCCTTGCTGATGTGGTAAAAGAATATTAATGTGGTATTTCACATTGCCTAAAATGCACCATAAAGCTAAGTTAATGCACCAATATGCACAACTTTCAAGTTCTCGTACTAGAACGCACCCATCTGACAAGTTCTTGTACCGTGGATGCAATTTACTCGTTAAAATCAAAGGAAGGTTATATAATTATAATTTGGATAACACGTAGGAATAACACATAAATTTGTGTCAACGAAAGAGACAATTAAACATGAGGAACCTGATGTCCAAAATTCATATGAAATAGCCCATTCCACAAGAATTTCAAAGAAATTTGAGAGAGATCCCTTTGCTCCGAAGAATCATATAGTAAAAAATGAAATTCATAGGTATCAAATCATAAGAAATTCATCTAGTTTTCCCTTGTTGCAAAGAAGCTCTTAGCTTAGAAGTGTATTATAATAGTTGCGAGCATTAATGAAGACATAAAAATATTATGGTGTGCATATGAAAAGATTCATCGCGAAAAGATGTTATAAATTTTTAGTACATAAGAAATAAGAAGTAAAGATTCATCAATGAGTTTATCATGGTTCAAATGATTTGCCATTAACATTGTCAATTTCCGTATTATACAATGACTTTACTAATTATTCTACAATATGCCATTGTATTGTGCTTTTTCCAAAAATACCTAAAATACCCCTTATCAGAAGGTTTGAAAAAAATATGATTTTTTATACATTATGTTTATACTACATGGGTGTTTGTGTATTAGTTTCAATACTTTTTGTATTTCTATTTTTTTAAAAAAATATATTTATCTGTTATATGCTATATAGTTTCGTGTGTTGTTGTTTTTAGGAAAAAGTACAAATTACCCCCCCCCCCCGAACTATCGTGGTCGTCCGAATAACCCCCTAAATCCGGAAACCAAACATCCTTCACCCTCAACTTTCAATACCGGACAAATTACCCCCCTCGACTCAATCCTGAGCGGTTTTGTCCTACGTGGCGTACGCGTGGCAGTCTAGTCAGCATTTTATTTATTAAAAAATATGGGACCCACATGTCATACTCCCCTCTCTCTCTTCCTCTCTCTTCTCTCTCTCACTCTCTCTCTCTCTCACTCTTCCTCTCGCTTTATCGTCGGCGGCGCAGACGGGGGATGCGGCGGCGGAGGCGGCAGCGGGTGACGCGGACGCGGCGGCTGCGGCGGCGGGGGACGAGGCGGCGGTGTCGGCCGCGGCCACGACGAGCAGGCACCCCTCGGCGCGGGGACAGATGGAGGCGGTTGCGGGCGGCGGCGCGGGACGCAGAGGCGGTTGCGGGCGGCGGCGTAGCGGCGAACCACGCGAGCCCGCCCCCGCTGCTGGCCTCCTCCAGGAGCTCGCCGCCGCGCGACGCCTCCACGGCGAGCGCCGACACAAACCCCGCCATCGCCAGCCGCCCGTTGATCGGCTCCGGCGCCGGCCCGCTGAACGCCAGCACGTCCCACAGCCCCGTGCTCGCCGCCGGCTTCGCCTTGGGCGCCGCCGCGGCGGGGCTCGGAGTCGGGGTCGGGGTCGACGATGTGGTCGTCTCCTCCTTCGTCAGCTCCACCTCCGGCTGTAGATCGATCGAACGACGACGACGAAGTCGCCCCAAGTTAGCACACGAAGCAAATCACCAGAACACGCACAGTGAAACCAATCAAGAACGCTCAGCTCACCTCGGCTTGGCCCCTAACGATGAGCGCGACAGCACGCCGGCGAGGCGGAAAGCCAACCGCGGCGCGGCCGGCGCCGACGACACCACGCCATGGCGCGCCACCAGCGGCGGTAGCGGCGAAGGAGGAGCTCAGCGCCATGGTAGCAGCAGCCAGCCGCCATTGTTGCTAATAACTCAAATTACACAGCAGACGAACTCAGGCGAGCTAGCTAGATCACTCTTTTTTCTTTTTCTTCTTTTGCTGCTGCTGCTGTTGATGATGAGGCGGGTGACGAGACGAGTATAAATAGGCGGGGCATCAAGGAGGAGGTCACGAGGGCACGCGACGAGGTGGGGAGTGGTGGTGGTGGTGGCAGCGGCGGCGCCCACGTCGGCGAGGGAGGAGGAGGCGGCGATGTGGAAGGCGAGGGGGTCCACGCCGAGGGGGCGGCTGCTTGTCGTGGCCGCCGCCGCCTCCGTCTCCGCGTCCCGCGCTGCCGCCCACACCCGCCTCCATCCATCCCCGCACCGAGGGGCGGCTGCTCGTCGTGGCCGTGGCCGCCGCCGCCTCCTCGTCCCCCGCCGTCGTCGCTGCGTCCCCCGCCTGCCGCCGAGTCGCGCCGACCGGCGAGAAAGCGAGAGAAAGAGTGTGAGAGGAGAGAGAGGAGAGAGATGGGATTATGACAGGTGGGTCCCATATTTTTAATAAATAAAATGCTGACTGGACTGCCACGTGTACGCCACGTAGGATAAAACTGGTCTGGATTGGGTCGAGGGGGGTAATTTGTCCGGTATTGAAAGTTGAGGGTGAACAATGTCTGGTTTTCGGGCTCAGGAGGTAATTCGGACGACCGCGATAGTTCGGGGGGTAATACGTACTTTTTCCTTGTTTTTAATGTAAACTAGCTAAATGCTTGTCCTGATTGAAAAACATTTATTTTTTGTGAAATGTTCTACCCGTCGTGTTGCTATGGAAAACATTTAATTTGATTCTATGCGTCGATATCCTTAGATTGATTGTTATTAATATAAAGAATCTCAAGGGGTGATTTCTAAAATTTACAATAGAAGTAGTTGAGGTGACAGATTCAGTGTTACCCCCACTAGATCCTTTTAAAGTAGCAATGGAAAATATTTTTGTGTTGTTATCTTCTGTGTAAGCAATTTCACTATCATAAGCCGAAAAAACTAAATATATCAATAAAACATGAAAGTTATATACAAACTTCCATGTTGGGTAAGGAGGCTACACTAAAAAAAAGTAGTTTTTTCAAACTTGTAGTGAGATAAATCAATTATTGACGTGGTACATTTTAAGGGTATTTTGGGTGTTTTTGAAAATAGCCAGCCCAATGGCATATGGAAGAACAATTGATGAAGTCATCGGTATATTATAAAAAACATTAATATCAATGGCAAATTATTGAACTGAGACAAACTCAGTGACATGGAGTAGATTATCCCTAAAATTATTACATGTCTACAATTAAAATAATGATCATTATATGGTTTGCCACAATGATGTCATTGAACTACACAAGGATTAAAAAATAATGGAAATGACTTGGTAGCTATAAATGATAGACACTGCAATGGAACACATCTTTTACGTGACCGGGCACCCCACCTGCGACTAAAGGTTTTGAAAATTCGATGATCTTAACAGATACTACTCCGTCCAAAAAAAAAAAAAACCCTATGTCCAGGTTCGTAGTTAGGATTGGGTTTTTTTTTGACGAAGAGAATAGGTGACAAAAGTTGAATTTTATAGTTATAGCAGGCTATGGTTAAGCGAACCATGTGAGAAAAATTATTTTTTACAGGCAACTATATGAAGCCAACCGACCAGAAAAAATATTTTCAACAAAAAGAAAACAATGCATGCAGCTGCCTTATTTTTTTTTGCGGGAAAAGGGTGAATTTATTACTCATCCAGGGAGATTACAATCAGCAGTTATAAGTTCTTTAATGCAGAGAGGGGCATCAAACCGCCAAACTGCACAACTATTTAATTAATCTCCTAGCTAGCTGAGCTAATTCATGAGCCACCATATTACACCCTCTTCCAACATTACGGAGCTTCACTTCTTGGAGAAGACGCATCATCCCCTTAGCTTCCGAGATCAACGCGTGCCACCTAGATTTATCAGAAGACTTAACAGAAAGAATGTTAATAGCAGTAGCACAATCCGATTCAAGGATAACTGGCATTCTAATCCATTCTAAAGCAAGCTTCAAACCTTCTTTACATGCTAGCAATTCAACCTCTTCAGCTGAGCATACTCGAGTAACTGTTCTCCAGGACGATAACTGAAGTAAGCCTGCGCTATCCCGAATTATAACACCTACGCTAGCTTGTCCTGTCTCAGCTATAAAGGCCCCATCGACATTGATCTTTGCCTATCCAGGTTCAGGTTTCTCCCAAGCAGCCCTACCTGACTTATCCTTACCAAGAACATTTAAATGGATCTCTCCTATAATTCCTTTACCCTTATTGTCTATATCATTTTGTCCGGTAGAAACAAGAATGTCCCCGTAGGAACGAAGAAAAGAACAGGAGCCAGCAACCTCTTCTTTGCCTTGTGAATGACAGCTGCCAGACCCATATCCATAGATCAAGACACAAATTAGAGGGAGAACAATTCACATGATTGGAAAATCAAACAAATCAAGTTGCTCCATAATATTTTATTCACATGATTGGAAAATCAAACAAATCAAGTTGCTCCATAATATTTTGTATTCACAAATCCATCATTGACACCGCTACCCTTCCCCTTCGCCGCAGTCGCCTTCACCAAGCCCTCCGCCGAGGCTCACCCTCGAGCTTCAGAGATGGCCTCATTGTCACTGCCCTCTTCTGAAATCTGTTGTGCCTAGATGTGGTTCGTTGACAGTGGATATAGAAGAGAGTTGTGGTGGTTAAAAGTGGTAGAAAAATAAAATTACCTAGTGAGAAGGTTGAGTGAAGGGTGGTCGAGCCAAACCAGAACTTTGGTAATTAAGAACAGTTCACCAAAAGTGCAAATTAATCACTCATTAGTTATTTTAAAACCGCCTCTGTAGTGTCGTCATACATCCTAGTTTAGTCTAACTGCAATCGGCTACGAACAAGACAACTTGCAACTTTTTTTTAGAAGCGTCATGCGAGCAAATATATTGGAGTGAAAAAAATTAAAGGGTCCATCTGAAAAAATATGAGCAGCAAACATACAAGTTTTTTATAATTATTACATATTCGGTCATTTCACAATACTCCCTCCGTTTTTTAATAGATGACGCCGTTGACTTTTTCTCATATGTTTAACCATTCGTCTTATTCAAAAATTTTATGCAAATGTATAAGATATAAATAACACTTAAAGTACTATGAGTAATAAAACAACTCATAACAAAATAAATTATAATTACGTAAATTTTTTGAATAAGACGAATGATCAAACATGTGAGAAAAAGTTAACGGCGTCATCTATTAAAAAACGGAGGTAGTATAACGTACTTTGATTTCTAACGATACCGTATAATTAAAATATTATATTGTTTTGTGTTACATGGTTAGCAAATCAGGATTGTAGTTATGTCTTTTTTTTTCTTTGTCCGTGTATTGTTTTTTTACTGGAATAATCATTGATTAAGATTAAGTCAAAACAGAATTAGTTTATTATCGTATATAAAATAACCCCGGTATCTTGTATATATGACTTCAATATTTGTTATCATACAGCTTCTAAGTTGGGCATTAAGGAGCTATTGCCTGCTTACAAAGATCAGGACCTTGAACTAAATGACCTACTTACTGGTGTGGCCTTTGCCTCAGGAGGCAGTGGATATGATCCCCTCACTTCTATACCATCGGTATAGTTTTGTTATTAGCTCAAAACTCTCACAAAATAATTCGAAACAAATTTATATTTCCTCAGAATGCACCATTAAAAAAAAGTCATTTCGTTAATTGTGAAATACCAATGGATGTATACATGTGCATATGTAATATTTTGTTATGATCATGTAGACTGCCATATCGAGTTCAGGACAACTCAATTTATTCAGTGACTACAAGCAGAAGGTTACATCTTTGATCGGAGAGGAGGCAATGACACATATTCTCTCAGAAGCAGTTTTCTTTACTGTCATGGGAGCAAATGACTTGCTCAACAATTATTTTACGCTTCCTGTGAGGCGGCATCAATATGACATTCCTGGCTACGTGGACTTTCTTGTCTCTAACGCAGTTAACTTTATTCTGGTAAACAGTTATGCTATTTTTCATCCATATTATTTTTTAAGCCATTTTGATTACATGGGAATTAAATTACCATTTATTTCAGTTCTAATGTAAGCCCTGCAACGTTTAAATATCCCATATATTTCTGTGATCAGCAGAATGTGTAAGAATATCTTAATCTCCATCTGCTTTTAATAATTCATATAGTTGACTATTACTCAATTTGACTGCTTACATCCTTGAAATGGATTAAAAAGGCCCAATAATTATTTCCTCGTATTTACGACAAATAAATCACACAATTCTATAATGTATCATTATTTGTATATGTTGTTATTAATTTATTGCTATAAAAGAGTGGGCAAAGTCTAAAACCAGAAAGTCCAATAACAATTTTTTGAGAGTGGAGGTGGTATTTCGTATTTTCTATCCCTAGGAGAACAAACATTATTATGTTATTACTTCCATGAGTGATATAAACTCATTTTCTGTTAAAAAGAACGAGTGATATAAACAGTTTTTTATTACTTGTTCTCGAGTTGGTGTTATTAGAACTATTTGACATATTATATTTCAACCATCTCGTTATCACTAGGTTTTCATCTTATTAATAGAAACAATTTAATTTAGCAAGTTAACAAATGGAAATTCTCACCATTAGGAAATTACTTTAGGTCCTGTTTCTTTCAGCTTGGGATTATTATAATCTAAATTATTGTGTCAGATTACTATAAGCTAGATTGTTATAATCTGTAGTAGAATAAGCGGTTAATTGTTTCTTTTCTAGATTATTAGAGCCTATATTATTGGGTTTGCAAGTCTAAAGAGGGAGTGGGGTGGCATGGTGGGTAATTTTTCACCCAATAATCTAGAAAAAACTCACCTAAATTAGCTTATCAGATTATAATAAGCTGGACTCCAGATTATAATAAGCTACTTTAATAAGTTGTCTGTTTCTTTCAGCTTACTTCCAATAATTTGGATTATAATAATCCCAAGCTGAAAGAAATAGGGCCTTAGTTCGTCGTTTACAACATGTGTTACAAACTTGTAAGCTAGCTAGATTGGGTTACTTGTCACCAGATCATTGTATGCATTGAGTTATTTAAACAAAAAATTATAATGCCATCGTTTTATAAAATAATATCGTTATATGTATATATATATATATATATATATTATATAATAAATATTGGCATTTATATATAGTAGATTATTTCATGGGGCGTTCCATTTATTTTCATTCTTTCACACTAAACCTATATCTTGTACAGACAATGAATGAGATGGGTGCTAAGATGATTGGATTCGTTGGTGTTCCACCACTTGGTTGTTGTCCCTCACAGAGAACAGGTCTATCAAGAGAATGCGAACCATTACGAAATCAAGCATCAGAATTATTTAATACTAGAATGAAGCAGGAAATCGATCGACTAAATGCCGAACATAATATTGATGATTTAAGGGTTGCTTATATTGACATATACTACAATTTGCTTGACCTCATCCACAATCCTGGTTATTACGGTACGTTTGTAAATTCTCTTTAGTTATTTCTTTTCCTTTTAGAGAAACAATGAGATCTAAACAAAGACCTACTACTACAACTATATTGGACGCAATAACGATAAGCGCAGTAGTGCTTTAGTCCTAATCAACAACGCAGCATACTTTCCAAAAATAGAAATACCGTGTCCTCTCCCTCACACGTAACTTGCGCATCGACCTGTTAGCACCATGCGGTTTATATGCTACATCTTCTAGCACTATTGCAACTAGTATTTTTAAAACCTTCCATGGCTTATATCTTTATAACCGTATATTATTTTTAAGATCTTATTGAGCCATCGTACTCTATTTAAAATATGTGACGAATGAGTACAATTAATATTGAATTTATTCAGATTATTTAAAACTTATTTTTGATTTTAACTCCTCTAGCGATGTTTTTACTTTGAATACCACGATGAGTTACATGCCTCTAGCAATATATTTACCTGTAGTAGCATGAAGGGTTAAGGGTTAGTTTCTACTAACAGTGTAGTGACTTTCAATACCATGAGGAGTTACTTTCATTTTTACTTCAGTTATTTCCCTCCAGCAGCACAGTTCCTTCTGACACAGTGAAAAGTTACTTCTAATATCGTGAATAGTTACTTCTAATACTGTGAATAGTTACATCTTGTTTCTAAAGAATCACTTCCTAGATGAAATATATAGGTTGTTTTTATCGAAAATCAATAATATCCCTCTCTCTACATATATGGTTTACCTCGACTAAAAAATATCATGTATTTATTTGTGAATCTACACTTTACATATGAAGATCTTTTTGGTAACACATATATGTAATTACTTATAATTCTACAAAAAGTTACTTCCATTGTAGAATTCAGTTACTTCTAGCATTTAAGTAAATTAATTTTAAATATTTAATATTGTACTCATTTCGTCATATATTTTAAGTGGAGTTCAACGGATCTGAAAAGTAATGTATGGTTTGAAATATGTAAGTTATCAAAATACTCCCTCCGTTTCACAATGTAAGTTATTTTAGCATTTTCCACTTTCATATTAATGCTAATGAATATAGCATCAATATGAATGTGTGAAATGGTAGAATGAATTACATTGTGAAACGGAGGAAGTATTAAAAATAAGTTAGGTAGACTTTTACTGAACTCTCGCACCAAAAGTATAGAGATAAAATTTTAAAGTATGCATTCATACACGCGTACGTGATAGCATTAATAAGACGGCTTCGGCAGGCGTCGGACCGTAAGACTAATCTGTGCATGCGCACAAATTAGATTTTACATACTACATTTTCATAATAATATACACATATACTAGATGTGTATAACCTACTATATAACCGCTCAGTAAAAATATTATCCAATCATAACCGATCAAATGTATTGACCAAAACATGTGTATACTTGGCACATATGTATGATTAAGAGCATGTATACAAAAGACTTTTACTCCATTCAGATACTATCACCGTACAAACCTGACCTCTTAATAGACCTGTCTACGAAAATAAATATATTTTCACATATAGATCTATTCAGTCGTCTGCGTGCGAAAATAGATTTTCACATACTACTCCATCATCTAAATTCTTTTACATTCGAGGGTTCTTTTAGCCCACCTGAAAAAAAGTTTTGGGGGGGGGGGGGGGGTGTTTGGGGGGTTGGGGGAGGGGAGGGGGCTATCTTAAAAAAAGTGTTTTTCAAGTAGTAAACACTGACTTCGATGTATTATTCTATTTATGTTCACTCAACTTGCATAAATTGGTAAAGATACACAACTTGCACATGCAAGCATGATTAAATTTAAACCACTACTAGAGACATTTTATACGTAACTTGCATGTGATAGAGCAAGTAGACTTTGGTAATGGGTTTTCTGTGAGTCTAATAAATTTAGTTACACTGAACATCATGATGATTTTTTTTATGCAGGTTTCAAGGATACATCTGATGGATGCTGTGGCAACACAGTGCTAAATGCTGCTATATTCATTAAATATCACAGTGCATGTCCAAATGCTTATGATTATATTTTCTGGGATAGCTTCCATCCTACCGAAAAGGCCTACGACATAGTGGTTGATAAGCTTATCCAGGAAAATAAGCAGTATCTGATGTAGATGAACTATACTATCTTATATATTACATGTCTTTAAACGGAATATACGACGACTATAAACGTACTCTATAAATGATTTCAGATTAATCATAACTCTTATTTAGGAAAAATTAACATATGTGGGTGAGTGTGTGAAATTCTAGAAAATCAAAATATATTGAAAATAAGTTAGGTGATATTAATAATGTGTAAAGTATATTGAGCCCTTACTGACGATCGTTAGCGATCAATTTCGTCCGTCAATACTACCAAAATAAAAGAGAGCTAGTTATGCTTGCAATGCATATTTGTGTTCAAATAATAAATATTCTGTCGACGGGGGATACCCGTAGACCGGATATAGAGGGTATTAGGGTCCGTTGATACGAGGATCTACGTAGTACGACATCAAGCAAAACAAAAGACAAGGATTATACTGGTTCAGGCCCCTTAGTAGGTAATAGCCCTAATCCAATTGATATGGGATTATATGAAGGAAACCACAGTTTATAGGGGAGTAGTGAAACTCGATGATATCGACGAGACCATGTAGTCGAGTTGGCCCGACTAGATTTCCCGGCGACTTGGCTTCTGTGCGCTCCGACTTCGTAGGCTGTGGTGGTTGTATTGGCAGTAAGATTCGATGCCTTAGGTCTTGCCCAGGGGGTCCCTTATATATCGCGGTTTAGTTGATCTCTAAGTAGGACTCAGAGATATCGAACCCCTCACGATATGGTAAAGACCCAGTCTCGTCCGAGTAGGACTCCTTCCATCTGTGGATTCCGTTTCTATCACGTGACAGACATCCTAAATGTATTCAGGAACTATCTGTATACGCGCGGGTGTACCGTATCCGTACTCATCGTATATCCAAGGATAGAGGGTATACGTTATCCGTAACTCTAACAGTAGCCCCCGACCTCTGCTTAAATGAACTCATGTTATCGATCGCGGCTTCTGATGTCGGAATTTGTTGTCGCTCTCATCCAAGTCGATCCCGGTGCAAAAAACCGTAGAGACACAGAGCCATCGACAACACCGCATGAAGCTCAACGGTCATGAGTGAATTTGAATTGAAGTCTGAAAACTACCGCGCGCAACGGACCCAGGATTTTCCGGCGGCCATCATTCTCCTTTCCTTGGAATGTGCACCGTCGGTAGTGCGCTTATTTAAAGGGATTTTGGGAATCCATTTGGAGTCCGTTTGCCAGAAAACTTCTCGCGCCTTCTAGTGCTCCTTGTCTTCTCCGCTCTCAGCACAGAAAAAGCTAGCCCACTTCTCTCGCTTCATTCTCCGGCGATCCTCCAGCGACGATGGATCTTGACGAGTCCACCTCAACCACCGCGTCCTTGAAGAAGTTGCGGGATGACGGCACCCTCCCTGGTCGAGGGACCATGCAGAGGGAGGCAGGAGGTATTGAACCCGAACCCATCTTGGGCCGTATGGTTGCGGTCGAAGATTATATTTCTTGTGGTTTTCTTCCTCCGCCTTCCGAGTTTCTTCTTTTCGTCTTGAACTTCTATGGCCTTTCTTTGCTTCACCTGAAGCCCAATTCCATCGCATTTCTTAGCATTTTCTCTTATCTTTGCGAGGCCTTACATTGGGGTAGAGCCCTTCCTTGATCTCTTCCGTTTTTACTATGAGTTGCGCTGTATGGAGCCCAACAGGGTATCCGGATGTGTTGGATTCCGACTTCGGGATCGCCTAAAGTCGCGCTACATCCCCTTCCAGTGCCCCTCTTCTCGCAGCAAATGGCGAGCGAGATGGTTCTACCTTCAGATAGAACACTCGGATCCCGTCTTTGTTGTTCCTAAAGAACAGCCAGACAAAATCTCGGAGTGGACCGCAAAACCCGCCCTGACTCCCTCCCTCCAGTATTTCATCGACATCATCGATGACCTCCGAATACGGGGATTGTCGGGGTACGAGGTTGCTGCCGACTTCGTAGGTAGGCGGATCCAGCCGCTCCAGGCCCTCGCCCATCCGGCTTTTGACTACTCTAGGCCAGAGGACGCGACCCGGGTCTCTCCTCGGGGTATTTTTTCTTGTGTTTCAGATTTTATTGCGGGTGTTCTTGTTTCTCTTGACTTATCGAGTTCCCGTTCTCGATCTTGAAAGTGCATCTAGGTCCCTAATGATTTTGGTGATTAATTACAATGCGATTAGAGAGGACTAACATTTTTATTTAAGCAAATGTGAAGGTTGTTATGTCCTCAATGAATTAGCATAATGCATATCCCGCCAAATTTGTTGATGAGATGTGATGCGGCAAAGGTCAAATGGTATATTGTAACTTTTCTTTTTGTTTGAGTCAATAGGAATGCCGCACTATTAAGAGGGATGATGCATTGACATATGAGGAGTGATCAAAGTGCTCAAAATCAATTTTTAAAAGTGTTTCTCCTCAATTTGAGTTGTTCTGGAAATTTTCGGAGTTGTCCGAAAGCCATTTTCGGACTTTCCGAAAATGCACAGAACCAGATTTCGCTTCTGGAAATTTTCGGATATGTCCGAAAGACATTTTTGGACTTTCCAAAAATGACTGTGAAGGCAAATATGGTTCTGTTCATTTTCGGACTTTTCCGAAATTGATTTTCGGAGTTTCCGAAAAACTTCAGCAAAGGCAAAAGTCGCTTCTGTGTATTTTCGCACTTGTCCGAAAGTGATTTTTGGACTTTTCCGAAAACATCCAGAACGATGTTTTGGTGCTGAAAATTTTCGGACTTATCCGAAAAATTTTCGAATGTCCGAAAAATCTTTCGTTGACTTTGCTGTTGGTGCTGAGCTGGAATTTTCGGACATGTCCGAAAATCTTTCGGAATATCCGAAAATCTCAATTATTGTGCATAACGGGCAGAATCTGAGCTGTGGCTATAAATAGCCCCCTCTCCTCACTTGTGAGTGCTGCTGGTTCTATTCCAATCATTTTGTGCCCTTGGCTTGCTCTCTCTCTCTAGCACTTTTGAGCCTTGCTTTCTTGTTTCCCCTCTCACCCGTGTTCGATTTGGATTTGGTGTGTGTGTGAGAGTTGTGAATTCGAGTTTGTGTGAGTGCTTGTTGTTGTCTTCGTGAAGATTTGTGAGCACTTGCATCATCTCCGGGAGTTCTTTGCTTCATTTGTTACTCTTGGAGGTTGAGGACTCCTAGGCGGCTAGGTGTCGCTCCCGAGCCACCGAGCTACTTGTGGTTGGCCGGGAGAAGTTTGTGAAGGTCGGATCTCACCTCCGAAAGGGAAGAGATACCCTTAGGGGAAGGAGGAGTGCTTAGTGCAACCTCTTGAGGAAAGGGTTAGCTAAGACCCGGCTCTTAGTGAGCTCCTCAACGGAGAGTAGAATCCCCTCAAGGATTCGAACTTCGGGAACAACTTCATGAGCTTCATCTTTGGTGACTTTGCTTCCTTCCTCTCCTCTAGCTTTGCTTGTTTGAGCCGCTATAGGTCTAGTTGCTGTTTGTGCTAGCATATTTTTGTTGTAGGCGACTAGATCTAGGATTTACTTTGCAACTTGTGCTGACTCCGAAAATTTTCGGATATATCCGAAAATTTCGGAAATATCCGAAAATTACAGCTTCCGCTGTTAATTAATTTTTGAATTAGCCTATTCACCCCCCCTTAAGGCCTAATTGACACTTTCAGATCTACAGGTCTGGACAGCGACACTGTGGGACGGCGCGTCGGTCAGGTGCTGATCAGCGTCCCCACAACGACGAGTGAGATCCCGATCCCCCTTTGCGAGAAGGGTCCGGCCGATCGCGCCGCCACACTTAATGTGAGTGTACTCGATGACTTCTTTACATCTTTCTCCTCGAGATTGCGTCGTGACTTCATATTATGCAGGCTCTCCCTCTGACGGGCGTTGTTGGACCACTCGTGGACCATCAGGCGGCGGCGTCGTTGAAGGAGGGCGTCGCTAAGGAGGCGTCCGACGTCGCTGCTACTGCGGCTGCTGCTACTACGAGTGGCAGCAACGTTCCGAAGACGGGGAGAAAATTCTCCTCTGTACTCGGGACCCGTCAGAAAGAGCCCAGCCCTGCGGTAAGCCTCCCTCTTGCTTTTGTCATGTAATCGGTAAGACTGGACCTCACACCTTCTCATCTTTACTGAGGACTCGGACGCATCTCCCCCTCCTTAGTGAAGACAAAGGCTAGTGACGATCAGCGAGAAGTAAGTAGACATTTTTGAAGTCTTTTCATTCACGAAATGTTGGTCGCCTTGCCTTATGAGAGAGAGAAAACTCTTCGCAGGGCGGCGCGGGCGAAGGCGGTGCAGGGTGGGACTGGTGCGGCTTCCAGTGCGTCCCCTGCGGCGACTTCGACAGGTGTCGTGGTCGTGACTAAGGACCAGGAGGCGACACCGAGTAGCCCCGCCGTCAGCCTCGTGCCTACGCGGGGCCCGTCCACCGATGCCCTCACCTGGGGGGAGCTCTGAGCGGAGATGGAGCGCATCCTCCAGGCTGGTGCTTGCAGCGTAGGCCGCGAGATCGAGAAGGCCAGGGTTGCGGCGTCGTTGGCGAACCAATGCGCCGACCAGCTGGCGCGCGACCTAGTAGAGGTCCGCGAGGACCTCCTCAAGATGAAGGAGCTGGTGGCCGACAAAGAGATGCAGCGGCGCGGACTCGAGCACTGGATGTCGGAGCTCGAGAACAACTTGTCGGAGATCCTGGGCTCGCTGCAGATCTCGTACACCGGCCTGCACCAACTCGCCGGGGAGTGTGGCGTCACGATTACCATCCCGGCAAATCCGGGTGAGTTCTCGCTGACGACGTCGCTCGCGGAGCTAGCTACGGCGATGGAGGAGATCCCCTCCAAGCATGCGGCCAGGATCGGCGAGGAGACGTCCAACGGGATCTACACTGGGGCATGCCACGTCCTCACGTGCGTAAGGCTGGCATATCCCGATCTGGACCTTAAGAGGGCTCTGGATCAGGGGGCCGCCGATGACGCGCGCAAGGGCATGATGGAGGAAGTCGGCGACCTGGGGGAGTCTATTCTCCCCCTCTTTGAAGAGTAGGGTTTTGTTTCCTTTATACCCCTTAACCAGCATGCTGTAAAGACTTTCTGTAGGTTCGATCTGCTTTTATTTATACAGTTGTTTCCCTTGTCTTCTTAGCATGTGATTCCGAGCACCTTGTTGTCGTTGTAGAGATGTCGATATCGAGGATGTCCAGCAGCGCGGGTAGCCTGACATGCCGGTGATCGTTCCGGCGCTTGCGCCTGAGCCCTTCGTGCCGTGGGAGGAGGTCAGTCAGAGCCCGTCCGCGGGGGCGAACACGGCAATGACTTCCCTAGGTTTTTGTCTTCACCTCCTTCACTCCTTTTATTCGGATTGACTTGATTTGCAGTGTTCTCGGGAAAGAAGAACAGCTTGACTTAGTCTTTTCCATGTTGGTCAGACCTCGAGGATGCGTTGGCTGACCGAGATCGTCGAATCCAGTATTGGAAGACGAAGCTCGAGGTGGCCGAACTTGAGAGGACCATGGTGGAAGTGAAGAAGGATCAGGCCATGGAAGCTCTTCGAGGTCGCGACGTGTGGTTCAACTCGTACCTCAAAAGCTGCTGCACGGCAATGGCGGGAGTCTGTAAGGAGCTCCAAGTTCCGCGTGGAGATCCCGAGGAGTCGGTGGCCGGGTATATCTCGTGGTTGAATGGGGCTTGTGCACAGCTCGATGGGATCGGAAAACGTATCGATGAGGCCCTGAAACAGGAGTGTCGTCGATCGAGCCGATACGCCGGAGGACATGTGCTAGCCTGCATCTGAGATCACCGCCCGCAGCTGCATCTCGAGTTCCTCCATGAAGGGTTCTCGCGCTCACGGAGGACTCCCGCGGAGATCGACGGTCTTGCGCAGTCCATGGCGCCGCTTGCCGAGAAGGTCTTTCGGTCCATGGATTGGCATTTGCCGTCCTGGTAGTCTGTGTATCCTGTAGAAAAAATGTCTCAAGGAAACATGTAATATATTTTTGGAGTATTTATGACTTTGTAAGAAATACTTCTGAAATAGAAAAAGAATCTATCTAACTAAGCTTTCTTACTCTGGATGTGCCGTGTATGAGTGTTTTCTCACTTTGTGACTCCGATCAGTCGTTTGAGCTATACACTCTCCTTAGCCCCCAGCCTTGTTGTCGAAGAATCATTCTCGGAGGATAAGGCTCTTGGACCCTTGACCTGCCTTGGTTGAAAAAAGCACTGATCCTAGCCCCCAGCCGTGAAGTTGGAAAACTCAATTTCCGATTACACGGCTTGGTTAATACGCACAGCGAGAACTCTTACATGACCAGATCTTACATGGTCGTTTGTCTCTACATGATTCGACAAGGCCTTATCCGCTCTGGGCGTCCCCAACCGAAGTTCCTTAGGTCCCTCAGAGGCCTTGTCAAGATCGCGTAAAGGGACATGAGGATAGGTTTCAACTCTAGGTGTCGTCGTGGTAAGGGATCATCGGGAAGGAACACTTTGACCGTAATCTTGACCTGAAATCAATCTTTATTGAAATTGTAAGATGTCTTACAAATACGGATGCTATTGATTTATACATAAAATTTACGTAATTAATCAATGTTCCAGGAATTTGCTAACTCGCGACCATCGCCGTCTGCAATCTTGAATGCACCTGTCCGCAAGACTTGCGTGATTGTGTATGGTCCTTCCCACTTAGGTGAGAACTTGTTGCGCCCTGCTTGGCTTTGAACCCGTCGGAGGACATAATCGCCGATCGAAAGTGTGCGTGCTCTGATGCGCTTCTCGTGGTATCGGCGAAGGGCCTGCTGGTAGCTGGCTGCTCTGACAGCAACTCTTTCTCGATGTTCTTCGAGTAGATTCACATCGTCGCTTCGCTGCTCCTCCTGTTCCTCATCAGACTACTTCTGTACTCGCGTGCTCTGATGTCGTAGCTCCGTGGGGAGCATGGCCTCTGAGCCATACACGAGGAAGAAGGGTATCTCTTTATTGGACGTTGTCAGTGTGGTATGCACGGTCCATAGAACCAAGGGAAGTTCTTCGACCCACTTTTTGTCATGTGACATGAGTCTGTCGTAGACATGGGTCTTGATCCCTTGTAGTACTATGCCGTTTGCCCTTTCGACCTGTCCATTGCTCTGAGGGTGAGAAACCGAGGCAAAGTAAATCTTGACTATCAATCCCATACAGTAATCCTGTAAGTCGGCACTGATGAACTGGGAGCCATTGTCTGTTATGATGCGGTGAGGCTGATGAACTGGGAGCCATTGTCTGTTATGATGCGGTGAGGCAATCCATATCTGCAGAATATCCCTTTGATAAACTTGATGGCATTGTCGGCTTTGATTTCCCCCGTGGGTGTCTCTTCAATCCACTTGGTGAATTTGTCGATCGCCACGAATAGGAACCTGTAGCCGCCCTGTCCACGTGGGAATGGTCCGAGTATGTCGAGCCCCCAGCACGAGAACGGCCAAGTGAGTGGGATAGTCTGGAGCGCTTGCGCTGGTAGCCTTATGTGTTTGCTATGGAATTGACATGCCTCACACTGCTGAACCATGTCGCAGGCGTCTTTGAGCGCAGTTGGCCAAAAAACCCTTGTCGGAAGGCTTTACCGACCAATGTTCGACCGCCATCGTCGAATGAAATGCATTTGAGGAGTACCCCGTTTGGTGCCTTTTTGTATAGATCGTTGCCGATCATACAGTAAATCCTGGCTTGTCGGGTTATATTCTCAGTTTCTGCATCGTCTTCGGGCAACTCATCGCTACTCAGGAACTTGACGAGCGGGGACCACCAGTCGTCTGTGGTCTCAATATCGGCAACGACGTGTTCCGCCTCTGTAGCCCCGAGCCGATGTCGAAGACAACCGGGCTGCCTTCGTCATTTGTCTCTTTCACCGATGGCTTTGTCAGGACGTCCAGAAAGGTTCCAGGTTCGAGTGGCTCTCATCTGGACGCGCGCCGTGCTAGGTCGTCAGGTTCAATGTTGTCCTTACGGTATACGTGTCGGACTTCGATCCCGTCAAACCTTTTCTCCAGCTTCCTGACTTCTGCGATGTACTTGGATAACTCGGGGCTAGAGCACTTGTAGTCTTTGTGCACCTGGTTTGTGACTAGTTCTGAATCTCCTTTTACGATTAGTCGTTTGACTCCAAGTGCAGTTGCTGCTCTTATCCCGGCAAGTAATCCTTCGTACTCGGTTGTATTATTAGTTGCTCTAAAGTTGAGTTGGATTGCATGCTTGAACTGATCTCCTGAAGGTGATGTCAAGATGAATCCTACCCCTGCTCCTTGGCTGTTGAGTGCGTCATCGAACGCCATTGTCCATGTTTCGCTATCCATTTGACTGTCAAACTTGTTCTCAGGCATAGTCCAGTCGGCTACGAAATCAGCGAGGACCTGGGACTTAATGGCTGTTCGGGGCACAAAGTGGACATCAAATTGGCTTAGCTCGACTACCCATTTCGCTATGCGGCCAACAACGTCTTTGTTTCTCACAACTTCTCCAAGAGGGAAGAAGGAAACAACTGTGATCATGTGGGCTTGGAAGTAGTGGCGTAGCTTTCTTGATGTCATGATTACTGCGTAAAGCAGCTTTTGGATCTGTGGGTATCTTGTTTTCGCGTCATGGAGAGCTTCGCTGACGTAGTAAACTGGTCTTTGCACCTTCTCTCTCTCGACAACAATCACAGTACTCACGGAATATGGCGTGGCAGCGATATAAAGGAATAATTCTTCATTAGGTTGGGGAGCAACAAGTACATGGGGATTTGACAGGTAGCGCTTGAGCGCAATGAAAGCATTTTTGGCTTCCTGTGTCCACACAAATTTGTCTTGTTTCTTCAGCAAGGCGAAGAAGGGTTGCCCTCACTCTTCCATCCTAGCGATGAACCTGCTCAGTGCCGCCATGCATGCGGTTAGCTTCTAGATTTCCTTGAGTCTTGTGGGCGACCTCATGTTCTCGATTGCCTTGATCTTCTTGGGATTTGCTTCGATCACTCTTTCAGAGACGAGGAACCCAATGAGCTTGCCCGACGGTACTCCGAACATGCACTTCTCTGGGTTGAGCATTAGGCGATATCGTCTGAGGTTGTCGAACGTTTCCCGGAGGTCATCGATCAATGAGTCGCTTGTTTTTGTCTTGACGACAATGTCGTCGACGTAGGCTTCGACATTGTTTCCGAGCTGGTCAATGAGTGCCCCTTGAACCGTGCGTTGGAATGTGTTTCCCGCAGTTATCAGTCTGAACGGCATCTTGACGTAGCAGAATACACCGAAGGGCGTGATGAATGCTGTCTTCTCCTCGTCCTCCTTTGCCATGCTGATCTGGTGGTGGCCGGAGTAGGCGTCAAGAAAACTTAACAACTCACAACCGGCTGTTGAGTCCACCAATTGGTCTATTCGAGGAAGAGGAAAGTGATCCTTGGGACACGCCTTGTTGAGATCGGTGAAGTCGACGCACATCCTCCACTTCCCGTTGGCCTTGCGTAACATGACTGGGTTTGCTAGCCATTCTGGATGGAGGACTTCTCTGATGAAACTAGTTTTGAGAAGCTTGTCGAGCTCTTCTCGTATGGTTTGTTTCCGGTCTGTTGCGAATCTCTGCAGTTTTTGCTTTACTGGCTTGGCATCGGGTCGCACCATTAGTTTGTGCTCAATCACCTCCCTGGAGACCCCCGGCATGTTGGACGGCTGCCAAGCGAACACGTCTGCAATGTCGCGGAGGAAGGTGATGAGCGCGAGTTCCTATTTCTCATCCAGTGACGCCCCGATCTTGACAATCTTGTCGGGGTTGGCGCTGGACAGCAGAACAATCTTGATTGCGCCATCTGGCTTCGGCGCCTTGTTGGTTTTACTCACTTTTTTGGGCGGCTCAGCTGTGGCGGGTGAGATGGGAGTGTTCTCGAGCTTGTCGCACTGGACCGCTAGCTTTGTGTTTCCTTGAATAGTGATTGTTCCCTTCGGCCCAGACATCTTGAGCACTTCATACGCATAGTGAGATGCGGCCATGAACTTCGCAAGTGCAGTCCTTCCGATGATGGCATTATATGTTGTATCAAACTCAGCGACATCAAAGGTGATCTGCTCTGTTCGGAAGTTGTTTGCTTGGCCAAAAGTCACTGGCAGCGTGATCTTGCCCAATGATGTGACCATGGCTACTTTAGATGCAACCGTCGTTCACATCAAGATCAAGCCGTCCAAGTTCTGCAATCTAGTTCGGCCACCTGCTACAGTGTCAACTTCAAACGGCCGCGAAATATGCATGCGAGCTCCGTTTTGGGTCCATGAGTACTTGATGGAAAGCTCTCGGAGTCATCTTTCCATTGGATCCAGCTTCATCGCCAAATTCCATCCCAGTCGGCCGAAATCACAAAAAGAAGGTGCTGCGTCACCTATAATGGGCCTATGGGCTTGTAACTTCGTTTGGGACCCCGGCCCAAGTGGGGCCCATGTGGGGTGCGCCCCAACTAGGTGGAGCACGACCCTAGGGTTCCCTTAGGTCATCCTCCCACCTCCTTAAATAGTTAGGTACCCCTTTAGAGTTTCTGGGGTTTTGATAGATTAAAGTTTAGCCATTGCTACTTGCTTGCAGCGCGCGTGTCGGCTAGACCGTCCATCTGCTTGTTCTTCGGAACCCCAACTTATCATTTGCATTAAATTCCTATTTGCAATATCAGATTGCTTTTATCTTGTTCTTACTTGTTTCTTTGATTTGCTTGCAGGAATAAGGTTGATCTGCACCGGCAAGATCAACAACCCACGGAGAGGTGTATCGATCGCTAAGGCGCAACGCAACGTCCTGTACGGTTGTAGTCGGATCGTCAACGTCTTTTCCACAAATCGTAGTTATCTCAACTCACCGAAAGGTCGGGCCAACAACAGCCTTGAGTGACGAGTGGAACTAAGGGTTCATCAGGTGGTATCAGAGCTTTCGTTGCTCGGTGAGTTTTCATTTACCTTTAACCAGAAAATAGCCCGAAAAAAAATTCATACATTACCTAGCCACATTTGTGCCATTGCATTGTTCTTTTCAGTTTTTGCTTTGTTGAATTTTGTGTTGCATCATCACGTCGTGTTGCTGGTCATAGCGTTTAGATCGTTTAGAGTTTCGAGTTCTGGTCATGTTTTGTACCACTGTCATCGTCATCGTCGTGTGCTTTGTTGTCGTCGGGACCTACGAAAACGGAATCGTCTTTCCGCCAAGGTTTCATTTTTCTAGTTTTCAGAAGTTTCTATCGGTCGGTTTTGTTGTTGCTGAGTTGCATCTAGTTTTTTGTGGTGTGATTCTGCGCTGTCCCGAGGCCGTGTTGCTGCCGTGTGTTCCTGTTGCCGTGCATGTGTGTGCGAGGAAGAAGGATGGAGGAGAGTTCTGTCTAGATTAGATTGGATTGGTTTCTGTTTGGTGGCCAACGTAGAAAAGAAAACGGAAGGGAGGGATTTGTCTCTGTTTTCACATGGAGCCTTTCCATAGATCGGGAATCAATCTCCACCCGTGACTGAGATCTCCAGCCACGGTTTCCTCTCGGCATTGGTGAGTCCGACTACCTCCATCCCCTCTCCTCACGGTATAGACAGCTTGGTGAAAAATTTTCGTGTATCGGATTGGAGATCCGTTTGCAAAAACGGAACCTACGGAACGAGAGCATTCCATTTTTGTAGAGTTTTAATTTTTGTGTGGACTTTTACATTTGAGTCCCTGTAAATTTTATATTTACGTTTGAGTCCCTGTAACCTTACATTAAGGTCCTTGAGTCAGTTTTTGTTAAAAAAAATCAAGAAAAAAGTGAGAAAAAAAAGGCAGAAAGGTGCATTAAAAAAAAGAAAAAAAAAGCCGCACCAAAAATAATAATAAAAAAAACAGAAAAGAAAAGGAAAAAAAAGAAAAAAAGAAGAAAGAAGAAAGAAAGAAAAGAGAAAATACTGTTATGTTTGAGCTGAACTTCATATATCAGAGTTGTGCATGAGTTGTTCCTAGTGCTATCTTGTGGTATCGTTTGTGTCTAGGCTCGCGTCTCTAGTACGTTCTAGCCTAGGACCAGCACGGTACTTGACTTTGAACCATTATTCAAGTTTGCATTCTTTGATTTGAGCATTTGCTATTCCTTTGCTACATACTTAAGCCTACCCAGAGCTCCACAGATTTGATTGCAGCCGTACAGCAAGTGTTTGCCAAGGCATCGATACATCCAAACTCCATTGGGGTGCTTGGTTGAGTCGGTGTACATCACCATTCCGCTTGCTTTGGTAAGAACTTGTAAGAGCTTGGTTAAAAGCTTGAGTGTGTGTGATATTTGAGCTGCCACTATCTAGTAGTTGATAGGAGCGTGCATATTCTTGTGTGTTTCTTGTTTGCTACTAACCATGGCAGGATTGCGTAAGGGAATATGAGAACATCGACATCTACACCTTCGACGAGATATGACGACTTCTCCACGTAATGCATATGAGGTACATGACTATAATTGTGAACAAGTTGCATCTAAGTTACCATTCTATGATGGGAAGTATGATTCTGTTGCATACATTGATTGGGAGCTAGCAGTAGACAATGAATTTGATATATATGATTTTTCTGATGCTGCAATGATTAAGGCTGCTAGTAATAAGTTTACCTCTTCTGCATTATTTTGGTGGACTTATGTTAATAATAAACCTGAAACTTGGGATGAATTGAAAACAATGATGAGAAAACGCTTTGTGACATCTTATTACAAATGTACTCTTCAGGAGAAATTAGAACATCTGAAACAAGGTGATAGAACTGTTAGGGAGTACATTTATGAATTTAAGGTCTGTATCATCTATAGTGGTCTCAAAGAGTGCAATGAAAATACAATGCGTAGATTTTTCAATGGGCTTAATTCTGAAATTCAGGTTATGCTTGATAATGTAACATATAATCATATTGGGCACCTATTCATGCTTGCTCGTAGCATTGAGAGTCAGATCATATCAAAGGCGAGGATGCATGACCAATGTGATTTATCTCCTATTTCTGAATCCCCAATATACTTATGTAATGATGATGTGCAAATATTGGAGGAGCAATCTTTTGTCTCCCCTGTTACTAATGTTTTGCAGGAAGATCAGCACATCCAAGAAAAGGAGAATGGTATACTTGAGAAGAAAGAGGATGAAGCACCTGCGATGTCTGAAGAAAGTTCGCAAGGTAAATTAAATGGTGCTGAGAGAAATGAAGGTGAGTATTCTCAAGGTGAGCTACACTTGTCCACTTTTCATGCTATAGTAGAGCAACCATTAGTGGAATCAATTGCTGAGTTGCCTTTGTCACAAGTTGATTTACTTGCTGTTCCTTGTGATAAAGAAGAGTTGTGCGACAATGCTTCACTTATATCCATGCCACAACTAGTGAATGAACATGTTATTCCTGTTGTTAATACTAACTGCACTGATTTTAAGCATGTTGTTCACATTGCTAATAGAGTAGAGGAACACGAGTTGACATCTTCTTTAAATACTTTGGGCTATGTTCAGTTTGCTGATTTTCATGAGCTCGATAATTTGAAGGAGAAATTATTTGCTAAGTCTGATTTGCCATGTCCAAGTAACACTATTTTTCATCTCTTTGGTGAATATAATGATAGAGGAATATATTTGGTGCATAGAGTTTACATCTGTTCAGATTTAGAACCTACTGTACATGTGGATAAAACATGCAAGCTAGAGAGAAATGTTATTGCTAACAAAATTATCTCGAGTTTGTCTTGTTGTGATTGGAAGAAACAGGTAGTTTTAAATGGACTACACGAAGAGCACCATATGGAAAAACCGAGGACGGTTTTCCGTGAAGAAGGGGAGGATGATGTGACCATGGCTACTATAGATACAACCGTCGTTCACATCAAGATCAAGCCGTCCAAGTTCTGCAATCTAGTTCGGCAACCTGCTATAGTGTCAACTTCAAACGGCCGCGAAATATGCATGCGAGCTCCGTTTTGGGTCCATGAGTACTTGATGGAAAGCTCTTGGAGTCATCTTTCCAATGGATCCAGCTTCATCGCCAAATTCCATCCCAGTCGGCCGAAATCACAAAAAGAAGGTGTTGCGTCACCTATAATGGGCCTATGGGCTTGTAACTTCGTTTGGGACCCCGGCCCAAGTGGGGCCCATGTGGGGTGCGCCCCAACCAGGTGGAGCACGACCCTAGGGTTCCCTTAGGTCGTCCTCCCACCTCCTTAAATAGTTAGGTACCCCTTTAGAGTTTCTGGGGTTTTGATAGATTAAAGTTTAGCCATTGCTACTTGCTTGCAGCGCGCGTGTCGGCTAGACCGTCCGTCTGCTTGTTCTTCGGAACCCCAACTTATCATTTGCATTAAATTCCTATTTGCAATATTAGATTGCTTTTATCTTGTTCTTGCTTGTTTCTTCGATTTGCTTGCAGGAATAGGGTTGATTTGCACCGGCAAGATCAACAACCCACGGAGAGGTGTATCGATCGCTAAGGCGCAACACAACGTCTCGTACGGTTGTAGTCGGATCGTCAACGTTTCTCCCAAATCGTAGTTATCACAACTCACCGAAAGATCGGGCCAACAACAGCCTTGAGTGTCGAGAGGAACTCAGGGTTCATCACCCAATGGCTTGGATGACGACTGAGGAGTGATTCCATGGAAGGGTTGATCAGTGGGTGTCATCTCGCTTCGTGGGATCCCCATTGCATCTAAGGTGCTGGCGAAGAGTAAGTTGATGGAGCTGCCGCCGTCGATGAGAACTCGGGCAACTTTGATATTCCAAATAGTGGGCTCGACCATGATCAGATATCGCCCTGGAGTGACAACAGTCTTGGGGTGGTCTGCCTCTGAGAATTCGATCTTCTGTTCTGACTACTTCATCTTGGACACAGCCCCCTACCATGTTGAACAAACTTCACGTTCCACTTTCTTGTATTCTCGTTTCGATGAGTACGTCGTGGAACCTCCGAAGATGTGCGAAACATGGAGGTCGGAATCTGGGTAGGCTGACTCTGAGTCCCAAGTAGCCGCTTCTGCGGCCTTCTCGACTACACGTACTCGCTTGCCCTTCTCCAACGCCAGTTGCTTTGTGAGTGCCTTTTTGAAGACGAAACAATTCTCCAAAGAGTGCTTGTCCGACTTATGTATGGGGCACCATATTTTCTTCGTGTTGTCGCCTTGTGGGTCTGGATGCTTGGGTGGGTCCGCATACTCTGCTGCGAAGACCTCTGTTTGAGCTTTCCTTTTCCCACTCCTGCGACTCTTCTTCTTGCTTGACTCAGGTACATCCTTGGCTGGTTTCTTCTCTCCCCCTGTCTTCTGCTTGTCGTACTTGCGTCTTAGGGCGTCGTCCGCGTGAGCGCATCGATCGACAATCTCGAATAACTTACGAGTAGTTGTGATCCGTCTTGTCGCCAACTCCTAGGTGGTGTAGCGATCTCGGACACCAGACTTGAAACCGCGGATTACAGAAGCGTCGGTGATCTCGGGGATCGTATTTCTGCACTCATTAAAGTGCCGAATATAGTCCCTAAATGATTCGCCCGGATTCTGCGTCAACGCGTGTAGGTCGTCTTCGATCGCGTGGCGCTTCTATGTTCCTTGGAAGTTAGCGACGAACTGTTGCCATAAATCTGCCCATGAAGAAATCGAATAAGGCGGGAGGTGAACCTGCCATGAACGTGCAGATCCTTTGTCGTCTGCTCCAGCAGCGTAAAGTACTGTGGAATAGACCTGGAGAAACTCCTCAGGGTCGGTGCTTCCGTCGTATTTCTCTATCGCTCCCGGTCGAAATCTCTCAGGCCACCGGACATCCCGCAGAGCAAGGCTAAAAGCCCTACACCCACTGTCGGGGGCAGTGGGTTGTCGGCGATCGTACGTCCTCCGCGGATGTCTATATAATGACGAAGATGATGAGGATGACGATGATGACGATGAGTCACTCGGTTCCGATGTGCGATTACGAGGATGACGCTCGGGTTCTCGAGAACTTTGTCGTCGCCCACCGTTGTTGTTCCGGCACTGATCTCCATCGTTGTCATCATTACGGCGTCGTCCTCGACCAGAATCGCCCGGCATCCGCTGCTCGCGATTAATGTGTTCACGGCGGTTGTGGCGATCATCACGGTCTCGGTTCTCACTTGGATGTCCTCCTTGCCCTTCGTTCTCGCGGTGTCGCGAAGAGACGCGATGTCAAGAACGATTGTCATTGTCTCTCGTGCGCCGCGCTTCTCGGTGACCGTTTAGATGGTCGCGGAGATCACTGGTGCCGCGAGGCGGAGGGGTGGCTTGATGAGGTGACGTCCGTTGTTCGGGTGGTTCTCCATTAGGACCGCCGGTCGATGGTTGTTCTGGTTGTGCCCTGGCAGCGGCCTCCTCGAACGCGTTACTAAGGTTGGCCACTGATTCCCGTAGTCGTTCCGTCCACTGATCGAGGTCAGCGTTCAGGATAGGATCATAAGGGGTCTCCTTCAGTATTACATTGATGGTTCTGATATGTTGGGCCGGCGTAGTCACTTGATCCTCTGCTTCCGTGTTGCCGCCTCTAGAGGTGTTGGTCCCATCGATAGCGTAAACGTCGCGTGGTGTACTTGTCGATGAAGAGGCCTAGTCTTCGAACAGATGTAGGACATATGGCTCGTGGGGATCGATTTCGATCACCCCAATGAATCGATCTGAACCAGTCGCCGCACCTCGTTCCCTGTCACCATCCCTGGAAGAGATTTGTGACTGCTGGACCTTAGGAGGCGACGTCTTCATAGCGCTTTGCAGCTCGAGAGGTCGTGAGTTCGTCAGTCTTTAGCTTGTGAATTGGGCAATGGATGTCACGAATGGGGCAAACACATTGAATTCCACGCTCTTTGCAGGCACGGATTTTAGCTTGTATGTCGAGGAAGACCGAGCAGGCTTGCAAGACGTGCCTTTTGGTCTTGTGAATAGGACACCAGGCCCTTGTCGCCCCGGAAGTTATCCTTGTCAGCTCGTGCTTCTCGTCGGAGGGACAAGATTTGGCCGCATAAGGATCCTCCTCAGGCTCAGATGTTGTCGATGTTCCATTCTCCGCTTCTGCGGGAGTATTTTTCGACATGGAGTCGACCGAGGTCGTAACCATGCCATTCTCGCTCCTGGCAATTGCTGGACCAGTTGAGATCGGCATTGTGGTGTAGACCGGGAAGACGATTTCGCCGACTTGAGTCCACACCAACATCGTTGAAGTTGAAGCTCCTTGGTTGATGCCAGGGTCGACGCTGTTGTCGAGGACGTTTGAAGTCAGTAGTAGAACCTTGAGCACCAAGTCCCCCTACCTAGCGCGCCACTGTCGACGGGGGATACCCGTAGACCGGATATAGAGGGTACTGGGGTCCATTGATACGAGGATCTACGTAGTACGACATCAAGCAAAACAAAAGACAAGGATTATACTGGTTCAGGCCTCTTGGTAGGTAATAGCTCTAATCCAGTTTATATGGGATTATATGATGGAAACCACAGTTTACAAGGGGAGTAGTGGAACTCGATGATACTGACGAGACCGTGTAGTCGAGTTGGCCCGACTAGATTTCCCGGCGACTTGGCTTCTGTGCGCTCCAACTTCGTAGGCTATGGTGGTTGTGTTGGCAGCAAGATTCGATGCCTTAGGTCCTGCCCAGGGGGTCCGTTATATATCGCGGTTCAGTTGATCTTGAAGTAGGACTCGGAGACATCGGACCCCTCACGATATGGTAAAGACCCAGTCTCGTCCGAGTAGGACTCCTTCCATCTGTGGATTCCGTTTCTATCATGTGATAGACTTTCTAAACGTATTCAGGAACTATCCGTATACGCGCGGGTATACCGTATCCGTACTCATCGTATATGGAAGGATAGAGGGTATACCTTATCCGTAACCCTGACATATTCTACTAGCACTAGGATTACTAACCTCTTGTAGAGAATGAACATAAAATGGAGAAGAATCGACATCAAAATAGACGATCAATCAATTGTACGATGTCGCAAATCAGACTTATCAATGGATGGCCCAAGAACTCAGAAATGACATGACCAATTGGTCCAAAATTCACAAGTCTGGGAAGAGAAGAGAACGAGGAGGCCGCCAACCAAATCATGGGCAGGTTAGGCCGGCCCCTGGTTCGGCTGAACCCCCCTCGCAGCCGTTTGATCCAGGGCTTTGCCTGGACGGCATGGATTAGCCCTCAATGACGGTTGGAGGGTATTTCTGACCATTCTAACCGTCACAATCGTCATTAGGACGCTATGTAAGGAGCTGACTCTCTCCATTTCTCCACACACCTCAAGCAAGAAGCTTCACAGATTTCTTAAGTTTTGTATAGTTTCTAGAGTACAGTGGAATAGAAATAGAATGAAATCTTCAGTCCTCGGAGTCTTCGGAAGAATTCGAGTATGGCTCTAGTAGCTTTTCTGCCGTAGGCTCTGTTTACACCCAAATTTGGCACCTATGGATGAAATAGGGGAAAATTGCCAAAGTTTAGAAAGTGACGGGTTTCCTTCACAGGGCCGGTCAGACCGCAGGTATATGGGCGGTCTGACCGGCTAGTAGGGTCGGTCTGACCGCAGGTATGTGGGCGGTCAGACCGGCAGGGTCCGAGTCCGAGTCTGTTTTCGTCGGGTCTCGGGTTTCCTGGCTCAGGAAGGCATGTTTCGTGTTTCCTTTGGTTTCTATCCCGAGTTGGACGTGGAGAAGGGCCTGTAGAGGGCAAGACCAACCCCTATTTAAGGGACAAGGCTGGTTCATTGTAAAACCCCCGAATACAATCTATTTGAATCGTTCTTTTACTATGTTTTTTATTTTAACCTAGTTTAGTCCATCTTTGTCGGTTTGTGCCATAAACCGTCCGCCGCCGCTGCGAGAGTGCGACACCTCTTTGTAGGTTTGTCCTGAAAACCTTCCGTTTTGCCCACGAGACGGGTAGTTATCCTCATATCGATCTAAATCGGCCTAGAGGCTGATTTTGATCTCTAAATCGGCACCACTAGCCGGTTTAGCTTTTCTTTTTACAAAACCCATCTTGATTTGGTCCTTTGGCTAGATCGAGGTGGTTGGCGACTCCATCTCACCGCAAGGCGTTTAGGTGTTGCGATCGTGCTTGTTGACTTGTCACAAAAAGTTGCCAACACGATTTTTGGCGACTCCGCTGGGGAAGAGATCCGTTCATCGTCAACTCAACTTCGACTTCGCTATGATGAAGCCGCCATCCAAGACGGAGGTGGAGCCATCTAATGTGATACCGATCACATTGGATGACCTCGAAGGAGAAGATCATAAAGCTATGGAGGAGTACATCAACGAGCTCACACGGGAGGCGTTGATGAGAGCAACTACTAGGACTCGTCAAGGTGTGATCGTCAAGCCTGGACCACATCCCAAGCTCGCTCCCGACGTGGTAAGTAATGACGAGGTATCACAATCTATCCAACAACAAATTGCATCTACAATAGATTCATCTATGGCTAATTTTAAAGATTGATTAGATGTAATGTTTAAGGATAAAGTTGATGGGTTTTTAAGGAGTAGGCTGGGTTCTCTTATGGATGATCACATATTAAAGGATAACGGGTAGTAAAACCGATGGAACGGTGTTCACAGCCGGTCCGACCGGGCTTGATGGCCGGTCAGACCGGGATACAGCCGTCGGTCCGACCGGCTAGATGGCCGGTCAGACCGGATATTACCCCAGCGGTCAGACCGGCTCTCAGGCCGGTCATACCGCACACCTGGACGCCGGTCAGACCGGGCCTTGGGCCGGTCAGACCGGCGCAATTGTTCCAATACAGGGTATAGATCCAATGACTAATGCTAGTTATTTGTATCACTTTAAAACATTTGATCCTCTTGTATCTACTGCTACAAGTAGTCCCCAAGTTCCCCCACATGTTCATAATGCTTATAATGATGTTGCTAGGGGATATCCTCCCGATACTAGACAAGGCCAATATGATCATATTGCGCCACAAACACAACCTATTAGGCCACCAAATCCACCACCAATTCAACATAGGCCTGATAATATGGAGGAGATAATTAGTGAGATTTTTAGGAATAGATTTGGGATTGAAACTAGGAATCGTGCTAAGGTTTACCAAAAGCCGTATCCTGATTATTATGATAATGTATCATATCCTCGTGGTTAAAGAATTCCCGAATTTACCAAATTTAGTGGTGAGGATAGTAGGACTACATGGGATCATGTAGGTAAATTTTTTAGCGCAATGTGGTGAGGCTAATAGTGATACTTTTAAATTGCGCTTGTTTTCTTTATCTTTATCCGGTAATGCTTTCACATGGTTTACTTCTTTACCGGCAAATTCTATTAGTACTTGGGCTCAATTAGAACAAAAATTTCATGATTATTTTCACACTAGTGAAGCTGAGCTTAAGTTGTCTGATTTAACATCGGTTAGGCATAAATACAAATAATCTGTCATTGATTATATGAAGAGATTTAGAGATATTAGAAACCGATGTTATAGTTTGAAAATAACTGACAAAGATTTGGCCAACATTGCATATGATGGATTGCTTGATTCTATTAAAGAGATATTGAATGGCCAAATATTTCTTGATGTTGATCATGTGTTGCATGAAGCTATGGCTCAGGAAAGCCAAGTGGATGATAATAGCTTAAATGCTAGTTTAAATGAAAGTGCAATATCATGTATAGCCGAACCAAGCGATGGTTCGGATTGTGTTAATGACTTGTGCAATGACGCCATAACGACTATAGCCGAACCAAATGTTGGTTCAGATTGTCTTACTAGCTTGGATAATAATGCAACAACCATTATGGCCGAACCAAGCGACGGTTCGGATTGTGTTATTAGTTTAGACAATGATGGAATAGCCGAACCAAGTGACGGTTCGGATTGCGTTACTAGTTTAGACAATGATTGAATAGCCGAACCAAGTGGTGGTTCGGATTGTGTTGCTAGCTTAGAGAATAGCATCATTGAAGATATAGCCAAACTAAATGACGGTTTGGATTGTATCACAAGCGAAAGTGAAATAGCATTGTCACCTAAGACCGAGTCACAAATCGGTCATATGGATGTTGGAAAAGATGATGACAATGTCTTGCGGGATAGTAGTGAAATAGAATCCAAAGTAGCCATGCATACAGATCAAAGGACGTATCCTGAACATGTAGATTCGGTCCCATACACGCAAGGATTTGATGTGCCCAACTTCACGAAATTCACAGGTGAGAATGCTATGACTACAATGGAGCATATCGGCCGCTTTGTTGATCAATGTGGTAAGACCGGTAGCGATGATTTGCTTAAGTTGAAGTTGTTTCCCCTTTCTTTGTCAAACTTTGCATCTACATGGTATAGTTTACTTGCTCCTAGTTCAATTTCTACATGGTCACAAATGGAGCATGAGTTTCATGATTATTTCAAAGATGCAAGTTTGATGGAGAAAAGACCGGTTGATGATTCATCGGTCACTTGTGAAACTATTTCGGTTATATCTATGCCTAAGACCGGAATTGTTAGTGATCCTCTCCCTGTTAGTTCTATTGGTGTTGATAAAAAGAAAGGGAAAAGTGTTATTATTGGGGATCGTCGGCCCAAGAATAGGATAAAAAATGCGAAGGCCGAAGATCATAAAGTTGCAAAGGATGAGTCATCTAGTTTCCAAAGGACCAAAAAGCCGAAGCTCACTTTTGAGATGCTTATGGCTAAGTACAAGAAAGGATTAGCCGGTCAACGATTTGATAATCAAACTAGTGATTCAAAAAGACCAAGATCATCTCGTAGGAAGAGATTTGGTCAAACACCAAGGCAATCGGAACCATCAACTATACCCATTCCATACAAACCTCCGGTTGTGATGCCATGGTATCCATATTTAATGTCACTATATGGTTATCCTTTTATATATTATATGCCATGGATGCCTCAACCACCTATGCCGTATTATCAAGAGTGGAAGGAATCACCTAGGACAGTGCCAAATCATTCATCTAACTCAAGACAAGACCGTTTCCCACAAAAGAATCGGTCCGGTGGATCAAAGGTGAAAAAAGTGAAAAAGGTAAAGAAGGTGTGCGTGAGAAAAGAAGCCAAAGTTCCGGAGGTCGTTGCTGCCAAAGAGGAGTCTCAAGATGTTCATGTACCTACTGGAGATGCGGTGGAAACCATGCAAGCAAAGGAGATCGAAGCCGACGCTGTTGCTGTCGACATCGGCGATCTGATCGAGCCAGTTGGCCGGTCTAACTGCCAGACTACGGCCGGTCTGACCGACCCTCCTAGCCGGTCTGACCGACGGCTTGTGGCCGGTCTGACCGGGCCCAGAGGCCGGTCTGACCGGGGGGTATTGCAGAAGAGTGGAAAAATTGAGAGCAACATAGGAGCTTCCACTTCGACCAAAAATATGAAGAATCATTGTTTAGCTCCTAGAAAACAACCACAGCCGAAGTGGATACCTTCCGGCTTATCTCGCTCTCAAAAGAGGAGGCTACAACGTCTTCGGGCCATAGGTCAAAAGGAAAAGGAGGCCGAAGATGTGGAGAACAAAACATGTAATAATTTAGAGCCTAGAAAAGCACCTAGGCAAGTGTGGAGATCCAAAGAGGTAAAAGTTAAGAGACCGGTGATTTCCCATAGTAGAGATAAATCCAATTTGATGAGAGAAGAATCATCGGTCATTAGAGATAAGTCTCCTTCACATGATGCTATGGGTGTTAGTGCGGTATCCGTTTTGCCTTCGAAATCGCGCAATCTAGAAAGCCGATTTTGCTTGGGGGGCAAGACATTAATATGCTCATGAGGGAACCAAGAGAAGATGAACGGCGATGGATACAACATCACATCTTTGAGCCACCGTTTGTTGGATACTAAGGCAAGGTATGAGTTTATTGTGTTTACCATTATATTATTTGCCTATGCCATGTTATGAGAACATTGCTTGCTATCTAGCACATGTGTGTTTTTGTTTATCAAATTGACATTATACATATATGTTGCAAATGCCAGTTCTAGGTAGTAGAATTGGTAGGTTGGCATATAATTTGTTTGAAGTATGATTTGGCTCATGACTCTTTGATATTTATTTAAAGCCAAATCATATGTGTTTTTATGGATCACCATATAAGATATAGATTTCATATTTATTGCACCATGAAAGTTTTGCTTACTAGTAATTCGGCTAATATCAATGGTCAATGTGATGATTCGCTCTAGAGTGGTTTTCTTTAGGAACATTGGCATTGTTAATGTTTTGCATACATGCTCAAGCCGATTACTTACATTTTTAGTTTATTGTAATCTATGCATGTGACACATGTGACTTTGATGATTCATTATTGATCATACTTCAATTGGCTAAGTGTTTTGATGCCATGATGATTATTGTTTCAAAAGCCATTTGAATTAGTATTCATCTAGACATATTAGTTGGATGTTATAGTTATTCATATGTCTAGAGAGAAGGAATTTTGGTCCAATAATTTGATACACCAAGCATCTGGCTATTATGTGAAGAAAAATTATATACTAAAGGCCGACGCTTGATTTTAAAAGTTTGGACGAAATTGGCAAAGTCATAGACCGAGGGCGGTCTGACCGGCATTGCACGGCCGGTCTGACCGGTGGTACCGGCGGTCTGACCGGCTCTGCATAGCCGGTCTGACCGGGCAGACAGGGTGGTCTGACTGGCATTGCGTGACCGGTCTGACCGATCCCAGACAGGAGGCTGGGGGGCACGTTACAATTGATTAAAAGGCCGAATTAATTGTGAATTCGGACATTTGTGCCCATGAGTTAGAAATAGCTTGGAGAATTCCTTTGATTAGATATTTGAAAGATCCTATACTTAAGGTTGATCAGAAGATTCTGCGGCAAGCGCTCAACTATTATATCGCCGAAAAATAGATGGAGTATTACTTAGATAATGATCAATCTAAAGTTTCTAGGAGAGTAGTACATGAAGGGATTTGTGAAATTCATCAATCGGCTCGTAAGATAAATTGGTTGCTTAAGAGAGTGGGGTTTCATTGGCCGAAAATAATTGATGATTGTTTCGAATGTTATAGAGGAAGTGAAGCTTGTCAACGGATCGGCAATGTTCATTTGGCGCATGTCGCTATATTGAATCCTATCATCAAACCATGGCCGTTCCGAGGTTGGGCTTTGGATTTCATTGGTCAAATTTATCCTTCGTCATCAAAAGGGTATTGGTTCGTGCTAGTTGCAATGGATCACTTCACTAAGTGGGCCGAAACCGTACCGCTCGAGAATATTACTTGTACGGAGGTAATTGACTTTATTTTGAAGCATATTATTCATAGATTCGGTATTCCTCAAATGTTAAAGGAGCTTCTTTTATGTCCAAGGAAGTGGGAAGTTTTGCCGAATCTTATGATATCAAGTTGTTAAGTTCTTCTCTTTACTACGCTCAGGCTAATGGATAAGCTGAGTCGAGTAATAAAACATTGTTGAAATTGCCGTTTTGCCAGTTGAGGTAAATCTTGGCTCTCTTCGGTATTTCAAGCAACACGACTTGTCGGTTGAAGATTACAAGACCTTGATGGGAAGGAATTTTGAAGACGTCATCGACAACCGTTTGAAGACTTTGAAGGAGATGAAGACAACTCAAGACGGTGTTTTCAGAGAGCAATTAATGGGAAATACTTGAAGAAATACTTCCCGAGCATTTGGCAAAATGCTTAGGAAGTCCTATGGCCGGTAACTGGATTATCGCCCTGAGATGACATGTTCTATGCTTTTAGGTTCACGTATGTTCACCAAAAAGGCAGGGGGCATGTGTTTACACCCAAATTTGGCACCTATGGACGAAATAGGGGAAAATTACCAAAGTTTGGAAAGTGACGGGTTTCCTTCACAGGGCCGGTCAGACCGCAGGTATATGGGCGGTCTGACCGGCTAGTAGGGTCGGTCTGACTGCAGGTATGTGGGCGGTCAGATCGGCAGGGTCCGAGTCCGAGTCTGTTTTCGTCGGGTCTCGGGTTTCCTTGCTCGGGAAGGCATGTTTCGTGTTTCCTTTGGTTTCTATCCCGAGTTGGACGTGGAGAAGGGCCTGTAGAGGGTAAGACCAACCCCTATTTAAGGGACAAGGCCGGTTCATTGTAAAACCCCCGAATACAATCTATTTGAATCGTTCTTTTACTATGTTTTTTATTTTACCCTAGTTTAGTCCATCTTTGTCGGTTTGCGCCGTAAACTGTCCGCCGCCGCTGCGAGAGTGCGACACTCTTTGTAGGTTTGTCCTGAAAACCTTCCGTTTTGCCCACGAGACGGGTAGTTATCCTCATATCGATCTAAATCGGCCTAGAGGCTGATTTTGATCTCTAAATCGGCACCGCTAGCCGGTTTAGCTTTACTTTTTGCAAAACCCATCTTGATTTGGCCCTTTGGCTAGATCGAGGTGGTTGGCGACTCCATATCACCGCAAGGCGTTTAGGTGTTGCGATCGTGCTTGTCGACTTGTCACAAAAAGTTGCCAACAGGCTCTCGGGACCTTCCATTATAATTGAGAGATGAAATGAATAATTCAAGTTATCAAACAAGCATAGTGAAATATCTGACGCCTCGATAGAGGAATATTGGAGACATTGCTGGGCCTTTAGCTTGCCAGTCAACTTCAGCCTGAGATGTACCCGTCAACCCACTTGAAGGTGGCGACCAGATGTGTTACACATTCAGGAGACTTGATAAAAATGGTTAAAGATCTACAACATCTCAAATATTCCTAACTCATACTCATGTGAATCTAGTTCCCAGGATGTGCATTAGATTCACACTTTCATCTTAAGCATGAATAAACAGTAGCAAAATACATCTGAAGCAAATGAAATTCAGATTACAACTACCTAATAGATACATGGGCCGACCGGCGAAATATAACTATATCAGAGAACAGCGGAAGCTTGACTACCCAATCCTCAAGCACACCGACTAGGGGTTTACCCCATTAAGTTCAAATCCTAGAAGAAGCAGTCGAAACCCGCATCAATCACCATAAACTAAGCCTAATCCTGCAAAACATAAATTAAACAAACACATGGCAATACTGGCAAGAGCACTATCAAACCTACATACATGAAAGCTCTATGTCAAAGGAAGGCTATTTGAGGTCTCAATTTTCAGCATAAAGCAAATTTTAGTTCACAAACCTTTTGCAACGTAATTTAGGCAAAACATTTTAGCAATATGTACAGCATATTAATCATGGCATGATATCAACATAAATAGATAGACATCATTCCCTTACAACACAACGGGAAGTAAGGCAATCACATCACATATACCAATCTCATCATCACCTCAAATCATTTAGTTTCAAAGACATTTAGAAAACACAAGATTATACCCCATAGAACATCATAATGTCGCTCATGACCGTGAATACGGCTAATCGATTAGTTTTTAGAACTCTGCAGAGTTTGTACAGCTTTACCCACATGATGTGAATCGCTCTAGTTTGTCCAGTACCCATCGGTACCACCATACTCTACACATTGAATACGGTCTAGAGGTCACAACGAGGCTTTTAAATTAAGAATTGTCTAACCTTGTATGAGCACGATACGTGTTCCTCCATCCTAGGCCATACACGTTATATGACCTAAAACCGTTAAGTGGCGGGCCAACGCCTTAAACTTAACGCCATGGTAGCGAACACAACGGGAACCCATGTTGGAAATATAATTCCCAGCAATGGCGCAGAAAATACTCCTGGAATATTATGGTTACAGAGTTTATCCGCAAGCGCACGGATATACCATTGTAGCATTTTACCCGAGAGTATTCCAAGGGTATCGTATTTATTTTACCCCGTGGGAAGATCATGTAGAGAGAACATGACTAATAATTTATATATTACTTGTAATAATCATATTCTGAGCAGGGATTAAGATAAACCAAGGGTAGAGTGACACACAAGCATTGGCTACTCACTCTCATAATATATTATCTAAGCTCAATGGGAAGGAAAGAGAAAGATAATCTATTCCTATACTTCTAATATACATAGTATACATACATTCTAGTTAACAAATATACTAGTTAATACCCTCTATCCGATGCCCTCCTGGTACTTCGAGAAGCCACACCTGACTGCCGAGTTCCTTACGACAGCCCATCATGACCACACAACCGGGGGTAAATACGGAGGAATACCCTCCCCAGGGAATTAACTTAGGATTATATACAGGCGTGGAGGAATACCTGTACTGAGTTGTCACCATCAGCGGCCCACTTCTCATCCGTAGCATATAACCCCAAATAATGATATCACGTAATCTAGACACCACGTCTAAACTACCAGACACTACTCTAATATCATCGTCATGACATTGAGTAATTGCATATGCAAACATTATACCCGCACCAAAGCATCTCCCAGATAAGCTAGCCGTATATTCAGTATAACATGAACATAATGTAAAGTAGGCATTCATATACTCGGAAAGTATTTCAATACCATAAATGTATATAGAAGAGTATTCTAATAAAAGTACAAAGCTTACAAAAGAGAAGAGAAAAGCTACTAGAGCCATACCCGAACTCTTCCGAAGACTTCCGGACTCTTGATTTCTACTCTATTCCTATTCCACTAGCTAGATACTACTAAACTAAACTTGAGAGAAATGAGAGAGCCGTTGCTTGAGGTGTGTGAGGGAAGTGAGAAGGTGAGGGGTTTATATAGCCTCCCAATGACGGTTGTGATGGTTGGAATGGTCGGAAATACCCTCCAACCGTCATTGGGAGCTAATCCACACCGTCCAGAAGAAACCCTGCATCCAGCGGCGAACCTGGGGCTGGCCTAACCAGCCCATGGTTTGGCTGGCGGCATCCTCTGTTGTTCTTCTCCGCAGACTTGTGAATTTTGGCCCAGTTTGTCGTGTCAATTCTGAGTTCTTGCCCCATTCATACATAAGTCTGGATGTCGCGACATCGTCCGATTGATTTATCGTCTAAGTTGATGCCGATTCTCCTCCTCTTTATTGTTATTCTCTACAAAAGGTTAGTAGACCTAATACTAGTGGAATATTATTGTTCTAACATATATATGCATTGCAAGCATCACTAGTTCTCCTCTGTTTTGGTAATATTGACGGTCGAAACTGATCGATAATGACCATCAACAACCCACCAATGTGGCACAATATCGTTGTATTGGACAGACTTAGACGCCCATGCCGAGAGGCTGTCGTAGGCTCTCCGGACCTTCCATTATAATTGAGAGATGAAATGAATAAGTCATCAAACAAGCATAATGAAATATCCGACGCCTCGAGAGAGGAATATTGGAGACATTGCTGGGCCTTTAGCCTGCCAGTCAACTTCAGCCTGAGATGTGCCCATCAAACCACTCGAAGGCGGTGACCAGATGTGTTACACATTCAGGAGACTTGACAAAAATGGCTAAAGATCTACAACATCTCAAATATTCTTAACTCATACTCATGTGAATCTAGTTCCCAGGATGTGCACTAGATTCACACTTTCATCTCAAGCATGATTATATATAGCAAACACAAATAAGATGAAAGCGATTATAAACTACATCTACTTTAGTTACATTGGCCGACCGGCCAAATAAATAATAGAACAGCGGAAGCTTGTCTACCCGATCCACAAGCACACCGACTAGGGGTTTACCCCATTAAGTTCAAGTCCTAGAAGAAGCAGTCGATTACCCGCATCACTCAAAGACTAAGTCTAAACCTGCAAACAAAAGGTAATTCAACAGCAAGAGTCAGTACATTATTAGAAATAATGTACTGGCAAGCACCAAGACAAGCCTAACACCCTACTTGCAAGGCATATAATCAAGGAAGGCATAGTATGGTTCTTTTTAGCATAAAGCAAGTTTTATTTGCATAAAACACATTCAAAACGGATTTGCTTTCAAATAAAATTTCAGCAAGCTAGTACTTAGCATATGGGCATCAAAGTAGGCATTAATCATGTATAAATATTCACCTCATTGCCATCCATGGCAGCAAGGAGATCATTCTCAAATCTCATCACAATTTGAAGGTAAATATCAGCATTTAGGAGAATAAACACAAGTCTATACTCAATACATATCCACACGCTGCTCTTGACCGTGAGCATGGCTAATCGATTAGTTTTGACTCTGCAGAGTTTGTACACTTTACCACATGATGCGAAATAATAATCATGCAAGAGCATGGCACGCAATACATACGTACCCGATTTATTACCCGCAACAAAGCTTTTCCAAAATTCATGATTTAGCCTTACACCAGCACGATACGTGTTACTCCATGCTAAGCCATACTCGATATATGACCTAGAACCGTTAAGTGGCGGGCCCACGCCTTAAACTTAACGCCGTGGAGGCGGACACAACGGGAACCCACCACGTGGCACAATACCGTTGTATTGGACATGCTTAGTCACCTAAACTACCACGTCGGGGTAAATAGGAAGCTCCTCTAAATTATACGAACTCATACACACCGGCCTACCAGAATGTAAGGCTAAACCATAAATAATTTGCTAAGCTTGGGCTATCCCATACTAGCACATGTGGTTGTACTGTATACGAAATGAACTGACATTGAGTGAAGTCCTTAAGTCGGTTTGGGCGCACACTCCCCTATCGGTACACAACTAATCACCATATGTGCACCACTTGAGGCCCAAACCTAAAATCCATGTTTTTCACCATTTTATTTATCGAAATCACAAGTATTAAAGTTCTGTCCAGATTATTTAAAAATCAATTTTCATGTTTGTAATGAGCCCATAATGACAAGGGAGACCATTCTAAGCATGGCTAAGCATTATAGTAACACTACACTAAAACTCATATATAAAGTGGTATAGTCATATTGTTCCTAAGGTTAGGAATGAGGGATATGGATATATGTGGAGTTAAGGTGATAATGCAAGTAGTAGGAGTTTGTCTAACAAGTTTAACAAAATTTTAATTTATTAGCGTACAATCGACATGCAAGATTTGCAAACATTTTCAATAACCTCCAAAACATTGGTTTAAAGTGATCAAAGAGAGGGAGGTGGGACTTGCCTTGCAACTGGAAAATGTCAGCACTTAAATCACTTCTTCACCGATTAAGCAATCATCTATACAAAGTACACGTTATGCAATTAAACACCGAAATATGCGAAAAATCCAAAATGCTCTAAAATGCATGATTTGTGCACAGTGGATAGGTACTGGTCTAAAATGTATTTATGAGAAAGAATTTCTATTTTATCTCATTTCATTTGAGAGTTATGAATTTTAGAAGTTTCGTCGGTATAGTGTAGGATTTACTTAGGTACTATTGTGAAGTGCTGTCGTAAGGTGATTCTTATTAAGTTCATGTTTTTTGAGGTGAAGACATGTGTTTTCTAAAACTAACACATTTAGTTTCATAATTTTTAGAGTTAATATGAATTCTTTATGTATTTTACAAGTTTTAACGTGTTCTAGGCATATAGTCCCTATGTGTACATGGCTTTGGAGATTTAGGTCCAGAACTTGCTCTAACTTGCTATTGTTGTATAAAATTAGTATTTTAGTTAACTAATCTAATCTTAGTTCATAATTTTAGAGTTTATATTATTTTACTACACATTTTTATAAATAGAGATGTTCTATGTTAGTTACTTAACTTATCAACCTAAAGATTGTTGCATGAGCTAAGTTCATCTAAGTTTTGGTAGATGGGGATGGAACTATGGCTCCACTGGTCCTAACAAGTTTTATTGGGATTTATATGGACATACCATGCATATATATACTTATTCATATGTATTGTTTAACCACTATTATGTGTTTAGTACCTATTCTACCAAATTAAGGTTTAGAGCTATGGTCTGTACAGAGGGTGCCATAATTCACTCTACTAGGTTGAAGTATATTACTTGCTGGTTCTATAGAAATTTGGTTCACTTCATTTAGACTAAAGATGAATTTTCTACAAATTTTACAATTTAAGGTGTACTCCATGTTGCTTATTCCCTACATAAATGCTTGGGGGTTTTTATTATACTGTAAGTATGTCTTTTAATTTTATAACATTGAAGTGCATGACTCTACGATTCTACAGAACTTGAGTTTACTCAAAAAGGATCTAAGATGAATTTTATATAAACTTCTAAAGTTCAGCTTATACAAAACTAGTTATTTTAAAGATAATAGTTTTAGAGGCATTTGATGTAAAGTGTTTATATGTTTCATTTTACTTTATTTTTAGAGAACATGTTGGTGGGTCTGTAGAAACTAAGTTTGCTCTAAAATGAGTTGAAATGAATTTTGTATGCATTTTATAAGTTTGTGCATGCTTTATGTGTGATTTAACTTGGATAAATTTGAGAGGCTAAATTTGTACTGTGAGTGCAAGTTTTTATTCCATAACATCAAAGTTCACAATTTGGAGAGTTCACAGAAATTTGAATCACCTTAAAATGAGCTATATTTAATTTTATATGGATTTTACAAGTTTTAGGTACTTTTCTTTTATAATTTCAGATTTTTATTTCCAAGGGGTCCACTGTCAGTGAGAGATCAATATACAATAAGATCCCTGCGGTTTCTAAGAATCAACCCGCAGACCTAGGCTCATATGTCAGTGAGTTGAAAAGTTGCACATTAAACCTTATAGTTGTTTAAATTCTTGAAACAAGGTCCCTGACTTCTTTACTCGCGCACAGAGGCAGAGCAGCCATGGCTGAGCTCGATCCCGGGTTCACCGGCGGCGATTGGTGGCTCGGTTGGAGTTGGGGTTATAAGATAAAATGAAGAGCATGTTCTTGCGATTCCATTCCTATAGTTTTCTTGGTTAGGGGACATCGGAGTAGCGCCAGCGGCGAGTCCGTATAGAGGATGTTTTCGGGTGGTGGTGCATGTGCTTCTACAATCATGTATTGGTTAATTGGGTGCATGCATGTATGTTCTATAGGCTTCTGGGTGCTCACCGAGATGCTAGACAAGGCTGGGGATGTCTGCAGAGTCACAGCGACGGCGAAGCTCCATGGCGGCATGGCACAACTCCAGGGATGACGTCAGCTGCTCGATCTGTAAGGGGAGTCACCAATACGGTGCGTGCAAGAGGTCAAAGGCTATCTAGAGAGGCCATGCATGCATGGAATTTGACTGACACTCACCAAAGAGAATGGAATCGATGATGGACGCGGTTGAACGGAGTTGGAAAAGACGATGTCGATCTCCAAGATCGCTGCGCCATTGGATGGGTTTCTTGGAGGTAAATGGAGAGGAGGTCGAGGTGAAGCTGGTGGCGTGGTGGCTCGCACCGGCTTGGTCTAGATCGATGGCAACAGCGACGATGCCGCCACAGCGACGCTTGGAGCGTGCTCTGGAGCTCTTGTGGGCACGTCGGCGTTCCCGTCGATCCACTGCACGAGAGAGGATGAAATCAAAAGGAGAAATATCCGGTATGGTGAGGTGAGTTTGGAACGTGGAAGATATAGGGTTGGCGAAGACTCGTCGGCGAGGACGAGCGTCGTCTTCTTCGCGGCCGGAGGCAAGGATGAGAGCGACGGAGAAGTTGAGAGCCTCCTCCCTCGGTTTCTTCGGCTTAGAGGTGGAGAATGATGTGTGGAGATGCAGCTGGGAGGAGGAGAAGGCTAGAATAGGAGTTTGATGGCGTCGAGACGTTGTGGCCACGCGTCGTACACAGCCGGCGCCGATCTCTCTCCCTCTCCGCTGTCTCTGGTTGGCTGGAGGATTTGCACAGGGTGAGGACAAGCCAGAGTGGCTGCCAAGTGGGTCCAGGTCGTGGCAAACTAGGCTAGGGTGAGAGGGTTGGACAGAAACGTGGGTGAACAAAAGGTTTGGATGATTTTCAGGATTATTTCTCTCTCTCACTTTAGTAATTTAATTATTTAATTTGTGGGTAGATTAATTTAGTGTGGATTTTTCTGAAGGTAGATGAAGATACCTAGATTTCATTTTCTTTGGTTGCACTCAAAAATTATGGATAGATTGCTCACAGAAATTAGAGGAATATAGGTTCTTTGGAAACTAGTTTGAATTTTTACAAGACCTAAACAGAGAAGATAAATTCTGGAAAAATTATATCTATTCATGATAATTAACATAGTATTTGAATAAAGTATTTTCTCCATACACTTCCATGTAGTTAAATGCACTTTTAGACAAGGTATGATTTTAGCCAAATAGGAATTATAGTTAATCTAGTTTTTGATTAGTTTGACTGATTTATTTGAGGTACCAAATTTAGTTATTAAATTATACCAAAATTACAGTTAGTTGTATGTGTTGAGTGGAGCCTACATGAATTTTCCCATGATTTTATCTTGCACGAATTATTTTAGATAACTAGCAAGACTTATCTCTTATATGCGTTTCCCTTTCCTAAATGCATGTAAATGTTTTTAAAAATTATATTGGACTCTTCTTATCCATAGGTGACGTTGATATGTTAGAATTTCAGTTTACCTTACACAGGTCATAAGCTTCTTACCTATTTATGTCTAAGTTTACTCTAGTATTAAATTAAGAGAATGCTTATAGAGATGATTAAGATAAAATATACCCTATATGAGATAATTTATTTGTTCACTTCCATGTTGATGATTTGTCTTCAAATGGATGACCAAATTAGTTTTGTGAGGCTTGACATTAGCCATATTGATATATTTTAAGGTGTACGGTTCCTATTTTAACTTCCTCTAGCTAGCACTAGGTCCTAATGGTTCAGTTGTTTATCTAGATCTTAGTTAATATTCATGAGACTTATTATGAAATGCAAATCGAAAATCCAAATGCATAACAAGGACTCAAGTCAAAACATGTCCTATGAGAGTATGCATGTTTACACATAAGTTTATATTTTTGTCCTAGGTTATAAATAAAAAAGTTTTAATTTACCCTCAAATTTTATTCATGCAAGAGTTAAATCAACTTCACCTAGGTTTAAAAATGAAAATTTTTGGTTCACAAAATTTAAAAACTTCCCTTTTAACTAGTATTGATTGAAATTCCTTAATCCTAGAATTCGGGTATGTTACACTTTTTCTCCCCAGTTTTTTCGGATCTGGAGATCGAGCATGGGTGCGGGCGCCGTTCTCGGTGACGATGCACAGACTCGCCGTGGAGGAGTCGCCTGCCACCCCTGGAGGCGCATCTGCAGGAGAGACGCACGGGAGGAATAGCACGAGGCCGCGCCTCTGAGGTCAACGGCGGCGGCGCACTAGCTGCAGCGGCGACGAGCAGGTTTCCTCCCTGTCTGGCCTCTGATGTCGGCCCTGCTGCCGCTGGTGGCACGCTCCACCAACACACCATTGTCCACCTAAGGTAGTTGATGTTCTAAACGCACACGACACATGTTTGGTGAAATGCCTCAATAGCATCAACTTATACTTTACAGCCTGACAATTAAAGTATTTGATAGTCCAATCAATGTGCAATATGTATAAAGATTTCTTGTTTTCATGATTTATACTGGAAACATTAGTTAGTGCAGCGCAATGTACACTGCACATCAATTTACATTTGTTGCCATGTCCCTACAATCATGGTTAACATTATCAATTTATAGAGGTAAATTAATAAAAATATGATATTAAGGTTGTAATCTCAATGCGTAATGTAAAACTTCATATTTTGTAATGTTTCAAAAAATGCAGGTAATAGACCTGGCAATTTTGAGTTAGAATTCGAAATTAGATGGCACAATGTGGATATTCTCCAAGTAATTAAACAGTGGAGTAGATCTCTTAATAGTGGGCAAGTTGTACTTGCTGCCTAAAACACGGTCTCCAGGCAAATATATCCTGGTGAATATACCGCAGCCAATGTTTAGGACTCCACTACCTTGTGTTCAAAAAAATTTCAAATAATCTCATTTTTCAAAACATATTCTCGGAAAATAACACATGTGGGTAATCATCGTGAGATGTAGACCTCTGTGAGATGGGCAAAATGTTCGCTGCCTAGTTTATGACCAGTGCGGCCAATTTGTAGGGCTCCATCGGGTAGTCATCTCAAAATGTAGACCACTTAATGATGGGCGAGATACTCGCTGTCTAAGTTATGGTCGATATGACCAAAGTATAGGACTCCATCAACATGTGATTAATTTCCAAGTCAAAGTGTGAAGTGGAACATGTATTAAATCCTCCATTAATTATGTTGTACATAATTAAGAGAATTTGCTAAATCAAAATACAAAATTTATAAAATTTTGTAAATTAATAAAGCGAGGAAGTAGAGTGTGTCTCGAAATAATATGCAAAAGGCATTTTATTAAGACAACAAATACATTTAGTAAAGCAGGATATTTAATAAACACATATGTCACATGACATACAACATCAGGAATCTAAAGGACTATTACATAATTATCATTATAACTGATGTACTGCTTTAACTAAATTATCAAAGATATAGTGACTAATAAGAAAATGCTGCTAAATTAGAAAAATTAAAAAAATAAAGGGTAAATGGGTGGTGGGCCGAAATCAATAGGATTCGGCCCACCACCGCTACAGTGCTGGCAGCCCATTGCGCCCGAGGGGAAAAGGCGCAGGGGAGGGGCGTCGGGGGGTTAGGGTTAAAACCCTAACCGCCCTGCGGTTTGTGCCGCCGCCACCACCCGATTCGCCACCCTCTCGTCAATTCGGCCGACGCCGACGCCGCCGTTCCTCCGTCGCCGCGCATCTCGCCTTCGCCGCCGCCGCTCCACGTCCTTCCGCCGTCGCCCCCTCCCCCTGTTACCGCGGCCGCCGCTGCCTCCATTTTCGCCGCCGCCTCCCGCATCCACCGCCTCCTCCCACATCCACCACCGCCTACACCACCGTCACACCATCCGCCGCCGACACGTCCCCTATGTCGGCCGGCGGCTTGCCGGCCGGCTTTTGGTCGACGGCTCCCACTCCTCATCGGAGTCGGAGACCGGCCAGCCCGAACACCATTCCCCCAAACGCCATTGGGTAGCGTACGGCTCGGGGAGCCATGGGGAACGGCGAGGAACATGTGGCGGAGGCCGGGACGGAGTGCAGTGGCGGATCCGGCGTGGCGATGTGATGAGGACGGTGTGAAGAGAGGCGGCTGTGACGTCGGTGGAGGTGGTGGAGGAGCGGCTGTCGGTGGCTGGGTGACGATGACTGGAGTCGGCGGTGACTCCATCTCCAGTGGGAGGGAGCATGGTTCGCTGGTGGATGTCACCACCGCCGTCCATCCATGGTGGGTACAATATTGTACCCCCTGGACCTAAACACGGCGTGGCGAGTTGGAGGGCGGGGCTGCAGCCGGTGGAGCAGCAACCACGCGACGGTGAGAGTGGTGGCGACGGCCACCAACCTTGGACCGACTGCCATGGATGGCGACACGGGATCCCTGGCGCGACCTCGCGAGCGACAAAGATGATGGAGACGGCGAGCACGCTGATGGTGAGGGAGGCCAAGAACGGCATCCATGATCGAACGAAAGGTAGGCATCGTACCTTCTGTTGATTCCTTAGTAGTTTCTTTCGCTTTTCTTGAGATAAAAAGCGTTTCTTCTGTTCTTCGCTTTTCCTATAGATCAAAAGCGATGTTTCTTCATTCTTTCACTTCGCGATCTTCTTCGCGAGAGCGAAAGTGCTGATAATGTGTTGAAAGTGTATAAGATTGATTGAGCGAGAGAGATTGAGTGAGAGAGAGAATTGCACACAAGAATGTAGAGAATGAATGAGCGGCCATCTTTATTGATCAATGCGGTACAATATATAGATGAGGAAGGGGTGGCAGCCAGAGACGCGATGGTTTGGGAACCATCGCGTCTATTGCTAGAATCGCCGTGAGGCGAGAAGAGGTATGGGGCATGACTAACCGTCGTATCCCAGAATTGATTGCTGCTCTATCCATATAGATGGATGAGATCACCCAAATATTTCGTAACAACAATAATAAGTATGTTGCATTTTTTTACCAAATATTTTTTTTTCAAAAACAATCATATATGAAATTTGTGCCTGGTATTTCCCTAACCCTTATTTTTTTATAACATGATTTAGTCAACATGAGAAAATGTTACATCTATTATATCACCAAATTATCATCTTGCAAAAATGGTAAATCCTACCATTCAAAACTACATAAACGAGGTAATTAGATAAACAAGGTATATATATATATATATATATATATATATATATATATATATATCTATGTATATATATATATATATCTATGTATATATCTATGTATATCTATGTATATATCTATGTATATCTATGTATATATCTATGTATATATATATATATATATCTATATATATCTATGTATATACATATATATATATATATATATTTATTTATTTATCTATATATCTATATATAGATACATATATATATATATATATATATATATATATATATATATATATATATATATATATATATATATATATATATATATATATATATATATATATATATATATATATATATATATATATATATATAGGAAAATTATATGCTACTACCGGGAGTAGCTACTCCCTCCCTATGCGCCCTCAATTCGATCGCTACTAATGCCAATGATTGTTACCGGGTCTAATGAATCGAATACTCCTGCCCGTTTTTATTTTTCTCGGTGGTCAACAGAAGGTTGTTTATCTTCTACAGTAGATCCAAAAATGGAACGAAGCCTCCCGAGTTTGTTGTAGATATGAAATTTGAAACTTGTGTTTGTTTATCCAAAGCGAGAAAGCAGGATATTTCTTCCGTCGTTATAGAAGAGCAGAACATTATCGATCTAAAATTGTTCTCTGCGTTTGGAGGGTTCATAACCCAACTGAAGTCAGATTTGTAGCCTCGCCGGCGGCTGTGTTGCAGATAACGGTGAAAGCCCTGGCATGGAGGATTCCAGTTCCAAGGTTTTCTATCATATTCATCTGTTATTTTTTCATCTTTTGGATTCTTTTCCTGATCTCGATTCCTTTCTTGATCGTTTCTGCTCCTAATTCGCTTTCTTTATGTTTTGCATTTGCAACAACTTTGCAGTCCTCACTACGCCAGATCCTCACACCTCTGACGGGATACCTGTGACGGGCAAACGAATTGGTCAGTAGTGACCATTACCTTTGACGGGTTATACGGGATGCCGTCACCGGTGAGGCATCTGGCCGCGGCCCGTCACAGGTATCCCCTCACCTGTGACGGGCCGAAAGAAAAACCCGTCAGAGGTATACCAGTGACGAGTTTTTCTTCCAACCCGTCACTGGTATCCCCTCACCTGTGACGGGCCGATACATTAGAAGCCGTCAGAGGTGATGGGCCGCCACCTTTGACGGCTTTCATTTCTGGCCCGTCACAGGTGAGCGGATACCAGTGACGGGCCGTTGAATAGAAGCCCGTCAAAGGTATGAGCAATACCTTTGACGGGCTTTTTTTATCTAACCCGTTTGAGGTGTGTTGGGTCTATAAATACCCCCAAACTGCCAACTGCTTTCCATCCCGACCATTGTACTGTTCACAAATCGGTTGGGAGGGCAAGGGGGGCGATTTTTTGCTAAAATTCAAGGTAAAAAACACATTATTCTCCATTCATTCTCAACATATCGATCATCATTTATTGTTCTTCGTATGTTGTTGATTTCAGATGGATCGTAGATGGATGTACTATGCGCATCGTTCGTCTACCGAGTATAGAGAGGGGGTCACTGAATTTGTCACATTTGCGGATAATGACAGAAAAAGTAGGATGAGCATGCACATGTTGTGCCCATGTAGGGACTGTAAGAATGAACAGATGATCGAAGACAAGGATGAAGTGCATGCTCATTTGATAATGAATGGATTCATGAAGAAATATACCTGCTGGACCAAGCATGGAGAGCAAGAGGCGCCTGATGTCGCAGCTGAAGAAGTGTTGGATCAGGATGTAGAGAACACCGCCGCAGCTCGAGAAGGCATGTTCGTACCTTCTCCTTTAGGTGGACAGACCATAGATTTGGACACTCAATGTCTATCTACAATGTTGCATGACATTGAAGACGCAGAGGACAACGACAGAGATTATGAGAAGTTTAGTAAGTTGGTGGAAGATTGCCAGATGCCGTTGTATGATGGATGCAAGTCGAAGCACAGCAAGTTGTCATGCGTGTTGGAACTCATGAAGCTTAAGGCTAGTAATGGCTGGTCGGACAAGAGTTTTACAGAACTCCTTGAGCTGTTAAAGGATCTGTTGCCAGAGGGGAACAATTTACCTCAGACGACATATGAAGCGAAGCAAGTATTATGTCCGTTGGGCCTGGAGGTCAGAAGAATTCATGCATGTCCGAACGACTGCATTTTGTATTACAAGGAATACGCTGACTTGGATGTCTGCCCTATCTGTGGGGCATCAAGATACAAACGAGCAAAGAGTGAAGGTGAAGGAAGTAAGTCAAAGAGGGGAGGCCCATCAAAAGTGGTGTGGTATCTCCCAATTGCGGAGCGCATGAAGAGAATGTTTGCGAACAAGGAACAAGCTAAGCTTGTGCGCTGGCATGCCGAAGAACGGAAAGTCGATACTATGCTGAGGCACCCAGCAGATTCAGTACAGTGGAGGACAATCGATAGGATTTACCAGGAATTCTCAAATGACCCAAGAAACATGCGTTTCGCAATGTGTACGGACGGCATTAATCCTTTTGGTGATTTGAGCAGTCGTCACAGTACATGGCCAGTTCTGCTTGTTAACTATAACCTTCCTCCCTGGTTGTATTTCAAAAGAAAGTACATTATGCTTGCCATGCTCATTCAAGGACCGAGACAACCTGGCAACGATATCGATGTGTTCCTTGAACCGATAATCGATGACTTCAAAAGGCTATGGAATGAGGGCACACGAACATGGGACGCATATGCACAAGAGTTTTTCAACCTCCATGCGATGCTGTTTTGTACCATCAACGATTATCCGGCCCTTGGCAACCTTTCTGGCCAAACTGTGAAAGGGAAATGGGCGTGTTCGGAGTGTATGGGGGAAACAAGAAGCAAATGGTTGAAGCATTCACACAAGACGGTCTACATGGGTCACAGGAGATTTCTCCCAAGGTATCACCCGTATAGGAATATGAGAAAGAATTTCAATGGACACAGAGATACAGCCGGACCCCCGACAGAGCTAACAGGGACAGAGGTGCACAACTTAGTGATGGGAATAACCAACGAGTTTGGAAAAAAGAGGAAAGTTGGAAAGCGAAAAGAGAAGAGCACATCGAAGGAAAAAACAGAGGAGCATGTGGAAAAACAAAAGACAAAAGAGAGGAGCATGTGGAAAAAAAGTCAATATTTTGGAGACTACCATACTGGAAGGATCTTGAAGTTCGCCACTGCATAGATTTGATGCATGTTGAGAAGAATGTATGCGAGAGTTTAATGGGATTACTGCTTAACCCAGGTACTACAAAGGATGGTCTCAACGCCCGACGAGATCTGGAAGATATAGGTGATCGGTCGGAGCTACATCCCATAACCACGGAATCCGGCAGGGTTTACCTTCCTCCAGCCTGCTACACTCTCTCGAAAGAAGAGAAGATTGATTTGCTAACATGTTTGAGTGGTATAAAGGTTCCATCTAGTTACTCATCAAGAATCAGTAGGCTCGTTTCACTGCAAGATCTTAAGTTGGTTGGAATGAAGTCGCATGATTGCCACGTTCTTATCACACAGCTGTTGCCCGTTGCAATAAGGAATATTTTGCCTCCTAAGGTGCGACACACGATCCAGCGGTTGTGTTCCTTCTTCCATGCAATCGGCCAGAAGATCATTGATCCCGAGGGACTAGATGAACTACAGGCAGAACTTGTGAGAACCCTATGTCATCTTGAGATGTACTTTCCTCCAACTTTCTTTGACATAATGGAACATCTTCCGGTGCACCTTGTGAGGCAAACAAAGTGCTGTGGTCCAGCATTCATGACGCAGATGTATCCTTGCGAAAGGTACCTGGGGATCCTTAAGGGTTATGTACGGAACCGTTCACACCCCGAGGGGAGTATCATCGAGAGTTACACCACCGAAGAGGCCATCGAATTTTGTGTGGACTACATGTCAGAAACATCTTCAATTGGATTACCACGATCTCATCACGAAGGGAGGCTTGACGGTGTTGGTACTGTTGGAAGAAAGACTATTAGGTTGGATCGGAAGGTGTACGATAAAGCTCATTTCACGGTACTACAGCATATGACTGAGGTGGTGCCGTACGTTGACGAACACCTTGCAGTTATCCGACAAGAGAACCCAGGCCGATCAGAGAGTTGGGTCAGGAATAAACACATGTCTTCTTTCAACGAGTGGCTGAAGAACCGAATTGCCAGGTTGCAGAATGTCACGCCCTGAAGTACCCCTCCCTTGCTCTAAATTCATAAAATAAATCGTCCGAAGAAATTGTTTAATTTAACCTAGAGAGAAACCCTAAATTAATAAATGCAAATAATAATCGGAATCGACATGTGGAATTTTTCTTGGATTCTACATGTCAAAATATGCTAACAGGATTTTTAGTGGAATTTTCAGAGCCTTGGAAATAATTTTAACCAATTAAAAATGAGCATGTGCAATATATAAATCCCTGGGAAAATCCTTTTTCCTTTCTTTTTTTTCTTTTCCCTCCTTTTTCCTTTTTCTTGGGCCCGGCCCATTTCCTCCCGCGCCGGCCCGCTCCTCCCTCCTCCCCGAAGTCCATCCCACCTCCCCTCTCCTCCCGGGCGCCGACAGGTGGGGCCCACCTGTCGGGCGTCCCTAACCTCCGGCAGCCGCCACCATCCGCCGCCGAAACCGCCGCCCACACCGCCGCTTCCTCCGCCTTCCGCGCCCCGGGCCACGTCGCCCACTTCCCCCGCGCGCCCCGCCCTCCCCGCGCCCACGCCCCACTCCCGCTCACCCCCGCGCCCGCGAGATGGCCGGGATTCAAATTTGAATCCCGCCTCTCTCTCTCTCTCCTCCTCCACCTCCTCCACCACTCCGGCGAAATTGCGCCGCTCCCGGCCACGACTCGCCGCCCCCCCTCCTATTTAAGCACGCCCGCACCTTCCTCTCTCTTTTTCCTTTCTCGGCCGAGCCCTCCCGAGCTCTCCATCACTCCCGCACCGCTACACCCGCCGCCGCCGCCTTTTCCACTCCTCCGGTCGCCGCTCGCCGCCGCTGGAGCAGCCGCCGAGCCAATCTGCCGCCGCCATTAGCTTCGCCGCCGCCAAAGCTACCCCGGCCGCCGCATCCCTAACCAATCTCGCCGCCGGAGCTTGCTTCTCCTCGCGCGCCAGTGAGTACCCCCATGGACGCCGCCTTCGACCGGCGAATCCGCTCGCCGTTAACCACCCCTCTCCCTCTGATCCTTCCCATTTTGTTCCCTAGGAGGTCCCGGAGATCGTTCGCCCGTCGCCATCGTCCTCCCGTCGCTCGTCGTCGTCGTTCGCCGTCGTCTCCACTCGCGCCGGCCAACCTCGGTGAAAAACTCCCCCTCCTCCCTCTTTCCCTCTCTCCCGTGTGCGTCGCCGTCCTCCGCGCGCGCACCGTCGTCTTCGGCCGCCGCCGCCGCTTTTCGCGCCGTCTGCCGTCGCCGTCCGCGCCGCCGGTTGCCGTCGCCGGCGACCGCGCGTGCCGCCGTCGCTCGCCATGCTTGGCCTGCCGGCTTTGAAGCCGAGCCGAGCCACCAGCTGCGCCCCTCCGGCCTTGTGCCACTGCCAGTGGGGCCCGCGTGCCGGGCGTCTCCTCCTCCCCTTGAGCCGCCGCTCGGTGGGGCCCGCTTGCCAGCCGCCCCTCTCCCTCCTTGAGTCACTGACCCGCGGGTCCCGCATGTCGGCGCCGCCCCACCCCTTGCTGACGTCAGCCCTGGGGCAATATTGCGCAATAAATTGATTAAGGTTTTTTCTTTTATAGTAAAAACACAGAGAATCTTCTAAAAATCATAACTAATTCATCCGAGCTCCGATTAAGTCCATTCAAGTCTCAGTAAATTCATAAAAATGTGTAGAATCCATTAAAAATGGCTTTGTTATCTGTTTCAGTAGTCTTATAGCATGTTTTGCTTGTGTGCTTTGTTTGTCGCGTAGATTTCGCCCGTTTCGTCGATTCGTGGTTTCTCGAAGACGTTGCTGTGGTTCCATCAGTGCGAGAGCAAGGCAAGTCATGCAATACAATTGATCATATTGTACCCAATTTACAAATGTCCCGCATTTCTATTAAATATTGCATTGTTTTACAATATCATGTGGGATGGGTCCTATTACTCAGCTATCTGTTGTTTCCCTTACGCCATTGTTAACTTGGGTATTAAAATGACTAGATGTTGGTTTAGGAGATGCTTAGCCATGCTTAGTTCAACTAGTGCACAAAGGGGGATCACATTAAAGCATAGACTTGATTATTAGCAATAGCTTTGGGTTAGTGCCACCGCTTTGGTGTTGGTTAATTAAAATACACTACACGGTGGGCTGTGGGTGCATGGTTTTGCTAGTCGTGCCCATGGCGATTAAGGACCGGTTCACGGGATGCCCTGGAAGAACTTATCGTACTTACCACAAGCCAGCGTGGGCAACGGCTGGGCTTGTAGTGTAGCTTTTCTCTAGCCGACGTCCCCAGGCGAGGGTGGGCGTGATGGAGTTGGGTTGGCCGGGGTGTCCGGTTGATCGGCTTCCGGATTCACCGCGGCACGAAAGGGGAGCTGCCCGTTGCCTGCTGGGGACGGGGGCGAACCCTAAGGTGTGGTGCGATCGGTTAGAGGGGGTTATGCGAAGGGTCCTGTCACGGCCTCTTTCCGGTATGTCGTGGTGGCATGTCGGCGCACGGGAACGTGTCGTGGGGCTGTGTCTTGTGGGTACAGTTGTACACCTCTGATCAGAGTAAAACTATTCGAATAGCCGTGCCCGCGGTTATGGGCGGTCGACCAGATTCACCGTGATTAGTTTCACCCTAGTTAGCTTTTGGAATTGGTTAGTTCAGGTGGTGGTTTGGGCCTGTTGCAACGTGGTGTAACGTTGGACAGTGATTGGTTAATATGGATTAATTACTACAACTGTTTTTACTGCTTTCAACTGCTGCTTTGAAATGCCGGCTTTATGCAAAAGAACCTTTAGCCTCCCTTGGATATATCTTGCATCATACCTCCTCTTCCGGTATGACTTGCTGAGTACAGTGGGTAGTACTCAGTCTTGCTCTCTTTTCCCCCACACCAGAGTCGAAGTCCTTCTCAGTTGAAGATGTCTCGAAGAGGTTGGTTTCGTCGCTGCCGTCAAGGATGCCTGTGGAATGGAGTCGCCCGCTGCAGGAGTCAAGCCTTCAGGCTTAGCTCGCTTTTATCTTTTTCCGCTGCATTTGTAATCTTTTATATTTTTGTAAGACGTGGATCTGTATGTCAACAATTGTCGTTTGTGTACCCTGGCTGGTCCTGGACAGGGATTTAATGCACATTCAGCTTAGAAATTCTGGTTTGAGAATTTCTGGTCGTGACACAGAACTTGTCTAGTGAAACACTTCAGTGGTTGTCACAGGGTCCTGAATGGAGTGCCACCACCTGGCAAGGATATGACATAAATGGATACACCTTTCACACGGTAAAGCAAGACAGCAAATGCACAGTGCAGAACAATGGGTTACGCATCGAGGCTGCTAGTGACGGTGGTCGTCGTGATCAATACTATGGTAAAGTTGAGCAAATATTGGAGCTAGATTACTTGAAGTTCAAAGTCCCGTTGTTTCGTTGTCGATGGGTCGATCTTCGCAATGTAAAAGTTGACAATGAAGGTTTCACCACTGTCAACTTGGCTAACAACGCGTACAAGGATGAACCGTTCGTTCTCGCCAAACAAGTTGTTCAAGTGTTCTACATAGTTGACCCGTGTAACAAGAAACTACATGTTGTTCGTGAAGGGAAAAGGAGAATTGTTGGATTGGACAACATTGCAGACGAGGATGATTACAACCAGCACGTCCACGGTATAGGTCAAGAAATACCTCTAGAAGAGGAGGAAGAAGAAGATGAAGTTCAATATGCACGTGTCGACCATGAGGAAGGATTATTTTTGTAATTTATGTACGTAGTTTATGTCTACATGTCTGTTATCTGTATGACTCTAATATGTTCGCAATGATCAATAGTATATTGCTTATGAAATAGTCAAATAAAATAATTAAGTAAAGCACCCACTAGAAGTGAAATAAAATAATTAAGCAAGTATAAGCATTGGAAATAAAATAATTAAAGTAGTATAATAATGAAGTGCAATTACTACTGTTAGTGAAATAAAATAATTAAGTATAAAAAAATAAAATAAAATTGCTCTAGGCAAACTCACCTGTGACGGGCTCTATCTGTAGGGCCGTCACAGGTGACCTCACCTGTGACGGCCTAGAGTGTTGGGCCCGTCACAGGTGGTCTTACCTGTGACGGCTCCACGGTTGGCGCCCGTCACAGGTGACCTCACCTGTGACGGCCACATAGTTGGCGCCCGTCACAGGTGAGTTTGACTAGGGTTGACCTAGGGTTGGACATCTTCTAGATCGATCCAGATCCGGCACCCACTCTCACTCACTCACTCTCTCGACCGCCGCCTCGCCTCTCTCTCCCTCGATCCAGACCCTCCTCGCCGCCGCCTCGACCTCTCCACCGCCCTCCTCGCCGCCGCCCTCGCCGCCATCTCCGCCCTCTCCGCCGCCCTCGCCGCCTCCTTCTCCACCGCCGCCTCCTCACTCACTCTCTCGACCGCCGCCGTCCTCTCCACCGCCATCTCCACCGTCGCCGACTCAACCTCTCCTCCGCCCTCTCCGCCGCCATCTCCGCTGCCCTCTCTGCCGCCATCTCCGCCGTCCTCTCCACCGCCATCTCCACCGTCGCCGCCTCAACCTCTCCTCCTCCCTCTCCGCCGCCATCTCCGCTGCCCTCTCTGCCGCCATCTCCGCCCTCTCCGCCGCCGCCTCCACCGCCGCCCTCGCCGCCGGTCGTCCTCTCCGCCGTCCGTCCATCGACTTCCCCGACCTCTCCGCCGCCGCCACCAGGATCCAGGACGACTACGGCCTGCGCCGCCGTCTCCAAGTACGCCGCTTCTCCAAGTATGCCGCCACCCTCCCCCATTCCTCCTTTTTTCCGATGGATGAATTGCATTGTTTAGATGAATGAAAAGTGATTTTTTGTTTCGATTATTGGTGCTGCTGTATAGATGAATTAAATGTGATTTGTTGTCTGTGGATGTTTTGGATGAATGTAGGGGCTAGATTTTATATACATGATTTTGGTGCAGTGAATCTTAGCATCAATAGAGGATCTTAGCATGAATTTTGCTGCAGTGGATGTTCTTTTCTTTATGGATAAGAACAGATTATCTACACTTATTGATTTATATACCCTTGTTGTCTATGAATAGTTGAATTGTTGTTTATATACATGATTTATATAAATTAGGGTTGCAACTGTTAGTTAAAACTTGAATGTGTAGCTAGTTTGCAACTTGGATGTGGATTTAAGTGCCATTTGGACATATAACCATTCATGGAGTGTGTACTGCTATATATGTTGTTTTGTTCCCTTTTGCTAGACCTATTGAATTTTGTGGATCATGTTTACATTTAGCTGAAAAAGGATGGATTGATAGATTGGCAATAGTGTTTCTAGCTAGGTAGGGTAGCTAGCTAGAAATAGTTTATTAAGCTAGCTAGTTAAGGGTTATCAAACCATCACAAAATACAAAATGCATGGGGAATTTTGGTGGTTTGGTCAGTGTAGTCCACGGACGGAACCGACCTACACACCAAAATTTTCAATGCATTTTGTTTTCTATAATTCTTTGATAATTAAGGACCTTGATTAGGTGTAGGGTTTGAAATCTAGTTACAAGGGAAGAATTGATAGATTGGCCGCAGATTTAATGTAGTTCCGAGGTTATCAAACCATCACAGAATACAAAATGCATGGGGAATTTTGGTGGATAGGCCAGTGTAGTCCATGGAAGGAACCGACCTAGACACCAAAATTCTCCATGCATTTTGTTTTCTGTCATAATTTGATGATTAAGGAACTTTGCAGATTATCTAAACTTGTTGATTTATATACCCTTTTTGTCTATGAATAGGACAATTGTATGAATTGTTGTTTATATACATGATTTATATACACTTGCTGCTGCTGCCACAATGATTGTGGGCTGTTTTATTATCTAGACTTGCTTGAATTGAATGGATGAATTGCTGTTTACATGAAGTTAGTAGTACTGTCTCCTTTTTTATCTACACCCCTGCTACTGCTGTTATTGTGGGCTACTTGTTAATACACCTGTTCCTTGTTTTATGTTGTTGCTGCCCCTGTAGAGTATCTTTGCCCCTGCTTCTGCTGCCCAATGTGTTCCTTGTTAAATGGCCAGTGATGAATTGCTCAATAAGAACAGATTATCTACACTTGTTCATTTTTTTGCCCCTACACTTGTTCACTTGTTCCTTATTAAATGGCCAGTGTAGAGTGGTTATATACCTCTACACTTGTTCTTTTTTTATGCATAAGAACAGATTTTGTGCACTTGCTCTTTTTTTATGCATAAGAACAGATTTTCTGCACTTGTTCATTTTTTTATCTACAATAATATATGCATGATTTATATACCACTGCTGTTGTTGCCCCTGTACTTCTTGTTAAATGGCCAAGGATGAATTGCTTAATAACATTCTATCTATACCTGTTCTTTTCTTTATGGATAAGAACAGATTATCTACACTTGTTGATTTATATACCCTTGCTGTCTATGTGAATTTCCCAATGCTGTTGCTGTTTATGTGAATTTCCACCCTGCTGTTGCTGTTTATGTGAATTTCCACCCTGCTGTTGCTGCCCCTGTGGCATATATACCCCTACTGCTGTTATATGGCCCTGCTACTGCTCTTATTGCTGCTATTATATGGCCATGCTGTTGCTACTGCTCTAATTTCCTGCACTTGCTCTTTTCTTTATGGATAAGAACAGATGAACTACACTTGTTCTATTTTATGGATAAGAACAGATGAACTACACTTGTTCTATTTTCTTTGGGTTGCTTTTTTCTCCTAGTAGCTGATTTCCTCTTTTTATCCCTTCATGCAAATGATTGTAATTGATGCATATTTCTCAGCAAAACTGAGGCCATATCTTTCATAGTATACCCCGTATTACATTGGATCTAATGCTATTTAGTCTAATGGTACGAAATTTATAATCTTTTTCGCGAAAGTTAAACCATGTCAACGCCCGGCGCAAACCCGCCCTCCCCAACACCTGCGAGGATCCAGGAAGAAGCAAACCCAGCCACAGAGGCAGTTGCCGAAGGTCATCCCGCGACAACGGCGGTCCAACAACCCGAAATTCATGGTAATTTATAGGATAAATTTTCACCACATGACCACATAAATTTTAGCTAGCACCCCTTAGCAAATATTGCCTTCTGTTTGTGCTGCAGAATTGCCGCATGAACAACATACGTCGATGTCGGGCGGGACAAGTGCAAGTAGGTCTAGTAGAAATCCGCGGTCACAAAATATATGGCCGACCACAGTGCAAGTTATAAGAGAGGTTGACGCTAGTGGTAGGCCCACGGCGCCCAGGACTGTCATTGGAAGATGGTCTAACTGCTGCGGGATAGCGGCACGTGAGAACTTCGGGATCCTCCATAAAGATATCGGGAAGGTCACAGAAGCCGAGAAAGAGCGAGCTTGGACGACAATGGAGAAATGGTTCACATTTCCAGCCGAAGCAAAGGATAGGCTCAAGCGGAAGGCATTCCAAAAGATGGGCAAAGCTTGGAAGAATTGGAAGTCGAAGCTCTTCACCGAGTTTGTCAACCCGCCCGGCAATCATACGCCGTTCGATGAATACCCTCAAATAACCGAAGCGGTGTGGGAGGAATTCTGCTCTCTCAAGACCACCCAAGAGTTTAGGGAATCAAGCGAGGCACATCGCCTACTGCAACAGCGGAATGAGCACCCGCATCGGCTGGGCACCGCAGGGTACATCGGCAAGGAGGCAATATGGGCCCAAGAAGATGCAGCCGCTGCAGCAGCGAATGTCCCTGCCCCGTTTTCAGACATCCCTGAACAAAGAGCTCGCAACTGGGCGCGGGCAAGGGGTAAGGTCAACCCGGACGGCTCTGTCACATTTGAGAACAAAAGTGATGCCGTCGTCTATCAGGAACTGGTGAGTTCACTACTTAACCTAACTAATTTCCGTTCGTATAAAGTACAAGTTCGTATAAACGACTATCTTCTTTTCTAGTTGGGCTTGGTTGCTGAACAAGCTTCACAAAGCGAGGTTGAGTCCGCGCCGAAGAGGCGCGAAGATGACATCCTCACAAAGGCGCTCGGAACCAAAGAACATCCTGGCCGAACTCGGGGAATTGGTAGCGATGTGCCCTGTAAGCATGGACTCCCTCAGTACAGATCCCAATACAGGAAACAGAAAGTCTCCAAGGAAGAGAGGGACGCTCGTTTGAAGGCCGAACTTAAGGTTGAGGTCATTCAAGAACTAGAAGCTAGCATGGATGCAAGGGTGGAAGAAAGGGTTAACAAGGTCCTCGCCGACATGAATATACCCCGAGTCACAACACCTGCTGTGCAACCAACTCCTCGTGTACAACACGACGCGAGTCCGTCACAGCATAGGAGTAGTTGTGCATCCACAGAGGTGCCGGCCCCTGGTCTCCCTATCGCACCACTAGCTGCAGTGGACCACATCGAGGTAATTGTTGTTATCCGATCCATATCTAATAAAAGACATGTACACATTCCAATATTAAATTCAAACTTTCACCTTATGCAGGGCGCAGCACAATGTGTCCTACTAGCGAGAGTCCACCCAACTTTCGCTCCTGAAGTCGCTGAGGGCATGGCTTTCAAGCCCTCGGTTACAGACAAGGTCCACGGCGTAGACCTGCTAGCTGGGTATGCCAAGGTGTCCATCGATACAGTAAAGGACACCTGGTCAGGCTATCTGCTGCCCGTGCCCCCAAATGATGAAATCATGACTTTGGGCGATGCGCGCAAGACGTTCATACAATGGGCCAAAGAAGACATAGTTGTGAAGATGACTCCTCGTCCAAGTCGACCGACGGAGCTTACACCTCCCAAGTCTAAGCTATCAATTGAGGCTCCCCGTGGACCGGCATTGTCAGTACCTCATTCTCCCGGTGGAGCTGATATGGACTTGGCAGATATAGCTCAAAGCTTGGCTCCAATAAAGACCACAAGAAAGGCCGATAGCTCCCCACCACTTGTCAAGGGCCAGAAGCGTGAACGCGGCAAGGGGAAGGTCGGGGAGTTGGCGCCGGAGCCAAAAAGGGGCAAGGCTGCGACGTCGATGCCGGTGAGCAAATCGGGGAAGGTCGTGAGGGCGCCAGCCCAATTTGAGCTAGGCATGCCATTGGTGGAGGACAATGTGTTAGCTGTGATGGGTATTGCTTGCCGAGAGCTACATAAGCAATACATGGAGCTAAGCAATGCCAAGCGGAAAATGAGGGAGTCATCCATAGTTGGACATCACGACCACCAGCCGTTCCTATCGTCGCCTGCCTATATAACTATAGGCTTTGATGACCTCTTCGACCTTTTCAGGATCCGGAAGTTGGACACTGGTCTTCTAAAATGCTACTCCTTGTAAGTGCATACCTTCTATACTTGTGATATGACTGGACTATATCTCCTAATTAAATTAGTTCTAATACGTACATATTTTAAGGTTGTGTTGGATCGAGAGTCGTCGCCATGGTAATCAGGTTGGGTTCCTTGATCCATCCATGGTGAATGAGGTTAATTTACGACAGAGCTTCACTGAGGTGGTTGACTATGTCAACCGGTGTTTATGGGCCCATCAAGACAAGGAGTACATTATGTGCGCACACAACCAAGAGTAAGAGGACAATACCCTTCGTGTATATTGTTTTTGAAGTTAAGGTTCTTAGTACTAACACTACATAACCACTGCGCAGGCGACATTGGATTCTCCTAGTCATCATACCTAAGTGGAGTAGGGTTACCTACCTTAACTCCAATAAGTCCAAAGATTATGATTTTAGTGAAATCACCAAGGCCTTAAATATGGCTTGGGGCCCATATGTGGAAAAGGGTGGTAGGCACAAGGAGGGCAAGAATGAACTTTATCATGACACCAAGTTTGCATGCGCACAACAGATCGGAGACCAATGTGGTTTCCACGTGTGCCACAACATGTCAACACTTCTAAGAGAGGTGAAAGATTTCGACCCTGAGGTTGTTGCTAATGGCGAATAAGCTCATTTCAATATCTACATTGCTATTCAAAACGTGCTAATTAACCTCTTATTTATTAAACAGAAAGGTAGAGCTGGCTTCAAGATCTCACCCATCAACCCCCCCGCTATCAGAGGCGAATTGTGCGCCTTTATTCTTGCAGAAATAATGAACAAGAAAGGACGTTTTCATGCCAAATAGACTCATGAATTTGGCTAGATAATTTATTGTGATGTAAAAAAGATGTTTTTATAATTTCTGGCGATGTAAAAAATTATGTTTTTATAGAGTGCAATGTAATTTACTTTCATATGTGCAATATTTATGGTACTTTACTAAATTGTCATCACATTTGATCAACTACGATTTATGTTGTACTATTCATCTGTTTTCTCCTTTTTTTTTTTCCTTATTGACAGGTTGTGCAGGTCGATGACATTATGGCTTTAATCCATTTGGTAAGTATATATGCGGTTCTATGAGCAACGACCGAAATTGTGGCTTTCAAGGGGTGTGAATTTGCTGTGCAAAATTGTTGCATTTGAACTGCATATATGTGTTGTTGGGGATCTGTGATGTTATATTGGGGGGGTGATGTATCTGTGATGGATCTGTGACTGGAATATATCTGTGATGTTTCTATTTTTCAGAGGGCATGGCTAGCAAATCCTGAGGCTAGCCAATATTTAGCATTTATTTTTTTTCTGGAATTAACTCATCAGTGACGGGTCGGAACAAAAATCCGTCAAAGGTAACATAACCTGTGACGGACTAGCAAGTAAGGCCCGTCAGAGGTGACCTACCTGTGACGGGCCTTTACTTTTAGGGCCGTCACAGGTAGATCACCTGTGACAGCTTCTAACTACGGAGACCACAACCTCTGACGGCCTTTATTTAAAGGGCCGTCAGAGATGAGTCACCTGTGACGGGTCTTAACTCGCCCTAGGCTAGCGGAGACCAACACCTCTGACGGCCTTCTAGTAACTTGCCCGTCAGAGATGGGTGTCACCTGTGACGGCCGGCCACCCGTCAAAGGTGACTGGACTCACCAGTGACCACTGATCACTGACCATGCGCGAAGCCGTCAAAGATGAGGGTTTGGACCCGTCACAGGTGACCTTGGCCAGTGTAGTGCCTGCAGCATGAACAAATGTATCAGGTGGTGGTGGCTCTAGTTCTGTTTTCACCAGAAACTATCATGCTGGTGTAAATGTAATTAGGCGATAAGAAATTAAGAAGTCATGTTCTTAATATAGATACATATATATATAGATACATATATATATATATATACATACATATATATACATACATATACATATATATACATATATATATATATACATACATATACATATATATCTATATATATATACATATATATATGTATACATATACATGTACATATGTATATATATGTACCTATATACATATGTATATATATGTATCTATATATATATATATATATATATATATATATATATATATATATATATAGTAAATTTGTTTGGTGCTCCATGGTGCCCGGGCACTATGGTTGAAATTTACTATATACCCAATTCAAAAGAGTATGAAAATTTTTCAAATATTTAGGTATTAACGTTAACTACTTTACTAACTAGTTCAAAGCAAGTTTGAACTGAATTCAAACTTGCTTTTGTTAGATTTTGATTCTAGGTATATAGCATCCAAACATATAATTAGTTAGGTATGTAATAATGGATTGTGAAATAAAGTTAAATTTGAGTTGTTTTGTTGCTAGGTATAGGTATGAATCGAATACTTATAACTAGGTATATACTCACAATTTGAAAATTTTGAAAAATTTGGACGAATTTGTGTATTTCATACCATGGTGCCCGGGCACCATGGTGTCCCATATGTATATGTATCTATGTATATATATATGTATCTATGTATATATATATATATGTATCTATGTATATATATGTATGTATGTATGTACTAGAAATAATGCCCGTGCGTTGCAACGGGAAAATCATGATCCAAGCTAGCATTTTGCGTTTCATACTTTTTAATGGATTTATTTGTGGTACCAGCGTTTTTTATTATAAAACATATTTTATTTGTATATATATATATAGGATAGGATGTACGGAACAATCTTGTGGTGTTTGGATATAATATGGGTGGTGTTCGGATTGGGATATAAGCAAAGTAGGCCTGAACTAATCTAGGAAGGGAGCTATTTGTGAGGGACTCAATGGAAAAATTGGTCGCTAGATATGGGTGGGAATCGGACGGTAAATTTGGGTGCTGTGGATGCAATCTAGGGAGGGAGCGATCTGAGAAAAAAAAAGAGTGCTAGGATGAAATATTTTTTTATCTAAACAAAAAAATTGGGAGTGATATGGACTCATGCACTCGGGGGCGGAATCGAAAAAAAAATCGTGCACAGGAAAATTAGGAGCGATCTAGATTCGTGCGCAATACGGATAGGGGTGGACAGGAAGCTCGTGGCTCGTTAGCTCGCTCGGCTCGTGACAGGCTCGGCTCGGCTCGGCTCGGCTCGTTTGAATTTCCTAACGAGCGGAGCTGGCATTTCAGCTCGTTAGAGATAACGAGCCAGCTCGAGCTGGCTCGCGAGCCGCTCGCGAGCCTTAACGAGCCAGAGCAGATGAGGCCCAGGCGCCTAGCCCAGCCCAACAGCCCATCACCCAGCCCATCACCTTGTGAAAACCCTAGAGTCAATCCCCTTCTGGCTTGTCCCCATCCTCAATCCCCACCCAAGCCACCGCCGGCCTCATGGCTGCCGCTCGCCCGTGCCTATCCTCCCCGGCACCGACGCCGCCGCCCCCGCCTCTCCTCCCCGGCGCCGACGCCGCTGGCCATGGACGCCGCCGCCCGCGCCGCTCCTTCCCGCCGCCGCCGCCACCGCCCGCGCCTCTCCTCCCCGGCGCCGACGCGGCCGGCCGTGGACGCCGCCGCTCGCGCCGCTCCTCCCCGGCGCTGACGCAACCAACCGTGGACGACGCCGCCCGCGCCGGTCCTCCCCGGCGCCGACACCGTCGTGGACGCCGCTGGCCGCGCCGCTCCTCCCCGGCGCCCCTCCTCGGCTCCTCCCCTTGTTCGCTTTCTCTCTTGTCCCCAAAGCTCACGAGCCTAACGAGCTGGCTCGAGCTTTCAAACGAGCCGAGCCGAGCTGGGTTTCTAGCTCGTTAGGATAACGAGCCGAGCCGAGCTAGCTCGTTATCCTAACGAGCCAGACCGAGCCGAGCCGAGCCGAGCCGAGCCAGCTCGACATCCACCCCTAAATACGGAGACGGAATCAAAAAAAAAAGATGTGCACTATAGGGGTGGCGTACGAAATCCACGGCAAAAACACTTTGAATTTTTATAATTGGTAATAAAGATAAATAATTATACATTATTTATATGGTGTTCCAATTCGGACATCCCGTCGAGTGTCAGGGATCAAACGTTACCGTGGCTTTCTGGTTTGGATGCGGTGTCGCAGGTGCGAGCGCTGGACCAGGGCACGGAGAAAAACTCAGCGTTTGTTGCCAGGAATCTCCACGATCAGGAGACTGGAAACGCATCCAGGAGACAACACAAACCCGATCCGGAGACTCTGGAGACGGACGAAAAATTTAGATGAAGTAATTACGGAAGCCTTGCGTATTTTTTTATTAGGTATAGATGTATGTATGTATCCAGTAGCCATCATAGTTTAGAGTTGGGCTTTACTTATATTATTTTTGTCATTGCAATTTCTCTGCTAGTTCAGTTTGTAAAACTCCAACTTTGATATCCTTATCATTCATCTACATATTCAGTTGCAATCTACTTTATTCCTGCTAGTGTTCCTCGATTCACTTGCCGAGATTAACCGGGTAATGCACGGTTGGTAACCAGAGTAGACGTAGTGCCGCGATTATAGGGTTCAAACCATGTTGATCGGAAATCAGATCATGTGTGTCAAGTTTTCGCTATATCGATAGCTACTTCCACATAATAGAAGTTCAGGACCCTAGTTTCTCATTAGTGATCCATCGCAACAATCTTTGTTTCTAACACTTTTTTTAAGTAAAATTCAAAAATCCTCATGTTTTTAGGTAAAAGTTGAAAACATAAGACACTTAATCCCGTGTATTATGGTTCTAAAGTTTAACAAACCCCACCTTATGCATTTCAGCACGAATTTGTTTAAATTCTAAATTTGTAACTATTAAGTTCACGACTTGGATTGATAATTTAAATCTTCACTACTTTAAAATATTGCTTAACATATGCTGAAATTAATCTAGATTTTAATAAAGGTGGGGTTTTGTAAATTATTTAGACCATAAAACAAGTGGTTTTGTGCCATATGTCGTAGTACTTGTGGTTTTCTACTAGTTAGACCATATAAACTGTGAGATTTTCCTTACTACGCAACTTCGCTCACAGGATTATTTCGGTTGATCACCAAAATTCAAAAATGTATTCAGGATACATTCAAAAAGTACTCTTTGTGACATAAGCTGAGAACAAGTGAATACCCCGATAATCCTAGAATATATAGTTGCCGCTTGCCAACATCGCAAAACATTATTATGGCCCTCAAAAATTTTACATCATGTCACATCGAATGTTTGAACACCTGCATGAAGTATTTAAAATAGGCTTAAAAAAACAAATTACCCAGATTGCGACTAATTTGCGAGACGAATCTTTTAAACCTAATTACCATGATTTGACAATGTGGTGCTACAGTAAATATTTGATAATGACGGATTAATTAGGCTTAATAAATTTGTCTCGCGGTTTACTGACGGATTCTATAATTAGTTTTTTTATTAGTGCCCGAACACCCTATGCGACGTGTATATATATATATATATGTATATATATATATATATGTATATATATATATATATATGTATATATATATATATATGTATATATATATATATGTATATATATATATATATATATATATATACTATTATAAAAATTGAAGATGTTTTGCCGGTAGTTTGGTACGTCATCCGTATTAGAGTCAATTTAATAATTTTATCTTTATCTTTATATATGCCAGTCTCTTACGTGAAACTTGCCCTCTCACACCAGGAAAATAAACATGCGACACAAGGTCCGATTCTGTTTCGTTCTCCCCTGAATGCATGTGATTGTATATTGTTTCCCGTGTATTCCCACGGAGGCTTCCAAATTTACATTGCTTTGATTGACTTGGACATTATTTGTTTGAAAAACAAATAACGTTATCACATCACACAAGGGCAATTGAATCTCTATCTATTATAAAAATTGAAGATGTTTTTATCGGTACTTTGATATGTCGTCCGTGTATGAGTCGATTTTTAAGTTGGTTCGCTCTTGGAAATACAAATCTGCATTTGAGTCGATTTTTAAGTTCATTCGCTTTTCATATACAGAAGGAGTCGTATAAAAAAACTCGCATGCTATACGAACGGATATCCAAGTGAATTTTCACAATGAATTTGATTTTAACTAAACAATATAACAATAATAAGATTAAAATAGTTTTCACCCGTTGCAACGCACGGACTTTTTTATAGTATATATATATATATATATATATACTAGAAAAAATGTCCGTGCGTTGCAACGGGTAAACTAAAATTATAACAATTATAAGATATTAGCTGATTAGGGTCCAGTTTTTCGTGTTATGAACACTTTAAGAAAATATATTCCTAAAGAAAGAAAGTTCATTTGCGCGCATAGCCTCTGAAGCGCCCGCGGCCCAGCTGTGCTACGGCCCGAGGATGGAAGTAATAAAAACTTTCATAATTTTTCAGTAATTTTAAGCAACTAAAATGGTACTAATGCTATTTTTGAAAATAGAAAATACTTAAAATATTTGCGGTTTAGAGATGTGATTTAAACTCGATGTAAAGATAAGGGACCTAAAGTGAACTTATTCCTTCCTGTGCGGATGGCGCGCATGCAGCCCGTGACGGCCCTACTTGGGATCAATCTGGGCCGTGCATTTGATGGACGGCTTGGATTGGTTCCAAATTTATAAAACCCTAACCCTAACCCCTCCCCTCTCCCCCTACCACGGGCCGCCGCGCCTCCCACCCTCCCCTCGCCTCTCCTCTCCCCACCGCGTGGCGCAGTGGCGCCGCTTCCTCTCCCCCACCGGCGCTCTCCCTTACCCCCACCGGCGCTCTTCCTCACCCCCACCGGCGCTCCCTTCCCTCTTCGACGGGGTGCCGCCGCCGCCCCCTCCTCTCAAGATCCGGTGGGTCGGCGGCTCCCGACGGCGCGGCAAGTCGGCGGCTCCATGGCGGCGCGGTTGATCTCCGGCGTAGCGGCGACGCGGCGGCTCCCTAGCGCAACGACGCGTCGACGGCTCCCCGGTGGCAGCGGCGGCTCAGGATCTAGCTCCCGAGCTCAGCACCTCCACGGCAGCGAGGCGGCGAGGTGGTGGTTCGACAAGGAGCAGCGGCGCCTCCGGCTCGACCTTCCCTCTCCTCTCCTCATCTTCTTGTGTTGATATTTTGTCTCGTTGATATTTTGTGATGATTCTGATTGGGATTTTATTTTTGTGTTGGATTGCGATGTGATGTTTTGGGATTTGGAGAAGCAAAGCGAGGGTTTGTGGGTGCTCGGCTGCTCCCCTTTTCTTTTCCACCTATGATCCGATTTTTTTCCGTCTCCGATCCGATTTTTTTCGCTTTTTTGCGCTGTTTCTAATTTGGGGCCGACGTACGAAAATCTCTGGCAAAAACATCTTAAACTTTTATAATAGATAAAGATATACATATATATACACATATATCTATAACTAATATAAATATTTGGATTTTTCCGGTCGTCACACCGGTTTTTCGTCCCGCTTCGTCGCCCCCCTCCCCCAAAATCCCCATCCGAATCCAATCAAACGCCGGAAATAAATCACAATCACAATCGGAGTTCAATCACACAAATCATGATGCATGTACACATATATATCCAAATAAAAATCAAAAATTAGATCGAAGGGGGTCGCCGCCGCCGCCATCGTTGCCGAACCACCGCCGTCGCCGTCGCCGTCGCTGTGGATCCGGTGGAGGGGAGAGCGCCGCCGCCGCCTCCCCTCCCGCTAGATCTGCCGGCGGCAGCGGCGGAGGGCGCTCTCCGGTGGTGGGGGAGAGCGCCTCTGCCGCCGTCGATGGTGGGGGAGGACTCCGCCGCCGCCGCCGCCGCTGCTCGCGGGAGGAGGGGCGCCGTCGCCGCCACTCGCGGGAGGTGGGGCGCCTCCCCTCCAGCTAGATCCGCCGCCGATGGTGGGGAGGGTGCCGCCGATGCCGCCGTGGGTGGTGGGAGCGCCGCCGCCGCCGTCGTCAGTGGTGGGGGAGGACTCCGCTGCCGCCGCCGCTCACGGGAGGAGGGGCGCCGTCGCCGCCGCTCACGGGGCGCCTCCCCTCCCGCTAGATCCGCCGCCGGTGGTAGGGGAGGATGCCGCCGTGGGTGGTGGGGGAGGGGCGTCGTCGCCGCCGCCGGGCGGCAAAGTGAGATGGGAGGGAGGGAAATGGGCTAGGGTTCGGCGGCTGAGAGGGAGGGGGTTTTGTTTCCCCACTATCGACGCTCGGCCGTCCGATCAAAACCCTAGAGATCGGACGGCCGGTGTCGTCCGGGCCGAAATCGGCCCAAGAGGGATCGAGAGTGAGGCCTCTTTTCCGGCCCAACCCCAGGTTGTGGCCTGGGGGAGGAAAAGTGTGCCCGCGCGTGCACAAAAGGCCGTGGGCCGACCGGCATGGGTCGGAAATAAGTCTATTTTTGGTCCCTTGGGCCGAAAAAAAAGAGAATAAGTTCATTTTTAGTGCTCATTTTTTCAAAAGCATTACAATTACTATTATAGTTATATTGAATATGTTTATTTCGAAGCAAACCTATAAGAAAGTATTTTCTTTCTTCTTCCAATTAAATAATTGTTAAATGATGTTTGTATTAATAAAATTAGCAATTAAGCTCTGAAAATTCCAATAAAATTTCAAAGAGCGTAACTAATTATGGAGAATTTAATAAAATTAAATTTAACCATGTCATTTTATTTAACCATGGAGAATGGAGAATTTTACTTGTAAATTTATTTAATTATACACATACCTACTTAAAAATACCAAATATTTCAACGAATTTGTATTTTAATTAATTGCATATTTTTCTGATATGTAAACTTCCCGGTGCAACGCACGATCACTTTTGCTAAACCAAACAACACTTTTAGTCAATATACACACTCTGTAATCACCCGGTGCAACGCACGGGCACTTTTGCCAGTGTGTATATATATATATATATATATATATATATATATATATATATATATATATATATATATATATATATATATGTATGTATGTATATATATAAAATATCCGATATGACACGGTAAAACTTTACACCTCCGAATCTAAACACCCCGTATGTGCCTCATCAAGCTACTTCCACATTGAATTTTATACGGATAAAATTAAAGTACTGTGTACGAGGCCATATTTTATTTTGCCAAAGTCAAGCTACAAGTCTATATAGAATATGCTTAACCAAGGTTGGACACGATCAAACCATTCGAATTATAAAAACTACGGTTGGCCATCTAATTAACGTTCCATTGCCGCTATTAATTAGCACAAAAAAAACCCAAAAATTTCAGTCGTCGCCGTTAGTATATATATAAGCACATATCAAGAAGATTCAAAATCTCATCTTCATATATAATCTGTAAATCTTTTGATCGCTTCCTGTCACAAACAACTATCTGACGACAAGTTTATGATGTTCTTCATGATATATCATCCGTGACTGTCATTCGTGATGCGATACAGATGACTTTTCATAACAGTGACCTTTGATATTCGTGATGGTACGCTATCCCGATACAAAAGAGGCTTACCGCCTATTACAGATGACCTATCTCGTGCTAGTGATAAATCTTAAATAATTAAGATTTCTTGCCGGCTTCATCTTACTTGTGCTTAAAACAATTCGTACGTGCACTCCACAAAGTGAGCCTTCCATAAATCCACCCTTACCATTTAATTAGGCACATATTCCTCCATCAATCAAGATCGAATTGATCTGCCATGGCATCCACCAAGCAAATTGATATCGAGTCCCAGAAGCCGGCGACCTCTCCGTCGGCCAGCGTTTCATCGGCAGCAGCTGCCACCGCGCAGCCAGCTTCTAGCTCGGCTGTACCCGTTTCAGTTGGCATAACCAACGGCCACGACGTGCAGCCAGAGACGCAGCCTCTGCTGCTGCCGACGGGCGGCGGTGGCGGCCCTGACGACGAGACAACGCGGCTGGAGCGGACCATCACGCGGGCGTTCCGGAGCACGGCGGAGCTCGCCAAGCACCTGCCCACGGGCGCGGTGCTCATCTTCGAGGTGCTGTCCCCAGTGTTCACCAACGGCGGCAAGTGCCAGGACATCAACCGCGTCATGACGGCGTGGCTGGTGGGGCTCTGCGCCGCGGCGTGCTTCTTCCTCTGCTTCACGGACAGCTTCCACGACGGGAAAGGGACTGTGCGGTACGTGGTGGCCACGCACGCCGGCCTGTGGGTCATCGACGGCACCGCGCCGCCGCCGCCGGACGTGGCCGCGACGTACCGCCTCAGGTTCATCGACATCTTCCACGCCGTGCTGTCCCTGATCGTCTTCCTGTCCGTCGCCATGTTCGACCACAACGTCGGCGCCTGCTTCTACCCGGTGATGTCCTACGACACGAGGCAGGTGCTCACCGACGTGCCGCTCGCCGGAGGGCTCGTCGGAACCATGCTGTTCGCGACGTTCCCGTCGACGCGGCACGGGATAGGGTTCCCGGTACACGTGGCTTAATAAGACCGACCCACGTGGATGTTTTCCTTTCCAGCAGCTGCCTCCTGTCTTGCGTGCTTTGCACCTCCTAGTTGTCTTGTAAAGTTGTACAATTGACGTATAAACTCTGTCCTGATTGAGATGGTCAACATGGCGTGGAATTGTGGATATTTTATGAGATAATCCATTGTATGCCACTGAGTTTGTCATAGGTCTACAATTTGCCACTGACTTTGTCACGTTCTATAATATGCCATCGATTTTTCCTTAACTTCTACGATTTACCACCGCCATCCGGTTAGTCTCCGTTAGTACTGTACACTTTCATCCAAATGACCAAAATACCCCTGAGACAAAAACTTTCAAATTTTGGATAAAAATTCTGAAATGTCAGACTTTAAGTTTTTGGACAAATTTTGAATGTTTACAATCTTATGTTTATAATATGGTATTTCGGAATTTTTGTCCACATTTTGGAAGTTTTATCCCAGGGGTATTTTGGTCATTTGGACAAAATTGTACAGTACTAACGGAGACTAACTGGACGGCGATGGTAAATCATAGAAGTTAAGTAAAAGTCGATGGTATATTATAGAACGTGACAAAGTCAGTGGCAAATCGTAGAGCTATGACAAACTCAGTGGCATATAATGGATTGTCTCATATTTTATATATAGGACAAGTTGCTTATTCGGATATGTAATGTTCATTTTATATTTTTAAGTTAGTTATGCAATTGTTGATGTAAACAAAAATTGTGATTAATTAATTAGTGAATTTCTTATATTTAATTGATTAATGAATGCTAGAACAAGTCGTACTGAAAACTCCTAGATGGCCCCTCACTTTCCTAGTGAAGATTTCTAAGGCATTCCCAACCCAAGACACTAGACATAATTTTCATAAATTCCACGTCATTAAAAAACTAGTACTAGACACTACTCTTTCAATGCAAACATCACTATTCCATACTTAATTTTTTTTGCTACTTATCTCACATGATGTCTTGGATGTTGTGTAGAAACCATGTCTCATGCAAGACATGGTTTCCTTCTCTTTCCTCATTTATTCACTTGCCACATCATTTTTCATCCTAGGTGGTCGCTTATTTAATACTATGGACACCATCCTAGTCATTGGGTTGGGAATGGCCTTAGAAACCCAATTAGGCTGCCTATGGGCTGTCAGCCACTCTCAAAGCAGGCCCAAGCAAGCAAAGGAGAGCACTATATAAGCAGCAAGAGTAGCACCACAAAAGGGAGATTTAATCAATTGGTGAGCTAGGGCTCATGATGACGACGGCGGCGGCGACCTTCCCACCTGTTTGCTAGCAACTTCTATCCCCTTTTCCTTTTTTGTTTCACCAAAACTACTGAAGTGTTGAAACATATATGGTTGTTGTTTGAATCGGAGCGAAGGGTTGTTAACAATTTGGTATGAGAGCTGTTGATACGTGTGATTTCTAGCATAGAGTTGATGCGGGAGTATTGCAGCGACGCCCCATGCAAGTGGTATTGGATTTGGGCAAGGGTGGTGCTCATGACACCTACACCCACAACCTATTCGATGGAATGCCTAGTGAACCTGACATGTCCAAGGAAGATCAGAGGATATCTGAACTCGTCCCCATCAATTCCATCATGAACAAAGAGGAGAAATGGCTCGACGAAGCTCTAGGTCTGATATCGGAGAAGTTTGAACAAATGGAGGCCAAGTGTAGGTGTGATGAGAAGATTGATCGAATTTAGAGAAGTTGGATCAGATTTTGGAGAAGTTGGACGAGATATAAGCGAATACGAACAGGTTCTTCGAGGAGATGAGTGCCTCCATCAAGGCGACCACCGCTGACTTTAATTCTACATCATTTTCAACACCCCCGACCTCGTCTCCTCTAGTGCCCCCCAAGTGTTTGACGGAATGCTTCAACAACAACATCACTAGGGTGGCGGCAAATTCAAGTCACATTGGTGAGGTAATTGCTCCAATAGCTGCCTAGGAGCTAGAAGACATAGAGGACAAGCACCAAGCTGCCTACATTTGTCACCATGGACCTCCCCAAGGTCATGCCCACCAATTGTTCGACGATAAGTTCCAGCTCCGACGCCAAGTCCAATCACACTGTGGCTATCGTGGTTACTTGTGTCACATCTGTCGTGTCATCAATGGAGTTGGTACCTACTGATGGCACCAATGGCGGCACCAACATCAACATCCCTGATAGTACCAAGGCGATGCTCGCCAATTGTTCGACGGTTGGCCCTGATGTTCGAGTGCAGACCACGCCAGGGTTACGTGCCAGACCATGATGGGCGTGACATACCAAGAAATTAAAATATGAAAATTAGTTATTTTGAAATCGTTAAAAAATAACTTCTGGAGTTGTTCCTTTTTGTGCATTTTTGCCAAGAAAAGAAAATCAAGATGTGGGGAAGTAATAAATCAGACATGGTCACGTAGAGACAATAAAGCATACGAGCACGTATGCTTGAGAGTAAAATATAATAGAAGATGTTTTTTTTATTAAATGTCCGAATGATAATTAAGGTCAAATATAAGGAGTGTGTAACTTAGAAAGAATGCCATGACACTTTTAAATATCATCAACAAAACCTAAAGAGTTGGTGTGACTGATTAAATCCTACCCACACAAGAAATATGGGACATCAAATAAAATTTAAGCTATTGAACCTGGTTACAGTAAATAAATCCCATCAAATGGCTTGCAAATTTTTGAACCATGTAAGCTGAAGAGCAAGCCATGCGCAAGCATAAAAGCTAGTATGTTGAAGTGTAGGCCGTGTGTTAAGGCAAATTGAGCGAACTAATTAAACACGAGCTAGCACGGCCTGCCTAGATCTTAGTACCGCGAAATCCAAGCATTTCAAGGTGTAATCTCTTGTGCTGACTGCTAAGGAATAGAGTGTGCCCCTATTGTTTGCATGTTTATTTTGGCTTGTGTTGGGATTTTATATGCATCCATAATTGCAATCATATGCCTTACAATGAATTATGGAATTATCTTTACTAATCTGTGTGTCTAAACCTTCCAGTAAACGCAACACATATACTAAGCATCATAGATCGATAGCTCTCAGTTAGATTAATAGCCCAAACAAACCCATCAAATTTAAATTAATTCAAAATCATCATTGGCTAAACCGATACATCCCTAAGATAGTAAATTAACCAATTGAACAGAAGCATATACATTATATAATTTATTAAAACACTAGTTTATTTATCATGAAGTACTATAAATTTCCCAGAATTTATTCAGTCAGTTTATCCCCTCTAAAAATTCAATAAACCTTCAGCAAGAGCCCTTTTGTTTGAATTTCTGGGAGCAAACCATTTCGAAATTAGGAGTGTTATCTTGAAAAATGGAATCTATGCACCACAGCCTACCTCCACAAAAATCACCATAATGTTTACCCTTATTTATCTTGGTGAAATCGATTTTCAAAGAGAGGGAGAGGGAAAAATCCTGGAATTTGACTAAATCTTGTGTTCACTGGCCTATCTACCCACCCTTCCTCTGTTCGTGGGCCCTGCAAGCACTGACCCCACTTGTCATCCATAGTAGAACCCCAGGAGATGCCCAACCCATCCCCTTTCCTCTTCTACACACATTGCCCTCTTGGGCAATTCGTCGAACACATAGCATGCTATGTCTTCTGAAGAAGAAAACGAGCGCCCCGGTCTTCAATTTGTCCCAGACCTGGTTCCACCCTGCATTCTCGACTAAACCTCGCACCCTTTCCATCCTGGACCAGCCCATGGCCGCCAGCCTAACCCCTCGCGTTACACGGTATGACAAGAAACGCGGGTACGGCTCCGCCTCTAGTCGACGAAGACGTTCTAACCAAATCCGTCCACCCCGACACGATCTATTGCCATCAAACCTTCTCTGGAAAGCCAGAGAACCTTGCTGACACAACGGCATCGCCCAGCCGTCTGGTTCCATCGCTGCATGGCTCAAGGATGCAAGACTGAACCCATCCCGTGAACTCGAAGCGTAGGCATCAACCAGACCTCCTCGGCTCCTCCCATAAGCCTACCACCGCGCCAATGACTTCCCCTAGCTCGCCTCATTGCGTTCCAGTCAAACCTGAGGAGGGAACACCTCTGGATCGTCCGGAACGCGAGGGTCGTTCTCGGCACCGGCAAGCACACGGTGTTGCCATCGTCGTCTCGGTGAGTTTCCATCCAAACCAAGCACGTCACCCTTCTCCCTGCGTCTCACTGACTCCGTTTTCCCCATCAGATACAACAAGGAACCGACCGAACATCGCTGCGTCATCTCGGTGTCGCTGTCTTTCACGCTGGCTCAGAGCACGGCCGCCGGATCACGCAGCCGTTCCCGCCGCCTCTAGGCAAATCTGGATGAGCCGCTGTGCCACTAGCTTCGCCTCATCATCCTCTCCGAAATGCCCCAAGAATCCCTATGAATGGTGCATCGAGGAGGGAGATCGACCACCGTCATGTCCGACTCCGACCTAGCGCCTCCGTCGTCGATTCCCGTTCAACCGGTGAGCCATTGGTCAATTTCTTGCAGTAGTAGCAACCTGGGATTGTGTTGTACATGTTGCATGTAATGATTTCGACATACATTCTGTAGATCCAGCCATCGTTGTGTCACCGTCGCCACCGATCTACTCTACCGCTATCGGCGCTGTCCAACCTCTCTGGAGCTCGTCCACCCTTGGTTGACCTCTTGGTAAGCTTCCTGTGAGCATCAGGGGGCTCTTGCATATCTCTATTTGCTCGAATCGTGAACGCATTGCCACATGCATGTGCAATCCTTGAGTAGCCCAGCTGCCGACGAGTTCCCGGCCATCTCCGGCCACCACCTGCTGATATGAATAGAGAAGCGGAATCACAAATACCTTATCTGCATTTTCTCTTTTAACCCCATCCCCATTCGGTCTGCCGTTTGACGCAGGCGAGCTCGAGATCGAGCTCAGCCATGGCTCTGCTCTGTCTCTGCACGTTTGGAGAAGAAGACATGACCTCTTTGTAATAAAAATAAAAACTCATGGTTCGAGTTGCAAAAGTACTGTTCAAAAGGGAAATGTGGAAAATAGAAAAATAGGCAAACTTCAAAAATGCATAACTAATTCATCTTAATTCATTTTCGAGTGAGTCAAATTTTTTAGGTCTATAATAATATTGTCCTTAATATTGTAAGGTCAAATTTTGCAAAACCTAGCGCACGCCATGCCAGTTTAAACAGAGAAGTATTAGTTACGTCGTTGACCGCATATAAAACTTTGACCGTTAATATTTGTCACATGCTTAATCGAAAAATTAAAATTCTTTCACCTAAATCCATCTAAAATGAAGTCCTGTCTACTATACCTGTACCATGCATGTTTGAGCATATTTTATTTTTGGTGTTTATTTGGATTACGTTTAAAATTGAATAGATGGTGTATTTGTGGATTCGTTCATGATGTGAGCAGGATCAAATAAGTATTATGTGACAACAAATCAAGGCAACCCCTATTACAATTTCTCCTTCGATCATGTTGAATCCTATATGTTGCAAATGCTTTGTTATTTTTAAATTGCATGAGATGTTTTAAACTTGGGTTATAGTAGAACGACTCCTACTTGTTGCATTGCCTACCTTTCTTATCGATTACCCTTGCTGTTGATACACCTAGGATAGGTTGTGGTGTTGTCTAAGCACCAATGTGGGTATATTCGAGCTAATAAAGCTACTTGTTTAGGCATGCTTAGAAAATTTACAATGGTTACAAATACATGGTATTCACTCTTCAAACTCGGAATATTTGGAAATATTGTTCAGATGGGTTGCCTCTGTTATTTGTGAAAAAATGTGACATCCCAGCCCAGGGCTTAATAGGATTAATAGAATCAACAAGTTGCAACTTCTTTTCCGGAAGCTAATCTCCAAAGAACTCCGAGGTTAAGCGTGCTTGGCCTGGAGCAATTTGGAGATGGGTGACTGACCGGGAAATTCTTCCCGGGTGCGCACGAGTAAGGACAAAGTGTGCAGAAAAGACATGTGTTGGTCTGTGAGGGGACAAAGTGTGCAGAAAAGACATGTGTTGGTCTGTGAGGGCAGTCTATGACCTATGAAAGCTATTAGGTGTAAGCGGGCCCGGCCTGGGGGAAGGCGGGACGTTACAAAGTGGTATCAGAGCCGACCCTCGCGGTTTCACGGGCTGGTGTGGACCCGGAGTGGTCACACAGCATGGCACATGCGCTGGCACTGGACACATGGACGTGGCCAAGAGGGGACGTTCCTGGCCTGGGGTTGATCGATGGGGGCGTCGATCTCTCTAAAGGGGTGAGGGTGTGACATCCCAGCCTAGGGCTTAATAGGATTAATAGAATACCCATATCAACAAATTGTAACTTCTTTTCCGGAAGCTAATCTCCAAAGAACTCCGAGGTTAAGCATGGTTGGCCTGGAGCAATTTGGGGATGGGTGACCGACCGGGAAATCCTTCCCAGGTGCGCACGAGTGAGGACAAAGTGTGCAGAAAAGACATGTGTTGGTCTGTGAGGGCTTTCTATGACCTATGAAAGCTATCAGGTGTAAGCGGGCCCGGTGTCACGCCGTAAAAATCGACTAAATTAAAAATGCATATTTTAAATCATTTTTAGAAATTATTTTAAAAGCCTACAAGCTAAACCCTAATTTTCTAGGAAAATTTTCAACATAAAAATGAGCTAGATAAAATTTTATTAAATACTATACTTGCTCTTCTATTTTCTAGATTTTTCTGGGAATTATTTGAGCAAGGGAAGTATTTTTAATAATTGAAACAACATTTCACAAATTGTTTTTATTTAAAAAAGTTCAAAAACCCCTCCCTAAGCCGTTGGGCCGAATTCGGCCCAACATCTCTCTCTTTCCCGCGCGGCCGAACCGGCCCAAGCCGGCCCAGCCGAGCCGCCCGCCTCTCCTCCCCTCAGCCGCCGACAGGTGGGCCCCACCTGTCGGGTGCTTCCCCTACCTCCGGCCGGCCGCCCTAGCCGAGTCCGAGCCCGAGCCGCCTCCTTCTCCTCTCAAATCCGCTCCAATCCGACCCCGATTCCTCCGGGTTTTTGAGGGGTTTTGTTCCTCTCGTTCTCCTCTACCTTTCCTCTCAAGAAACGGAGCAATTCGTTGAGTATTCTCTCCGAATCGAGTTCGTTTTGAGTTTATCCCTAAAAACCGAGTTTGGATTTTTCCCGAGTCGATTCCTCTCGTTTGGAGTTCGATCTCTTCAATCCAAGCTTATATAAAGCTTCCCCTCGTCGCCCTCTTTCGTTTGCCCCATCTCCCGTCCTCTCCCGTGCACCGTAGCGCCGCCGCCGCGTCGTTTTAGTCGCCGCCGCCGCCGGCCATCCTTCGGCCACATCGCGCCGCCGCGTCCGCCGTCGCCGCTGCTTGCCGCCGCCGCCGTTAGGTGCGCACGGAGGTGAGGAAGCTCGGCCGCCCGTCCTTCTTCGCCGCCGGCCGCCGTAGCTCGCCGTCGTCGGTGAGGTCCAAGCCGCCGCCGCCTCCTCTCGTCGCCGGCCGTCATCGTGCGTCGTTTGACGTTGTGGTGAGTACCGTTGGGTTCGCCTCGTCGTCCTCTACGCGTAGGTGTCCTCTAATCGCCCGGCCGATCACCCTAGCTCCGGCGAGCTTGCAACCCTAATCGGCCGGCCGTGGGTGACGTCATGCTGACGTCATCATCCTTTTCTTTTTCCCGATTTTCTAATAGATTAAAACTTTGGAAAATCATAACTAAATAACCGTAGATCCGTTTCAGGTGGTTCAAGTTGCTAAATTTTTCTAAAATCAAGATCTACATTAAAAATATCCACACGTACTGTTTATGCTTGTTTTTGTATTGTTTTGTTGATTTTGTTTAATTGCTTTAGTTTCCGACGTTCCGGAGGAGAGCGTTTCCGTTGAGGAAGGTTCCGAAGCGTTTGCGGAAGCCCAAGGCAAGTCACACAGATCCCAAACAACCCTTTGAGCATGTTGGACCCGTTTAAAGCTATTGTTTTATTTCAACTATGCATTGTTTTCGAATGTCATCGGGTGGTGAACCTTTCCCGTTAATTTATGGCCGAAGATGACTTTATTTTCCTATGGGTTATAATTTGATTAGCATGAACCTTATATATTGGGTTGGTTCAGCTAAATGCTATATGTAAGTTTGCTTAGCCATGCTTAGAAACATTAGCTAACTAAAGGGGTTTAATTATAAACTATGTTATATTATTATTTTAATGATGGTTACATTAAATGGTAGCTCACGATGGTGAATCGTGTGATGTTAATTAATTAATAATTAAAACCTGGTTAAGGTGGGTTGTGAGCATATGGTTTTGATGGTTGTGCTCATGACAATTAAGGACCGGTTCGCGAGCTACTGTTGTGAAACATTTATCGTGCCAACCACAAGCCAGCGTGGGCAACGGCTTTATCTTTTGTATAGCGTGATTCATTTTAGTGCGCCAGACTGAGAAGTGGCGAGAAGTCCACGGGGGTCGCTGGGGAGTCCATGCCTTGTTTATAAGGGGGTGATTATGATCCAGGAAAGGTGCGCTGTAATGGGTTATGTTGTGCAAGGGGTATTGTCACAACTCCTTTCCGAGATACCGTGGTGGTATTGAGGCACATGGTGACATGATGTGGGGTTGTGTCTTGTGGGTACAGTGGTACACCTCTGATCAGAGTTTAAACTATTCGAATAGCCGTACCCGCGGTTATGGGTGAGTTGAGCAATGTTTTTCGTGATTAGTCTCACACTACTCATCAATGTTAATAAGGTGATAATTAATTTGACTCCTGGTTTGGAATGGATAATTCCTGGTTTGGAGGTTTAATTTGTTCAACTGGGGTTGGTTGTTCAAATATGGTTGGGCCTATGCAACACGGGTGTGTTGTATGGTGTTATTTAATATTGATTAATTATTCAACCGTTTTTACCATTCTCTTAAATATTTATTAAATGCTGTTTCTGCAAATGAGCTATATTATGCCATCCTTTGTTATCCTATGCACTTGCATATTTGCTGTGTGGCTTGTTGAGTATGTCATATGCTCATTCTTGCAATATTCGTTCATCAGAAGAGGAGTATCTCAGTGAAGGTGATGATCTGGAGGATTAGGCTTGTTCTTGGTTAAGATGCCTGTGGAGTGGAGTCGCCGTAGCTGTTCCGTAGTTTGTTATCGTTTTATTTTTCTGCTGCGTAGAATGTTATTCTTTGAGAGGAACTATCTACCACTGTAATCTTTTATTATTTGCGAATATTAAATAGTCATTTATTTGTACTCTATTATTAATTTGTCATTGTGTGCCTCGGTTGATTCCTGGACGAGGGTTTAACACACATGTAAGCGTTTGGAATTTTGGATAGAAATTCCGGGCGTGACACCCGGCCTGGGAAAGGCGGGACGTTACAAAAAGGAAAACTGAAAATGATGATTTTAGACTGGGTTGCATATCGATAGGGGGAGTGCTTGCCCTAGTCAATTAAGGACAAAACTTTGTGTCACCATCTAAGTATACCGTGCAAACACATGTGCTAGGAATGGGACGGCCTTGGCTTTTTAAGTTGTTTAATGTCTAACCTTGCATTGGGAGGCCATAGTAGTATGAGCTAGTCGGAATGATGGTTTATAGGAGCTACCTAATGCGGTTGTGCCTAGGCGTCTAAATGTGTCCAATATAATGGTTAAGTGCCTCGTGGGGGAACGGATGTGTTCGCTGCCACGGCGCTAGGGATGGCGAGGGTCCCCCGACCTAGCGGCACTTGGGTTGCTCCTAGTGTGGATAAACACTTGCCGTGCTCATGCAAGGTTAGGCATTAGGCAATGTAGCAGCTTTGTCATGACCTCTAGACCGCATTCAATGTGTTTATATCATGTGGGTAAAGTTGTACAAACTCTACAGAGTCTAAAACTAATCGATTAGCCGTGCTCACGGTCATCAGCGGCTTGGTGAAGTGTCATGAGTATAGTTTTATGGCTTTCAATTGTTTGGTGAAACCGGGTATGGTGGGAAATGGTGATTTTGTCCGGTGTGGGCTGAGAATGAGACATGTTGCTTGCTGCCTTGGAAGGCATAAAAATGATATTACTATGATGATTATGATGCTATTATATTACTACTATGATGCTCTACTTACATGCTTATTGTTTTACAAATTTCATTGCAACTTACTATCATTTACAATTGCGAATCAAAATTTGCTTTATGCTGAAAATGAACCAAAAATATAACCCTCTTTGATCTCAGCTTGCAAGTACTTTTAAGCTTCCCAAGGTTTGGGTAGGGTTTGCCAATACGTATGTATTGACCCACCTCTTTTTGTTGTTTTTAGTCTTGCTTGCAGGATGTGAGTGTTTCCGCCGGGTACCGGAGTTTCAAGGATGGTTCTTTCTAGGGTGATTCCTACTCGGTTGCCTATGTGGTTTGGTAGATGGGCACACCGATGAACATATATAATTGCTATTCTCTCCGCTGCGTTTTAACTCTTTTTATTTGGCCGTTTGGCCCAAAGTGATGTATGTCATCCGTTTGAGCTAAGTTATGTAAGCCTTCTATCCATATGTATGTATTTTCTTGTATGGATGTGATGACAAGATTGTGAATGTGTGTGCTAGCTATTGATCGTGGGACTAGCACGGTTCACGCCTGAGGAGGAACCGGGATTCAAGTCCCCGGGTTTTCCAGCTTCTCACAATGGGTGTTCCTGAGGGTGTTCTAGTACCTGATGCATCATCCGAAGTCTCCTCGCTATGGTTGATCACAGAAATGAACCTTATCAAGTTGATGCCCACTGAGTGTTTGATGAAATGCCTCAAAGGTGACAACAAGTTGCTGGTGGGGCATCCCAAGAGAAACCCTTGGTCACCTCCCTAGTCAGGTGGTATGGTTAGAGGAGGGGAGGTATGGCATATTCCATGATATGTACTCGATTCCTTTTGGACAAGTGTAGGTTTGATGCCACCATGGCCACCACCGATTCGACTTGAGCAATGCAAGTCCTAGGAAATTAGAGTGGCTATTAGTCTATTTGTTTGGAAGAAACAACAGGATTTGGTTAGTTACATGACCTGCACCATCTTTGGAATTTCTAGAATGCATGAGCTTGCTATCAGCAAAAGATTCTTTGTGTTGAATGCTTCAAATGCTAATATTGGATATTGGCCCATGAGGTACTGGTAGTGCATGCTTCCCCCTATTAGGCACTTTGGAATTTATGAACTGCAGGGGTTCTCAATTTACAAGATAAGGCAACAACTTCGGTTAGGGAGGGTGTGTTCCACTGAGACAAAGATGAAGATGCTAATTTATTGGGGTCATATGCAGTACATTAGTGAATGGATTATGATGCCAACCATAAAGAACCTGCATGAGCTTGGTCATTGTTATCACTATCTGTTTCAATTTAAATTGTTTGAGTTGAAGGCGGGCAAGCAAATCTTTAGTGTGTTCGGCTGCCCTATTTCAGCTGTGACACAGCCATATTACACAGTAATTTGTGTCACTGCAAGCAGCTGTGTGGCTGCGTTGCAGCGGCTGCAACATGCAGCCGAACACACCCCATATATATGGTGATGCATGAATTAGAGATTGTCTTGTTGGTGTTAATAACTCAAGATCCAAATGATGATAAGAAAGATGAATTGTTACAGTCAGCTAAACATCCATTCATCTCCTATATGATGGCTGATGCCAACCATAAAGAACCTATATGAGCTCGGTCATTGTTATCACTATCTGTTTCAATTTAAATTGCTTGAGCTGAAGGCGGGCAAGCAAATCATATTTATGGTGAGAGTAAAATACACGGCCGGTCCTTAAAGTTGAGCGCGGTTGAGCGCGGGTGTCACTTAGGTCCATAATCTTATAAATTGCACATCTACGTTCACCATCTTGTTTAAATGACTCATTGAGGTCCAAAGGACCTCTGACCGAATTGACTGGCTTACGTGGCGGTACAGCGTGGCAAGATACTCTCTCTCTCTCACGGGCGCAGGTCGGCAAGTGTGCACGGCGAGGCGTCAGTGGCGAGCGGCGAACGGCGACGCGGAAGGGCGGGCGGCTGACAGCGGCGCACGGGGACGGCCCCGCTGCCCTCCCACGTGGCGTCGCCGACTCGGCCCTTCCGCTCCGAGGCTCCGAGATTCCATCGCTGCCACCACGCCCGAGCTCGTCGTTGTCGTCTTCAACCTGGGGTTGCGGAGGATGGCGTTGGCGGCGGGCGACGAGAGAGGAGGCGTCGGTGGCGGGCGGCGAGAGAGGAGGTGTCGGTGGCGGGCGGCGAGAGAGGAGGCGTCAGTGGCAGGGAGATCCGGTGGCCGCCGTCAGCGCCGGCGACGTGCGCCGGGTGTTGCGCCTCTCCGCCACACCTACCTCGTCGACGCTTCCGCCTCTCCGCCATGGCCGCCGCCGTGCGCGCCGACTGCTAGCCCGCACCCACACGCTGCTACCCGCCTTTGCCTCCGCCTTCGCTGTTGGTTGCACGAGCGAGCCCCGCCTCCCCCACCGGCCGCTCGCGCTACCTCCTCCTATGCTCTGCCGACGGCCGCTCGAGCAACCTCCGCCTCCGCCGCCGCCGCCAGCGCCCGAGCGTCGTCCTCGTCGTCATCCTCCACTCCTCCGTCGCCATTCTCAATGCCGCCGTGCTGGTGAGCTGGTGAGGGGCGGCGCGGCAGCAGGATCCCGATGCCGCCGCGATGTTACGGATCCCGGTGTCTCCGCGATGCCGCCGTCCCCCGCTCGCCCCCGTGAGCTTGCCCACCACTGCTCTACCGCCACCGCGCTTGCCCGCAGCCGTGGTGCGTGACGAGGAGGGGGGTGGCCGGTGGCGAATGCGCGCCGAGAGGGAGGAGGCGGAGAGGCGTTTTGCTACTGGCGCTCGCGGCGCCGTCGGTAGCGGTGGTGGTCCGACATGAGTACGGCAAAGGATTTGGGGATTTTTGTGCTGTCCATGGCGCTACTATGCGGAGGGGCTTGTTTGCAAAATTGGTGCTTGTGTGGCGTGCCACGTCGGCGGTCAGAGCTGGTCAAGTGGGGTTTGGACCTCAATAAGTCACTAAAACAAGATGGTGGATCTAGATGTACAATTTACAAGATTATGGACCTAAGTGACACCCGCGCTCAACTTTAAGGACCGGCCATGTATTTTACTCTTTATGGTGATGTATGAATTAGAGATTGTCTTGTTGGTGTTAATAACTCAAGATCCAAGTGATGATAAGAAAGATGACTTGTTACACTCAGCTAAACATCCATTCATCTCCTATATGATGGCACAATACTTTGAGAGTATTGAACAAAGGCGTGTTAGTGTTGGGAACAGCTTGGATATCAACATTTTTCAAGATACTTGGGGCTGCAAGGATAGAATTCAAATTATACTAAAAGATGATACTGACAAGTGGAGAATGCAAGGGATCAAGCCAAATACAATCAAGAATATAATTTCAGCATGGAGGAATGTTTTCATTCCAACCATCAAATAATTCTTGGAAATTGACAAGCAGTTCTGCAATTACAAATCAAATCATTCCTGTTGCTATGCCAATTATGCCTGGAAAGCTGAAAGTTAGAGGCAATATATGATCACTATGGAGGGATAAAAGAAACTAAGCTGCAGTGGAAATTTTTCTTTATAAGGAAGAGCAATAGTGATAAGGATGACTTGAGCATTTTGATCTTCCAAAAGCTACAAGTGCGATCGGACCCAGGCGGTTGGCATTTTCATAATTTTACCTGCCATCGACTTGCAAACAAGTCGAATTTTAAGGAGAAGAGATTGTTAGGAACCCAATTGTGCTGCCAGTGGGCTGTCACCACTCTCAAAGCTAGGCTCAAGCAAGCAAAGGGAAAGCACTATATGTCACGCCCGGAAATTCACCAGTAATTTCCGAACTAATTTGTGCATAAAATCCTCGTACAGGAATCACCCGAGGTACAGAAACTGACAATTTAATATACAAATTCATTATAATAATATCGTTACATACCTACAAAAGAAAAGAAAAACTGTAGCGAAATTACGGTCTAGCGAAGCTCCGGCTTCACTCCCACAGGCAGCTCAACTGGGGTATAAGCCAAACGTCTTCTCCTTCTGGATCCTTTTTCTTCAACTGAGGTTTGATTGATAACTGCGGTTTGATTGATTATTGCAAAGTAAGTACATAGAATACTCCACAAGCCACACAACAAATTTGCACGTGCACAAGGATACCAAAGGATGGCATAACATAGGCTCATTTGCAAAAGCAGCATTAGCAAACATTTAGGAGTAGTAAAACAGTAGAGTAATTAATCATCAATATTAATCAACACTGAACAGCACACATATACTGCACAGGCCCAACCATCCTGAACAACCATACCCGGTTGTACAGATCTAACTCCAAACCAGGAGCTAAGCAAATTATTACCAGTTATAGCATCAATAATTATTGTGAGAGGTGTGAGACTAATCACGAAACACATTGCTCAACCTGCCCATGATCGCGGGCACGGCTATTCGAATTGTTTTACTCTAGCCAGAGTTGTACCACTGTACCCACAAAACACAGCTCCACGACATGTCACCATGCGCCTCAACACCACCACGGTACCTCGGAAAGGAACTGTGACAGAACCTCTCGCACAACACAACTCACCACAGTGCACCATTCCTGGATCATAATCACCCCCTGAAAAACCAGAGGCATGGACTCCCCAATGACCCCACGAACTTCTCGCCGCTTCACAGTCTGGTGCCCCGCAATGAACCATGCTATACAAAAGGTAAAGCCGTTTCCCACGCTAGCTTGTGGTTGGCACGGTTAATGTCTCACAACAGTAGCTCAAAAACCGGACTGGTCCTTAATTGTCATGAGCACGACCTTCAAAACAATTTGCTCAACCCACCATTGTCAACTTTTAGTTGTCAAATTAATTAATAACCAATCACGATCGACCATCGTGAGCTACCAGTAATAATATAACAATAAGTGATAGTGAAACATGTTTAACCCCATTAATGAGCTATTGTTTCTAAGCATGACTAAGCATCTGCTATAAGCATATAGCTGAACCAAACCAATATATAAGGTTCTAGCTAATCAAATTATAACCCATAGGAAAATAAAGTCATTTTTGGCCATAATTAATTAGGAAAGGCTCACCACCCGATGACATTATAAAATAATGCATAAGCTGAAATAAAACAATAGCTTTAAATAGGTTCAACATGCTCAAAGGATTGTGTTTAGGATTTGTGTGACTTTCCTTGCAGTAATCTGTCTTCAATTAGTCTTATGAACTACTTCCGACGCACTCACGAACCTTCGCAATGACGGAAACGACAAGCTAACACGCATAACGAGAAAAAAGACTAATAAAAACCAAATAAACAATACATAGAAAGTAAACAAACATGTAGACCATGATTTTATACGAATTTAGAGACTTGAACGGCCTTATTCTGACTTCATCTGAATTAGTTATGAGTTTTACAAGATTAATCTGATTTTAGCCTTGAACATAAAAGGATTTACGATTTATGACGCAATATTTAATTATTTTGGAAAAGGAAAAGGGGATTTATGACGTCGGCATGACATCATTGCCGGAACAAGGCACTACACCACACACGGTCGCCGGCGCTAGAGGGCTCGGCTCGGCTTTCCGAGAGCACCAACGCGGAGAGGACGACGAGATGAACTCACCGGTACAAGGCACGACGACGAACGACGACGGGAGACGGCCGGCGACCAGCTTCGAACGGCGGCGAAGTCGGGACGACGACGACGGGGGCTTTCCGGCGACGAGCAGCGGCAACGGAGGGGTCGAAGAGCTTCTCCTCGGTGCTGCGAATCCAATGGAGGCGGCGGCGACCGAAGGCGACGATGGACGACGACGAACGGCGCAGCCGGAGACCAAACCGTGGCAACAACCCACTGGTTCACGGTGACGGCAACCTTCCGGCGGGGCTGAGGTGGCTGCTAGGGACGGCTGGAGCCGCTGCCGGCGGCGGAGAGAGAAGAATCGCGCGGGGAGGAGGTTTTCAGCGACGGCAGAAGAAGGGGGAGGTGGCGGCCGAAAGAGGAGAGGGAGGGGATTCTATTTATAGGCGGAAGAGGGAGAGATCGGCTCGGGAATGGATGGATTCGGTGAAGGAAGTTAGGATTTATCCCAAGTTTACCCGGATAAAAACGGCCAAAATTCAATAGATAACTAATTTGATGGGGTTTATTGGGGATTAGGTAGAGGAGATCGAGAGTATTCCGTTCCCGCAACTAATTTGTGAGGAGGAGCAATGAGGAGACCGAATTTGGTGAGAGGTGGCGGCAGCAGTACATGCGCACGGCTCTGGACGGCTGGCTGGAGGTTAGGGACGATACTGTAGCGCGGGGGAAGAAAAGCAGACTTCTGGCTGGGGTGAGGAAGAGAGAAGGGAGTAGGGAATGGGCCGAAAAGGGCCCAAGCTGAGGAGGAGGATTTTTATTACTTTTCTAAATAAATCAATCACCAAAATGGTTAAAAATAGTTCCAACGCTCAAATAATTTCAAGACAAGTATTTAACACGATTATAATCAGACCATTTAATTATTAGTTTATTATTTAAATAATTACTGACATGTTTTTTTATTATTAAAATTAATAATTGAGCTCTGAAAAATCCGAGAAAATTTCAGAGAGTATAATTAATCATGGAGAATTTAATAAAAATTAAATCCAGCCATGCTTTAAATTTAGAAAATTTTATTTCCCACATTTAACTTCACTTGTAAATTAATGAGCTTTTAATATAAATTCTAATAATAGTTTATTAAATAATTTATAAATCCTAAGGCGAAAATCAGGATGTGACACTATATAAGCAGCAGAAGTAGCACCGGAAAAGGGAAGTTTGATCAGTTGGCGAGCAGAGGCTCATGGTGGCGGCGGCGGCGACATGGGTTCCAGTGGCAACCCTTGTCAATCTCCTTCTCGTCCCACCGGTTTACTAGCAACTTGTATCCCCTTTTCCTTCTTTGTTCTACCGAAATACTGGAGTGTTGAAACATATATGGTTGTTGTTTGAATAGGAGCGAAGGGTTGTTAACAAGATTTAAAATGATAACTTTTGTGGGATATATTTTGAACAATGAAATTACATGCTTTCTAGGATGGAGGGAATTTTAAAAAGACATGCAAGGTGGGCCTATCTCTAATATTAGTATTGTTATTGCATTGTGCTTGGTGGTAGGCTATGTCATTTTAGGTGGGTGATGGACCAAATAGTGCTAGGCTCCAGAATTCCTTGCACATGCATACGCCGATACGTAGTCCGCCGACCCATTCCACCTAAGAGGCACACTGCCGGCCCACGTGGGAGCAGATGTGAATATCAGCATATCAAACATACAGTCGTGGCACGCGTATGACGCGTCGTACGCCTTCACCATCGTAAGAAAATTAAAAACTTCCCAACTCAAAATTTAAAAAATCATCCAAAATTTTAAATTTTAAACCCAAATTAGAACTTTCAATTCCAAATTTAAACTTTCAATTCAAATTTTTAAAATTTTCAACTTAAAATTTGAAAATTGAATTGAAAGTTCACAGTTGAGTTAAAAATTTAAAATTTAACCAGAAAGTTTTCAAAATTGAATTGGAAGCTTCAAAAATAGGGTTAAAATTTTATTTGAATGTTTTGGACATTTGAGTTTTCAAAATTGAATTGAATGTTTCATAAATTGGCTTGAATTTTCTGAAATTTGAGTTGAAAATTTTCAAAAGTGAACCAAAAGATTCTAATTGTGTTGAAAGTTTCAAAATGTTCATCTCAAAACTCAAAACTTTCAACTCAAATTAAAAAATTCAAGTCAAAATGCAAAACTTTTAAGTCTGTTATTTTTTATTTTATTATAAAAGGGTTACGTCTACTGAGCACACTTAAGCATTAGGCTTAGCCCTAATTAAGCGCTACTTTCTGTTTTCCTTTTAAAAAATGCTAAGCGCTACGTGGTACATTACAGGACTTGGCATCTTTCTGTGCAAGAGATAGCAGCCCCCGTCAGGACCTGTATATGGATAAAAGAGAAAAAAAATAATTGCAAAAGTTATTTGCAGGCTGATAGCCTGCTAATAGGCTTAGGAAATACTAGAAATTCAGCGGGCCAATTGGCACGCTCGCTTTATAGCCCATACCTATTATTGAGTAGTGCAATCAAGAAAATCCTTAGGAATCACTTTCATTTTCTGTAAACTCATGAAAAAACATACATTGAAATAAATTGTTGAATGAGATTTCGAGTTACTATCTAATATACTAGAGCATATTGTTCAGAAAATTCTTAAATTGTCTATTTTTTCGCCCATGCTATTTCATGGTTCCTTGGTTTGCCTAAAATTATAATTAAATTGTCTACTAATGAACATTAGGTCTTGATATTTTTTTTTTAGGAAAAAATAAAGTGTTCACATTTTCGTTTTGTGAGGAGTTACTGTGTTCATCATTCATAACAATACTTAGTTGTTTATGTTCCTCGTTGTGGAACCCAAGCAACCAGTTTTAAGTCATAGACTTATTTAGTGCGTTTGTATTTATAGTTTAGTATTTTTCCAGCGATAGGCTACATATGTGTTAGACGGTGTTTCTTGTGGTAAAACTTAACAACCTAGATTTAAATCATAAATTTGGTACGTGTGTTTGTATTCGCGATTTATTTATTTTTTTCTAGTGTTAGATGAAATATGTGTTGCTGGTGAGTGTGATTATTTAATCAATTTTAAAATATATTGTTCAGTTCTTGGAGATGCTCATCTATTTTTACAGGAATAAGTGTGGGTAAATATACATGAGATGTATTATTGTTTCTACAATTTTATTGCAAATGCAGGGTACAATTATTACGCTCATTGAAACCAATGTAAGGGTGAGCCATGTGGGCTCCTTCCACTCGATTGATCCAGATTTTTCTGTTATCTGCATGCAGAGCTGCAACACAGCAGAAGAACACTGCATGCGGTACCCTGTTCTTTTTCTTTCCCTTACAGTACGCCAGCTGCTCGTCTCGGTAATTTTTTTTTTACTCTTCGATGCTGATTTATCTGCCAAGTGAATGATGACACGTGGACCAATCATCAATTGGCAAACCTGCTGGCTTCAGATTTGAGAAGGATTGATTTACAATCAGCATCAGGCTTCGCTATACCGTACTAAGAAATTTAACATGTATGGTTGGAAAAATTTGCCCAAGGACATTGTTACCTCGCGGTTTTAGGTTGTGAATATATCTATAGTTGAATTTTAAGAAGAAAAAACTTTAAAAGTAGGGTTGTTTGCTGTTGTACACTGTACCAATAAAACTTTTTATTTCTGGCTAAATAAAAGAGATAAATAGTATAAAAATTCAAAAGATAGTCTTGACCCTACTTGTCATATCGTTTCTCTTCCTGCCAACTCAATACTGTACTCCTGCCCTGGGAGACCACAGTGGAAGGAACAGAGGGACAACAAATTAAGCGTCATCATGCATGAGGCGAGGTTCTCCATGGTCGGCATGGGTGAGACCAAAGCCATTAGAGATAATCTATGAAATGCCATTGACAAGCATCTAAGTCTTAGAAATGCCATCGACAAGTGTGAGTTCCAAGAAATGCCATCGTACAAACGATTTTGTCCCAAAAATGCCATCGCCGTTAGGGTTCCGTCCATTCCGCGCCGTTAAATACACTGTTCATCCTATAGAACTTAACGGCGTGGAATGGACGGAACCCTAACGGCAATGGCATTTTTGGGACAAAATCGTTTGTACGATGGCATTTCTTAGAACTCACGTTTGTCGATGGCATTTCTGGGACTTGGACGCTTGTCAATGGCATTTTATGAATTATCTCAAGCCATTATGGTGATCGAGAGGGAGAAGATGGTTAGCGAGCACATGGTGTGGAAGGCGCAACACTGACTGAAGTTGTTCCTGACTCCATCACCTACTCTGATGTATCCACGCGCAGATTTGCTTCTGTCGAAACCAATCGGAGAATATGACAAGCGGGGCCAACGGAATGTTGTGTTTGCGCACTGTTTATCTTTTCTATTAAACTGAAAATAAATATTGTAATGAGCATGTTGTCCAGCAGCAGATAACCATATTTCAAAAGTTTTTTTTTCTCCTAAAGATTGACTTGTACCATATATAAGAGCTGAAACCATGAAATGATGGTCTCCTATAGTAAAATTTGCCTACGTTGTATTATCAATGTGTGGAGTACTATGGTTTGCTTGAAAATTTACCATATATCTAAGAATTTATCAGCTCTAGGATTTCCATGAAAATTCTGATAAGGCTATTGTTTTCAATGCAAGAGTAGAAATTTAAATTCCAAAGTGCCAAATAGTACATTCAACCATGTGTATCGTTCACAAGGTTTTAAATTTTAGAGATCAATTTTACAACAAGCTCTTTGGCCTATCCAATTTATTGATAAATATTAAGATAACTGAGACCGGCCCATCATTTCAGCACAGAGATAAATATAGATAAGAGCAGTCCAACTAACATTCTAAAGCATATACTACGCTACACAAAATACTTCATAGTGGAACGGAAATTCATGAATAAGGGGATATATATGATAGTATCATCCCCTTCACATCAAATGGTCTTCAATTACATCATATTATCAACCACAATACTATAGGCCTTTTCAGTGGGATGGAAGCCATCCCAGTAAATATAATCAAGGACATTTGGGCATGCAGTGTGATATGCAATAAATATGCTAGCATCGAGCAAGGTACTACCACAGCATCCCTCAGCTGCCACCTTGAAACCTACATAATGGAAAATTTCAGATCGGCGTCAGTATAAAAATGCTCATACAGACCACCTCCCAGAGTTAATAATTAGTAGTTGAATGCGACACGCTCATGCAGATCATCAATTATCGTTCGGAAATTTATATCATATCCATTCACCACATACTTTTCCGGTTGCTCAACATGTAATATTTTAACACTCCATAATAATTATGTATGTAATTATTTTTTTTTTGCGAAACACTTAATCTCTCTCTTATTTTAATACTTCCTCCGTTACAGGTTATAAGACTTTCTAACATTGCCCACATTCATACAGATGCTAATAAATCTAGGCACACATATATATATATGTCTAGATTCATTAACATATATAAGAATATGGATAATGCTAGAAAGTCTTATAACCTAAAACGGAGGTAGTATGTAATTTGACGTACCATAAAGAGCTGGTTTTTGGGCAAGTTCTAGTAGATAGCGGTAGAAATCCATATAAACCAATTTGAGCCCATAAATGTTCAGTTCTGCATTTAGTCGAGCTATCTCCATTTTCATTTTAGAATTAAATAGCTCTGACGCTTGGTTTCGTTCTGGATCACATTTTTCTGAAGGATGTCCTCCGAGGATTATTTGTGAAGGGCTACAACCAACTGGAGGTCATACTGATGCTGTTTAAAAGGAATTAAGAAGTAATTGTTTGCAAGGTCATTTCCCCCAATTGACGTAAAGTAGACGGCTTCTACCACAACTTGTGTCATAACCTCTTCTCCAACCAATGATTTTAGTTTCTCCTTATATTCCTCGAATAATTGAAGCTGCTGACTACTTGATATCGCGGTCTGAAAATCAGAAATACGCCTGAAGTAATATTAGCTGTTCTTTATATCTTTTTCTTTATATGTGTGTGTGTGTGTGTGTGTGTGTGTGTGTGTGTGTTTATCTTACACTGTAATCTTACTTTATAGTGCAAATTGAAACTGGATAATAATTAGAGAGCAGTTTGTATTGAGACATAAGTTCTAAGAAGTAATATGGTACCGTTATTTTAGAAGTGAGAGGGTCATATCCACTGCCCCCAGAAGCAAATGCTACCCCACTGAGTAGATCATCAAGTTGAAGACCATCACCGAGATAAGGAGGAATTAGCTCCTTAACACCCAATTTTGAAGCTGTTCGAAATAGTCTTAATTATAATAAACCAGATACTCATACGGAGTTACCATGTTATTCAATCAATTAATAATATCAGTAAATAAGTTCAGATAAAAAAACTTATCAAAACTTGATTTTTCATGGTAAAATGGACAAGATACACAAATTTACATATCCCAAAGTGAACTGTTTTTGAAATCCTAATAGAATTCTTGATACACAAATACAAATTCTTGTTGGGGTTGCAAACTACTCTCTCTGAGAGTTCCAAATCTTCTTACATTAGACTAGTGTTTGCAAGGATGACAGTATACATGTTTGATAAAAACATAACAGATTGGTGTCAACTATTTCCTCTGTCTCTTAGTATAAGTCATTTTTTACTTTTTTTTAAGTCAAATTGACTAATAGGTTTATAGAAAAAACAGTAATATCTATAACACCAAATTAATACCATTGAATCTAACATTGGATATATTTTGATAATATTTTTTTTATAAACTCAGTCAAACCTAGAGAAATTTGACTTTAAGAAAAAATAAAACATCATATAAACCTTACCATTATGCCCAAGTAAATGGAGATACCAGAAACAAAATTGGTACAGTAATTTTATATAGAGCTTGGTGGCAGATGCCAAGGACAAGGCATGATGGGTCAAATTATGTTATTGTGTGGATGGAGGAGTTTGAGTTATGACAGCTCGGATGCATAATTATGGTTTGTACATACATCACTCCTTTATTTTTACAAACGGCCTAAAATAAGACCCATATTTAAAAAGTTTAGGGGTGTCGGTAAACGCCCGCATGCAAAAATCGTAAAATATGACCCATACAAAAAAAAGTTTTAGTGGGTGTGTTCCATAAAAGTCCACCTATAAAAATTGATTTTTCTAGACATGGCTCTTAAGAAACCTGTATGCAAAAAAAAAGGTTTGTTTTGATAGACGGACCTTCTTCATAGTGGCCCTTCTTAAGAGCCTCTCCTCACTATCTCATGCTATCTTATCTTATCTCTCATTCTCACTCACTCCCTCTCGTTATCTCTGGTGTGGTGGTCAGCGATGGAACTCTGAGGCGACGGCAGCTGGGTCGGAGCTTTGCTGCGATGCTCCTTTCCTCTCAGCCTCTAGTTCTCACTCACTCCCTCCCGTTCTCTCCGATGCGGTGGTCTGCGGTGGAAGGTGGCGGAGATGGCGGCCGAGGGCAAAGGTGGGTGGCAATGGTGGCTTGAGTGGTGGTTAGTGGCAACGCAAGGGATCGGCCATGACACTCCCTCTCCAATGGCTATGACATGAGGGGCGAGGCGCAGCGGATCCATCGGTGGCTAGCCTAGAGACGGCATATCCAACGGCTACAGCCCCAGCCAGGGCGTATCTGGTGATAGCCTCTCCCGTCCATCGCTTCTCCACCGTCCTCCATTAGGAGGGGCGGACCCAGAGGTAGTGGCGACCTCTCCCCAACATGACTTCTCCTAGTTCTCTTGCACGGATCCAGTAGCGGCGGCGATGCGAGGGGCTTAACCAGATGCGGCGGGGCCCTCTTCCCTCCATTGCTTCTTTGCCTCCCCCGTGGACGGATCTGGTGGCTCCGATGATGGGAACGTATGATCCGGTGACGGTGGCTACAATGATGGAGAACTGCAGCAAAGACGGCGGATTCATCGACGAGCTGTGGTGATGGGATCAAATCGAGCTAGGGTTTTTGGAAATTTTGTGTTTTTGAATTTTAATTTTTTTTGCCAAAAACATTTCATAGGAGGGTGGCTTTACGTGCCCGCCAGAAAAAAAAAAATTCTTCACATGGGATTGTTATACCCGTAAGGGCAAAATCTGGATTTCCACATATACCAAGCTCCAAGCGATTGAGCATTCGTCTGGCTAGTGGCTGCAGACTGACTTTGGCCGTTTGAAAAAAAATCCTCTGTAGCACCGGGTGGCTGCCCGACCTGCTCAATCTACCTGGGTGTTTTCTCCACCACTAGAGTAGGCATCTGATCGATGTTCTTAAATTTTTTTGTGTATACATACTTGTGTGTTTATTCATAGAATTTATTGACAACGGGAAGTGAGCGTACATTTCTCTGACAAGGAAGATAGGTGTCGGTTTTTGCGGCTGGTGCGTGCCCCTGGGGTCGCTTATGTGGGTGGAAAAAGCATTTTAAGTGTCGCTTTTAGCTGTTCCGGCATCTATGATGCCGTTTCTATGTGTTTTTTTTGTAGTAGTGCATTTCAATACTTTACTTAATTTAATAATTGCGAAATTTAGAAGTTATAAGTTCAGTTACACTCGGTTTGATGTCTTGAATTAGAATAAAATAAAAACTACAGAGTCCATTTAATGATAATAGGATTTAATGAATTCTCTCACGTTTTTTTCCCGAAGAAAAACATGAGAGCTCTAAGAAAATTCTATATAAATCCATATAGATATCATGGGCTTGAGATTTTGGATGAGAATTAACTAGCGTATCCAACTAGGGTAATGTTCTTAAGAGCTAACTGAACTTAATTAGATACTCCTCGTTTTCTATTTTCTAAACGGTGTGTTTCATAAAAAATAAGTTGTTAATCGTGAAAAAATCAAATAAATCTATTTTCTAAATTTTTAATAATTAATATTAAATTAATCATATATTAATCGTATTTCTTGTTTTGTGTGCAGCTGATCACCCACAACCTATATGCAAAAAAAAGCGCCCTAATTTCACCATAACTTTCTATGCTAGCATAGGACAATTCCATATTTGATCGATCGACAAGTCACCATAAGAGCATGAGGGAAATATTCGCCCTGAATTATCTCCAATTCCCTTTAGGAAGGGAATAAGGGAACAATCCCTAGAGAAGAACTAAAGTCAGCTAGCATGCGTAATCATTTTTTAATAAGCCAGAGCGATGAGCCGCTGCGTATCTTTTTGCATTAAGACTTTATATATAGGTGACAATACTACAACAGAAAAAACAAACACAACAAAAACACGCACAGAGGTATAAATTAATCTCACAGATTGTTTGTGCCACCGAATTAACTATAGCTACCATAGAAGCGTGTAATAGTACAACTACAAGTACTTTTACATACTACCTCCAATTTTTTTTTTATTTTTTTATAGATGACGCCGTTGACTTATTCTCACATGTTTGACTATTCGTCTTATTCAAAAAATTTACGTAATTATAATTTATTTTGTTATGAGTTGTTTTATCACTCATAGTATTTTAAGTGTGATTTATATCTTATACATTTGCATAAAATTTTTGAATAAGACGAATGGTCAAACATGTGAGAAAAAGTCAACGGCGTCATCTATTAAAAAACGGAGGGAGTACCTATCATGTCCCCCATGGCCTTCCCGTTGGAAAACCTGCCTGTGGCCACGCCGCCGGGGAAGTCCTGGCCGTACGGCGGGAAGTTGGCCTTGGACGGCGTCAGGCGGTTGTTGTTGTTGCCCGGATCGACGGTCGAGTCGCCGAAGATGAAGATGACCTAGATGTTCCGAACCGGACTTGCAAGACAGCTAGCCGGCGGAATCATCGTCAGCTCCAGCACCACCACCACCGTCACCAGCACCAGCATCGGTCGAACAAAGAGGCAGCATCCATGGCGACTGTTGCGGCACGTCATCGAATTGATTTTAGCTTGCTTGAGCTTGATGCTCTGATCGGTTCGCCTCACTGCTGCACTGTTGTGTGCGCCTCTCCGGGGCATGTGCTACCACTCCACTACTAGGGATCGATTATGCGCACTAGATATATATAGTATATATATATACTCCAGTATAGGTATAGCCAACACGCTTAATTACATGGACGTGCTGCGACGTGCATGCAGCTGTGTCACTCACGCGTGTAAATAGTAGGGCGCGGTTGCTTTGTTGCATCCCTCGCATGTCGCATACAAGAAACAGTGAGGTCTTGTTCAATTGCTTGGGAAATAATCCCCAAGGGGAACCTATATATGCAGGGAGGGCATATCACCCAATCCCTGTGAGGTTTGAATCCCTTGCTGTTTCTAATCTCTGTCATAAAAACCCTGCCTTCGTTTAGCCAGGGAAAAATCAAGCAGTGACAACGTTCCCAAGCAAACAATGAACCACCAGGGAAAAATCCAGCAGTGCAGAGCCCAGGAACAACCTAAATTGTAATGATGCCGGCAAAATTCAGTCCATCCAAACGCAGAAAATCAGGTTTAATCAAGACAGAACAGCACCACAATGGCATATTAATCAAGACACTGATATGATTCAGATCTAAGCTAGATTAATCAAGAAACCATCAAACTCTCGATGAACAGCACCATAACCCAAGAAAGGCTAATTCCAACGAGAACTACCAGTCTTTTCACTGGTGGAGAAACCATCTTTGATCGGTCGGCCAAAATCCACAATAGTCCCGGTTCCACTAAAAACCGGGACTAAAAATGATCTTTAGTCCTGGTTGGTGGCTACAACGGGCATATGTCATCTTTAGTCCCGGTTCTAATCCTGTCAGGCCTTGTCAGGCCCCCGTTACCAACCGGGACTAAAGATCCCGGCGATCTTTAGCCCCGTTTGATAACACCAACGGGGACTAAATATCCCCCTTATATATATGTCTTCTTCCTCCTCTAGCCCGAGCAAGCTTTAAAATTTCTCCAAAAAAGAGGGAAGGTCATGCCAAAATTTCTTGTGAAATTTTTTTGGTGACTATATACAAATCGGAGGTGTCTAAAAGGTTAGTAACTTTATCCTCCAATGTTTTTTTTGTTGTTATATTACTTTTGGAGCTATGTTTCACACATTTTTTTGTCTCCAAAACTTTGTTGTAAGTTGATGAGAGAGAAAATTTATGTGGGGAAGAAGAATATATAGAAATTTTGTTTGTTTACTTAAAAAAGTTTTATTCTCATAGTTTAAAATATAATGAAAATTAATCTTACAAAATAGAAAACAAACTAAATTGAAAATTAAAAGAAGTACAACATTAATATTAGTTTAAAACTTCAAAAATAATAAATAAGAATTGTTTATTGGATTATTTTATAATTATTGTATGAATAATGATATGTCATTATTGTATGACTGTTGAAAGAGTTTTTAATTATTTTATCATTGTTGTATGACTGTCATTATTGTACAGAGATTTATTTATGTACGTTTTTTTTTTCATTTGATGTAGATGGATCGACAATGGATGTACGCTGACCGTCGGTCCAAAGAGTTTATCGATGGCGTGCATTATTTTTTGAGAGTGGCCGAAGCTAACAAGCATAAGGGTTTTATTTGTTGTCCATGCAATAAGTGTAAGAACCAGAAGGAGTATTCTGCATCCAGGACTATTCATTTCCACTTGTTTGAGTCGGGGTTCATGCCAAGCTATAATTGTTGGACATCCCACGGTGAGCAAGGGGTTGAAATGGAAGAAGATGAAGTGGAGAACAAGAACATTCTGGACTGGGCTCAGTACATTGGATTTGAAGGAAATCAAACGGGCGAGGTGGACAGGGATGCTGACGATAACGACGCTGCGGATGATCTGGGTCAGATGTTGCAGGACGCCAAGGAGGACTGTGAAAGTGAAAGGAGGCCCATAAATTGGAGCCTATGCTAGAGGACCACAGAACATTGTTGTACCCAGGTTGCGAGCAGGGGCACAAAAAGTTGGATACCACTCTGGAGTTCTTGCTATGGAAGGCAAAAAATGGTGTTAGTGACAAGGCATTTGACGATTTATTGAAACTCGTCAAGAACATTCTTCCGGAGGGAAACAAATTGCCAGGGACAACGTACGAGGCTAAGAAGATAGTCTGCCCTCTAGGACCGGAAGTTCAGAAGATTCACGCATATCCGAATGATTGTATCTTATATCGCGGTGAGGAGTACGAGAACCTAGAAGCATGCCCTGTTTGTAAAGCACTACGATACAAGATTAGACGAAATGATCCAGGTGAAGTTGATGGGCAGCCAACGAAGAAGAGAATTCCTGCTAAGATGATGTGGTATTTCCCTATAATACCACGGCTAAGGCCTTTGTTTAGGAACAAGGGGAATGCTAGAATGATGCGTTGGCACGCTGAAGAACATCAACAGGATGGGATGCTGAGACACCCGCCGATGGCTCGTAGTGGCGAAACATCGACAGAACATTTAAAGATATTCGAAAGGACGCACGGAACATACTGTTTGGTTTAAGTACGGAATGGCATGAATCCTTTTGGAGAGATGAGCAGCGGCCATAGCACTTGGCCAGTTACGATGTGTATCTACAACCTGCTCCCTTGGCTATGCATGAAGAGGAAGTATATAATGATGCCGATTATTATTCAAGGCCCCAAGCAACCTGGTAACGACATTGATGTTTACCTACGACCACTGGTCGAAGATCTGAAACTGTTGTGGAAGAAAGAAGGTGTCCCCATGTGGGACGAGGACAAACATGAGGAGTTTAATCTACGAGTGCTGCTGTTTGTAACCATCAACGATTGGCTTGCACCTAGCAACCTATCCGGGCAGTCTAACAAGAGATACAAGCACTCACTGTATATGGATGAAACTGAAATTACGTATTTTAAGCATTGTAGGAAGGTTGTGTACATGGGTTATCGTCGATTCCTTGCTACAAACCACCCTGTTCGGAAGAAAGGCAAGCAATTTGAACATAAGGCGGACCACCGTACGAAGCCTAAACATCACAGCGGGAAAACAGTGTTTGCTATGGTGAAAGATATTAAAGTAGTGTTTGGAAAGGGGCATGGCAGCCAGCCTATAGAGAGCGAAGATGGTCATGCGGCGATGTGGAAAAAGAACTCTATTTTTTTGGGAGTTACCCTATTGGGAATTCTTGGACGTCCGCCACGCAATCGACGTGATGCACCTCACTGTAAACCTTTGCGTAAACCTGCTTGGCTTCCTAGGTGTATATGGAAAGTCGAAAGATACACTTGAAGCACGTAATGATCTGAAGCATATGGAACAACGCGGCGACCTTCACTCGAAACCAAAGGAGAAAGGAAGCCATTACTTGAGTCCAACCAGCTATACTCTTAGCAAGGCAGAGAAGAAAAGTATGTTTGAATGCTTGGAGAGCATCAAGGTACCGTCTGGATACTCCACGAACATAAAGCGAATAATAAGCACGAAGGAGAAGAAGTTCGCAAACCTAAAGTCTCATGACTGTCACGTGTTGATGACACGGCTGCTACCAGTTATAATTCGGGGTATCCTTCCAGACAATGTCCGGGCAACAATAACAAAGCTATGTGCTTTCATGAACGCAATTTCGCAGAAGGTCATCGATCCGGATAGATTAGAAGCCCTTCAAAATGATGTGGTGCAATGTCTTGTCAGCTTTGATTTGATATTTCCACCTTCATTTTTCAATATAATGACACATCTGCTTTGTCACCTTGTCAAAGAGATTGGTATTCTCGGGCCTGTGTACCCACACAACATGTTACCTTTCGAGAGGTACATGGGCGTTCTGAATAAGTATGTTCGTAACCGTGCTTGTCCAGAGGCAAGCATCGCCAAGGGGTATGGAATAGAGGAGGTCATTGAATTCTGCGTAGAATTTATTGAAGAACTTCGCCCAATCGAGGTGCCTGAATCACGCCATGAAGGGAGACTATGGGGGAAGGGGACTTTCGAAAGGAAAGCAATAATGACGGTAGACAATTTATTCCGTAAAGCCCATTTCACGGTTCTGCAACAATCTTCATTGGTGGATTCTTACATCGACGAGCACTTGGCCCTAGTTTGCGCCAGAAACATCGGTAAGTCTGATGCATGGATTACATGGCATCACATTGATACTTTCTCCGCGTGGCTGCAACAACATCTCATGGGTAATGAGACGATTAACCAACAACTGGCCTTCCTGGTGAGGGGACCATCTGGCTCGATCGCGACATTCCAGAGATGTGAGATCAATGGGTACACATTCTACACGAGAGCCCAAGACATGAAGAGCACGAACCAGAATAGTGCTGTTCGTATCGATGCCATGGGACACGATGGTACAACTAGCACGTATTACGGTGCTATCGAGGACATATGGGAACTTGACTATGGACCTCTCATGGTCCCTCTGTTCCAGTGTCAATGGGTTAGGCTGACCGGTGGAGGCGTAACGATTGATGACAGTGGGATGACAACGGTTGACCTTAACAAGGTTGGATACTCGGATGAACCTTTTGTCCTTGCCAATGATGTAACGCAAGTTTTTTACGTGAAGGACATGTCTAGCAAAGGAAAGAAGGGCAAAGGGCCTGATGAGCCGAAGCGCCATGTGGTTCTCGCAGGCAAAAGAAAAATCGTTGGAGTCGAGGACAAGACTGACGAGGATTTTGATCAGTTTGATGGGCAACCCCCTTTCACGGTGACGGTTGACCCTAGCATCCTCCTATCAAACGAAGACACCGCTTAGTCACGTATCGATCACAAGGAAGGAACAATAGTGAGGAGAAAGTACGTGCGGTCAACCGTCACCGCCGATGTATTGCCGTAATTGTTGTGTACAGGATGTAAACTATTTTGGATGTATTGAATATCCATATAAATCAATTGTTGTATGGCATATGTTAATTATGTATGATTATTAGAATTTTTAACAATTTTAAATCATGCATATGCTAATTATATATGATTATTAGAATTTTTAACAATTTTAAATCATGCATATGCTTATTATATATTATCCACTTAATTTACTATAGACAACAATATATTTTTATGGTTTTTTCATTAATTTTGTGACTTTAAATTATTTTAATGCATTATTTACTATTTTAGAAACCCATATGTAATGATATTTAATATGCAGTGCTATTATCTTTTGTCCCGGTTCTTAACCCTTATCAGGTTAAAAAGGAATTTGGAAATAGCGGGAAAAGATCTTTAGTCCCTGTTGGTGATAACAACCGGGACTAAAGATATATCTTTAGTCCCGGTTGTTCTCACCAATCGGGACTAAAGATCCTGGGTTATATCTATGCCCGAGGCGCACTCGTCTTCTCCACCAACACATACAAGTTTTTCTCTGATCTCCGCTTCTCCTTTGTCCCCACTGCCTAGGGCAACCCCCGTGCCGACGCCGCCTTCGTCTCTCGCTGTCGTTGTCGTCGTTGTCGCCGCCGACGCCGCCGACACCGCCGCCACATGTCTAGGGTGAGAGCTGCCGCCGCCTTCTCGATCTCTCTCTCTCTCTCTCTCTCCAAACCACCGCCGCCTCGTCGTCTTCGTCGTTGCGACACCACCGACACCTCCGCGCCATGCCGACCCCGACTCCGCCTCCCGCCGATGCCGACCCCGACGTCGACGCGGCCGCCACTGCCAACGATGTACACCGACCCCGCGACGCGCCGCCACTGCCGACGCCGCCACCGCCACTGCCGCGCCTTGGCGCGCCGCCGCCCCTGCTGCGCCGCCGCCGCCGCTCCTTTTCGCTGCCGCCCCGTCAACGCGAACGAACGCAAACGGACGTGAATGCACATGAACGGATGTGAATGAACGCGAACAAAACGTGAACGAAACGTGTTACAAACGTGAACGAACGTGAATGAACGCAAACGAACACGAAAAAAAATGTGAACGAATGCGAACGTAACGTTAATGAACATGAACGAAATGTGAATGAAACGCGTTACGAACGTGAACGAACATGAATGAATGCGAACGAACGCGAACAAAACGTGAACTAAACACGAACGATAATGAACGAACGTGAACGAACGCGAACGAACGAGACGTGTACGAATGAGAAAATTAAACGATTATTAGACTTAGCATATATGATTATATACTTGAAAACGTGAACGAAAAATATATGTTCCTTTGCGTTTAGACTAATACATTTTGTTGCATGTTGCAGAAAAGACGTCGTCGTTGTCCCTCAAGCCGAAGTGGTAGCTAGCCCTCGGAGGAATTTGTGCAGGCAAGTGATGTAAAGATATGATTATCTATAGTTACCACATATATATGATTATTAGACTTAGCATATATGATTATTTGAGTTCTATTATACGAAACTTATACTTAGCATATATATGATTATTAGGGTTTTAATATAAGATTATTAGAATTTTAATATACGAAACTTAGACTTAGCATACAAGATTATTAGAGTTTTAATATACAAAACTTAGACTTAGCATACATGATTATTTGAGTTCTAATATACGAAACTTATACTTAGCATATATGATTATAGAGTTTTAATATACGAAACTTAGACTTAGCATATAAGATTATTAGAGTTCTAATATACGAAACTTATACTTAGCATATATGATTATTTGAGTTCTAATATACGAAACTTATACTTAGCATATATGATTATTAGAGTTCAAATATAAGATTATTAGAGTTCTAATATAAGATTATTAGAGTATTAATATATGATTGACTTATAGACTTAGCAAATATTTCTTGTATGAACAGATGCCTGATTATGATGACGAAAAGATACTATACGATACAATCGCAGAGGGAAGCAGCCAGTACTGGAACGAAGAAGAGGGGAACGAGGATCCAAACCAGTACTTGAATGAGGAGGTGAGCGAGGAGGGGAACATGGAGAGGGATGCGGAGGGGAACGAGGAGGAAGAGGCTAGTGGTAGTCAACCCTCCACTGGACAGAAGAGGGCACGCGGACAACGAGGTGCCGTGTAGAAGATAGAGGGTCGGCACATCATAACTGAGGTGGACGAAGACGGCAGACCTAGTGCCCCGGCAGAAGCAACCAAGAATTACGTACGACACAACGGTTGGGTTGTGAGGGATAACGTGCCTGTCAGCAAGGCGTACTGGGGTAGAACAAGGACACGTGGGGATTATGACAGCTTTGTCCCGGAATCAGAGAAAGAGGTGCTATGGACCACAATGCTCGAGACGTTCATGCTCCCCGCGGGTACGAAGCACATAGTGAAACAATGGACTCTTAAGAAAATGGCAGAACAGTTCCAGAGCTTCAAGGGAGATCTGTACAAGAAATACATCCTGAAGGGGCTGACACCGAACTTAGACATATTCCCGAAGCTAAAGGATCATTGGGACGAGTTCGTTGCTTACAAGATAGGGCAACAAGGGCAAGCGATGATGTACAGAAACAAAGAAAATGCCGTAAAGAAGAAGTATCATCACCACCTAGGGTCAGGCGGCTATAGCGTCGCAATGTCGAAGTGGGAGGAGATGGAAGCAAGCTGTATTGAGAGGGGTATCGAACCGGCCACCGCTAATTGGCCAGATCGATCGAAGTTCTGGTACTTTGCTCACGGTGGAACGCTGTTAACAACCAAATTTGGTAATATCGGCATCGGAAAGTGGATTAGATTGAAGCAAGGACGGAGGCGGAGATCGAGTTCAAAAACAGAGCAAGAATCGGCCGGAGTCCAGATCGGCTACGATTAGATCGGCTGGGTCCGAGTTGTACAGGGTTAGCCGATGTAGCCGATTCCGACAATACAACCTGATGTATGATACCGGGTTCAAGTTGAAGTGCTTCAAGGAGATCGCCACACATGGATAGAGTCCTAGGAAGGCGATTGTATCTATTAATTAGGATATCTTATGTAAATTCTTTAGAGATAAATGTGGGCAAAAGTCTGCCGTAAAGACTTATGTATCTTAGAGTTTGTTAGAGATAATAGTCGTGTCCGATATGGGCATATCTTGTAATTCTCGGGTATAAATAGACCCTGAGCCCTATGTAAAAGATAACACACACGTTCAATACAATTTCGGCGCATCGCCATTCTTTTGCTTTAGTTTTATTTCGACGAGTTCTTGCTTTCGGGTTGAGCTGCATCGGTTTCGATCTTCAACAAGAGGTAAAACTTGTTATGACGACTTGTGTTTTCGGGATTAGTGCTTCCATATTTATGACACTCTAATCTTGTTTATGTAATTCGTCGAGCTATCATATATCTTGTATAATCTTCGACAATATCATTATCTAATCTACAATCGGCAAACATCTGTTAGTAAAAGGCGGCCGATTAGGTTAAATAGCGACGTTGGCTTAGATTATACAAGATATCTACCACTCTATGAAACATCTAGCGGCTTGATTGTCTAGATATTATTCTTCTTTTCATACTTAATGCTGCATCAGTTGAGTTTGATCTATTAAGTCGTGCTTAGAATTATAATTTCTAGCCTGCCTTCTGGTTGCCGATTAGGGTAGTGTCGGAGTCTTAGCCGACCTTATCTGATTTAACTACTTTTATCTTATACACTTATTTGATATGTTAAATTCGCCCTTTGCATTAGGATCTTGTTGCATCTAAAGTATATTAGGCCATTATTTGGTATATTTGATTTGCTTTAATATCTTAATATAGAGTAGTATCGGAGTACTAGCCGATACATGTTAGATCTATATAATCGGCTATGCTATGAACATATATAATCCTATTGTTAGTATATATTTCGATCGCAGTGATTTATACTGTCTCGGCATTGCGACCGATCTATCCCAATCACTTGATTTAAGTATATACCAACATGAGGATTATATATCGTTGATACCTACAGCCGATCGAGTAGATTTAGTTCTTTCTTTCTTATTAATGATTGCCGATCGATTCACATATGACATCGGCTCAAAGATAAATGATATGTCATCGGCACTTAGCCGATCGGCTATCATTTATGGATTTAACTACAGATTCTTTGTCTTTGTTTCTTGTTGATTGCAGGATCAAATCAACTGGCACGCTCATACATCCGAAGGCGAGCTTTGGACCTGCACTGGAGTTAAGCAGATCTCCCAGGCCTCATGTTTTCTGTCAACACGCTTTTGGCACGCCCAGTGGGACAGAATAATAAGTCAGCAAGCAGTTCTTCCTCATGGCCGAGAAAGCACCGTTGTCACCGTCCTCGGCTATCTCGGGCACTGTTAAAGAAAAGATTCACAAGTTAGGACTAACCGACATCCATAAGGCAAACGTTGTGCCTATTGATCCAAAAAAGCTCACTGCTGAACAGAAGAAAGATTTTGAGGCAATGATGCAGCAAGCACGAGATCAGTTCTTGAATTCGTTTATGCAGACTCGCAAGGGAACATTTGTTCAAAAATACAAATTAAAGGTGGTTGCTGATGATCCTGGAACCGATTCTTCTAAGGATGGAGATGGGAAACAAGGTCCAGGAGGCTCGGCTTAGCCGAGTGATAAGGGTGCTACGGATGGATCTCTAGGAAATCAAGGCGACAATCTTTAGGGAGTGCATGGAGTTCAAGGCGATGGTGCTCAAGGATTATAGGGAGGAAATCTTAATTGGAATAGTGAAGTGGCGCAAGATTTTTTCAACAATTTCCAAGATCGGGTTGACTATGCTATGCATCATGCCTTGATCAATCAGTCCGGAGTATTAGTCAACACCTTATCAAACATGATGAAGTCAATAGCCGATAGTTCAGCAGCTAAGCATCAGGCTGTAGGACCAGTATACTTACAAGGGGGCACTTTTCCAAATTACCGGCCTTTGATCACTGATATTCATCGGTCTAGTCAGGTAGTTCCTCCCATTGCATCATCAGTACAGCCGACGGCGCCGGCACCAACTACTCTACCTGCTCTAACAGCATCGACGCCAGGCCAGCCAACTAATCCTCGGCTGTTGATGAGAGAGCAGCCACAGCATGGTGGGCAGGTTGCAAATCAGCTAACGCAAGACCAGGTTGCTTCCATGTTTCTGCCACCTCAACCTACTGTTGATCCGATCCAGCAGCAGCCGATTCAACAAACAGCCCAGGTGCAACAGGTTGTACAACCAGTTCAACAAACGCCACCAAGGCAGCAGCCTTTACTTCCAATTCAGCAGACGCCGATGAGACAGCAAATTGTCCAGCCGACTCAGCACCAATCCCCAATAAGCGCATCGGCTGGATTTGCGGCACCTGGTGGACATCCTGTACAAGTCGTCCCCGAACATTTGGTTCATCATGTATAGCCAGATGGTACAGTGATTCCTCAAGTTGTTCCTGAGCATATGGCACATAATGTTCAGCCGAATCTTCATAATTATCAAGGGGGCAACTTGATCTATTAATATCAACCTCCATCTCCGCAAGCCCAATATCAACCAGGGAGGCCGGTTCAACCTCAGTTTGCTTCTCAGTATGGTCAATTCAAGCCTATGCAACAACAGGCGCAGGGAGCAGCTCAACAACGACCATAGGCCGATGTGATTGCTGACGTGATGAGGGAGCAGTTTGGGATTAAGCCTAAGGAGACTGGAAGCTTGTATCAGCAACCTTACCCTGAGTGGTTTGAAAGAGTTCCTCTTTCCAATCGGTTCAAAGTTCCAGACTTCTCCAAATTTTCGGGACAAGATGGTGTGTCAACCTATGAGCACATTAGCCGATTCTTAGCTCAGTGTGGTGAAGCATCAACTGTAGATGCGTTAATGGTTAGGTTATTCCAGTTATCTTTCTTAGGATCGGCTTTCACTTGGTTTTCATCTTTGCCGTATGGGTCAATCAATAGTTGGACGGATTTGGAGAAGCAGTTCCACAGCTATTTCTACAGTGGGGTCCATGAGATGAAATTGTCTGATTTAACAGTGATGAAGCAGTGGTATGATGAGCCTGTGCATGAGTATATCCAGAGATTCAGGGAGATGAGGAACAAATGTTTCAGCTTGAGTTTGACTGACGCCCAGTTAGCCGATTTAGCTTTTCAGGGTATGATTCCTCCAATTAGGGAGAAATTCTCATATGAGGATTTCGATAGCTTGTCACATCTGATACATAAAGTAGCATTGCATGAACATAGGTTTGCAGAAGTCAGGAAAAGCCCTAAGAAGGCTAATCATGTTTGTCCGTATATGTATGGGTCAGATGATGATGAGGATGACTCTGAAGTAGCTGCAGCCAAATGGGTGAGAAGTAAAAAGGTCATACCGTGCCAATGGGTAAAAAGTTCTGGAAAAGAGGAGAGTTATGATTTTGATATAACCAAAGCCGATAAAATCTTTGATTTGTTACTCTGAGATAAGCAAATTCAGCTCCCTGCTGGTCATACGATTCCATCGGCTGAGGAATTAGGCAAGAGAAGGTATTGCAAATGGCACAATTCTGGATCTCATTCTACTAATGATTGCATGGTTTTCAGACAGCAGATTCAGGTAGCCGTTGAAGGAGGCAAGATTAAGTTTGACGATTCCAAGAGGCCGATGAAGGTGGATGGCAATCCTTTTCTTGTTAATATGGTGCATACATCTGGCCAAATAGCCGATAAGGCCCGTGCAAGGGGTTTTCAGGTGAATTCAGCTAAAATTATCAGCAAGTATCAGAGGAAGTATGATAAGCAGCAGGTGAAGTATTATGAAGAAAATGATGATGGTTTTGATCCTCATTGGGGTTGTGAGTTCTTTAGATTTTGTTGGAACGATGGTATGAGGCTGTCATCTATTGAAGACTGTCCTGGTTGCAATGATGTTGCGGAGAGTATGAGCCGATCGTTTAATAAGGGTAATCGGCTAAGGCAGATAAGGGTTTCTGTCCATTAAAGATTGGGTCCGGTGAATCACGATCATAGCCAAGGGGACAATGTGATCAGGAAAGATCAGTGGTGTCCTTCAGGTATTTTCTCGAAGAATCAGAAAAGGAGGGTCCAAAGGTTGAGGAGTAGGGAACGTTTCCAGGAGGTCAAGCAGGAGATTAATCATCAGTTGAAGAAGGCAAAGCCAAGACAGGAGTGGCTAGTTAAGAGTAAGGCTCCTAGAGCCGATGATGTTACAGCTGACGATGCAAAAAGGCTGGCTAAAGGAAAGAGTGTTATAACTGCTTCGGTCAACATGGTTTCCACGTTGCCTGCTGAGTTTGGAGTTCAACAAGCCGATGTTGATGAAGTTGAAGAAGAATCGGCTGAGTTAGTTTTGTCACTAGAACAGGCAGTTTTTGAGAAGCCAGAAGGAATAGGGAATCGGCACCTTAAGCCATTGTATATAAATGGTTATGTCAATGGGAAGCCGATGTCCAAGATGATGGTTGATGGTGGAGCTGCGGTAAATTTGATGCCTTATGCTACATTTAGGAAGCTGGGCAGAAACGCATGGCCACACATTGGTTCCAGGATCCCCAGCCGTACATTCCTCCTGTAATGGTCAGCCCCTCCGGCAATCGTAGCAGCTGCGCCTCAACGGGGCAGGTAGGATCATAGAGCATGGACGCCATGCAAACTTAGGACGAAACCACCTACCCCATTGATGAGGTCAAGCAGCGGACACCATGTGAGCTGCATATTCCCTTGAAGAACTTATCAATCAAGGTATGCTAGTTGTTTTATGATTTTTGACTTGTACATTCCGCAAGTTGCTGCTTAGGTTGATTACTAATAGATAACCTCTCATCACGTGAAGGTGGCGTCGGTAATGGCCATCCCAACAGACCCTCCAGGGACTTACCACTGCAGGCCGATTCCAGCAAGATACTCGAGGGTCAAAATTGAGCTGGTGGAAGCCGCGTACGAGGACCTCGAGTCGGACTACCCTGGAGGAGACGGTGAGACGCATCTACGAGACAAAAGCCACGCCATTATACTATGGCGCAAGCGGTACATCATCCTCCCTGGGCGACAAGCGGCGTCTCGTGCACCCTCGCCTCCGGCTCCGCCATCTCCTCCGCTACCTCCTCCTGCAATATCTCCTCCGGCTCCTCCGCCACCTCCTCCCGCACAATCTCCTCCGGCTCGTCTGCCTCCTCTGCCTCCTCCACCTCCACCGTGTCCGCCTGCACCTCCCAAGACAAGGTCTCGCCAAACTCCACCGCCTGCCCGCACAAGGGCAACGAAGAAGGCGAAAGTTGACGCCACCAAAAACAAAGAGCCGCCTTACGATTGCAGTCAAGAGGAGCTTAACGCTTATGTGGCAGGAGAAGTGAGGAGGCAATTCAAGCCTCGGAGTCCTGAAAAGAAGATACCTGTTGACCCGAGCGTGAAGAACTTCTTCAAGAAAATGTCCACAACAAACAAGGAGGCCTTAAAGCTATCGGATTATGACCGAACACTTAAGAAAGACTATTACAAGAAGTCCAAACCAGTTCCTCAGCTTGGAGAACAACCAAACCAAGAGATCGAGCTGTTTGTGACCGGCGAAGAAATTGGCATAACATAATTCATTTCTGACACTGATCTAACTGTGGATCAGTTGATTAGAGGCTGTTGACGTAAAACACGAGGCCTGGGAGATCTGCTTAACACCAGTGTAGGTCCAAAACTTCCCTTCGGGTATGCTAGCGTGCCAGTTGATTTGATCCTGCAATCAACAAGAAACAAAGGCAAAGAAACCGCGGTTAAATCCATAAACGACAGCCGATCGGCTAGGTGCCGATGACATATCATTTATATTTGAGTCGATGCCATATATGCATCGATCGACAGTTGTTAATAAATAGGAAAGGACTAAATCTATTCAATCGGCTATAGATATTAACGATATATTGTCCTTATATCGATATATACTTAAATCAAGTGATTGGGATAGATCGGTCGCCATGCCAAGACAGTATAAATCACTTAGATCGGAATATATATTAATAATGAGACTATATAAGTTCATAGCATAGCCGATCAGATAGATCTAGCATGTATCGGCTAATACTCCGATACTACTCTATATTAAGATATTAAAGCAAGTGGAATATACTAAACAAGAGCCTAATATACTTAAATGCAGCAAGATCTTAACATAAAGGGCATATTTAACATGTCAATAAAGCATATATGTAACAGCCCTCCCTCCAGAACCGCGTAGCCTGCCCATCAGACGGGCGGGCCCACTTACACACACCACCCCACTTACACTTTCGTCCTCGCTTCGTGTAAAAGGGTTAACCCGGGAGTGGCATGGTTGGAGGGAAGTGGCGTTATAAGTTGGTTCTACTCGTGCTAAACTAGCAAGGTGGTACTAAACATGTGCACACAGCTCACATGGTCCACCCAGGCCTAGTCCTTATTGGGCCGAGATGTCACAATATAGGATAAAAGTAGTCAAATCGGGTAAGATCGGCTGAAACCCCGATACTGCCCTAATCGGCAACCAAGAAGCAGGCTAGAGATTGAGATTCTAATCATGACTCATAAGATCAAACTCAACTGATGCAGCTATAAGTATGAAAAGAAGGACAATATCTAGACAATCAAGCCATTGGAAGTTTCATAGAGTGGTGGATACCTTGTATAATCTAAGTCAACATCGTTATTTAACCTGTTCAGCTGCCTTCTATTGACAGATGTTAGCCGATTGTAGGTTAGATATCGATATTGCCGGAGATTATGTAAGATATTTGATAACTCAACAGATTACATAAACAAGATTAGAGTGTCACAAAGATGGAAGCACTAATCCCGAGAACGCAAGCCGCCATAACAAGTTTTACCTCTTGTTGAAGATCGAAACCGATGCAGCTCAACCCGAAAGCAAGAACTCGTCGAAACAAAACGAAAGCAAAAAAGGGCGGCAATGCGCCGAGATTGTTATTGAACGTGTGTTAATTCGATTACATGGGGTTCGGGTCTATTTATACCCGAGAATTACAAGATATGACCATACCAGACATGACTCTTATCTTTAACAAACTCTAAGATACCATAAGTCTTTGCGGCAGACTTTGCCCAAACATATCTTTAAGGAAATTACATAAAATATCCTAATTAATAGATACAATTGCCTTCTCAAGACTCTATCCATACATGGCAATCATCTTGAAGCATATCAACTCAACCCGATGATGTACACCGAGTTGTATTGTCGGAATCGGCTATTTCGGCTTACCCAGTCTGACTCGGACTCAGCTGATGCTGGTCGTAGCCGATTTGGACTCCAGCCAATTCTTACTCTGTTTTCGAAACGATCTTTGTCTTTGATTTCTCTTCGATCTAATCTTCATCCCCGATGCTGATATTACCAAATTTAGTCGTTAACACATGCCCCCCAAGTTCGGAATATTTGGTAATGATTCGGATTTGCCATATATCGATTCCGAGTGTAATTCGCAGCCCGCCGTTTTTCGACCGTTATTCCAGTGCTTTAAATACTAACCGTCGTCCCCAAAAAATCTTCACCCCGTTACTTCCGTTTTCACCGCCTAAGCCAACTTTGTCCTCTCTCTCTCCGGCGATTTCCTCAACGCACAAGGCGATCTCCAGGCAACTCCATCTCCGGCCAGATCTCCGCCCGCGGCGATGTTGTCCTCCACCAGCCCGTCTGCCGCACCGCCGGCCGAGTATGCTGAAGGTAAGTTCTCATAGGCTAGATCTCTTTCCCTCGCAACAGATCGATTTTCCGACTCCTCATCTTGTTTTCCCCTTCTCGGTTCTTATGGATTTGTAGCATCTCTCCAACCTAGTTGCAATTCCTAGTCTGTCACATGAAAATCCCTACTTTCTCGGCCCAATCAGCAATTCTGATCCTACTGAGTTCATTATTGGCGAAACCAATAGGATTCCTTTCAGATTGGCCAACCCAAACCTAGGTCACTGGAAAAACACCTTCAAATCTTGGCCGTCTCTTGAGAAAACTTCAGCCGAGAAAAGTTGGATTACATGTTTCAAACGCATGTCAGCTAGCAAAAGAGTTTATTGGGACGAAATTGGAATTGGCCAAGCACTCGACCTTACCATAACCAACTCAGCCAAAGACGAACCATTAATGGCAGCTGCCACCTACTTCTGGTCCAATGTTATCAACGCTTTTCCGTTCAACCAAAGGCCGATGACCCCAACTCTAGTAGATATCACCATGATCACTGGTCTGGACATCACTTCATTGGCTAACCCTATGAGTTTGAACATGAAGAATCAATATGACTTCAAGACCAAGAGCATAGGCGGCTGGTCAGGTTATGTGGCAGCATACATGGGTCAAGGTTCTGTCACCCCTCGAGAACATGTAGCTTTTCTACTGATGTGGCTAGAGAAATTCCTCTTCTGTGGATGAAGCTGTAGCCCTACAACCAATTGGCAGTTTGTAGCCGAAGCCTTGGAAACAAAGAGACAATTCCCCTTAGGCAAAATCCTCCTCGGCTACTTGTATCAAATGCTAAACAATGCATCGGCCAAGATAGTCGTCAGCTCAGTAGTCGGAGCAGGTGGACCATGGTGGTTTTTACAGTCTTGGTTGATTCTGGTGGCCATGAATTTTGTCAATCGGCCATCTGTATCAGAAGCCAAATTCCCAAGGCTGGAACCGATTATAGAAGATGATGGAGAAGAACGCACCCACCGCAGATGCATGTCTTATGTGGAATATGCTTCCACACCAGCCAGTGCAGGAGCAAAATTATCGGCTGAGCTACTCAAAGATGGTTCTGCAGCTTTTATGAAGGCTTCCAAAAAGATGCACGTGTTTGGTTCTTTTACGAAGATTCAATCAATTTGGATCTCCCATCAGACTTTAGATTTGAAGACGTCAATCATGAAAGATACCAAAAAACCAGACAAGTCTTCTCAGTTGCCATCAGCCCATGCATCCTTCCTGTTGGCATTCATCAAGGGAGAAATATTCAAGTCTCCTATGAATTTTATCATCCAATGAGTTCGGCCAGGCAATTTGGAATGGGCCAACTCCCAATCGGCTTATTCTTTGCCGATAAGATCCAATGCCGAGGGGACATTTCTTCAACTTTGATGATGGATAGGCTACTCAACATTCTAGGACCTCTTTTGGGAAGTATTGAAAATATAGAGTTGACCAAGCTCAGGAGCCGAAACTTTGACAGATGGTGGGATGAATGGAAACTGCATTTATTCCACCAATCGGCTTCGATGTACATGACAGACCTCTTTCCGGATATCATCCCTCAGGTATATTTTCCTTCATCAATTCTGAACACATGAATATCAGCCAATTTATATCTAGATTAATCCTCCTTTCTCATTTTGCAGACAACAGAATCCTCTCCTCCACATAAGAGTAACATCGGCAGGGACATTGAGTATGCCTCAGGACTAATTCCAAATGGAGGTGGGCCATCTCCTCCTGTCATCGGCTACAATGCCCCCAAGACTTCGACTCTTCTCCAAGGGCTCATCAGAGAACCAGCCGATGCAGACAAGAAGAGAAGAACCAGGTCATCGGCTGTGGACACATTGGCTCCAGCCCCAAAGAAGAAGACCAAACTAAAGAAGCCTAAACCATCCGATGACCTGCCTGCCCTGGATCCATCCATTGAACAAGCTCTGGATGAAGAAGACATCGAAGACAATGTTGATCAGGCCGCAGCCGGAGTGAGTGATACAGAAAGAACACCATCGGCTTCGCCCAAGCAAACCCCTCCGACTCGTTCGGCTCCAGTTCATTTTTCAAGAGTAAGTAATTCTCCTTTTGTAATTATCTCACCTATAGCCGATTACTTACAGATTTTATAGTTGCAGAAGAAGAAAATTGTTGTGAAGAAGAAATCAGCAGCACGAATTCTCAAACCGGCTCCATCAGTGTCGCGTCCCAAAACGACTCTAAAATACATCCTCTAAATTTATGCATAGAATAAGTAAAATCCGTGTGAAACCCTCCAACAATTAAAATGTGCAAAGTTAAAAGTCAAATAAGGCTTGGAGGATTTTTGTATATTTCCTAAAAGCCTAAAATGCGTAAATAAATTTTAGTGGAATTTTCATAGCACAAATAATAATTATTAAGAAATAAACAAAGTTAAAATGATTTTATAAAAAGAAAAACCCAAAAAAGTCTTTTCTCCCCCCCTCCCCCTCTTGGGCCGGCTCGGCCCATCTCTCTCCCTCTCCCTCCTCTTCCCCGCGGCCCATCCGGCCTCCTCCCCGCGCGCGCGCCGCTGACGGGCGGGCCCGCCCGCCACCCTCGCTGACGGGTGGGGCCCACCCGTCATCCCCTACCTCCCGCCGCTCCCGCCGCCTCGCCCGTGCCCTAGCGCCGCCGCCGCCGCAAATCCCGCCGCTCCCGTCCGCCCCGCGTGCAATCAAGAGGGGGGAAATATTCCCCGTGATTCCCTCCCTCTTTCCCCCCACTTTTCCCTCTCTCTCTCCATCGGATTCGTTCGGGATCTTTCCCCCTAAACCTCGCCGGCGCATCAATGGCGGCTAGATCTTCCGCGGCCGTTTCCCCCTCATCCGGCCGCTCTCTCCCCCTCCCAACCCTATATAAACGCTCCCCGTGCCTCCCTCCGCCGTTTCCGCCACTCGCCGCTCTCTCTCCCCGCCGGAATCGAGCTCGCGCCGTCGCTCTCTCTCTCCGCCGTCGCCGCCGAGCTCCGGTCCGCCGCCGTCGTCGCCCCGGACCATCTCCCGCTTCGGCGCCGTCTCCTTCGGCTTCGCCGCGTCCTCGCCGACCTCGTCCACCTCTCCGTTTCGGTCGCCGATCGCTGGAACGCCGCCGTCCCCGTCTACCCGAGCCGCGCCGCCGCCTTCCTCCGCTCCGGTCGCCGTTCCCGTCGTCGCCGTCGACCCGGGGTGAGCCGTGGACCGCCGATTCGCTTCCCCCTTCCCTCCCCTCTCTCGGGCGCCGCTCCGCCGCGCTGGTGGTCGTCGGCGGCGACCATCGAGGCGCGGGTGCGCCGCCTCCCGTCGGCTGTGCCGGCGTGGCCGCCTTCGGGCGCGCCCCGCGGCTGCCATGTGGGGCCCGGCCGTCAGCCGCCCGCGCCCTCGGGTGCGGCTGACGCGTGGGACCCACGGCGCCGGCCGATGTGAGCCGGGTGTACCCGGTCCACCGTGGACCGTGAGGCTGCCGCGTGGGCCCCACTCCCGTGGACTCGGTCCGCGCTCCCCTCCCCTCGGCTGACGCAATAAATCCATTTTTGAATTAAAATTTAAATGAAGAAATTCGCAAATATCCATTTAAAGAGCATATAAACTTCAATTGGCCATAACTTGGCCATTTGAACTCGGAATTGGACCGTTCAAGTCTCTAATTTTTCCTTAAGAAGTCAAGAACCCATTTTTGTGCTTTGTTTCTGCTTGTTATATGGAGTTTATTAGAGTAAAAGCCTTTTCTTTTCCATTGGTCGTGTAGACGCTGCAGCTTCGGAAGATCCGCTCTTCGTGGAGGTTGAAGCCGACGTTTGGGAAAGCGAGCAAGGCAAGTCACATCATCCTTGAACATATTGAATCCCAGTTTATAAAATTATGTTGATTTAAATTATTGCATTATCGCTTTATTTAAATTCCCGCGTTATCACTGTTTTATCTAGCCATGCCTATTTACCTTTGTTATGACCTTATTATTATTGTTATTGTTATTATTACCTTGTTCACCCTAGAATAAGGGGCAATTCCTTACATACCCCTAAAAGTTTGCTCCATCCCTTGCATGCCCTTGAATTTTGTCACATCCCTTGTATACCCCTGATATTTCGTCTTGATCCCGTTTATACCCATACCGTTAGTTCACCGTTATCTTTATTCCAAAATGGCCATGTTGCCCTTTTTATAGTCATGTGATCACTTCAAAAGGCTAAATAAAGCTTAATGTGAACTTTTTAAAATTTGTATAGATAGTTGAGCCTAAATTTCAAAACCAATATTTATTTTTTGAAATATTTTTAATAGATTTTCAAGCAAGCTTTAACAAAATTAATGAAACTCATATAGAAGTTTCACCGAACATTTAGAAATTAAAACTATATTTAACTTGAATTTAAATATAAATAAGAATGTTTTATGAAATTTGATCTAAATTTTTAAAATTTTAAATTCAACTTTTCAAACTTTGAGGTCAAATAAACACATTCTTTTTGTTGTTTACTAATAAAATATTTTTCAACTCGAAAATTATGTTGGTGAAAAAGCTAGCGCATAGGTACTCTAAGTAGGGGTAATATAGTCATTTTGAAAATAACTTAATGGTCAACTGATGGTCAACTAACGGTATGGGCTTGGAGGGGATCAAAATGAAAACTCGGGTGCATATAAGAGATACGTCAAAACTCAAGGGCACAGAAGGGATGGAGCGAAATTTCAGGGGCATACAAGGAATTTTCTCCTAGAATAAACAAAACCCCAACTAGTGGACACTCTACTCATGGTATCACTAGTATGATTTTAGGTAGATGCTTCGCTATTTAATTAGGTAACATTAGGTGGTTTTCCAACTCTAGACTTTGGGAATCTTCATATCACCTGGACACTATGGAATGGTTTGGTTATTGTGGATTTGGCTTCACACATCCCCCTCTATTCAAAATCCCCAAAATGGTTTTAGGTTGGGTTCGGGGTGCATGGTTTTGATAGTAGCACCTCGGCCATATAAGGACCGGTCTTCGGGCCTCTGTTGCAAAGCACTACCGTACTTCCACATGTCTAGTGGGTAAGGCTTAGTTTGTGGCTCAGTCTGGTTATAAACAAAAGTACACGGATGGAGATGGAAGAAGTCGGGGGTCGATGGACATCTCTAGGACAAATGAAGGCTACACGGGCTGCGGTTCGGTAGTCGAGATGTTATGGCACAGGACCGGTGTCCTGCTGCTAGGGGCTCAGTCCTGCCTGCCTGTCCCGGGGGTTCCGGCCGTAGGTGGGATTGGGTCGGTACTCTTGTCTATGGCTAGGATGGGTTGGAAACTATGTCACGTCTTCCGTCTGTATGCCGTGGTGGTATGTGGCACGTGGTTGCACGTGAGGAAGATGTGTCTTGTGGGTAAAGACGTACACCTCTTATCAGAGTATAATCTATTCGAATAGCCGCGCCCTCGGTTATGGGCAAGCCGAGCAATGTACCCAAGTTAGTGTTCTAATTCTTAAAACCTGCTTAACAACTAAAATGTGGAATGGTTGGCCTGGGTTGGCTTGGGACGAGCTAGGACCCAGGGTCGGGTTGCCAGTTCGGTCTGAATCATCGTAGGCCTTGGGTTAAGGCAGGTTCGTGTGGGTTCACGGCCTTGATAAATAATATTGTTTAGTTCTAGAATCGTGTTTACAAAATAGCTTTGAGCAACTAAGTACCTTTAAATGCTGTTTACTGCAAACCCTAATCCTTTATATTATAACTCCCTTGTACTCCCTTGCATTTATTATGCACTTGTGGGTGTGTCTTGTTGAGTACGGTGGTTGTACTCAGTCTTGCTCAATTTTTTTTTCCCAAACCCAGAAGAGGAGCCCCTGGAAGATGAAGGTTTTGGTGTCTAGCTCGTGCCTGCCGTCAAGCGCCTGTGGTCGTCGCCCTAGTCTTCCGCTGTTTCTCGTTTGTCTTTGTGTGTGCTGGGCCTTCGCTGCCCATGTAATAAATTAACTATTTACGCTTCCGCTTGTTAAACTCTGAATTGTATCAACTTTTCGTGTACCTTGCCTCCTGGGACAAGGAATAATACACGCACGTAAGGAACGCCCGTTGGGTTATTTCCGGTCGTGACAATCAGTAAGATTATCATATATAGGTCCTCTTACTTATATGATCACAGCCGATCTTTACATAACACCTCATCTTTTCGCAGCCTCCTCCTCCTCCTTCACCTCCCATGCAACCAGAATCAAGCCATCACACTCCATCGGCTGCTGGTAGTCATAATGTTGAGGAAGAAGAATAACCAGCTGCTCCTGCTGTCCCAGTAAGTTTCCTTTTGATACGAGAACTTAGATCGACTATGTCTGTGTAGCTCATGAATTTTCTTGAAATTATTCTTGCATGTCTTAGCCGATCTTTTCTCTTTTGACATTAGAGATGATTATCTTGATGAAGTAGAAGAGGACACTACAAGCAAAGCCTTTGCCCCCTTATCCAATGATGTGAAGAAAACACTTGAAGACATCTCTCATCGGCTAGAGGCCTCCTCTTTAGACAGCTTGGTGGTCGACTGCGGATCAATTAGGACACGGCTGCACGAAGTTCATGCTTTGATTCCTGAAGAACTGGCCGATGTCTTACTCCAACTGCTTATCTTGAACAACATCAATTCAAATTGGAGAAAGCCAAGCGGAGACTAGCCGAACGCAGAGAACGCAAAGAGATTGAGGCTACCATCCAAGCCAATCGGCAACTTGTTCATGAGGAGAAGGCTAAGCTTGATCAGTTATGTGAGGGTCCAATCAAATTCAATATTGATCGGCTCGAAGCCCGTAAGATTGAGCTCTTGGCCCAACTTCAAGAATGCAATGCCGAACTGGATCTGGAACACAAGAAGCTAGCCGATCTCCCAAAGTCTGTTGAAGAGCAGAAGGCAAGACTAAAATCAGCCATCAAGAATGTTGCTGATCTGACCAAATCTTTGAAAGTCATCCCTGGAACCGATGCTCAAGATACCCAAGCTATTGAAGAAGTAGAGCAAATCAGGCAAAGAGCTATATCAACTATCCAGCGCTATTTATCTCAGTAACTTCTTGTGTAATAGACCTTAGGCCTTAGGAAATTTTTTGTAATCAGCTAAGATACTCTGTCACTTTATGCAATCGTCTTGACAATCCTTTATGCCGATTAATATAACTTCTGAATTAGCTCAAAAATTTTCACTTTTGACCTCAATTTTGTATATATGTGCCCCCCTAATTTTTGCAATGACAAAGGCATTGATAAAATTATAACATGGACTAAGGGCGATAAAACCATATCGGCCATTGTACATCGGCAAAACATAACCGATTACAATATAAAAAAAACAACTAAGGGCAATATAACAATATCGGCCATTGTACATCGGCAAACCATAACCGATTACAACATGAAAAACAACTAAGGGCGATATAACAATATCGGCCATCTCAAGGCGATACAAACACATCGGCTATCATGTATCGGCAATACCAGTCGATCATGCATTAACCCAAACACTTGGGTAATATTTCTTCAGGTACTTGCCATTAAGTGCTCGTCCATAAATTTCTCCATCATGTCCTTGCAACAAATAGGCTCCTTTAGACACAACCTTATGAATTTGAAACGGTCCTTCCCAATTTGGCGACTACTTGCCGAATTTATTATCCCGAGTCCCAATCGGCAAAATTAACTTCCATACAAGTTCACCTTCCGAAAAAGTCTTGGGCACCACTTTCTTGTTGTAATGCCGAGCAACTCGTTCCTTATCCCTGGTAACCTTTGCAAGGGCTCTTAATCTGGATTGTACCAAGTCTTCCCTTTCATCGGCCATAAGGTTATAATACTCATCGGCTGTTAAATCATTTTGCAACTCCATTCTCCTTGAGCCGATCCTAACTTCCCATGGTAAAACAGCCTCATATCCATAAACAAGCTTATAAGGAGGGACTTGGATCGACCCATGACACACCATCCGATAAGACCACAATGCTTCGGCCAACCGAGTATGCCATTGCCGAGGATAATCAGAAATATTTCTCTTAATCAATTTGATCAAACTCTTGTTAGATGCCTCGGCCTGCCCATTAGCTTGTGCATAATATGGCGAAGAATTCAACAATTTAATACCCATGCTATCGGCAAACTGAACAAACTCATCGGACACGAAAATTGAACCTTGATCGGTTGTAATGGTTTGAGGGATACCAAACCGATAGATTATATGTTCTTGAACAAATTGTATAGCATCCACAGAATCAACCTTCTTCAAAGGAATCGCCTCTACCCATTTGGTAAAATAATCGATCGCCACCAATATAAACTTATGTCCTTTACTCGACGGTGGATTAATCATGACGATCATATCTATTCCCCAACCTCTAAATGGCCATGGCTTAATTATAGGATTCATAGCCAACGCCCTTACTCTCTGAATCGCCCCAAATTTCTGACAATCTTGACATCCCTTGTAATATTTGAAGCAATCCTCCAGCATTGTCGGCCAAAAATACCCTGCACGTCGAAGCAACCACTTCATCTTAAGAACCGATTGATGAGTGCCAGAAATTCCCTCATGAACTTCTCCGATTGCAACCTTAGCCTGATCGGCACTCAGACACTTAAGCAACACCCCATCAATCGTCCGATAATAGAGCTCATCATCCAATAAAGTATACTTCAACGCTTTATACCTCAATTTTCGAGAAGCCGATTGAGATGGATTATGTAATTATTGATGCACAAAATACCTCCAATCATCGGCTGTTAATGCAGCAATCTCGATTTTAACATCCTTGATCATCGGCTTATATCCCGATGCTCCTTGGGCCAAATCATTAGCTTAAATATTTTGTTCTCGAGATACATGCTTTAAGGTCACCAGCCGAAATTCCTTCATCAGCTCTTGACATTTCTCATTATAAACCATTAACGTATCATTCTTGCACTCATACTTCCCTACCAATTGACTAATCACTAGCAAAGAATCTCCCATAATTTCAATAGCATCGGCTTCAACTTCCTTGAGCAACTGCAACCCTTTGAGAACTGCCTCATATTCAGCTTGATTATTTGTCGCATAAGGTTTAATAGTATAAGCAAACTCAAAACAAGGTCCATGGCACAATCTCAACCGAGCCGATTGAATCATCACGATGCTCAACAACAAAATCGGCTATAGCTTGCCCTTTGACTGCCTTCGGTGACTCATACCGAAGATCAAACTTTGTTAATGAAAATATCCATTTCCCAACCCTTCGTTTCAAAATCGGAGACGATAACATGTACTTAACAGCATCGGCCTTGCATATGATAGTACATTCGTTGGATAGGAAAAATACAAGCACAAGCACAACTTCTCCACAGGGGAATATCTGGTTTCTGCATCCAAGAGCCGACGACTTAAGTAAAATACAACCCTCTCCTTTCCTTCCAACTCCTGAATCAGAACCGAGCCAATTGACTTCTCACCGGACGACAGATATAACCTAAAAGGTATCCCTTTCTGTGGAGGAATCAAAACCGGAGGAGAGCTAAGATATTCCTTAATGTCATCCAAAGCTTTCTGTTGCTCTGCCCCCCAAGTAAACTGTTGATCGGCTTTCAACCTTAATAATGGTGTAAAAGGCTCTAACCGTCCAGACAAATTAGGTTTTATTCTCTGGAGGCTGAATTTTCTTGATTGCATTAACACTCCTATGAGTTATCTCAATCCCCCTCTCATAAACAAGAAATCCCAAAAACTGACCAGCCGATACGCCAAAAGCACACTTTGTCAGATTCATTTTCAAGCCATATTTCCTTGTTCTCTCAAAAACCTTTCTCAGATCGGCTATGTGGTCCTCTATTTCTTTAGACTTATCAACCACGTCGTCAATGTAAACCTCAACCAACCAGCCGATCAAATCATGATATATATAATTCATAGCCCGTTGATAAGTAGCTCCAGCACTTTTCAATCCAAAAGTCATCACAACCCACTCAAATAAACCAATTGCACCAGGACACCTAAAGGCCGTTTTATGGATATCTTCTTCGGCCATAAAGATTTGATTGTACCCTGCATTACCGTCCATAAAGCTTAAAATCTCGTGCCCTGAAGCAACATCAACTAGCTGATCGGCCACTGGCATTGGATATTCATCCTTTGTGGTAGCTTTATTTAAATCTCTGAAGTCAATGCACACCCTTATCTTGCCGTTCTTCTTGATAACAGGAACTATACTAGAAACCCACTCGGCATATCGGCAAGGACGAATAAAACCAGCATCATATAGACATTTAATCTCAGCCTTGACAGGTTCGAGCATATCGGCTTTGTATCTTCTCGGAGGTTGTTGATGTGATCTAACCCCTGGTTTGATAGGTAGCCGATGTTCCACAATTGATCGGCTGAGTCCTAGCATTTCATAATATTTCCAAGCAAAGCAATCTCTGAATTCCTTTAGCAGCTCTATCAACTTGGTTCTGAATTCTGAAGACAAATTCTTACTAATAAATGTCGGCCTTGGTCGATCACCTTGACCTATATCAATTTCCTCCAAATCATCGGCCAACATGAAACCCTATCCTTGCTTGTCATCGACGTAGACGTTTGAACCCTCCATGACGCCCTCAAAATAATAGCTTGGGTTCTCTATCTTCAATTGGTTATATATCAGAATCGGACACTTTTAGAAAATCTCTAACCCAAACTTTTTCAGACAAACAATCAAGACCATCCATCTCCCAAAGAGCTAAATCGGCACTGACAACATTGACTGACCTGTCGGCTGGCATAATTTCAATCTTGTCGCCTTGCCACTGAATTAAGCATTGATGCATGGTTGAAGGAATACAACAATTGGCATGAATCCAATCCCTTCCAAGCAACAAGCTGTAAGAACCCTTCCCGTCGATGATAAAGAACGTTGTAGGGATAGTTTTGCTGCCGACGGTTAACTCTACATTCAAAACTCCTTTGGTTTCCAATGGATTGCCACCAAAGTCCTTGAGCACCATATTTGTCTTGATGAGATCCTCAGCGTTTCTGCCCAACTTTCTGAATGTAGTATAAGGCATCAAGTTCACTGCAGCCCCACCATCGACCATCATCTTGGACATCGGCTTCCCATTAACATAGCCATTTATATACAATGGTTTAAGATGCCGATTCCCTGTTCCTTCCGGTTTCTCAAAGATTGCTGGTTCCGGCGATAGAATCAACTTGGTCGATTCCTCTTCAACTTCATCAACATCGGCTTGTTTGACCCCAAATTCAGCAAGCAAGGTGAAAACCATGTTAACCGATATAGTTACAACATTTTTGCCTTTAGCCAATTTCTTTGCTTCATCGGCTGTGGCTTCATCAGCTGTAGAAACGTGGTTCTTAACCCGCCATTCTTGCTTCGGCTTCGTCTTCTTCAGCCGATGATTGATCTCCTGTTCGACCTCCTGAAAACACTCCCTACTCCTCAATCTTTGAACCCTTCTCTTCTGGTTTCTTGTAAAAATACCAGAAGGACACCATTGAGCCTTTGCATCTTTGTTATCTCCTCGACTTTTAATTTGATTTACTGGGCCCAACTTTCGATGAACAGGAATTCTTGCTTGTCTTGGCCGACTGCTTCTATCATATGATCGGCTTGAATTTTCTGCTATATCGTTGCATCCAGGACAGTCTTCAATAGATGGCAGCCTCATACCTTCATTCCAACAAAATCTAAAGAACTCACAACTCCGATGAGGATCAAAGCCGTCATCATCTTCCTCATAGTGCTTCTCCTGCTGCCTGTCATATCTCTTCTGATACTTAGTGATGATCTTAGCCGAATTCAGCTGAAAACCTCTCGTACGTCCTCCATCGGCTGTTCGACCAGCTGTATGCACCATATTAACAGGAAAAGGATTACAATCAACCTTCATCGGTCTCTTAGAATCATCAAACTTAATTTTGCCGTCCTAAATAGTTGCTTGGATTTGCTGCTTGAAGACCTTGCAATCATTGGTAGTATGAGACCCGGAATTATGCCACTTGCAATACCTTTTCTTGCCCAATTCTTTGGCTGATGAAATTGTATGACCAGCAAGAAGTTGAATTTGCTTCTCTCGGAGCAATAAATCACAAATCTTGTCAGCCTTGGTAATATCAAAGTCATACCTCTCCTCTTTCCCAGAATTCTTTACCCATTGGCATGGTATAACCTTTTTGCTTCTCACCCATTCGGCTGTTGCTATCTCAGAGTCATCAGCATCGTCATCATCCGATCCATACATGTAAGGACAAACATGATTAACCTGTGTAGAGTTTTTCCTGGCCTTTGCAAACCTCTGTTCATGCAGGGTTTCCTTCTGTGTAAGATGTGACAAGCTATCAAAGTCTTCAGACGAGAATTTCTCCCTGATCGGAGGAGTCATACCCTGAAAAGCAAAATCGGCTAACTGGGCATCAGTCAAACTCAAGTTGTAGCACTTATTACTCATCTCTCTGAATCTCTGAATATACTCATGCACAGGCCCATCATGTCTTTTCTTGATTGCTGTTAAATTAGACAATTTCATCTCATGTACCCCACTGTAGAAATAACAGTGAAAATGCTTCTCCAAATCAGCCCAACTGTTAATTGATCCATATGGTAAAGAAGAAAAGCAAGTAAAGGCCGATCTAGACAAAGACAATCGGAACAATCTAACCCTTAAAGCGTCCACAGCCGATGCTTCACCGCACTGGGCCAAAAATCGGCTGATGTATTCATAGGTCGATGTACTATCCTGCCCTGAGAATTTTGAAAAATCTGGAACTTTGAACCAGTTAGGTAAAGGAACTCTCACAAACCATTCAGGGTAAGGTTGTCGGTATAAATTTCCAGCGTCTTTCGGCCTAAGCCCGAACTACTCCTTCATCACATCCGCAATCATATCGGCCCATGGTTGTTGCTGAGGTGCTCCTTGAGGTTGTTGTGTCATGGGCTCGAATTGATTGTATTGAGGAACAAACTGAGGTTGAGCCGATCCTCCCTGCTGATATTGAACCTGCGGTGATGGAGGCTGATACTGATAATTCAAATTGCCCCCCTGGTAATTCTGGAAATTTGGCTGAATATTGCGCACTAAATGCTCGGGAACAACTTGAGGTATTACCGTTTGATCCGGCTATACATGATGAACCAAATGCTCTGGGACAACCTGATTCGCATCATGCTGCCCAAACTGACTGCCGGGTGTTGCAAATCCAGCCGATGCATTCATCAAACCTTGCTGTTGAATCGGCTGAATAACCTGTTGCCTTAATGGCGTTTGCTGAATTGGTTGCAAATCCTGCCGTCTTGGTGGCGTATGCTAAATTGGCTGCACAACCTGTTGGATTGGGGGAGTTTGTTGTATCGGCTGCACAACCTGTTGCCTTGGTGGTGTCTGTTGAATCGGCTGCTGCTGGGTCTGGTCAACATTAGGTTGAAGGGGTAAGAACATAGCTGCCACCTGATCTTGTGTTAGCCGATTCACATTTTGTCCACCATACTGTGGTTGCTCTCTCACCAACAACCGAGGATTGACTAATTGACCCGGTGCTGATGAAGGTGCGGCAGGGCAGGAGCCGATACTGGCGCCGTCGGTTGAGCCGATGGTGTATTAGGAGGAATTGACTGAGTAGCAGGCTGATTAGCAGTAATTAATGGCCGATAATTTGGGAATACTCCTCCTGGTAGATAAACCGGCCCTGTAGCTTGGTACTCAGCCATTGAACCATCAACCATTGTTTTCACCATGTTTGACAAAGTGTTGACTAATATTCCAGATTGATTGATCAAAGCATGGTGCACAGCATAGTCAACCTGATCTTGGAAGTTGTTAACCTGTAACTGTGTCGTGTTACCATCTTGGTTAAGATCACCACCTTGAACTCCCTAGGAACCATCACCTTGAACTCCAACACCTTGGACCCCTTGAGAGCCATCACCTTGAACTCCTTGAACACCGTCTGCAGCACCTTTATCACTCGGTTGGGCTGTGCCATCTGGAGCTTGCTGTACTTCTCCATCCTTAGAAGAACCTGTTTCGGGAACATCAGCAACTACCTTCACCTTATACTTCTGCGCCACTGTCCCCTTGCGGGTCTGCATGAATGAGTTCAAGAACTGGTTCCATGCTTGCTGCATCATTGCGTCAAAATCCTTCTGTTGATCAGGTGTCAACATGTCTGGAGTGATGGTCACGATGTTGCCTTCATTAACCTCAGATAAGCCCAGCTGCTGGATCTATTCTTTAAGAGAACCTGGACTAGCCGAGGACGACGATGCTGGCGGCTTCTCGGCCATGGAGAAAGACTGCTGTTGTGATTCTGACTTCTTAATGGGTCCCACCGGGCGTGCGAAAAGCGTGTTGACGTAAAACACGAGGCCTGGGAGATCTGCTTAACTCCAGTGCAGGTCCGAAACTTGCCTTCGGGTATGCTAGCGTGCCAGTTGATTTGATCCTGCAATCAACAACAAACAAAGGCAAAGAAACCGCGGTTAAATCCATAAACGACAGCCGATCGGCTAGGTGCCGATGACATATCATTTATATTTGAGCCGATGTCATATATGCATCGATCAGCAGTTGTTAATAAATAAGAAAGAACTAAATCTATTCAATCGGCTGTAGATATTAACGATATATAGTCCTTATATCGATATATACTTAAATCAAGTGATTGGGATAGATCGGTCACCATGCCGAGACAGTATAAATCACTTAGATCGAAATATATATTAATAATGAGACTATATATGTTCATAGCATAGCCGATCAGATAAATCTAGAATGTATCGGCTAATACTCCAATACTACTGTATATTAAGATATTAAAGCAAGTGGAATATACTAAACAAGAGCCTAATATACTTCAATACAGCAAGATCTTAACATAAAGGGCAGATTTAGCATGTCAATAAAGCATATAGAATAAAAGTAGTCAAATCGGGTAAGATCGGCTGAAACCCCGATACTACCCTAATAGGCATCCAAGAAGCTGGCTAGAGATTGAGATTCTATTCACGACTCATAAGATCAAACTCAACTGATGTAGCTATAAGTATGAAAAGAAGGACAATATCTAGACAATCAAGCCATTGGAAGTTTCATAGAGTGGTGGATACCTTGTATAATCTAAGTCAACATCGGTATTTAACCTTTTCGACTGCCTTCTATTGACAGATGTTAGATATCGATATTGCCGGAGATTTTGTAAGATATTTGATAACTTGATGGATTACATAAACAAGATTAGAGTGTCATAAAGATGGAAGCACTAATCCCGAGAACGCAAGCCGTCATAACAAGTTTCACCTCTTGTTGAAGATCAAAACCGATGCAGCTCTACCCGAAACTAAGAACTCGTCGAAACAAAACGAAAGCAAAAAAAGGTGGCGATGCGCCGAGATTGTTATTGAACGTGTGTTAATTTGATTACATGGGGTTCGGGTCTATTTATACCCGAGAATTACAAGATATGTCCATACCAGACACGACTCGTATCTCTAACAAACCTTAAGATACCATAAGTCTTTGTGGCACACTTTTGCCCAAACATATCTCTAAGGAAATTACATAAAATATCCTAATTAATAGATACAATTGCCTTCTCAGGACTCTATCCATGCATGGCAATCATCTTGAAGCATATCAACTCAACCCGATGATGTACACCGAGTTGTATTGTCGGAATCGGCTATATTGGCTTACCCAGTCTGGCTCGGACTCAGCTGATCCTGGTCGTAGCCGATTTGGACTCCAGCCGATTCTTACTCTGTTTCCGAAACGATCTTTGTCTTTGATTCCGCTTCGATTTAATCTTCATCCCCGATGCTGATATTACCAAATTTAGTCGTTAACAGAGGCACAACAATCCTGAAGGCGGAAGGGGCATACAAGTTTGAACTCGGTAAACCGCTTGTCACGCCTGAGCAACTGCAGTCCCTACTGACACAGATGTACAAATTCCATGAACGGTACATGGAAATGAGCGCCAAGGGTAGAGAGATGTTCGAAGCGAGGAGAAGATGTTCTCTGGATCCATTTCAAGGATGTCTTCAACGTCGACGTCTCTCTTCTGAGCGCATGGATTTTGTAAGTATCGTTGAGTTCGATTTGTTTCATTCAATAATTAGCTCCTTGCATATATGTAAACAATAATAATTTCCTTTTATCGTTGTAGAATGGAGATTCAAAGGGCTCGACGGGAGGGGGGGGGTTTACGATACTGGGTTCATCGACCCTTCGAAAATCAACGTCGAAATGATCGACAAGTACAAGAAAGACACTGAGGACAATCTCGTCCATCTCCTGAAGGAGCAGCATTTCAAGACGTTCATACTACTGCCGTACAACACAGAGTGAGTTTTTACCGTCGTTCGAACAAATTTTGTTCCCATACATATAACATGTACATTTTCATATATCATCTCACGCATATTGCAGATTCCACTGGGTCCTGTTACTTTTCGACTTGGACGCATGCAGAGTCAATGTGTATGACTCAATGAATAAAGAGAAGACTTTGGACAAGGTTTCCAACGGATAGACAGGTAATATAATGCCATCTATTCCAAAGTCGCTGGGATTTTTCCTATTGCTATTATGCGGATCTCGGATAATAATTAATCATAGCTTGCAACTGCATGTAAGGCTTGGGATTGGTTCCGTCAATTGGTCAGCGGGACTTGGAAAGAAAAACTTGGATGGAGGTTTAATTTTCCACTGAGTACATGCATGCTCCAAAATTATATTGAATTGAATCTCTAATTACAGTTAATATAAATGTATATCAAATCTCTCGTTCTTTCTCATGTAGTGGCAAAGCAGGACCAGGGAACTAACTTGTGCGGCTACTACGTATGCAAGTATGCCCACTGCCTATCAACCCAAATCTACACCACACGAGAGCTCGATGTACGTATATATAAACCATTCAAAATTTCATTGCGTATCGATTTGTTGTTTATTAATTTCATATATTCATATGTCATTATTTTTCGAATGATAGCGTATTCATATGAGGGACAATCTCCCACACAAGGATTTTATCACTGCCGCGTTCAAGAATAACTGATGGGATTCATCAACGAAGAAGTCCTTAATCCCGAGGGTGAATTCTACAACAACGGATCGACAATTCATAACGTCGATCCTTCTTCTTCTGACATAACACCGGCATCGAAGTCATAGCTAGCTAGCGAGCAAATGAATTGTACTATACATGCATGTATATGTTTATAGATGTACACATTTACTTTAGTGTAAATATATATTTTGGTAATATATATGCACATAAAATGTTAAGTGCTTTAAATTATACATGTGTAATTAATATATGATTATTTATATATAAATATATATAATTAACCATGCAGCAACAAACATGGCCATGCAAATAAAAAAAATTGGTAGATCGATTTTTAGTCCCGGTTGGATACCGGGACTAAAGGGGGTTACGGACCAGGAGGAAAAATGGTTTCTCCACCAGTGTTTAGATCCACTAGCCACATCAAAATTGGACACCATCTTTTCGGCTTCCTTGTTCTTGGCGTTGGATGAGGCCTAGCAGTCGGAGATGGAGAATGACAAAGAACCAAACCCTAGGTAGGATAGGGAGAAGAGAGAGGAAGGAAGAGAGACTCACCGGTGAGAAGGTGACCAGTGGAGAGGACGGTCGGCGGAGGGGAGAGCGCCGGCGCCGTGGACAGTGTCACCTCACCGTCGCGCCATCGACTCCCAATCTCACCCGCGCCGCCGCCACCGCTTTCCCCTGCGTGTGTTCGTTTCCTCTCCTACGATGAGCTTTTCTTCCACGTCTCTTGTGGCGATGTTTTTTTTTCCAGCCCAGGACGAGGGGGAAAGGCCGGGATTGACCTGGATTCAAGCCGCGACGGGCTTAACCGAATGCATATTTTTCTGTGGGCTGGGCTTCAATCCGTGTCTGTCCAATTCACGGGGATTGCAGCCCAATCCCGGCCGAACCCGGGCCAACCGAACAAGGCCCGAGAGAACTCTCTATATCTTTTCTTGCTATATATTTCGTACCCATAGGCTTCTACAGCTCACCCCACATCATCACTATATATATGTATCAACCGTCGGATTTTGAGCAGATGGACCCATTTTTTTTCACAGTCAAACTAAATCCTGGTCGAATCTGTCCGATCCCTATCTGACTATCGCACATACGCTCAGCTTTCCATGTCCCTGCCACACATCTCTACTATTATAAAAATTTAAGATGTTTTTGGGCAAAATCTAAATTAAGAGGCCTCTCGTTTTAGTGCTAACGAGAGTCCATATCCAGCTACCTTAACTATACCACTAGTCCATCAAGCAACTAGAAAATATATTCCTACCACCTATCCTTCCAATAAATTTTTCTCTTAAACTACTCATCCGATCTACGATCTAATTACACCGTTGTGTTCGTAAGAGTTAAATATTTATAACAAGATCTCACATGATTATATTTTGATGAAAAATTACAAATTACTTCTATAATATCTCTAAATTACTTATAGATTTCACTAAATTACTTCTTAGACTATACAAGTAAATTTAATAAAGCTTAAAAGTAATTTACATATATTATAGAAGTAACAAAAAAAAGGAAGTAACTTTATTACGACATTAAAAGTAAATATGTTATAGAGGTAAAAACATGACTCTATATAGAAATTAAATTTTAATCAGCACAAATTATGGAATTGACTATGATAATAAAATAAATAACTAACAACATTATGAATGTATAAGAAGTAATTTAATCAAATCAAAAAGTAATTTATATATATGATAAAAGTAACTTATGTGTATAATAAAAGTAATTTACAACATAGATCTTTCTTTTATAAAAGGCAAAATTTGCTTCACGACACGCAAAAATCGTGTAATTAGCTGAGGGACATCGTGAAAACGTGACACTGTTCCAAGACACTAAAAAACTGTGAAATTTGCTGTAGGACATCGGACACATTATTTTATTATTTCCCAGCTGAAAGTGGTGAGAATTTTTTCGGAATGCCCAGATTGCCCCTACGCGGCACCATTTGTACGGATCTTGGAGATGACTTGCGCACGCAGCGGCGAGCCGGTGATGGCGAGTCGACGCCCCATACTGGTGGCGGCGGCCGGCGGGCGCTCCGTCCTCGGCAGCGATCTGTGGGGACGATGAGGCAGCGGCGCGGGTGGCGTGTCCGGGGGAATGGGCGGTGGCGGGGACGGGGATGAGGAGCGTTTACTTGATGGACTGCACGCCGGTGTGGGGGCTACGCGTCGACGCGCAGCCGCAGCGCGGAGATGGAGGACGCGTGCGCTGCCATGCCGCGGTTCGCGGACGTGCCGGTGCGGCTGCTCGCCAGCCGGCTCCAGTGCGCGACCTGGACGGGCTGGGCCTCGACGCCGACGCACTCCGGCTGCCGGCCCACCCCTTCAGCGTTTTCGATGGCCACGGCAGCGCAGCCTACCTAAGGATTTTGACGGATTCCGTGGTGTCGTGTTGCTGTGCAGGTGGCGAACTACTGGCGTGAAAGGATCCACGTCGTGTTGAGCGAGGAGCTGAGGATACAGATGGTGCCGCGCGGGGGTAATCTAGACATTTGGAAAAAATTCTCACCACTTTCAGTCGGGAAATGATAAAATAATACGTCCGATATCCTACGGCAAATTTCACAATTTTTGTAGTGTCCTAGGACAGTGTCACGTTTTCGCGGTGACCCTCAGCTAATTACACGATTTTTACATGTGCCGTAGCAAATTCATGTGCTGTAGCAAATTTTGCCTGTATAAAAATATAGTCATGTAAGATCTTGTTGTAAAGATTTAATTGCAAAGAACACAATGGTGTAATCGGATCATAGATTGGATAAGTAATTTAAAAGAAAAATATATAAGAAGAAAAAAAAGATATGTATTATTTAGTGTGCTGGTAGGCAACTAAATATGAGATGAGTCTCCGGTTAAGACAATATAGCGAGTGGCCTCTACGTAGTCACGTCCATGTTTTTGCCGGTATTTTAGTACGTCATCCGTGTATGAATCAGTTTTTAAGTTCGTTTGCTTTTAGAAATACATATCCGTATTTGAGTCAGTTTTTAAAATCACTTTTCAGAATACAGAAGTAATTATATAAGAAATCTGTTTAAAAAAACTCGCATGCTAACTTGAGACGATCGGGCTCCTAACTGCATGCTAACTTGAGACGATCCAAGTGAACTCTCACAGTGAATTTCATCTTAACTAAACCATATAACAATAATAAGATTAAAATAAATTTCACCCGTTGCAACGCACGGGCATTTTTTCTAGTGACAGAAAAATTGCAAAGCGCTTCATATCGAGCGTGTGAGATACGAGACAAAGACCGCATGGTCGATGGGACCCACCTTTCCCCAATCTTATCCTCATTCCTTCTCATCCCCAACCTCGTTCAACTTCTTCTCGGCGTCCCCATGCTGCACACGCAGCCGTGGTGTCATCAGGCGATGCCGCCGCTGCCGCTGCCGCAAACGGCGGGGCTGCCGTCGCGGATGGCTAGATTCTGGCGCCGCCGGCGACGTTCGTCAGCGGCGTCGTGTGGCAGGCGTTGTGGCCGTGTTCTGGGCAGCACTGGCAATGGAGGCGCCAGGCGGTGTCGACGGCGACGACCGTGCGCCGCTGTTCTTCACCTTCTCCCTGACGACGGATGGAAGAGAGGGAGGAAGCGTGGGGTGGTGCTTGTCGCCGGCGCGGACTACCATGCGCTCGAGCGTCGGCCGGTGCAGCAGTTCTGGCGGCGGGATGCGGTGAGCGCCGGCAACCACGTTGGCGGCAACGGGGCAACACGACGGAAAAGCTTGAGACGCCGTCACTTGAGAGGGCTCTAAGTTCTGCGACGAAGGTGAGGAGGCTTGTGGCAACATCTAACTAGCTAGCGAGGATTATGGCAATCCATTTTTTCTGGATGTTTCTTAAATCGGTAATGTTTCTTAAATCGGTAGTGGATGTTGCATTTGGTTTCTTCAGATGTTGCATATATTGGGTTTTTTTTTGTTGCAGACAACATTATGGAGTGTTGCATTTGATTGAAACATCTTCGATAAAACGGTGAAACATTCTTCAGTGAAAGATGAAACATCAAGAAACAATTCCTGTTGAAATATTTTTTTCGAGCGATGAAACATTGCAACATTCATTCAACATACTGTGAAACATTGTCTGGGAGATTTCATGTTGAAACATTTTTTTTCGAGTGATGAAACAATACAACATACAGTGAAACATCGTCCGGACATTTGCAAATCTCCGAACGTCCAATGCGTACCTTTCTCCAAAAAAATTAGTAATTATTATATTAATGGTCGTTTTCCTTATAAAGATGGCAATGGAAGTACAAGTGAGCAGTCCACCCCACATGCAGCTTCCTGCTACATGTACACATGTCACGCCCTAATAAGTCCATCCCAAGTTAAAAATCACTATATAAAAGTTATAATAAAAATTAGTAAAAGTCTAAAAGAAATTCAAATACTAAAATACATCCAAGAAATTAAAATTCTAATTGAGATTGGAGTATTTTTGTTAAATTCTTCATGCTCTAAATTGGTCCCTCAATTTTTACTGGAATTTCAAGAGCAACCTAATTAAATAATCTTAAATAAACAACAACCAATTGCACGATTAGTTAAAATGAGAAAACCAAAATCTATTTTCCCATAATCCAGTATGTTGATGATACTTTACTGTTTATGCAAGCCTCAGCACCTCACCTAATAGCTCTCACAGCTCTTCTTCAGACATTTTCTTCATCAACAGGGTTGAAGGTGAATTGTGCCAAGTCTTGTATGATTCCACTCAATCTAGATGAAGATAATGCTCTTTTCTTGGCCTCAACTTATGGTTGTTCTCTGATCTCTCTTCCATTAACATACTTAGGCATCTCTCTCAGTGCTTCAAAGCCAAAAGTGATTGATTTCTTGCCTCTCAAAGACCAAATTGAAAGGAGAATGGTTGCCACTTCCACTTCACTTTCCTATGGAGATAAATTGACTCTGATACTATGCCTACTTACTACATGTGCTCTTTGCAGTTTCTTATGTTGTCATTGATAATACAGATAGGGCTCGTAGGCATTTTCTTTGGAAGGGTAAAGATCATACAACTAGACTAAGGTATTACCTCTCCTTGAGGGCCTTAACCAGTATAATCCATTTGTTATTGTTGTGCACCCCATAAGTATTATTGTCGATCACTACAATCTACAAGTAAATACCAAAGGAGATCACAAATACTTATGTAAAAGAAGTATCCATCGAGTTACAAGATCACGAATACAACAACTTCGGCGCTCCTCCAGTACTGTCCCAAAGATAGGCCAATATCTCTGGAACATCCTGAAGTGAAATCCGATATTTGGGGCATTCCTTTTGGAGCATCCCTTGACACTCTTCCTATATTTGTACTCCACTTGTTTTGTTTTTTGAGAGTGCGAGCTTCTCCTCCTTTTATAGGGCATAATGACAATTGTAGGTTGGTCGTTAAGGCAGTTGCCACACGGAAGCTGACAGTTAGGAGTGCAGTGGGTGGTTCGGTCGAACCATATCCACCACCTCTGGCCACCGTACTTCGCTGTGATCCTGGCAGGTGGGCCCCTATGGCGGTGTAGCCTTCAGTTGTGTCAATTTTGCACTAATTTGTGGGCCATCCAATCCGTGTACTCACGTCTAATTGGCCGAAGGCATATTTCGTCGCATGGCGGGTAGTTTTTGTCTATAATTCACCTGTATATAAGCATTCACCAACTCTTGGGGAAACGATTAATAATAACCACTACCACTAAATATTTTTTTCTCCGCTTCCTTCTTCCTAATCATCCTGATCCTCTCCCTCCCCTTCCGTTCTCCTCACCACCACCACCACCCCCCCTTTTCACTTGTTTCCACCTTTTTTTTTCCCAATTTTTCTCCTTATAAATATATTAGTTTTTTTTTAGAAACACAGTATAAACGCAGACGCTCACTACGTGCGCACACTCACTCCTATGAGCACCTCCGAAGGAAGACTAGGTCGGTATGTCTTGAGATTGACGAAGTCACCACAGACGCCTCGCTGTCTACGGGTACGTCGCCTACCACTGAAAGAATAATTAGCCGTAAATACGAGTACTCGTGTCAAATCTAGGATTTGAACCCGAGTGGGCTGGTTCCACCACAAGGAACCTAACCAGTTGAGCTATGCTCACTTCGCATAAATATATTAGTTTTGAAATTATCAATGTTTAAGTTCATTCCATCTAGAGTGAAAAAAAAACATTCACTAATTAAATAATCAATGTGGACACCCTGAGTATTATACCATCCAGTGTCCAACACGACCACCACATACTATTGGAGGAGTCGGATCCAAACACGCATAAAAAAAAGCCACTCGTCCTCAATGTGTCCATGATCACGGTTGACACCTTCTGCTATAATAACAGGAATGCCGAGTAGTGATTGCAAGAGATAACCTTAAGATAACTTGCTAGGCTACTCCGCCATATGCCCGTCAACCACACGAAGGCGGCGACCAGAAAACAAGGCATACCCCAGTGCCTCGATCCCCAATTATCTCAAGCGATCAAAACACGTTACTCATGCTCGGCTAGTCCCCAGGAATGCGACTAGCCTCACACATTCATCACAAGCAATTGGAACATCATCACAAGTGCATAAAAAAGGATTAAGTACAGCAAGTATCTGGTATAGAATAGGGTCTGAGGTCCCATCTAACAGCACACAAGTAGCAACGGAAGATTCAAACAAAAGCCAAAAGTACAAAACAAAAGCCGGTGGTGCCACAACCTCACAAGGGCAAACCAACCGGGCAAGAGCCAAGCTGAAGGCAGCAGAAGATCATTCACTGCCCTCGCCGCCCCTAGCAGAACAGTAACCACACAGGAAGCACAATTCTATGCCGGAGTCCTCACCTGAAAGCAGCGGAGCCGGGTTAAGTACAAAATTGTACTCGTTAATCTTACCCTATATATATATATATAAGGGGAGAGAGAAGTATGCAGGTTTACCTTAACCTAGAGCAACCTAAGTTCAACATTTGCATAAAGCCAATTTTATTGACCAGATATAAGTGGAAGCGATAACACAATAAACTGATTAGCAACATTATAAAATTCTGGACAACAAGCAAATTAATTTGAAAGGTACAAGTAAATGAGCCCAAACGGCGCTCATAACATCCACCATGGAACTACCAAAGTCCATATCATCATGGCACAACCTGCCAACATCACCATCAAACATAAACCCACCATAATAACCCAATTTTGATGCTAGCATAACTGAGGCACACATCAAGCATTGTCCATAACCGTGGACACGTCTATTCAAATAGATTATACTCTGATCAGAGGTGTACAACTGTACCCACACGAGATGAACAAGGATCAAATGCCGTCCACCACACAGGTGCGACCTACAAGTGATTCAAGCTCATCACATGTCCATTCCTAGCCCCACCCCAACCATTTAAACCACACCGGGGCCCCCGACGACTCAGTCACGTGCGTGTGATGTGATTAAGGCGGGCTCACCACGCGGGAGATACCCCCTGCCGTACCACGGCCAACCGGGTACCCCGCGGATCCCAAATCCTCACGTTTCTCCGATGGGCATAAATGATCACAGTAGGTCTAGTAATCAAACAAGCCGGTCCCATGATACGGCATGTGGTAAGTACGTAGGGTGCTTGAATAGACGTCAAAATGTTCAGTCCTTAACGACCCAGACCTAGCTACTGCATTAGGGGAAACATACCTCCCATCATCGCCCTACCACCCGTCCAAGTCAATCAAATTTCATCAACCATTATTTAATGTAAGTGCTCCAGTTTTAGCCCATTAACCAAGTTGTCCATATCCCAGAATTAATAAAACTGTCCAGCCATATAGTTGTATCCCTACTAAGCAAAACTAAACATAATGAATAAAATAACCCAACTATTCCCAACCAGGAGAGTAATAGGTATATGGCAGCTATATATAACTAAGGTAAATGCACCAATTAATTATATACCATGTCACCCAAAACTATTAACTAAGCAAATGCAGATATATATATATATATATATATAAATAGATTCGCAACCAAAGGAATTTAAGTAAAACAAGGGTGCTAGATGCTTAGGTGCTCGCCTTCCCGCTGAGGGTAGTCACACTCAGGCTCTGGTTCCGCTTCAACGCTCTCCGGAATCTCCAAATCTATCGAAAAGAAGCAATAGGCGAATAAGTTTCAAATAAACATGCATATGCAACATGCTTAGTAAAACATGGCCTAATTACAGTAGGTAGAGAGTATGATGAACAGATTTTTGAAACAAGAATCATCTCATTTACATTTATGGTTTGAGAAATATAAAAATAACAAGCCATATACACTGAAAATGGCACTATGCTAAAACTGAATATAAACTATAGATCATTTGGTGATCCCCACATAATCTAGCAAATTTTCGTGAGTGCAACTTGTACCGCACTAAAGAGTATATCTTACTGGTTATATGAGAAGTATTTGGATCATTTAATTTGGAGTTTGAATAAGTTAGTAGGTATTTAAGAAATCTAGAGAGTGAGGAAAAGAAAACTGCTGCTTGCAGCACTGCATAAGAATTGTTTCAAAAGTTTACTTCCCAAATGCTCCGTGATTGAGGAATATGAGGAAGGCATGATTTAACTCAGCTATTGATTTGTGAACACAACTTATACGAGGTGTTGGATAGTTCAGCGAGGGATTAAGTCACAACATGAAGTTTCTAGCTAGCCTAAGAACTAAGAAGCTCAAAGACAGCAACTTGCTTTCCAATGGCAACTCCTAAAGGTCGTCCAATGGTTGCTGCTTCAATACATGCATGCATACACTTTACAATGCAGGTGGTGTGGCACTGAGGTTGCGAAGGTTGGAGCACAAACTAACCATAGAACAAGTACAAATTGATGACGAAAAAAAATGGTGATAGCAACCTGAGTAAACCGAGAGAGATAGGGGTTGTAATTGCCGGAATGGAGAGATACGAGTTGCAGCTGTTCCTTGCTGTAAAACCTGGCATCAACGAGCTGCGGAGAGAGCTATGGAGCCTCAACATAATGGCACACACAAGAGGGACACCATGGATAGTAAGGGACTCACCAAGTGGAGGAAAAACAGGGTTGTTTTGCTGCTGAAACCAGCAGCAAGTTCCACCTATTTTCTTCCCGATCTCCCTCACGAACCCATGCATGTGGAAGATATTTGGATGGATGGGAGGCTTGGATACTTGAGATTGTTGTGGTGTGACATGCAGGGATGGATCTCAAGTGTTTGGAGGAGTTTTGATGGGAAGAAGTGAGCTGGGAGCTCAGCTTGCAAGAAAGAAAAGAACAGAGAAAGAAAGGAGAAGAAAATGAAAGGGTTTCCTGCTTGTCTTATGGACCTGAGGTGGGCTGCACGACCTGGAGGGTGGGTGGGGCTTGGTGGAGAGCCTAAGTCAGTGACAGGTGGGACCAAGTTGAGCTGGGCCCACGGGACAGATAGAGGAAGGCCAGACACATTGAAAACATTGAATTTTCAGGAATTTTCTTTCTCTCGTTCTTGGGTAACTAGTTTGTCCTAGCTAAAAGAGAGTCAAAAATGTATGTTCTGGTGTGGAGATAGATTGAGTTGCCTAGTTTCCATTTTTCAAAGTATCACTCAAAAATTCAAAATATTTTAATTCAGGCAAAAAGATGAAAAGGGGTATGCTGAGAACTAAATTGAATTTTAATGAGGTCAAAATTAAGTGCAAAAATTCTAGAAAAAAATATATTAACTCATGATAAATAATCTAGTATTTGAATAAATTATGATAGCTATACCCTTATGTTCAACATAGAACACAAGTAGATGATGCTTTGATTTGCCGATTACGGTTTTAATTTGCTCAAGAAAAAAATAATTGAATACGGAGGCTAATGCAAAAATATTAATTATGCAACCTAAAAGACAATAGTGCACTTCAAAATACCTGGTAATTGTGCTAGGGCTGTTACAGCTCTCCCCCCCTTAAGAACAATCTCGCCCTCGAGATTGCGGTGTGTCGGTGAAGAGGGAAGGATAGGTACTGCGGAGGTGATCCTCACATTCCCATGTCGCTTCATCCTCAGTGTGATTACTCCACTGAACTTTGAGGAACTTGATAGTGCGATTTTGAGTGCTAAACTCCTTTTGATCCAGGATGCGAATTGGATACTGACGATAGGACAGATCAGGTTGCAGATCAAGATTCTCCATTTTGGTTTCTTCCGTTGAAACCCGGAGACATTGCTTCAGTTGCGAGACATGGAACACATTATGGAAGGCTGAAAGTGATGGTGGAAGGTCCAGCTTGTAAGCAACAGCCCCTCGCTTTGCAAGAATGCGATACAGACCGATATAGCGAGGCGCTAATTTTCCCTTCACTCCAAACGTGTGTGTGGACTTAAATGGAGTGATTTTGAGATAAATATGGTCACCAACACAGAAGGCTAGTTCACGTCGACGACGGTCGGCGTAGCTCTTTTGCCTAGATTGAGCGGTGTGCAAACACTGCCGAATTAATCGAACTTGTTCCTCAGCTTCCATGACTAGGTCTGGACCAAAGAATGGCCTTTCTCCAGACTCGGACCAGTTATGTGGTGTTCTACATCTCCTTCCATACAAGGCTTCAAAATGAGACATTTGGAGGCTGGCTTGATAGCTATTGTTGCAGGAAAATTCAGCATATGGGAAGCATTTTTCCCATTTTGTTCCAGAATCTAGAACACAATCCCATAACATATCTTCCAGGACTTGATTTACCCGTTCAGTTTGGCCTCCGGTTTGTGGGTGATATGCAGTGCTGAAAGAGAGTTTGGTGCCCACAGCTTTGTGAAGATACTTCCAAAAATGAGAGGTAAACTGAGGGCCTCGGTCAGATAAAATCTTGGTGGGAACGCCATGGAGGCATACAATACGGGAAAGGTAGAGTTCTGCCAATTTACTCACCCTATCAGAGGTATGAACAGGAAGGAAGTGTGCTGATTTTGTGAGGCGATCCACAATCACCGAAATAGAGTCATTGCCTTTTTGTGAGGTGGGCAGGCCAGTGATAAAATCCATTCCAATTTCATCCCATTTCCATATGGGAATAGTGTGGAGACACCCAATTTAGGCTTGGTGCTCCGAAAATTCACTCGTGATCGTCCAGGATTTCGATCACGCACAGATTGATATACAGAACAGCTTTCGATTATTTACACAAATTTGTTTATACAGGCTAATTATACAACTGTTAAAGGGTGAAAAGATCCAAACTAATACATCGTTATTTGAAATACAAGAAAATTCAAAGTGCTAAACTATTAAACTCCTAAACTCTTTAACTACTAAAACTAAGTCCAAAGAATTCAAAGAATTCCACAGGCAAAAGCTCGAGTGTAGACTAGCCTAGACAAACTTGTCTTTGCTGTAAATCTCGCTTCCTTCTGATCTCCTTGTTAGCACGTTTCCTCTATATGTCAAATTATGCAAGGGTGAGTACTTATGTACTCAGCAAGACATATTATAAATAATTAAAGGTGAATAGATATGAATAAATAAACAATAATAAAGTAAAGGAGTAATAAAAACCATAAATCATCTTTATCCTCAACATTTTAATTTTAAAACAACTCCAGAACCGGGAGTACGGCACATTCGAATGATTTAATTCACCTTTGCAGAGACTGTCCAGCTTTACCCACACGATGCCCATAGCTAGCTAGGCTGAGAACAACAGAGCCGATCGAAGGTCCCACTTACTACTAGTTACTGCACGAGTGGGATATTGATCCGTCCTAGCAATCGGGCACTTGCTAGGCCTAGGCAAGGCTACTTGGTCGCATGCTTTCACGGGTTCCACCATTGTGAACCATGCCCCCAACCTCCTTACGCATGCGTTCACCCCAATCCTGCTCCTAGTGAGCCAACCAACAGTCTTTCATATAGTGGGACAATGTACTAGGCTAAGTCCAATTGCTTGATCGTGTGGATGGACGCAACTATGTCATTTCCAGGGTATAAGAGGGTAATTATAATCCGGTTAAACCACCCAAAACTTTCCAACCTCCCCACACCAACTTCATCATTTATCAACATTTATAATCACAATTCAAAAATGCCCATTTTAACCGGATTCCTAAGTTTGTAAAAGATATTTGAATAATAAACCACATAAAATGATGTCCAATGCATCTTTCAATAATCTCATGTAACAATGCTAGAAAGCATTAATAATTACCACAATGTTATTCTGAAGTATAACATCTACCACGAGATGTTAAAAGAGTAAGATATTATGCATCAAATTTAAATATGAACATTATATCAAGTTTTCCATATGATCAAAATTTTAGTTATGTCTTGCCTTGAGCCTTAAGATTTCATGCGGCTTCAGCGTAGCCATTTGGGTCCACATCAGTTCCTTGGATGCTGATAAAACTTGTTGTACGGTCTAACGTACGAATACGAAAAGATAGCAAATAAAGCCTATAAGCAAATTGCTATAAAGAAACAATAAAACCGAGGAATAAAATTGGAGCGAGGCGAGAGGAAAAAGGAATGATTCAAAACAAGTTTTAATTTGAAAATAAAAGAGAGGTGATGGTTTCCATAGGTTGGAAATTGAATAAAATCGAAGAAAGGATAATTTTGGATTGGTGGGGTTTATTTGGTGGATTTGGTTTCTAGTTGATGCTAGAATAGGGCAGCACTATAGTTAGATATTTGGAGTGGTTAGCCGATGCTAAGGATGGGCAGCATAACGGCTAAATATTTGGCTCGTCTAGTCGATGCTACAGTTAAGTAGCACAACGACTAGGGAGTTGAGAGGTTGGTGCAGGTTTATGGAATAGTGTTACTCTACAGTCGTGAGTGACAGTAGAGTGGCTAGGATCACACGTAGCTCAAAGAGTAGTGTGTGGCTTATTGTCGAGGTTGAAAGAGTAGTGAGGCTCTGACAACTATACGCGTCGAGGCGTGGAGTGCGAAGAGCAACACTTCGACCTTAGGATTAGGTTATGTCGGGTTTTACGATCTTTGGTTCGATGTCGGGGTTTAAGACCACAGGAACGTCTCTATAGAAGACGTAAAGTTTCCACGACGGTTTTTTTTTTGGTGGCTAAGGATTGCAAAAGAATGGTTTAAAGAAATTTGAATTCAAAAGGGTTTTTTAAATAGATTAAAATTTGAAATGGTATTTTAAAATAAAGAAAAGTGCATTTAAAGAAATTAAAGGATAATTAAATTTGAAAAAGGTTTTTAAACGATAAATTTAAAATTAAAGGGATATAAAGTAAATCAAATAAATTTAAAATAATTTTTAAAGGTTAATTAAAATAATTTAACATTAGAAAGTAAATAAATAAATAAGAAAAAGGTATTTAAATAAAGAAATTTAAATAAAATTTTAAAAATAGAAAATTTGGTATCAAAAGAGAGGGTTTGAAATTAGATGAATTTAGGTCAAAGAATTTTTGGAATTGGATCAATGGTTAGAGAGATATGGGTGTCTAGAGATTGAGATTGAAATAAATCGAATAAAAAGGAAATGATTACTGTGTAGAAAGTGGGGCCCACTTGACAGTGTCTCTTTTTTGCCTCTTCTTCTTCTTCTCGTCGTCTTCTTCCTCTGTCTCGATGGGAGCCGAGAGAAGAGAGAGGATAGGGTGAGCAAGGCGGCTGTGCTTCGGTGGCCGGGAGATGGCGTCGTCGGCGGAAGACGGTGTTCCCGAGCAACGCGCACCCGGGGAGGGTGGTGGAAGGCGGAGGGAGAGAGAGGGATGGCCGGAACGGCGGCGACAAGTGCTCAGCTTCGGCGATAAGAGAAGGTGGCGGTGGTGGCTTGTCTCAAAGTGGAGGGAGAGGGGAAAGGGGAAAAATGGAATCATCTCGACGAGGCGGAGTTGGTGGTGCAAGGGTTTAGCTTGCGAATCTCCGGTGAGGGAGATCGGCCGATGGCAAAGATGGCCGGACATGGGAGTAGAGAGAGAAAAAAAGAAGAGAGGGAGGGATCTCGAAGCTCGGATGGAGCCAAAAACAGAAGGGATGGCCTCGCCTTTTATAGGCCGGAGAGGCGGTGGAGGAAGGATGGCCGGCGACGGCACCGCTCGTCGTCGAGAAAGAGATCGCGACGCGTATCGGCGTTTAATTTGCTGTAATGGCGGCTCGGTGGTCGGCAACGGCTCGCGGCGGCGCGTGGCGGCGGCGGATTGGCTGGGAGGCGGAGAAGGAAAGGCACGGCACGGCGTCGATGGCGGCGCATCGGGACGGGGCGAGCGGTGGCGGCGCCCATCAAGAGAGAGGGAGGAGGCGGCTCGGCTGTGAGCCGGCTCGGCAGGCTTCGGCTCAGTTGGGTCGGCAGCCCAAGAAGGAGGGAGGAAAAGAAAAGGGGAATGGGCCAAAAGAAAGGGAAATTGGCCCAAAATAAATTGGAAGTTTTGATAATTTTGTATAGAGGATTTGGACTGGAATTAAAAGGAGATGAAAACTAAAGGATAGATGGATGTGGACTTTTTGAATCTTGGTCAAGGAATTTGAATAGGATTCAAAGGAATTGAAAACTAGGGAAATTTTAAATGGAAGGCTTTAAATAGATTTTAAAGGAGATAAAATTTGAAAGAGGGATGTTTGAGGGTCTTTTGATCTTTTATAATAGGAATTTGAATATAAGGTTTTTGAAGCAAAAGGGGGTTTGAAATATTTTTAAAATAAAATCAAAGATATTTATTTTGAGATATAAAATTTGATAAGGGCGTAAAAATAAAGATGCTCCAATTTTATAAAATTCAATAAGAACCAAATATAAAACTTGTCACAAAAATAATCAAATAGGAAGGAAAGGCAATAATTTAATTTCTAACTTTGGATGAATTTGGGATGGTGGCAAAAATATATGGAGGTAAATAACTAAGATTTCAGCTTCCAAAATATATGGTATCGATTCTCAGTGAATTATTTGTGGCTAAAGGAAATTTATATTGTCTGAATGAAAAGGATTGGAAATAGGTTTCTTAGCACAAGAGCAATCACTCTAAATATTGTGATAATATTATTCTTGTGCCAAGGAGGAAATCAAGCCATGAGAATTAAATTGGTGGCTTGATTAAAATAGAAGAGTTTGGGAATATTAAAGGGGTTTATGAAAGGTATTGTATAAAGAAGAAAAAATGGAGATTTCAAAGGGAAAAAATATTTGTGGGAGTGTAGAACTGGATTCAGAAGTATATGTGGATGGGAATTTCTACAAGAACGAAATTTGTGGTAGATTGATATACTTTTAAAGGATAGGTATATTGACTCAGGGAGATTGAAATGGATATTTTATGGACTATGGGAATATTTAGGTGGAGATCCAAAGGAAAGGTATCGGTTCTGGGGAAAAATAAGAATTGGTATTTCATGTGTTTGGGTAGAGATCAAAGGGGAAGTATTTGGTGGAAGATAAAACTGGATTTGGTGGTAGTGTGGTAAGCTCTAAATAAAAAGGTATTAACTCTAGAGAGATTGATATTTCATGTGCTCTAGAGATGGTTTAGCGGGAATTGAAAGGATATTTGTTGGAGGTGTTCGGGAATAGATTCAAAGGAAATATAATTTAGAGCCAAAGTTAGAGATTACAGAAAATAAATGGAAAGGTTTTATAGAATTTAAAAGGGAGCGATTAACTTTGCAAATAAAGTTTAGATTCAAGTCAAAGAAAAGATCAAAAGTGAGATTACTCAAAGGAAGAATCGAGAAGAGCATGACTTAAAATATTTCGCAAAATTTTTCCCTTAAAATTTTGAGTTCATTACAAATAGGGAGTGGTTGTAGAGTGCCTGCTGGTCTTAGATGTTCGGCTTTCACCCTTCGGCAAGTGTCGCACTCGGCAACATATCGTGCAACTTCCCGCTTCATACGGGTCCACCATTGTTGTCGAAATGACAACTGCATACGTCGAAAGACGTAGTTACTCAACAGTGGTTGGGAAAGAAGTAGAGTGTATTAATTTTAAACTTCTTACTCGGGATCCCCCCTATTACATGGCCCTATGGGGCTATTTATAGCCCCATTACAGGTTCTTTCTACTAGGGCTTTAGTTATACAGGGGAATTTACATGGTTGCCCTTATGAAAGGGACATTTACATGGGTACATAGTGTAATTGTGGTCCGTGGGCCCTTAATGGGCCGTCAGGCGATTATCAACCCAATTAGCTCTTAGTCTTGATGAGCCGGGATGGCTCCTTTGGTATTCCCGGGGTCGAACTTACTACGGCGAAATCGTTTCCCTTCGGCATACGCTCTTCGCCTTGCGCCCTTCACCCAGGAGGCCTCTAGCTTGGCTGCGACTCCCTTCCTTTCGCCGTTCTTGCTCCATAGTCTTTGCCATAGGGAGGGTTCGCCTTGACTAACCCCGGTCGCTTGCTTTCGGCAGGTTTGGTCGAATGGCCTTATTCCATATCGCCAACAAGCCCCTCATAGGCAAGGGTGAGATAGGAGCTTCGGCCGAGACCGTGCAAACCATGTGATATGGTATGTGGCGCCCCCTTTTGACCGGTGCTCCTGCCGAAACCTACATCGTTCCTGCAAACAAAGTTTGTTTGTTTCTGTGTTTAGAGAAAATTTCTCTGAGAAAAAAAAAACTCCTTTTCGCATCCGTTGCAAAGCGTCGAAGGTGGGTTTTTTAGCCTCTTTTATTACCATGAATAGTAATGGGCCCCATGGGCCTTTCCTTCTCCCTATTCGGGCTTTTTACTGTTCGGCATCGTTCCAATGGGAATTTACTGTTTCGTCTGCCCTTTGTGACGTGTCAGAGCCCAATTGGTTGGCAGGCGAACGGTCTTGTTACGGGGTTATATATATACTCCCTAGCCGGCTTCCCTTTTTACCGCTTGACATACTCCGTGCTTTCTTCACTCTCCTGCTTTTTAGCTTTTCGCCATCATTGTGCCCCTAGCCTTTCGGCCTTGCCCCTTTTCCTGTGCTACAAAGCCGATGGCTCCTCGCAAGCCTGCCAAGGCCGGGCCAACTGGTGAAGATCCTGGTAGCCTTGGCGAAGGATGGTCATGCTTCCTTGGCAAATCACTTGTCAACGAGGCCGACTTGGGCGAACTGGTATCATCTGGTTCTCTCGCGGAAGGCCAAGGATCATGCGGGGGCAAAGCCGTCGTTCCCTCGCCTGGGGATGGGCGAACGGTCGTCTTCGCCGCATACTTCGTCGCTGGGCTTAGTCTTCCGTGTGACGACTTCTTGCCATCGATGCGCTCGATGTACGAGGTTAGGCTCCCCCAGCTTAGCCCGTCGGCGTTTCCGAAGCTGGCGGTTTTTGTTTGGATGTGCCGGACCTGCGGGTTCGCCCCTACCGCCGAGCTTTTCGCTGCTCTATTTACTGCATCAGCCTCGACCAAAGACGTGCAGACACCGGCGGGTCCAAGGAAAATCGTTTTCGGTTGCGTGAACTTCATGCTTCGATTTGCTTGGCCAGTGCCTGCATCGATGGCAAAATGGGATAGGAATTGGATGCAGAAATGGTTCTACGTCAACAACCCCTACTCCTCCGAAGACTTGTGCTTGATGAGGTAGGGTTCTTCCCACTTCGATTCGAGCTTGCCAATGGCTATGCGGTTTGCCTTCTTTCTTAGGACGAGATGACCAGGCAACAGTTCCGTCGGTCAAACTTTTTTGTTGTAAGTTGTCGAAGTGCCTATGGCATACTTGCGCATGTGCTCGAGTGCTTCGACTCTTACCTCCTCCAGGAGTTCGAGCGACACCTCGCGTCCCTCTTCGCCCCCAGAGAACGTCACCCTTGGTTAGTTAGCCCCTAGCTCTGTTGGGGTCATTGCCTCATCGCCGTAAAGAAACATGAACGGGCTAAACTTGGTTGGTCTCGTGGGGGTCGTTCGAAGAGCCCAGAGAACAGATAGCATTTCCTCTTGCCATTTGCCCTTCGCTGCCCCCTCAAGCCTTTTCTTTACTGCTTCTAGGATCTTGTCGTTTGTACATTCGGCCGCCCCATTTGACTGCGGGTGCGCGACCGACGCGAACCTGATTTCCAGGTTAAGCCCTTCGCACATTTCTCTGAACTTGTCAGAATCGAACTGCTTGCCGTTGTCAGTGATGAATTCTTTTGGCACTCCGAAACGACAAACAATGTTTTTCCATACAAACTTCTGTACCGCAGCCGAAGTGATTGCTCCGATGGGTTCGGCCTCAATCCATCGAGAGAAGTATTCGAGGGCCACAATTGCGAACTTGTACCCGTTTCGCGCCGTCGGGAACTGCCCAATGATGTCTAGTCCCCATCTGGCGAATGGCCAGATCGGAGCGATAGGCTGTAACTCATACTGAGGCGCGGTTTGACTTCGGGTATGATGCTGGCAACTTTCGCACCTTTTGATTTGGTCAACACATACTTTCAACACAGTGGGCCAGTAAACTCCTTGTCTAAACACTTTGGAGGCAACTGTTCTCGCAGCTTGGTGCGCGCCACATAGCCCCTGGTGTATCTCCTTCACCATTTCCTCGCCTTCGGCGAAAGAGATGCAGCGAAGCAAGGGTTGAAGTACCCCGGAGCGATAGAGCTGGCTCGAAACCATCTTGTACTTTGTGGCTCTAAGTTGTAAGCGTTTTGCTTCTGCTTCTTCTTCTAGAAGACAACCAGTTTCGAGGTGTTTCACAAACAGGGTTCACCAATCGAATGGGTCATCGCCCAGTTTCACCTGGTCGATTGCCATGATCTCCAAGCTGTCCATAGGCACACTTGGTGCATATAGGACTTCAAAAAAGGTACCAGGCGAGTGCGGGCCACCACAAGCAGCAGACTTCGCCAAGGCGTCTGCTTCCTCGTTCTGGCCTCTAGGTAAGTGTTCGACCATTATGCCGGTGAAGCACTTTTCCATAGACCGAACGGCCTCCAAATACCTCTTCATCCCTTCTTCTTTTGCCTCAAAGGATTTGTCGACATGGCTCGCCACCAACTTAGAATCTGTTCAGATTAGCAAGCGCCGAATCCCCAATGCTTTCGCCTTTCTTAGTCCCAGAAAAATGGCTTCGTATTCTGCCGCGTTATTGGTTGTGTTGAACTGCAGCCTTGCGGCATACCGAATTGGCACATCATTTGGCGAAGTTAGTACTGCTGCAATACCCGCCCCCTTATGCGACCACGAACCATCGGAGTACATCACCCAGTGCTGTTCGACGGGCTCGGGTTCAGGGGCGGATGCCGGTGTCCATTCGGCCACAAAGTCAGCTAGCACTTAGGACTTTACGGCAGTGCGGGCAACAAAGTGCAAGTCAAAAGGGGATATCTCTGCTGCCCACTTGCTAAGCCGGCCAGTAACTTCTTTGCCTTGGATTATTTCGCCCAAAGGGTATTGCGATGGCACTATGACTTTGTGTGCCAGAAAGTAATGCTTGAGCTTGCGTAAGGCCATCACCAGGGCGTAAGTAAGCTTTTCCACTTCAACATATCTTGTCTTCGCTCCTTGCAATGCCTCGGAGACGAAATAGATCGGTTTCTGGCCTGAATCCGTTTCTTGGACGAGAACAGCACTGACTGCCACTGGCGAAGTTGCCAGGTATAGTAGCAGTTCGCTTCCTGGTGCTGGGCTGATCGAAGCTGGCGGGCTCTACAGGCATTGCTTACTTGAGCCTTGAATTTGGCAATCATCTAAAGGAGTTTGGAATTGTTTCACAACTCACTCCGCCAGGAACGCCTCAATGGAATGGGGTGTCTGAACGGAGGAATCGTACATTGTTGGACATGGTGCGATCAATGATGAGCCAAACTGATCTTCCGCTAAGCTTTTGGGGTTACGCTCTAGAGACAGCTGCGTTTACACTAAACAGGGTTCCATCTAAATCAGTGGATAAGACACCATATGAGATATGGACAGGGAAGCGTCCCAGTTTGTCTTTCCTAAAGATTTGGGGCTGTGAGGTCTATGTAAAACGTTTGCAATCGGACAAACTCACACCTAAATCAGATAAATGCTTCTTTGTGGGGTATCCTAAGGAAACGAAAGGATATTATTTTTATAATCAGAAAGAAGGCAAAGTGTTTGTCGCCCGGCACGGTGTTTTCTTGGAAAAAGAGTTTATTTCAAGAAAGGATAGTGGGAGCATGGTGCGACTTGAAGAAATTCAGGAAACATCGGAAAACGCTTCCACGTCCACACAACCACAATAAGCTGAGCAAGATGTTGTTCAACAGGTTGAAAAAGTTGTTGTTGAACCAGTTGTGGAAGCACCGGTTTCGCGAAGGTCCGAAAGGATACAGCGTACACCTGCAAGGTATGTGTTGTTAACTACAGGACAACATGATATATTGTTGTTAGACAACGATGAACCTTGTTGGCGATATGGCATGAGGCCCTTCGACCAAACCTGCCGAAACCAGGCGACCAGGGTGATTCAAGGCGAACCCTCCTTATGGCGAAGACTATGGAGCAAGAGCGGCGAGAGGCTAGGAATTGCAGCCGAGCTAGAGGCCTCCTGGGCGAAGGGCGCAAGGCGAAGAGCGTCTGCCGAAGGGGAACGGCTTTGCCGTAGCAAGTTCGACCCTGGGAGGACCGAAGGAGCCATCCCGGCTCACCAAGCCTAGGAGCTAATTGGGTCGACAATCGCCTGACGGCCCATTAAGGGCCCATGGACCACAATTACACTGTGTACCCATGTAAATGTCCCTTTCATAAGGACAACCATGTAAATTCCCATGTATAACTAAAGCCCTAATAGAAAGAACCTGTAATGGGGCTATAAATAGCCCCATAGGGCCATGTAATAGGGGGGATCCCAAGTAAGAAGTTTCAAATTAACACACTCTACTTCTTTTCCAACCACTGTTGAGTAACCACGTCTTTCGACGTATGCAGTTGTCATTTCGACAACAGCTGGCGCCGACCGTGGGGACCTCCGAGGGAAACCACTGAGAGCGAATGCCACCGAAGAAGGTCGTGAAGGAGAAGGTTACAAAGCGAAAGGAAAGCGACACCGGGGCGGACATGGCCGCCGAAGAGGGAGCAGAGCCTTCGGTGCCCATGGCCGAAGACGGAGGAGCGCCATCACTACCACCGTTGGCCCCTGCTACCTCTGTGCAGGTGCCGAACACGACTGATATGGCGAAGGCAGTTGCGGTGGCAAGGGCACCCCAAACCAGAGCGGGAGGTGTGCCATCACAACCACGTTTGGCCCTTGCCTCCTCTGTGCAGGTGCCGAACACGGCTGATATGGCGAAGGCAGCTGCGGTGGCAAGGGCACCCCAGACCAGGGCAGAGATCCTTTCGACAAGCCAGCTGTTGCACCTCAAGCCGCTCCGTCGCAACCAACAGCGGCCCCGACCGCGCTCGCCGCTGTACAAGCCCAAGTTGGCCCCGACCTCGAAGCACCAACTGAAGCTGACATGGAAGCCATGCGACAGAACATGACACGACTCCAAGACATGCTTCGCCAAATGCAAGAACAACAGCAAGCATACGAGGCGGCAAGGCGGTCCAAAGTTCCTTCGGCCCCAATTCTCCAGTACTCGGCAGGCTGCGTCCCGCCCCAACCTCAACCCCTTCCGACACAAGTCGCGCAAGTGCCAATGTACTTCGTCAGGCAGCTATCGACCGTAGTAGTGCATCCACCCCCTCGCGTGCAACCGCAAGTCCAACCGGTTGCTGCCCAAGTACGACCTCAACCGTCTGACCAAGTGCCACAGACAATGGCAGAAGGGGCTTCGGCTCTGCAGGCACAGCTCCAAGTTTTCCTTCAACAGCTCAGCCAACCACACAGCATTTCAAGTACAGCCCCTTCGGCCCGCCCGGTGGGGAACGCAAGTCAAGGTGCTCCCAGTTGGTTGCCGTCGAATCAGCCGGGTCCGGGGGCTTCGCCTTGGAGTCAAGGACCGCAGTTCGAGTTCATTACTGCCGCTCAGGCACCAACTGTTCGACCGCAAGCTCCAACATCAGGCGATGGGGTGAATCAAGCACTAGATCAAGCCGCCATGGCATGGCCTCAGATAACATTCGGCCCATTCATGACGGCTTACCAAGCATCACCAATCGGAGCTGGGCAGCCGAACACAATGGCCCAACCCCACGCGCAGCCCGTGACTTCGCCTTTCGCCATGCCGTATCCGCAGTACGGTACCGTGAACAGGGCAGGGGGCGAAAAGGGGTTACCACTGAGTGGGGGAATCAAGATCCGTCCAATCCCACCCTAGTTCAAGTTCCCACCCGTCCCACGCTACTCAGGCGAAATAGACCCAAAGGAGTTCCTCTCCATTTATGAATCCGCGATCGAAGTGGCTCATGGCGATGAAAATACCAAGGCAAAGGTAATACATCTCGCTCTGGACGGCATCGCCCGTTCTTGGTATTTCAACTTGCCAGCCAATAGCATTTACTCATGGGAGCAATTACGCGATGTCTTTGTCCTTAACTTTCGAGGTACCTATGAGGAGCCGAAGACATAGCGGCATCTACTCGGCATTCGCCAGAGGCCCGGGGAGTCGATAAGAGAATACATGAGTCGCTTCTCGCAAGCCCGGTGCCAAGTTCAAGACATAGCCGAGGCGTCTGTCATAAACGCCGCTTTGGCTGGTCTGCTCGAGGGCGAACTCACAAGAAAAATCGCCAACAAGGAGCCACAGACACTTGAACACCTACTTCGTATCATTGACGGGTTCGCAAGGGGCGAGGAGCCGAACAGCGCCAAGATGCGCAACACAGAGTAATCCAAGTGATTACAAGGGCCGACCCGCCGATCCAACTGTCGAATCGACAAAAGAAGATCCAGCTATGAACGGTCCATAATATCAATTTGGTAGGCGAAGGGGCCCCGCAGTATCTGAACCAACAAATTTCTTTTGGGCCAGGAGACGCCGAAGGAGTAATGTTCCCGCATCAAGATCCTCTGGTGATCTCGGCCGAGATAGCTGGTTTCGAAGTCCGGCGAATTCTAGTGGATGGAGGAAGTTCGGCCGATGTCATCTTCGCCGAAGCATACGCCAAGATGGGGTTTACCACCCAAGCCCTTACCCCAACACCAGCATCGCTCCGAGGTTTCGGCGGAGAAGCAGTCCAAGTTCTTGGCCAAGCACAGTTGATGGTAGCCTTTGGCACGGAGGAAAACAGACGCGAAGAGCAAGTCTTGTTCGACGTTGTCGACATCCCGTACAGCTACAACGCCATCTTCGGCCGTGCAACCTTGAACAAGTTCGAAGCCATTTCCCACCACAATTATCTCAAGCTCAAAATGCCTGGCTCGACAGGAGTGATCGTGGTTAATGGGCTTCAGCCTTCGGCTGCTTCAAAAGGTGACATGGCCATAATCAATAGAGCAGTGCACAATGTTGAGGCCGAACCACATGACCGGGCGAAGCACGTGCCAAAGCCTGCCCCCATGGCAAGATAATCAAGATACAAATTGATGACGCCGATCCCACAAAGCTCGTATCGTTGGGGAGCGACGTGGGCGAAGAAGTGGCGGCAAAAATCCTGGAGGTACTCAAAAAGAACATTGATATCTTCGCCTGGGGCCTGATGAAGTGGGAGGAGTTTCGACAGAACTCATCATGCATCACCTCGCAGTCAAGCCGAATGCCAAGCCAAGGAAACAGAAGTAACGCAAGATGTCCGCTGATCGCCAAGAGGCAGCAAAAGCCGAAATCCAAAAATTGCTAAAGGCTAGGGTCATTCTAGAAATCGACCATTCTGAATGGCTGGCGAATCCAGTGCTGGTGTAGAAGTTGAATGGCAAATGGCGCATGTGCGTCGATTTCACAGACTTAAACAAGGCTTGTCCGAAAGACGATTTCCCCTTGCTACGGATCGACCAGCTAGTGGATTCGACAGCTAGCTGCAAACTCAAGAGTTTCTTGGATGCGTATTCCGGCTATCACCAGATCCACATGAACCCGGACGACATCCCCAAGACAGCCTTCATCACACCATTTGGCACCTTTTGCCACCTCAGGATGCCTTTCGGCTTGAGGAACGCCGGAGCAACCTTCGCAAGGCTAGCATACAAGGTCCTTTACAAGCAGTTGGGGCAAAACGTCGAAGCTTATGTTGACGGCATCGTCGTAAAAAGCCGCAAGGCTTTCGACCATGCGTGTGACCTGCAGGAGACCTTCGCCAACTTGCGCGTAGCGGGCATGAAACTAAATCCTAACAAGTGCGTTTTCGGCGTTCGCGCGGGCAAGTTGTTGGGTTTCCTTGTTTTTGAAAGAGGCATCGAGGCGAATCCCGAGAAAATCGATGCCATTCAGCAGATGAAGCCTCCGTCGAGCGTACGTGAAGGACAAAAGCTCACTGGCCGAATTGCGGCACTAAGTCGGTTCCTCTCAAAGGCAGCCGAAAGAGGTTTACCATTCTTCAAAACCCTCCGGGGCGCGGGGAAATTCAGCTGGACACCCGAATGCCAAGCAGCGTTCGAGGAGCTAAAGCAATACCTGCAAAGCCCGCCAACTCTGATCAGCCCACCACCAGGAAGTGAACTGCTACTATACATAGCAGCTTTGCTAGTGGCAGTCAGTGCTGATCTTGTCCAAGAAATGAATTCAGGCCAGAAACCGGTCTATTTCATCTCCGAGGCATTGCAAGGGGTGAAGACAAGATATGTTGAAGTGGAAAAGCTCGCTTATGCCCTGGTGATGGCCTCACGCAAGCTCAAGCATTACTTTCAGGCGCACAAAGTCATAGTGCCATCACAATACCCTTTGGGCTAAATACTCCGAGGCAAAGAAGTTACTGGCCGGCTTAGCAAGTGGGCAGCAGAGCTATCCCCTTTTGACTTGCACTTTGTCGCCCGCACTGCCGTAAAGTCCCAAGTGCTAATTGACTTTGTGGCCGAATGGACACCAGCATCCGCTCCTAAACCCGAGCCCGTCGAACAGCACTGGGTGATGTACTCCAATGGTTCGTGGTCGCACAAGGGGGCAGTTATTGCAGCAGTACTAACTTCAGTATGCCAATTAGGTATGCCACAAGGCTCCAGTTCGACACAACCAACAACGCGGCAGAATACGAAGCCATTCTTCTAGGACTAAGAAAGGCCAAAGCATTGGGGATTCGGCGCTTGCTAATCCGAACCGATTCTAAGTTGGTGACGAGCCATGTCGACAAATCCTTTGAGGCCAAAGAAGAAGGGATGAAGAGGTATTTGGAGGCCGTTCGGTCTATGGAAAAGTGCTTCACCGGCATAACGGTCGAACATTTACCTAGAGGCCAGAACGAGGAAGCAGACACCTTGGCAAAGTCTGCTGCTTGTGGTGGTCCGCATTCGCCTGGCACCTTTTTTGAAGTCCTATACACACCAAGTGTGCCCATGGACAGCTCAGAGGTCATGGCAATCGACCAGGTGAAGCAAAACGCTTACAATTCAGAGCCACAAAGTACAAGATGGTTTCGAGCCAGCTCTATCGCTCCGGGGTACTTCAACCCTTGCTTCGCTGCATCTCTTTCGCCGAAGGCGAGGAAATGGTGAAGGAGATACACCAGGGGCTATGTGGCGCGCACCAAGCTGCGAGAACAGTTGCCTCCAAAGTGTTTAGACAAGGAGTTTACTGGCCCACTGTGTTGAAAGTATGTGTTGACCAAATCAAAAAGTGCGAAAGTTGCCAGCATCATACCCGAAGTCAAACCACGCCTCAGTATGAGTTACAGCCTATCGCTCCGATCTGGCCATTCGCCAGATGGGGACTAGACATCATTGGGCAGTTCCCGACGGCGCGAAACGGGTACAAGTTCGCAATTGTGGCCATCGAATACTTCTCTCGATGGATTAAGGCTGAACCCGTCGGAGCAATCACTTCGACTGCGGTGCAGAAGTTCGTATGGAAAAATATTGTTTGCCGTTTTGGAGTGCCAAAAGAATTCATCACTGACAACGGCAAACAGTTCGATTCTGACAAGTTCAGGGAAATGTGCGAAGGGCTTAACCTGGAAATCAGGTTCGCGTCGGTCGCGCACCCGCAGTCAAATGGGGCGGCCGAACGTACAAACGGCAAGATCCTAGAAGCATTAAAGAAAAGGCTTGAGGGGGCAGCGAAGGGCAAATGGCCAGAGGAAATGCTATCTGTTCTCTGGGCCCTTCGGACGACCCCCACAAGACCAACCAAATTCATCCCGTTCATGCTTCTTTATGGCAATGAGGCAATGACCCCAACAGAGCTAGGGGCTAACTCACCAAGGGTGACGTTCTCTGGGGGCGAAGAGGGACGCGAGGTGTCGCTCGAACTCCTGGAGGAGGTAAGAGTCGAAGCACTCGAGCACATGCGCAAGTATGCCATAGGCACTTCGGCAACTTACAACAAAAAAGTTCGACCGACGGAACTGTTGCCTGGTCATCTCGTCCTAAGAAAGAAGGCGAACCCGATAGCCGTTGGCAAGCTCGAATCAAAGTGGGAAGGACCCTACCTCATCAAGCACAAGTCCAGAACGGGGTCTTTTCGACTGGCAACTCTGGAAGGCGAAGAGTTCGACCATTCCTGGAACGCTGCCTCTCTCAAGCGTTTTTATGTCTATAACGGATGGCACCCAAATCGCCAACTTGTAAAAATGTATATATCATTATGTAAGCCCTTCGGCACTGTGTAAACCTTTCGACAAAAAAAAAGAAAAAAAAGAGGAAAATGAAAAAAGACAAAAACTGGATGTAGTGCTATTATCCACCATGGAGGCCCGAACCAGTATAAAATCTTTGTGTCCTCTGTCTTCTTTTTAATTTGTTGGTGTGATTGATAATTTGCGGAAAAAACCCCAAGGCAAACGCCTGATCAGCGGAAAAGGCTAGGGGGGCGAAACGAGTCGGTCGAAGCATCGCTCACCGAACGTTGAAACCGCAACAGCTTGTTTCGGGGAACAATTAGCCGAACACCGTTGCACTCGATCAAAAGAAAATTTGCTTCTTACAGCATAAAACGAAACGGATCGAAAACGGAAGCCGAAAGCTGAAAAGTCAAAACCTATTTCGCTAATATATGCAAAGGGGCCGACACGTTCCGACCCAACGAAAAGCACGCGAAGTGACAATGCAAAAATAGCGAAAAGGAAAAAAACACACCTTTATTGATTTTAAATGAAAATGTATCGAAGAGTACAAACTCATCGCGATGCCACAAGCGAAAAGAAAAAGGCAATGGCGTAACAGCCATCTTACAGATAAATTACATTTTCGACCCCACGCTCATTCTCCCTCCCTAAAGGATGATCAGGCGAACTAGGTTCTTCATCGCTACTAATATCATACACAACCCTGAGAGGAGAAGGAGACGAAATACAGGCTAGACTGTAACGACGCTGGAAGATTAACTCTTGCCGATCGGTCCTCTGATGGTTTCGCCAAAAGCGAGCTATATCCTCCAGACGTCTTGCGTGAACAAGGTCGTAGTCTTCTAAGGTCCGCCCGGGGTGAGCCCGCATCCAGCCGGCGACCTTGAACACCTTGTACCTGTGACCATTTATCACCATTTCGCGATAAACAGGCCGAAAGGGGCATCGCACCTTTGGCAACCCCTTCAATGCCACAAACTTCTCATTGCTGTTTCGCCAATTTTTAGCGGGAGGTCGAACGCAGGCCTTTTGACCGCACGCCTGCCGGCAAAGCGCCTAAAAAAAAGAAGGGGGAAGTACAGAAGAAGGGAGGGGAACAGAGATGAATATCAGCCTCAATTTCGTACAGAGCAATTAAAAAGGCGAAAGGGTTACACGTTGCCAGTAGAATAAGGATTATATTAAAGGTTCGGCTTAAAGCCGAACAGACAAAAGTCTATATACAAAAATCTAGGTTACAGGAAGGTCCGAGAGAATCAAAGGACAAAATAAAAATAATAAAAAGACACGAGGGCGAAGGGCCTCACACCTCAGGGTGGTCTTGGCCTCCGTCGCCTTCGCCCTCGTGCCCAGGGGACCGTCCCGACGGCCCGGGATCCTTTTCGGAGTTGGCGGCAGCGGCCTCCTAGTTCCTCGTGATCCTCTCAAGGTTCTCGCGGAGTCGAACCTTCGCGCAGTCTCGGCCGCCATCCTCCCAAAACCCCTTCCGAAAGGCCCTTAGCGCAGCTCCGGAGTGCTGTGTATTGCTAGGCCATTCCTCCGTCACAAAATCGGGGAAATCCTTGATGTGGTCGCAGCCGTGCGCGTGCAAGATGCTGAGAACGAATCCCGCCGAAACACGAGCACAACAGTCCCTGTAGGCACCTGCCACTTCGACAACCGAACCGGCCGCCTCCTGCGTCCATTCGGAGAAGTCCAGTGTAGTTCCATCTTCGCCCGGAGCGTCTTCCGCTCGCGCCCCAAGGTCATTAAGGGCCAGCTGGAGAGTGTAACAGGCCTCTTTGGCGGACTCGGTGGCTGGTACCAGAGTCGCGGCAGTAGCTTCAACCGACGCTAGACGGGCCTCGAGGGATTTAATCTTCTCCTCGGCCGAAGCAAGTTGTCGGTCTCGTTCGGCGTCCCGCTTGCGTGCCGCTTCAAGGTCAGAGCGGAGAGACATGTTTTCAGTATTCGCCTTCTTCAAGGTCTCCGCCACAACACGCCTTTCGTCTTCCTTGTGCCGAAGATCTTCTTCGGACTTGCGAAGGCGAAGGCGGTACCCATCTAGCCGCTCTAAGGCAGACTTCTTGGCACTTAGATGCGCGGCAAGGCCCTGGCAAGAAACATACACTACGTCAGAAAGCTTGCGAAAGAGCAAAATTCAGCGTGCAAAAATAAGTCATACCCACACGAATAGACTCTCCACAGCCGCGCAACTTTCACCGAACTCGTTCAGTTCAGTGAAGAGCCCAAGGCCTTCGGTCGGTGCTATGACCTGGCACACTCCGTCCACGAACGGAGCGATCTCTGGCCGTGTGGCGAAGTCGGCGGGGACGAAATGTGGGGCTGTAAGCGTCAAGTCCGAAATGCTACCTTCAACCGCCGGGGCTTCCCCTCTCGCTGACGAATAGGTGAAGGGACCACATCGACCCGTTCGCCTGCAGCAATGTTCGCCCCAGCGGCCGGAGCTGAAGCACTCCCGCCTGTCGCCACTTCGGCATCGCTGGTGGGTGGCGGAGACATGCGCCGGCCACGGGAAGCTGCGCGTCGTAGCACTGGCGAAGTAGGGGTACCGTCGGACCCTTCACTGTCCGAAAAGACATGGCCGACTTGCACAACCTTCCCCTTCTTCTTTTTCCTTCTAACAGCCATCACCGGTTTCGCGGCTGTGCTGGAAATCGCCAAAAGGGTGTTCGCCACGACGATATCTTGTGGCCACATAGGCGAAACATGGGAACCTGCCCCGGATTTCGCAGGGGTAGGGCTGGGGGTATAACCGCGAGAGCCATCCTTCTCAGAACCGGCATCGGCATCCTCCTCATCTTCCTCCTCCCCATCGCTTTCGACGGCGGCCTTCGCGTTACGGCGAGTTCGGACTTCGCCGCCTTTCGCAATCGCACGCTTGCGCTTTCTCGAAGTGCCAGCCTCGTCATCGCCGGCTCGAGAAGGGTTCGGTCGGCTCGGCAATTCGCCAGCATAGACGCGATTCACTCGGCCATCGGTTTGGCGCTGAAGCAAGCGGGCGAACTCGGCTCTAGTCAGAGCTCCGATCATCTTCGACGCCTCAATCTCAGTGTCTTCCAAAGAATGCACTGCAAAAGCAGATGAACACAACCGTTTAGCCTACAAAGCGCATTCGCAAAAGAAGTGTGCGGCTTAAGTAAAAAACAAAACCTTACTTTCGGCCCCGGTAGGGAGAACTAGGCGGGGAAGCCCAAGAACTTCTTCGCCCTCGTTCACAGAAACATCCCACACTCGGGCGAGAGGCGAAATCCAAAGGAGACAAAAACTCTCACAAAGATCCCGGGTGCTCAGCCGCCAGGCAACCTTGCGAAGAAGAATGAGCCGGGACTCGAGAGTCCCGTCGATCTCCACGTTTGGCTTCGCGTTGATGGAGACGGCAGAACGCTCAAAGAGCAGCTAGTTCGACTAAGCGTCTTCGGAGGAGTAGGGGTTGTTGACGTAGAACCATTTCTGCATCCAATTCCTTTCCCATTTTGCCATCGATGCAGGCACTGGCCAAGCATCTGAACGCTCCGGCCGAAGCATGAAGTTCACGCAACCAAAAAACGGTCTTCTTTGGACCCGCCGGTGTCTGCACGTCTTTGGTCGAGGCGCATGCAGTAAATAGAGCAGCGAAAAGCTCGGCAGTAGGGGCGAACCCGCAAGTCCGGCACATCCAAGCAAACACCGTCAGCTTCGGGAACGCCGACGGGCTAAGCTGGGAGAGCCTAACTTCGTACGTCGAGAGCACCAAAGGCAAGAAGTCGTCACAAGGAAGGCGAAGCCCAGCGGCGAAGTATGCGGCAAAGACGACCGTTCGCCCATCCCTAGGCGAGGGAACGACGGCGTCGCCCCCGCACGATCCTTGGCCGCCCGCGAGAGAACCAGATGATACCAATTCGCCCAAGTCGGCCTCGTTGACAAGTGATTTGCCAAGAAAGCACGACCATCCTTCGCCAAGGCTACCAGGATCTTCACCAGTTGGCCTGGCCTTGGCAGGCTTACGAGGAGCCATCGGCTTTGTTACACAGGAAAAGGGGCTAAGTTGAAAGGCTAAGGGCACCGTGGGGGCGAAAAGGTTAAAAAGCAGGAGAGTGGAAGGAATGCAGAGAGTATCAAGTGATAAGAAGGGAAGCCGGCTAGGGGATATATATATATAACCCCGCGGCAAGACTGTTCGCCTGCCAACCAATCGGGTTCTGACACGTGACAAAGGGCGGACGAAACGGTAAATTCCCATCGGACCGATGCTGAACAGTAAAAAGCTCGAACGCGGAGAAGGAAAGGCCCGTGGGGCCCAGTACTATTCATAGTAATAAAAGAGGCTTAAAAACCCCCCTTCGACGCTTTGAAGCGGATGCCAAAGGGAATTTCTTCTCAAAGACAAAAAAAAATTATTAACACAGAAACAAACAAAACTTTGTTTGCAGGAACGATGTAGGTTTCGGCAGGAGCACCGGTCAAAAGGGAGCGCCACATATCATATCACATGGTTTGCACGGTCTCGGCCGAAGCTCCTATCTCACCCTTGCCCGTGAGGGGCTTGTTGGCAATATGGCATGAGGCCATTCGACCAAACCTGCCGAAACCAGGCGACCAGGGTTAGTCAAGGCGAACCCTCCTTATGGCGAAGACTATGGAGCAAGAGCGGCGAGAGGCCGGGAGTTGCAGCCGAGCTAGAGGCCTCCTAGGCGAAGGGCGCAAGGCGAAGAGCGTCTGCCGAAGGGGAATGGCTTCGCCGTAGCAAGTTCGACCCCAGGTGGACCGAAGGAGCCATCCCGGCTCACCAAGCCTAGGAGCTAATTGGGTCGACAATCGCCTGACGGCCCATTAAGGGCCCATGGACCACAATTACACTGTGTACCCATGTAAATGTCCCTTTCATAAGGGAAACCATGTAAATTCCCCTGTATAACTAAAGCCCTAATAGAAAGAACCTATAATGGGGCTAGCCCCATAGGGCCATGTAATAGGGGGGATCCCAAGTAAGAAGTTTCAAATTAACACACTCTACTTCTTTTCCAACCACAGTTGAGTAACCGCATCTTTCGACGTATGCAGTTGTCATTTCGACAACAAACCTACTACCTATGAGGAAGCAATGGTGGGACCAGACTCTGAGAAATGGCTTGGAGCCATGAAATCCGAAATAGAATCCATGCATGTCAATCAAGTTTGGAACTTGGTTGATCCACCTGATGGTGTAAAAGCCATTGAGTGCAAATGGGTCTTTAAGAAAAAGACAGATGTAGATGGAAATGTTCACATCTACAAGGCACGATTGGTGGCGAAAGGTTTCAGACAAATTCAAGGTGTTGATTATGATGAAACTTTCTCACCAGTCGCCATGCTAAAATCTATTTGGATTGTTTTAGCGATTGCTGCCTATTTCGATTATGAGATATGGCAAATGGATGTCAAAACAGCTTTCCTTAATAGAAATTTGGATGAGGATGTGTACATGACACAACCCAAGCGATTTGTCGATCCACAATCAGCTAAAAAGATATGCAAGTTGCAGAAATCCATTTATGGGTTGAAGCAAGCATCTCGGAGTTGGAATATTCATTTTGATGAAGTTATCAAGGCGTTGGACTTTATCAAAAACGAAGAAGAACCTTGTGTATACAAGAAGATTAGTGGGAGCGCACTGGTGTTTCTAATCTTATATGTAGATGACATATTGTTGATTGGGAATGATATTCCTATGCTTGAATCCGCTAAGACATCGTTGAAAAATAGTTTTCAATGAAGGACTTAGGGGAAGCAGCATATATTCTGGGCATAAGGATCTATAGAGATAGATCAAAGAGGCTAGTTGGATTAAGCCAGAGTACATACATTGACAAGGTATTGAAGAGGTTCAACATGCAAGATTCTAAGAAAGGTTTCTTACCGATGTTACATGGCATTAATCTTGACAAGAATCACTGTCCTCAAACGACTGATGAGCGAAGCAAGATGAGTGTGATTCCGTATGCTTTGGCAATTGGATCCATTATGTATGCTATGCTATGTACACGTCCAGATGTTTCATATGCACTTAGTGCGACAAGCCGATACCAATCAAATCCAGGTGAGAGTCACTGGATAGCTGTAAAGAATATCCTGAAGTACTTGAGAAGAACTAAGGATATGTTCCTTGTCTATGGAGGACAAGAAGAACTCGTTGTAAATGGTTACACTGATGCAAGCTTCCAAACCGACAAAGATAATTTTAGATCGCAGTCTGAATTTGTGTTCTGCCTGAATGGAGGCGCTGTGAGTTGGAAGAGTTCCAAGCAAGATACAGTCGCTGATTCTACAACAGAAGCCGAATACATTGCCGCTTCTGAAGCAGCAAAGGAGGCTGTTTGGATAAAGAAATTTGTTTCTCAACTGGGTGTAATGACTAGTGCTTCCAGCCCTATGGACCTCTATTGCGATAATAGTGGTGCCATTGCGCAAGCCAAGGAGCCTAGATCGCATCAAAAGTCCAAACACATTTTACGGGGATATCACCTCATTCACGAGATAGTGGGTAGAGGAGATGTGAAGATATGCAAAATACATACGGATTTGAATGTTGCAGATCCGTTGACAAAGCCACTCCCTCAGCCTAAACATGAGGCACACACTAGGGCAATGGGTATAAGATACATTCATGATTGACTCTAGTGCAAGTGGGAGACTGTTAGTGATATGCCCTAGAGGCAATCTTTAGAGTTTAATAGATAATTCATTATTGGTTAATGAATATGTGATTCTTTTATGAGATTCTTTATGTTGTTTGTTACTCTTTCTAAAGGATCCCTGATCAAATATCATATGTGGAACAAATATGTTTAAATGATCAGCACATGTATTAACTGATGATCATGTCTCATGGATCATGGTATAGAGATACCAAATTAATAATGTCGACACATATTGGTGAACATGTTGTTGGTAGACCCAACATGAGACACTGCAAGAGCCATATGTGTTGTGTCATCAGTGATCTCATTTAGTGTTGGTGTTGAATCCTTAGACCTGAGATTATCATGGTTCCCAACATGTGTAGTAGCTTACTTAGGGACTGCTAAACGCTACTCCGTAATTGGGTAGTTATAAAAGTAGTTTTCGGGTATGCTATAAAACATGTAGTGGGATATGAATAATCAAGATGGGATTTGCCCCTCCTATTGAGAGATATCTCTGGGCCCCTCGATGTTGTAGATTATGGAAGTGCATGGCCATACCAAAGGTGATTGAGGAGTCAATCACATGTTATATAATCTATTAACAGGTTCGAGTGAATGATTAAGCTATTAGAGGATGGCACATATCTAGCCTTGAGCTTAATCGATATCGTGAGGCAAAGGGTTTCATACAATTATACACTAGAGGTTCAGCCGATATGATCTTTATGTATACCCGGTGGGTCAATACGTTCTGCTAGGGGCCGCTGTTGACGCGTGGACCGAAAAAGAGTTTTCGGCCTACAGCTGAGTGTACATGAACCTACAGGGTTGCACGCTTAATGGGCCGGAATAAGGGATTGGATAGGGATCCAATATGAGCTTAATTCGGATAGGGATCCTAATAGAAGTCCTACGGGCCTTAGAGGCCCGAGTAATGGATCCTATATATTCGTGAGGGGTGTGACCGGCGGAGGTATTGCATCACGTGAGAAACCCTAGCCGCCACTTCCCTCCCCGAACAAAACCCTAGCCGCGCGCGAGTGCTAGCACATCTGCGTGAGGCGTTCCGTCCCTGTACGTGTGGATACCGGTAGAGGCGCCGCTGGTTTGCGGTGCTGATCGGCGTGGGAGTATGGCGAGGAGGACGCACAAGGAGGAGAAGGTCGAGCCGATGCGATCGACTACTTCCTCTACATCGACATGCGCTACTTCGCGAGAGTTCCTTCGACTTCTCAGCGTTTTCTTCCGCTGTGCAGCGCGTCGAGTGATAACGATCTATGATCTAATACTTGCATAGTTCCTGGTTTACGCGATAGAAAATTTTGATTTATACTATTGTAGCATACGCGTATCCCAACATTGCCGGAGCTCGACATGCCTTAGCATGCCGAGAACCACCTTCGCTCGCACCAGCGCCGTCGTCGATTACGGCCACCATAGCTAGCAAGATTACCACCATTGGCTTCGCAATGAATTGCTGCATGTCTTTGCTTTTGGTCACGCTGCGTAAATCGCCGTCGGTCGCCGCCGGCAAGCTCGGCCAAGCCGCTGCCCTGTATTGCTTCCTGTACAGGAATAAGCCAGGGATCTCTTTCAAGAATTTGATAAACTGTAAGGACTAAAGTGTAAGACATTTCACTCACTGACATGTGAGTAAAGGACTAGAGAGAAAATACAAGAGAAAAATGGGGACTCTTTATAAACTGTGGCATAGACACATGTTGGACTGCGGGTTCTATTACTCGGAAACATAGGGGCCTTTTTGTATATTGGCATAGGATGACATGTGGACCCAATCCTTTTAAAATCTGGAAAATAATAAGAAAAATACTCAAACCAATATTTGTTCAAACAGAAAAATGACCAAACTTGTAAAATACATGTAAAATCCATTTTAGCTCATTTTGAGATGAATCAAATTTCTGTGAACTCAAAAACTTATGAAATTTAATTTAAGAGCATAAAATTTGGCACTTGCAGTAGAAGAAATAGCTCTAATAATTCACATAAAAAATAATGAACATAGAGCATTCTCCAACTTAGAAAATTCATATAAAATTCATCTTAACTTAATTTGGAGTGAACCATGTTCCAGTATGCTCACAAAACCATACTATTAATTATCATAAACTAAAACTTGGCACTTTCTGTAACAAAAGTATCAACAAAAAATTATCTAGTGAACTAACTAGTGTAGTGCAAACTAGAAACTATAAAATCCATACGTAATTCATTTTAACTCCAAATGATCCAAACTAAAAAATTTTAGTTTGATAAAAAAATTATTTATGTTCTGTAGTTGGATCTCTGGAAGAAAGCCGTACTCAAAATATATATAATTTGAAATAGGTAACAAAGACTATAGTATATCAGTTACTAGTCTGTCAAAAAAAAAAAAGGCAAACTCTATCTACGAACCTAGACACATGCATGTCCAGGTTCATAGTAAGAACCACACTAAAAGAGTAGAATTCTTAGGAAGCCAACACATTAATCAATGTAACCACCCACAACCCTACCCAAATCTTGGGTACGAGATTTATTTAAGGGGGATAGGTTGTAACATACCCGAATTCTAGGATTAAGAAATTTCAATCAAAACTAGTTAAAAGGGAAGTTCTTAAATTTTGTGAACCAAAAATTTTCATTTTTAAACCTAGGTGAAGTTGATTTAACTCTTGCATGAATAAAATTTGAGGGTAAATTAAAACTTTTTCATTTATAACCTAGGACAAAAATATAAACTTATGTGTAAACATGCATACTCTCATAGGACATGTTTTGACTTGAGTCCTTGTTATGCATTTGGATTTTCGATTTGCATTTCATAATAGGTCTCATCTAGACAAACAACTAAACAATTAGGGCCTAGTGCTAACTAATGGAAAATAGTGCATAGGAACTATAATACACCTTAAAATATATCAACAAGGCCAATGTCAAGCCCCACAAAATTAATTTGGTCATCCATCTGAAGACTAGTCATGAACATGGAAGTGAACAAATAAATTATCTCATATAGGGTATATTTTATCTTAATCATCTCTATAAGCATTCTCTTAATTTAATACTAGAGTAAACTTATACATAAATAGGTAAGAAACTTATGACCTGTGTAAGGTAAACTGAAATTCTAACATATCAACGTCACCTATGGATAAGAAGAGTCCAATATAATTTTTATAAACATTTACATGCATTTAGGAAAGGGAAACACATATAAGAGATAAGTCTTGCTTGTTATCTAAAATAATTCGTGCAAGATAAAATCATGGGAAAATTCATGTAGGCTCTACTCAACACATACAACTAACTGTAATTTTGGTATAATTTAATAACTAAGTTTGGTACCTCAAATAAATCAGTCAAACTAATAAAAAACTAGATTAACTATAATTCCTATTTGGCTAAAATCATACCTTGTCTAAAAGTGCATTTAACTACATGGAAGTGTATGGAGAAAATACTTTATTCAAATACTAGGTTAATTATCATGAATAGATATAATTTTTCCAGAATTTATGTTCTCTGTTTAGGTCTTGTAAAAATTCAAACTATTTTCCAAAGAACCCATATTCCTCTAATTTCTGTGAGCAATCTATCCATAATTTTTGAGTGCAACCAAAGAAAATAAAATCTAGGTATCTTCATCTACCTTCAGAAAAATCCACACTAAATTAATCTACCCACAAATTAAATAATTGAATTACTAAAGTGGGAGAGAGAAATAATCCTGAAAATCATCCAAACCTTTTGTTCACCCACGTTTCTGCCCAACCCTCTCACCCTAGCCTAGTTTGCCATGACCTGGACCCACTTGGCAGCCACTCTGGCTTGTCCTCACCCTATGCAAATCCTCCAGCCGACCAGAGACAGCGGAGAGGGAGAGAGATCGGCGCCGGCTGTGTACGACGCGTGGCCACAACATGTCGACGCCATCAAACTCCTATTCTATCCTTCTCCTCCTCCCAGCTGCATCTCCACACATCATTCTCCACCTCTAAGCCGAAGAAACCAAGGGAGGAGGCTCTCAACTTCTCCGTCGCTCTCATCCTTGCCGCCGGCCGCGAAGAAGACGACGTTCGTCCTCGCCGACGAGTCTTCGCCAACCCTATATCTTCCACGTTCCGAACTCAAATCACCATACCGGATATTTCTCCTTTTGATTTAATCCTCTCTCGTGCAGTGGATCGACGGGAACGCCGACGTGCCCACAAGAGCTCCAGAGCACGCTCCAAGCGTCGCTGTGGCGGCATCGTCGCTGTTGCCATCGATCTAGACCAAGCCGGAGCGAGCCACCACGCCACCAGCTTCACCTCGACCTCCTCTCCATTTACCTCCAAGAAACCCATCCAATGGCGCAGCGATCTTGGAGATCGACATCGTCTTTTCCAACTCCGTTCAACCGCGTCCATCATCGATTCCATTCTCTTTGGTGAGTGTCAGTCAAATTCCATGCATGCATGGCCTCTCTAGATAGCCTTTGACCTCTTGCATGCACCGTATTGGTGACTCCCCTTACAGATTCAGCAGCTGACGTCATCCCTGGAGTTGTGCCATGCCGCCATGGAGCTTCGCCGTCGCTGTGACTCTGCAGACATCCCCAGCCTTGTCTAGCATCTCGGTGAGCACCCAGAAGCCTATAGAACATACATGCATGCACCCAATTAACCAATACATGATTGTAGAAGCACATGCACCACCACCCGAAAACATCCTCTATATGGACTCGCCGCTGGCGCTACTCCGATGTCCCCTAACCAAGAAAACTATAGGAATGGAATCGCAAGAACATGCTCTTCATTTTATCTTTTAACCCCAACTCCAACCGAGCCACCAATCGCCGCCGGTGAACCCGGGATCGAGCTCAGCCATGGCTGCTCTGCCTCTGTGCGCGAGTAAAGAAGTCAGGGACCTTGTTTCGAGAATTTAAACAACTATAAGGTTTAATGTGCAACTTTTCAACTCACTGACATATGAGCCTAGGTCTGCGGGTTGATTCTTAGAAACCGCAGAGATCTTTTTGTATATTGATCTCTCACTGACAGTGGACCCCTTGGAAACAAAAATCTGAAATTATAAAAGAAAAGTACCTAAAACTTGTAAAATCCATATAAAATTAAATATAGCTCATTTTAAGATGATTCAAATTTCTGCGAACTCACCAAATTGTGAACTTTGATGTTATGGAATAAAAACTTGCACTCACAGTACAAATTTAGCCTCTAAAATTTATCCAAGTTAAATCACACATAAAGCATGCACAAACTTATAAAATGCATACAAAATTCATTTCAACTCATTTTGGAGCAAACTTAGTTTCTACAGACCCACCAACATGTTCTCAGTAAAATAAAACATATAAACACTTTACATCAAATGCCTCTAAAACTATTATCTTTAAAATAACTAGTTTTGCATAAGCTGAAATTTAGAAGTTTATATAAAATTCATCTTAGATCCTTTTTGAGTAAACTCAAGTTCTGTAGAATCGTAGAGTCGTGCACCTCAATGTTATAAAATTAAAAGACATACTTACAGTATAATAAAAACCCCTAAGCATTTATGTAAGGAATAAGCAACATGGAGTACACCTTAAATTATAAAATTTGTAGAAAATTCATCTTTAGTCTAAATGAAGTGAACCAAATTTCTATAGAACCAGCAAGTAATATACTTCAACCTAGTAGAGTGAATTTTGGCACCCTCTGTACAGACCATAGCTCTAAACCTTAATTTGGTAGAATAGGTACTAAACACATAATAGTGGTTAAACAATACATATGAATAAGTATATATATGCATGGTATGTCCATATAAATCCAAATAAAACTTGTTAGGACCAGTGGAGCCATAGTTCCATCCCCATCTACCAAAACTTAGATGAACTTAGCTCATGCAACAATCTTTAGGTTGATAAGTTAAGTAACTAACATAGAACATCTCTATTTATAAAAATGTGTAGTAAAATAATATAAACTCTAAAATTATGAACTAAGATTAGATTAGTTAACTAAAATACTAATTTTATACAACACTAGCAAGTTAGAGCAAGTTCTGGACCTAAATCTCCAAAGCCATGTACACATAGGGACTATATGCCTAGAACACGTTAAAACTTGTAAAATACATAAAGAATTCATATTAACTCTAAAAATTATGAAACCAAATGTGTTAGTTTTAGAAAACACATATCTTCACCTCAACAAACATGAACTTAATAAGAATCACCTTACGACAGCACTTCATAATAGTACCTAAGTAAATCCTACACTATACCGACGAAACTTCTAAAACTCATAACTCCCAAATAAAAAGAGATAAAATAGAAATTATTTTGCCTAAATTCATCTTAGACCAGTACCTATCCACTGTGCACAAATCATGCATTTTAGAGCATTTTGAATTTTTCGCATATTTCGGTGTTTAATTGCATAACGTGTACTTTGTATAGATGATTGCTTAATCGGTGAAGAAATGATTTAGGTGCTGACATTTTCCAGTTGCAAGGCAAGTCCCACCTCCCTCTCTTTGATCACTTTGAACCTATGTTTTGGAGGTTATTGAAAATGTTTGCAAATCTTGCATGTCGATTGTACACTAATAAATTAAAATTTTGTTAAACTTGTTAGACAAACACCTACTACTTGCATTATCACCTTAACTCCACATATATCCATATCCGTCATTCCTAACCTTAGGAACAATATGACTATACCACTTTATATATGAGTTTTGGTGACACTAGGTTACTATATACTACCAAGATTGGGTGTTTCAAATTTATCAAGGTTGGAGGTTCCACCACGCTTTCGTACTTCTGAGATATATGAAACATTATCTTGGTAAGGAATAAATGTGATTCCCTGCTCATGTATGATTGTGGTTTGTACCGATTGTTGTAGAAACCTTAAGCCAATTATCATGTCATCATTTATCATGGATAAGTTCCTTATTGTAATCTCATCTATTATATATTTGGTTCCATTAATATATACTTCAATATTGTAAGCTAATTGGTTATGAATTTTCTTTATTCCGAACATATCTGTAGAAACTTCTGCGTTGTTATCATCGATCGTATGAACTATCTCTGGGCATTTTGTGAAATATTTATCATGAATAATATTTTTTGTGCAACCAGTGTCTACTAGTGCTAATATTTTGTATGATACTTTAGGTGACAATTTTAATTTAACAGAAATTCTTATTCCTAAGATTTCTTTGAAAGGTAATTTTACTATATACTTACTTCCAAAATTAGTTATGGCATCTTTTAGCTGAATTATTTTAGAAGTATTACTGTCTTTCAGTGTTACCAATTGTTCTTTAAACTCAGTGTTTTGTATGTCCTCATTTTCAGGTAATGCTTTGATTTAATAGTTATTTTTTAAGTTCTCTAGCTCTACTTCTAATTTATTTAGTCTATTTTCTAAAACTCGCACTCTACTAGATAAAATCCTTTCATCTGATTCTAATTCTAATTCTTTTCTCCATATTTGTTTATTTGCTTTTATACATTCAGCGCAAGCTTGTTTTAGGCATATACTACAAGTTACTTGTCTTGGCTTGAGTAATAGATGCAAAAAGCACATTTAATATTATAATCACCTTTTCCTCTAATCCAAACATGTTCACAATTTAATTGATCCATTAATTCAACTTTTAATCCTGCTAGCTCATCAATTAAATCTAATTCTTCATCGGTCGACTCATATTCTTCAATGGCGGTTTCAATCTCGTATGATTCTATGATAGAATATATTGATTTGTCATATTTTATTTCATCATCACAAACTAATATATTTTCATTTACACTATTGATAATTAAGACTCTCTCTTGTTCTTCATATTTACTGGAATATCTTTTTTGATCTTTATTTGGGCAAGTTCTAGTTAAATGTTCAGGTGAATTGCATATAAAGCATCTGCATGTTTTGTCATAGATTTTCTTCGGATTATATCTTCTTACATTTCTTTTATGTAGGAAAGGTGCTCTATTGTCTGATCTTCTCAGGAAATACCTTTTCTTTGTCTTTATATTATTGTTATTTCTACTTCGATGTCTAAAACTTCTTTTACTTCTAGGCTTTTCTTCTCCGTATGATAAGGGTATATGTACTTTTTTGTTGAAAAAATTATAATCTGAATGTTTCATAGACCTTTGGGCTTGTATACCTGTGCATATTTTTCTTAATTTCTTGAAAACAAAAGTTATTGCTTGAGCGATATTAATTTCAGCTCCTTCAGTTTCCATTTTATATTCTTCAAAGATCATACTTCCTAATGGGTCAGGTAATTTATTAAAGTAGCGTTCAACTATACCCTTGTTATATCCTTGCTTAGCAGTTGTAGCATTATATAAATAATGTTGAGAGAATTCCTTTATGCTCTTCCAACTTGTGAGGGTTAATTTTTCTGTTTCCTTTAATCTTTCATTTTGCAAGGTTGTATAACCATGTTCTAGATCTTCAGCTATAATAATATTAGATATTACATTTGCAAAGTTATGCGGATTACTGCCAGCTCTTTTTAGTTCTTCATAGTTATTATGGTTCTTCTCAACCCATTGTTCCCATAAGACTTTAGCAGATTCTCCTAGAAATGTTTCTAAATATGTTATCATATCTTCTACTTTGTTTCCTATATTGTGTTGGTTTTGTATATATCTTTGAACTACTAATCCTTTCCTAATGCTGATAGTGTTTGGCCAATCAATAGGGTCATGTGCAGCTAAGTTTAATATAGCACCATCACTCTTATGATTTTGAAATTTTACTATTTTCTCAAAATCTCTTCTCTTAGTGCCCATATGCCTATATTGTCCTGGAATATAATTATAAGAATATTCTTCTCTATCTGGGGGCCATTTTCTTGCTGCCCTAGCTGGTCTTTCCCTTTCTCCTTCATTTTTTTACAGAACCTTCTCCATATCTCCTCTTTTTTCCTGATCCTAAGTCTACTTCCATGGCTTCCATTACATTATCAAGATTATGTAACCCTACTTCATCCAGAGAATTTATAAAATCGTTGTATTGTTCTGCATTATCTATCTCTATATTCTCCATTTCCTTTATTAGATCGATATTTTTCTTCATATCTTTCTAAAAACAATTTTTCATTTTCTTCCCATTGCTCTTCTTCACTTAAGGCTTTATCAAGTTCTTGCTTGTCTTTATCATGCTTAGCTTGCCCTTCCTGCTTTATTTGTTCTACCTTGGTTTCTTGGGTTTTGGAAATTTCTACTAACATGCCTTTGTTCTTTTTTAGTTTCTTTACTCTAGATAATTCTCTATAGAAGTAAAGTTCTTTGTCTCTTATCTTAGGCCATTCACTCTTCATTGAGTTATTATACTCTTCATTTATTTCCTTTAATTTATGTTCATAATATCTTATTTCACTATCTTGGTCCAATTTTTCCATATACTCTGAAACACTATGTCTTCTGTTATTTATTATATTGCTATCTGATGACTCTAAATCTAGGTCTTCTTTAGTTTTAGATTTATAATTTGTAAATCTAATGCTGACATTCCCTTTACTCTCTTGGGAACTTATGTAGCTTTCAGGTTGAACCAAAGTTTTGCTTTTTATAAATTCACTAATTGGCCACTTTTCTCCTGCTCTTTCTTCAGAATCTATTGTCATAGGGCTCATGAATGTTATTCCTTTAGAATGCATTTTTTCAATTACATCATTTGTGTTTATTTTGTATTTGGAGGCACTTCTATTGGTTAATCTTCCTACAAATTCTATACTTACTAGCAAATTTGTCCCTTTAAAATCTTCATAACCCTTTGTTTGAAAACCAAAACTCATTTTATCTATGAATTCTTTCACAGGCATCATTAAGTCAGGTGCTATATAGGTTATCAACATGTTTTCATTCATATCCCCTTCTAGATAACCCAGCGATGCTTTATTAATTGTATCCCATCTTTTATCTAATAAGGTTATTAAAACTTTAGCTCCTAATTTCTTTCTCGTCATTCCTTTGATTCCTATTATATACATTCCTTGGTGAATATACTTATAGCCTAAATATTTTAACCCATTTTCGAACTCTTTAGCTACTATTTTTAATTCTACTGGTTTGGTTAATACACTTAATTCTATTTCTCTAGATATTCTATATAACCCATTCTTATTCTCAAAGAATCCCATGTTATAAACTTGTTGAGGTCTTATTGCTCTCAAGGTATCCCGTTGATATCTTTCAAGCTGTTTATCTACTTCTGCAATATCTTCCAGTCCATCTATATCTTCATATTTGCCCTTTTGTTTGTCAGTATAACTTAAAGACTTATCATCTCTGCTTGCTATTCTTCTAAGGAGACTACTAGATAGGTCCATTTTTCTGAATTAATAGCTTGTGATGATATTATTCCGGATGAGGCCAAAACTATTTCTTTTCCTTTACTAGAACTAATTTTCTCTATCAATTCTTTGATATAATCACTATTTTGCAAGATCTTGTTTTGCTTTAACTTGTATTCTTCTAGTAAATGTAATGCTGAATTTAGTTTATTATTGTTGTTCTTCAAATTGCCTTCGTTCTTTATATACTTCTTCAACCTTTTGCTCTAAATCTTCCTGTCCCTTACCCCAGTTTATAGTAGAAATTATATATTAAATCTACAATTAAATTTAGTTGGCTGTTATTAGAGTGCCAACTATGTTCCTCAGTATGACTTAATCTACACCTTATATTGATATTATCTTTGGTATTTATTACTTTTCCAATATTAGCTTCTAAATTTAGCTTATCTATGATAACCACGCTTTGATACCACTTATAAAATTTGCTTGCTTAAAAAAGAAGGGTAAATTTGCTTACACTATTCAAGTGGTAACACTATTCCTAGTGCTTAATTACTATTTACCACTATTCCTAGTGCTGGAAACACTATTCACAATGCTGAAAACACTGTTCACTCGAAAAATTCAACCTAAATATTCAGGATCTTTGCGGGGTGACGAATCCAACACAGCCGGCGCTTTGAAACAGAAGATTTAAAATCCTACTCGGTATTCACCATATGCCTCACCTATCTGTCTTTTTGAGCAACTTAAATTGGATAACTCTAGTCACGAACGATCTAGCTAAGCGTTTATCATCTCCCCAGGTAGTTCCACCCGAAGTGAACACTTCTCTACGGATGCAGATTCTCCAGATGCCTATGCAAGGTGCAGGCTAGAAATGAGAACAACCGAAGAGGTTTCTCCTAAGGGTCCCTAGCATAAACGCTTTACTAGAACGAACAGACAGGGTTACTTAAGAGAAGTTACTTCATATTGAACAGATAAGCTTACATGCGGTTTTCTCTTTCGTGAACCCCGAAGGGAGATACACACAAGCTTTTCTTCTTACACACCTTGCTTCAATATACTTTGCAAGGAAGACTAGAGAGATTACTACAAAGAGGGGTGTAGTCGAGGATGAGAGCGCGCTGGTAGCTTTGCTCTGGGGTGGTGTCTTTGTTGTTCTTCTTCAGCTACCAGGCTCCTGTCGACCCCCGATTTTGGAAATCGGAAATCTTCTGTGTTTATTAGTACCAATCCCTGGATCAATAGTTGGTACACACATACATAGCCGAATCACAACATATCACGAATGATTTCAGGCTAAAAGAGTTAAATGCTTACATTAGGGCCAGGCAGGCCAACAACTATTAGAGAACAATAGTGGAAGACGAAATAATACAAGGGTCCGGTTGACATGCCACAAGCAGTCGACTGGGGAACGAGACCTAGAACGGAACCGCACTCCGGTCATCTTGTTAAGTACGCAAGCATACTAACAAGGGCTTCTCTTCAACACTCTCCTAAAAGATATATATAGAGCAACAATGAGTACAAAAGTACTCAGCAAGCCACCACACAAAATGCAGTAATGTACAGGATAATACAAGGAGTGGCTATGGTTACTTTGCGTAAAGCTGAGTTTTCAAATATCATTTCACAAACATAAGACCTAGCATAAACTGATCAAGTTTTAATTCCATTGTTCATTAAACAGCGACGGTTCTGTCCACCATCCATTGTGTTCCCAAGGATAGCTTCCCGCCACTGGTCGTCATGGTTTTCTAGGGTCTACCCCTTCTCACCTCTCGAGAAGTTGATCCACCGGTACAAAATCATCATGCAACATCCCACCCAATCAGATTAAGAAATTAGAGTCTAGCCAAGTGTAATACATGTCCCGGTGCTCAATAACCGTGAGCACGGCTATTCGAATAGATTTGGTTTACTCACACTGCAGTGGATGTACACTTTTGTCACGCCCTAAAAATCGACTAAATTAAAAATGCATATTTTAAATCATTTTTAGAAATTATTTTAAAAGCCTACAAGCTAAACCTTAATTTTCTAGGAAAATTTTCAACATAAAAATGAGCTAGATAAAATTTTATTAAATACTATACTTGCTCCTCTATTTTCTAGATTTTTCTGGGAATTATTTGAGCAAGGGAAGTATTTTTAATAATTGAAACAACATTTCACAAATTGTTTTATTTTAAAAAGTTCAAAAGTCCTCTCCTAAGCCGTTGGGCCGAATTCGGCCCAACACTCTCTCTCTCCCGCGCGGCCCAAGCCGGCCCAGCCGAGCCGCCCGCCCCCTCCTCTCGGGAGACCGACATGTGGGCCCCACATGTCGGGGTCATCCCCTACCTCCGGCCGGCCGCCGTTTGCCGCCCGAGCCGCCTCCTTTCTCCTCTCAAATCCGCTCCAATCCGACACCGATTCCTCCGGGTTTTTGAGGGGTTTTGATCCTCTCGTTCTCCTCTATCTTTTCCCCCAAGATTTGGAGCAAATCGTTGAGTATCTTGTTCGAATCAAATTCGTTTTCGAGTTTATCTCCGAAACCGAGTTTTGATTTTCTCGGATCGATTTCTTGCGGGAGGAGTTCGATCTCTTCAATCCAATGCTATAAATAGGACCACCTCGTCGCCCTCTTTCGTTTGCCCCCTCTCCCGTGGTCTCCCGTGCTCCGTAGAGTCGCCGCCGCGCGCACTTAGGTCGCCGCCGCCGCCGGCCGTCTTCAGCCGCGCCGCGCCGTCGCTTGCGTCGTCGCCGCCGCTTGCCGCCGCCGCCGTTAGGTGCGCCGTGGTGAGGAGAACCCCGGCCGCCCGTCCCCCTTCGCCGCCGACCGCCGTAGCTCGCCGTCGCCGTCAACCCGAGCCGCCGCCGTCGCTCTTCTCGTCGCCGGCCGTCGTCGTTCGTCGTTTGTCGTTGTGGTGAGTACCGTTGGGTTCGTCTCGTCGTCCTCTACGTGTACATGCCCTCCAAATCCGCGGCCGACCATCCTATCTCCGGCGAGCTCGCTAACCCTAGCCGGCTGCCGTGGGGTGACGTCATGCTGACGTCATCGGTTCTTCTTTTTCCCGATTTTCTAATAGATTAAAATTTCGGAAAATCATAACTAAATAACCGTAGATCCGTTTTAGGTGGTTCAAGTTGCTAAATTCTTCTAAAATCAAGATCTACATGTTAAAAATATCCATATGTACTGTTTATGCTTGTTTTTGTACTGTTTTGTTGATTTTTGTTTAATTGCTTTAGTTTCCGACGTTCCGGAGGAGAGCGTTTCCTTTGAGGAAGGTTCCGAAGCGTTTGCGGAAGCCCAAGGCAAGTCACACAGATCCCAAACAACCCTTTGAGCATGTTGAACCCGTTTAAAGCTATTATTTTATTTCAACTATGCATTGTTTTTGAATGTCATCGGGTGGTGAACCTTTCCCAGTTAATTATTGGCCGAAGGTGATTTTATTTTCCTATGGGTTATAATTTGATTAGCATGAACCTTATATATTGGATTGGTTCAGCTAAATGCTAGATGTATGTTTGCTTAGCCATGCTTAGAAACATAAGCTAACTAAAGGGGTTAAATCTAAATTATGTTATTATTAATGATGGTTATAATAAATGGTAGCTCACGATGGTTAATCGTGTGATGTTAATTAATTGATAATTAAAACCTGGTTAAGGTGGGTTGTGAGCATATGGTTTTGATGGTTGTGCTCATGGCAATTAAGGACCGGTTCGCGAGCTACTGTTGTGAAACATTTATCGTGCCAACCACAAGCTAGCGTGGGCAACGGCTTTATCTTTTGTATAGTGTGATTCATTATAGTGCGCCAGACTGAGAAGTGGCGAGAAGTCCACGGGGGTCGCTGGGGAGTCCATGCCTTGTTTATAAGGGGGTGATTATGATCCAGGAAAGGTGCGCTGTAATGGGTTATGTTGTGCAAGGGGTATTGTCACAACTCCTTTCCGAGGTACCGTGGTGGTATTGAGGCACATGGTGACATGATGTGGGGTTGTGTCTTATGGGTACAGTGGTACACCTCTGATCAGAGTTTAAACTATTCGAATAGCCGTACCCGCGGTTATGGGTGAGTTGAGCAATGTTTTTCGTGATTAGTCTCACACTATTCATCAATGTTAACAATGTGATAATTAATTTGACTCCTGGTTTGGAATGGTTAATTCCTGGTTTGGAGGTTTAATTTGTTCAACTGGGGTTGGTTGTTCAAAAGTGGTTGGGCCTGTGCAACATGGGTGTGTTGTATGGTGTTATTTAATATTGATTAATTATACAACTGTTTTACTATTCTTTTAAATATTTATTAAATGCTGTTTCTGCAAATGAGCTATATTATGCCATCCTTTGTTATCCTGTGCATTTGCATATTTGCTGTGTGACTTGTTGAGTATGTCATATGCTCATTCTTGCAATATTCATTCATCAGAAGAGGAGTACCTCAGTGAAGGTGATGATCTGGAGGATTAGGCTTGTTCTTGGTTAAGATGCCTGTGGAGTGGAGTTGCCATAGCTGTTCTGTAGTTTGTTATCGTTTTATATTTCCGCTGCGTAGAATGCTATTCTTTGAGAGGAACTATCCACCTCTGTAATAATTTATTTTTGCGAATATTAAATAGTCATTTATTTGTACTCTACTGTTAATTTGTCATTGTGTGCCTCGGTTGATTCCTAGACGAGGGTTTAACACACATGTAAGCGTTTGGAATTTTGGATAGAAATTCCGGGCGTGACAAGTTGGTATCAGAGCCACCTTGACCTTAGGATAAGCCAAATGGTAAACCTTAAGTAGCCTTCAAAATATTTTTGGAAAAAAATAGAACTGCTCTTCTCTATTCTCTTACAAATTAATTAAGTTGGCAGCACATGCAAGGTTATGCACAAAATTTAATTTAATTCAATTTCTTTTCTTTTAAAAGCAAAAAGTTGTTCTTCTCAAAATATTTCTTTTTCTCTTTACCAAATCTTATTGATTAGTCGGCACTGTACATCTATTATGGTATCGATACAATCATGATAGCACTAGTACTACTCATCTTTCTTATGGTGACACTGTACCGTGCTTATAATAGATCATAAGTATTTTAGTTTTATTTTAGTTATTTGTCGAAAAAAATTTTATTTGTCTCTGTCCAAAAAGAAAAAAATTCTAAAAACATATTTAAAGAATAGCTTTGTATGTGTCTTTTCTTTTATTTTCTTCCTTTTTGGTCTAAATCAATTAAGTCTAGTTGGTGCAGCTAATTTAAAAGATGCATTAATTCCTCTCTTCTATGTTTCTTTAGATGCCGCCCCATTCACCGAGAAATTTGATCAAGGTGTTAGGATTCGTCAGGGAGCTGAGGTTGATGGCTTTTGAGGTAGGCTATGAAGTTGCTCCCGAGTATCGCCAAACTTCCCATGACCCCGACGAGGAGAAGTGTCGTGTTCGTGTGACGTTGGCTAGTGATCGTGAAGACCTTCCGTCTATTAAGTTCGAAGCTGGAGGAAGATCGTACAGCCATGCTTGTCAAGAAGCAGCTTTGGTGGCCATTGGAGAGTTGCGTCAACGCTTTGAAGAAGAGTTGGATTCATCAGCTTTCCAGTATCATCCTCACAAGCCTCATGGTCAAGACTATGGAACCTATACCTGTCCTGATGGTGAAGAGAGTGCCACTCTGATGCATGCGGTGCATATGCTGAGTGCTATGGATGCAGTAAGTGTGGAGCGAGACAAAGCAGCTCATGACAGGGAAAACTGGAATCGAGGCAAGATTTGCAAGTTGGAGAGCAAGGTGTACCGTCTACAGAAGGAATTAGCGGAACTTAAAGGAGAAACGCCGCCGCCAACACCCAAGCTTCGTCTCACTGCAAGAAAGAGAACCTGTCCGCCACCTTGTTTCCAGTTAGTTTCGAAGATTCGCGTGAGGGGTGAAGCTGTGCCCGATCGTGCTGAACCTGTCATCGACATCATAAGTGATGAGGAAGAAGAGGAAGACCCTGAAGAAAGAGAGCCAGCTACTCCAGAGGAAGAAGATCCATTGCTTCGTTCCGACGCAAGGCGGAATTAGTCGCTTAGTTAGATCGTTGCCGTAGTTCGCTGTGTTAGATTGCTTGTTTAAGTTTGCTTGTGAGTGTGTGGGTTTTAGTTGTTGCTTACATCATTGGTGGGATGTAACAGCATGAGTCTAGTTCTTTTGCTTGTCAGAGTGTAAGATAGTTGGTGAGATAGTGTTAATGCAACTTAAATGTAATCATACACAGTTAAGAGCAATATAGAATTTAAATTAATTAAATAACTCCGTTCTAAGGGTGTCTATCTGTCGTTCTTTCCTGTTGTCTCTGCTTATCGTCAGATGGTGAACACGCGCACTGGAACTGGAAGTGGAAGTGGAAGTGGAAGTGGAGCTACTAATAATGGAGGAGATCCCACGCTAGCTCAGATTCTGGCCCAACAAACACAACTGATCAATCTGTTAGTGCAGCAGGCACAGAATCAGCAGGCAAATAATCAGAACCAGAATCCACCCCCACCTCCTCAAAACAAGCTGGCAGATTTCTTACGTGTGAGACCCCCTACCTTTTCAAGCACTACCAACCCAGTAGAAGCAGGAGATTGGCTGCATGCAGTGGAGAAGAAGTTGGATTTGATTCAGTGTACTGAACAGGAGAAAGAATTTGCGTACCAGAAAATAAGGAGTTGAAGGATACTATCATGAAAGAAGCTCATGAAACTTTGTATTCCATTCACCCTGGAAGCACTAAGATGTACCAAGACCTAAAGCAACAATTCTGGTGGGCCAGTATGCGACGTGAGATAGCAGAGTATGTGGCTCTATGTGATGTATGTCAGCGGGTCAAGGCAGAACATCAGAAGCCAGCCTGTCTGTTACAACCGTTGAAGATTCCAGAGTGGAAGTGGGAAGAAATAGGAATGGATTTTATAACCGGTCTACCCAGAACATCGGCAGGACATGATTCTATTTGGGTAGTGGTTGATAGGTTGACAAAAGTCGCTCACTTTATACCAGTCAAAACAACCTACACGGGGAATAAGCTTGCAGAGTTATACATGGCCAGAGTGGTATGTTTGCATGGTGTTCCTAAGAAGATAGTGTCAGATAGAGGTAGCCAGTTTACTTCGAAGTTTTGGCAGAAATTACAAGTAGAGATGGGTACCCGTTTGAATTTCAGTACTGCTTATCATCCTCAAACAGATGGTCAGACGGAAAGAGTAAACCAAATTTTAGAAGATATGTTGAGAGCCTGTGTTCTAGATTTTGGTGGAAGTTGGGATAAGAATTTGCCGTACGCGGAATTCTCATATAACAATAGTTATCAAGCTAGTTTGCAAATGTCTCCGTATGAAGCGTTATATGGTCGAAAGTGCCGTACGCCGCTTCTTTGGGATCAAACCGGTGAACGTCAAGTTTTTGGGACAGACATATTGCGAGAGGCGGAAGAAAAAGTGAAGATTATCCAAGAAAGGTTGCGCGTTGCTCAGTCACGTCAGAAGAGCTATGCTGACAATCGTCGCAGAGATTTGGCTTTCGAAGAAGGAGATTATGTATACCTTCGGGTTACGGCGTTACGAGGTGTTCATCGTTTCCAGACTAAAGGGAAATTGGCACCGCGTTTTGTGGGACCTTTTAAGATTGTGAGTCGAAGAGGTGAAGTAGCTTATCAGCTAGAGTTGCCTCCGTCAATGGCGGGAATACATGACGTGTTCCACGTGTCTCAGTTGAAGAAGTGTTTACGTGTACCTACGGAGGAAGCAGATCCTGATCGTATAGAGCTTCAAGAAGATTTAACTTATGTTGAGAAGCCAGTCAGAATCTTGGAAGTAAGCGAGAGGAATACCAGGAATCGCGTTATACGGTTTTGTAAGGTTCAGTGGAGCAATCATTCAGAAGAAGAAGCCACTTGGGAGCGAGAAGATGAATTGAAGTCAGCTCATCCTCATCTGTTTGCCAGTTCTTCTGAATCTCGAGGACGAGATTCCGTTTAAGGGGGGTAGGTTTGTCACGCCCTAAAAATCGACTAAATTAAAAATGCATATTTTAAATCATTTTTAGAAATTATTTTAAAAGCCTACAAGCTAAACCTTAATTTTCTAGGAAAATTTTCAACATAAAAATGAGCTAGATAAAATTTTATTAAATACTATACTTGCTCCTCTATTTTCTAGATTTTTCTGGGAATTATTTGAGCAAGGGAAGTATTTTTAATAATTGAAACAACATTTCACAAATTGTTTTATTTTAAAAAGTTCAAAAGTCCTCTCCTAAGCCGTTGGGCCGAATTCGGCCCAACACTCTCTCTCTCCCGCGCGGCCCAAGCCGGCCCAGCCGAGCCGCCCGCCCCCTCCTCTCGGGAGACCGACATGTGGGCCCCACATGTCGGGGTCATCCCCTACCTCCGGCCGGCCGCCCTTTGCCGCCCGAGCCGCCTCCTTTCTCCTCTCAAATCCGCTCCAATCCGACCCCGATTCCTCCGGGTTTTTGAGGGGTTTTGATCCTCTCGTTCTCCTCTATCTTTTCCCCCAAGATTTGGAGCAAATCGTTGAGTATCTTGTTCGAATCAAATTCGTTTTCGAGTTTATCTCCGAAACCGAGTTTTGATTTTCTCGGATCGATTTCTTGCGGGAGGAGTTCGATCTCTTCAATCCAATGCTATAAATAGGACCACCTCGTCGCCTTCTTTCGTTTGCCCCCTCTCCCGTGGTCTCCCGTGCTCCGTAGAGTCGCCGTCGCGCGCACTTAGGTCGCTGCCGCCGCCGGCCGTCTTCAGCCGCGCCGCGCCGTCGCTTGCGTCGTCGCCGCCGCTTGCCGCCGCCGCCGTTAGGTGCGCCGTGGTGAGGAGAACCCCGGCCGCCCGTCCCCCTTCGCCGCCGACCGCCGTAGCTCGCCGTCGCCGTCAACCCGAGCCGCCGCCGTCGCTCTTCTCGTCGCCGGCCGTCGTCGTTCGTCGTTTGTCGTTGTGGTGAGTACCGTTGGGTTCGTCTCGTCGTCCTCTACGTGTACATGCCCTCCAAATCCGCGGCCGACCATCCTATCTCCGGCGAGCTCGCTAACCCTAGCCGGCTGCCGTGGGGTGACGTCATGCTGACGTCATCGGTTCTTCTTTTTCCCGATTTTCTAATAGATTAAAACTTCGGAAAATCATAACTAAATAACCGTAGATCCGTTTTAGGTGGTTCAAGTTGCTAAATTCTTCTAAAATCAAGATCTACATGTTAAAAATATCCATATGTACTGTTTATGCTTGTTTTTGTACTGTTTTATTGATTTTTGTTTAATTGCTTTAGTTTCCGACGTTCCAGAGGAGAGCGTTTCCTTTGAGGAAGGTTCCGAAGCGTTTGCGGAAGCCCAAGGCAAGTCACACAGATCCCAAACAACCCTTTGAGCATGTTGAACCCGTTTAAAGCTATTATTTTATTTCAACTATGCATTGTTTTTGAATGTCATCGGGTGGTGAACCTTTCCCAGTTAATTATTGGCCGAAGGTGACTTTATTTTCCTATGGGTTATAATTTGATTAGCATGAACCTTATATATTGGATTGGTTCAGCTAAATGCTAGATGTATGTTTGCTTAGCCATGCTTAGAAACATAAGCTAACTAAATGGGTTAAATCTAAATTATGTTATTATTAATGATGGTTATAATAAATGGTAGCTCACGATGGTTAATCGTGTGATGTTAATTAATTGATAATTAAAACCTGGTTAAGGTGGGTTGTGAGCATATGGTTTTGATGGTTGTGCTCATGGCAATTAAGGACCGGTTCGCGAGCTACTGTTGTGAAACATTTATCGTGCCAACCACAAGCTAGCGTGGGCAACGGCTTTATCTTTTGTATAGTGTGATTCATTATAGTGCGCCAGACTGAGAAGTGGCGAGAAGTCCACGGGGGTCGCTGGGGAGTCCATGCCTTGTTTATAAGGGGGTGATTATGATCCAGGAAAGGTGCGCTGTAATGGGTTATGTTGTGCAAGGGGTATTGTCACAACTCCTTTCCGAGGTACCGTGGTGGTATTGAGGCACATGGTGACATGATGTGGGGTTGTGTCTTATGGGTACAGTGGTACACCTCTGATCAGAGTTTAAACTATTCGAATAGCCGTACCCGCGGTTATGGGTGAGTTGAGCATTGTTTTTCGTGATTAGTCTCACACTATTCATCAATGTTAACAATGTGATAATTAATTTGACTCCTGGTTTGGAATGGTTAATTCCTGGTTTGGAGGTTTAATTTGTTCAACTGGGGTTGGTTGTTCAAAAGTGGTTGGGCCTGTGCAACATGGGTGTGTTGTATGGTGTTATTTAATATTGATTAATTATACAACTGTTTTACTATTCTTTTAAATATTTATTAAATGCTGTTTCTGCAAATGAGCTATATTATGCCATCCTTTGTTATCCTGTAAATCTAATGCTGACATTCCATTTACTCTCTTGGTAACTTATGTAGCTTTCAGGTTGAACCAAAGTTTTGCTTTTTATAAATTCACTAATTGGCCACTTTTCTCCTGCTCTTTCTTCAGAATCTATTGTCATAGGGCTCATGAATGTTATTCCTTTAGAATGCATTTTTTCAATTACATCATTTGTGTTTATTTTGTATTTGGAGGCACTTCTATTGGTTAATCTTCCTACAAATTCTATACTTACTAGCAAATTTGTCCCTTTAAAATCTTCATAACCCTTTGTTTGAAAACCAAAACTCATTTTATCTATGAATTCTTTCACAGGCATCATTAAGTCAGGTGCTATATAGGTTATCAACATGTTTTCATTCATATCCCCTTCTAGATAACCCAGCGATGCTTTATTAATTGTATCCCATCTTTTATCTAATAAGGTTATTAAAACTTTAGCTCCTAATTTCTTTCTCGTCATTCCTTTGATTCCTATTATATACATTCCTTGGTGAATATACTTATAGCCTAAATATTTTAACCCATTTTCGAACTCTTTAGCTACTATTTTTAATTCTACTGGTTTGGTTAATACACTTAATTCTATTTCTCTAGATATTCTATATAACCCATTCTTATTCTCAAAGAATCCCATGTTATAAACTTGTTGAGGTCTTATTGCTCTCAAGGTATCCCGTTGATATCTTTCAAGCTGTTTATCTACTTCTGCAATATCTTCCAGTCCATCTATATCTTCATATTTGCCCTTTTGTTTGTCAGTATAACTTAAAGACTTATCATCTCTGCTTGCTATTCTTCTAAGGAGACTACTAGATAGGTCCATTTTTCTGAATTAATAGCTTGTGATGATATTATTCCGGATGAGGCCAAAACTATTTCTTTTCCTTTACTAGAACTAATTTTCTCTATCAATTCTTTGATATAATCACTATTTTGCAAGATCTTGTTTTGCTTTAACTTGTATTCTTCTAGTAAATGTAATGCTGAATTTAGTTTATTATTGTTGTTCTTCAAATTGCCTTCGTTCTTTATATACTTCTTCAACCTTTTGCTCTAAATCTTCCTGTCCCTTACCCCAGTTTATATAGAAATTATATATTAAATCTACAATTAAATTTAGTTGGCTGTTATTAGAGTGCCAACTATGTTCCTCAGTATGACTTAATCTACACCTTATATTGATATTATCTTTGGTATTTATTACTTTTCCAATATTAGCTTCTAAATTTAGCTTATCTATGATAACCACGCTTTGATACCACTTATAAAATTTGCTTGCTTAAAAAAGAAGGGTAAATTTGCTTACACTATTCAAGTGGTAACACTATTCCTAGTGCTTAATTACTATTTACCACTATTCCTAGTGCTGGAAACACTATTCACAATGCTGAAAACACTGTTCACTCGAAAAATTCAACCTAAATATTCAGGATCTTTGCGGGGTGGCGAATCCAACACAGCCGGCGCTTTGAAACAGAAGATTTAAAATCCTACTCGGTACTCACCATATGCCTCACCTATCTGTCTTTTTAGAGCAACTTAAATTGGATAACTCTAGTCACGAACGATCTAGCTAAGCGTTTATCATCTCCCCAGGTAGTTCCACCCGAAGTGAACACTTCTCTACGGATGCAGATTCTCCAGATGCCTATGCAAGGTGCAGGCTAGAAATGAGAACAACCGAAGAGGTTTCTCCTAAGGGTCCCTAGCATAAACGCTTTACTAGAACGAACAGACAGGGTTACTTAAGAGAAGTTACTTCATATTGAACAGATAAGCTTACATGCGGTTTTCCCTTTCGTGAACCCCGAAGGGAGATACACACAAGCTTTTCTTCTTACACACCTTGCTTCAATATACTTTGCAAGGAAGACTAGAGAGATTACTACAAAGAGGGGTGTAGTCGAGGATGAGAGCGCGCTGGTAGCTTTGCTCTGGGGTGGTGTCTTTGTTGTTCTTCTTCAGCTACCAGGCTCCTGTCGACCCCCGATTTTGGAAATCGGAAATCTTCTGTGTTTATTAGTACCAATCCCTGGATCAATAGTTGGTACACACATACATAGCCGAATCACAACATATCACGAATGATTTCAGGCTAAAAGAGTTAAATGCTTACATTAGGGCCAGGCAGGCCAACAACTATTAGAGAACAATAGTGGAAGACGAAATAATACAAGGGTCCGGTTGACATGCCACAAGCAGTCGACTGGGGAACGAGACCTAGAACGGAACCGCACTCCGGTCATCTTGTTAAGTACGCAAGCATACTAACAAGGGCTTCTCTTCAACACTCTCCTAAAAGATATATATAGAGCAACAATGAGTACAAAAGTACTCAGCAAGCCACCACACAAAATGCAGTAATGTACAGGATAATACAAGGAGTGGCTATGGTTACTTTGCGTAAAGCTGAGTTTTCAAATATCATTTCACAAACATAAGACCTAGCATAAACTGATCAAGTTTTAATTCCATTGTTCATTAAACAGCGACGGTTCTGTCCACCATCCATTGTGTTCCCAAGGATAGCTTCCCGCCACTGGTCGTCATGGTTTTCTAGGGTCTACCCCTTCTCACCTCTCGAGAAGTTGATCCACCGGTACAAAATCATCATGCAACATCCCACCCAATCAGATTAAGAAATTAGAGTCTAGCCAAGTGTAATACATGTCCCGGTGCTCAATAACCGTGAGCACGGCTATTCGAATAGATTTGGTTTACTCACACTGCAGTGGATGTACACTTTTGTCACGCCCTAAAAATTGACTAAATTAAAAATGCATATTTTAAATCATTTTTAGAAATTATTTTAAAAGCCTACAAGCTAAACCTTAATTTTCTAGGAAAATTTTCAACATAAAAATGAGCTAGATAAAATTTTATTAAATACTATACTTGCTCCTCTATTTTCTAGATTTTTCTGGGAATTATTTGAGCAAGGGAAGTATTTTTAATAATTGAAACAACATTTCACAAATTGTTTTATTTTAAAAAGTTCAAAAGTCCTCTCCTAAGCCGTTGGGCCGAATTCGGCCCAACACTCTCTCTCTCCCGCGCGGCCCAAGCCGGCCCAGCCGAGCCGCCCGCCCCCTCCTCTCGGGAGACCGACATGTGGGCCCCACATGTCGGGGTCATCCCCTACCTCCGGCCGGCCGCCGTTTGCCGCCCGAGCCGCCTCCTTTCTCCTCTCAAATCCGCTCCAATCCGACCCCGATTCCTCCGGGTTTTTGAGGGGTTTTGATCCTCTCGTTCTCCTCTATCTTTTCCCCCAAGATTTGGAGCAAATCGTTGAGTATCTTGTTTGAATCAAATTCGTTTTCGAGTTTATCTCCGAAACTGAGTTTTGATTTTCTCGGATCGATTTCTTGCGGGAGGAGTTCGATCTCTTCAATCCAATGCTATAAATAGGACCACCTCGTCGCCCTCTTTCGTTTGCCCCCTCTCCCGTGGTCTCCCGTGCTCCGTAGAGTCGCCGCCGCGCGCACTTAGGTCGCCGCCGCCGCCGGCCGTCTTCAGCCACGCCGCGCCGTCGCTTGCGTCGTCGCCGCCGCTTGCCGCCGCCGCCGTTAGGTGCGCCGTGGTGAGGAGAACCCCGGCCGCCCGTCCCCCTTCGCCGCCGACCGCCGTAGCTCGCCGTCGCCGTCAACCCGAGCCGCCGCCGTCGCTCTTCTCGTCGCCGGCCGTCGTCGTTCGTCGTTTGTCGTTGTGGTGAGTACCGTTGGGTTCGTCTCGTCGTCCTCTACGTGTACATGCCCTCCAAATCCGCGGCCGACCATCCTATCTCCGGCGAGCTCGCTAACCCTAGCCGGCTGCCGTGGGGTGACGTCATGCTGACGTCATCGGTTCTTCTTTTTCCCGATTTTCTAATAGATTAAAACTTCGGAAAATCATAACTAAATAACCGTAGATCCGTTTTAGGTGGTTCAAGTTGCTAAATTCTTCTAAAATCAAGATCTACATGTTAAAAATATCCATATGTACTGTTTATACTTGTTTTTGTACTGTTTTGTTGATTTTTGTTTAATTGCTTTAGTTTCCGACGTTCCAGAGGAGAGCGTTTCCTTTGAGGAAGGTTCCGAAGCGTTTGCGGAAGCCCAAGGCAAGTCACACAGATCCCAAACAACCCTTTGAGCATGTTGAACCCGTTTAAAGCTATTATTTTATTTCAACTATGCATTGTTTTTGAATGTCATCGGGTGGTGAACCTTTCCCAGTTAATTATTGGCCGAAGGTGACTTTATTTTCCTATGGGTTATAATTTGATTAGCATGAACCTTATATATTGGATTGGTTCAGCTAAATGCTAGATGTATGTTTGCTTAGCCATGCTTAGAAACATAAGCTAACTAAAGGGGTTAAATCTAAATTATGTTATTATTAATGATGGTTATGATAAATGGTAGCTCACGATGGTTAATCGTGTGATGTTAATTAATTGATAATTAAAACCTGGTTAAGGTGGGTTGTGAGCATATGGTTTTGATGGTTGTGCTCATGGCAATTAAGGACCGGTTCGCGAGCTACTGTTGTGAAACATTTATCGTGCCAACCACAAGCTAGCGTGGGCAACGGCTTTATCTTTTGTATAGTGTGATTCATTATAGTGCGCCAGACTGAGAAGTGGCGAGAAGTCCACGGGGGTCGCTGGGGAGTCCATGCCTTGTTTATAAGGGGGTGATTATGATCCAGGAAAGGTGCGCTGTAATGGGTTATGTTGTGCAAGGGGTATTGTCACAACTCCTTTCCGAGGTACCGTGATGGTATTGAGGCACATGGTGACATGATGTGGGGTTGTGTCTTGTGGGTACAGTGGTACACCTCTGATCAGAGTTTAAACTATTCGAATAGCCGTACCCGCGGTTATGGGTGAGTTGAGCAATGTTTTTCGTGATTAGTCTCACACTATTCATCAATGTTAACAATGTGATAATTAATTTGACTCCTGGTTTGGAATGGTTAATTCCTGGTTTGGAGGTTTAATTTGTTCAACTGGGGTTGGTTGTTCAAAAGTGGTTGGGCCTGTGCAACATGGGTGTGTTGTATGGTGTTATTTAATATTGATTATTTATACAACTGTTTTACTATTCTTTTAAATATTTATTAAATGCTGTTTCTGCAAATGAGCTATATTATGCCATCCTTTGTTATCCTGTGCATTTGCATATTTGCTGTGTGACTTGTTGAGTATGTCATATGCTCATTCTTGCAATATTCATTCATCAGAAGAGGAGTACCTCAGTGAAGGTGATGATCTGGAGGATTAGGCTTGTTCTTGGTTAAGATGCATGTGGAGTGGAGTTGCCATAGCTGTTCTGTAGTTTGTTATCGTTTTATATTTCCGCTGCGTAGAATGTTATTCTTTGAGAGGAACTATCCACCTCTGTAATAATTTATTTTTGCGAATATTAAATAGTCATTTATTTGTACTCTACTGTTAATTTGTCATTGTGTGCCTCGGTTGATTCCTGGACGAGGGTTTAACACACATGTAAGCGTTTGGAATTTTGGATAGAAATTCCGGGCGTGACAACTTTACCCGTACTCCGCGACTTGCCCAACACATGAGCCTACGTACCAACGAATGAGACTTGCCACAGCAAAGCCTTTCAATAACCTTACTTTGGCAGTACCCGCTCCATGAACTTTAGTCCTCATGCACTCTAGGCGTCCAAGGTTTCTAGCAGTGAGAGAAGTTCTGGCGCTTCCAGGAAGGGGAAGACTCACACATGCATTAAATTATAGTTAAGTTTAGATTCACACATGGCAGTCCTACCGATGGTGACACCACTATAGGCACCCGCCCTTCGTGGTCCTACCAATGGCTGCCCCACCGTAGGCCCTACATCACACACATCAAGAAAACCACTACGGCTTGGATACTGCCTCCGCTCGGCTATTTACTCCGCTAGGTCTATACCCACTAGAGAAGTATGGTTGTACGGAGGTCGTTTTATGCTTAGCTTCATGGCTCGGTCCTTAATTGACCAGGGACGGCACTAGCCTTTTCCGGATACCACCCAAGTCCTCCAGCCGCCCCAGTCGAAAACATTTGTTTAGTTTTAATTTTCTTTTACAAATCATCTCATCAATGTCATGGCAATGTGGCGCTCATGTCTCCACATGCTGTATCTCAACTACCTTCCCCAAGGTAGTTGCCCAAGTATAAAGCATTTGAAAAATATGAGAATGCATGAATCTAAATTAGCATTACTAAGCATTTGTCATAAGTGACTAGGGACTCGTACGTAATTATGGGTGCAAGGGAATAATGAGATAAGCAATAATCAAAGGCATGGCATAATAACAAGTAGAATATTCATCACAGCATGCAATTTTATTTGTAAACAAAACAATTTCACAATTGGGATCAACATGCTCAAGGGATGGGGTGATGACTTGCCTGCTCAGGATAGTTCTTATTCTTGATATAATCTTGATCAACCTTCACCTCCTGGAAGCTGCATACGTTGCCTCACGACTAACCGATATACAAATTCTACAATACGGTAGAAAAACCAATATTCAAACAACAATCAAATGTGCACAAGCAAAATATAATGATGGTGTCGAACCTAGGGTTGCTCATACTATTCGTGTTTGCAAACGGATAATCTCATAATCATTCCTATTGTCATGGCGGCTTGTTTAGGAGTTAATCATCATAATATAAATGGGATACACATTTCGTTAATCTACTATACATGTTTTTCATATACTCAGTTTAATATATGGAAAAGGTAAATCAATTGTATAGCTATAATGGGATGTACAATATATGTGTGTGCAACGATGTATAAGGTTTTGGTCGCCTACTGTACATGAGCCATTTAGAAAGTATACTACCAAGTGCTCCAAATGACTCCTGAATATATTGTAGTTAAATTATACATTAGCTAGTTTCTATATGGCATTGCATTGATTAAATTATTTGGTGATTCATCCACATCTAGCTCTGTTATTATTCTCCTAAACAAGTTAAAGATTCATCTATGTGTGTTTATATTTTAGTTACAAAATATGAGGCTAAACTTTATGTAAATAATTTATAAGTCATGGATTTAATTGAACATTAAATAGTGCTAGTGTCTTCCTATACATCCGTTCATTTGAGACATCACTGTACTTAATTTTCATGGTTGCTACTGTAACAAAACATGCTAGAAACAAATATTATTACATCTACTCTACTGTACAATATCAATTTTATTTATTAGCACACTATCTAGGTTAACCATTATCTAATCATTTGATATTAATTATTTAATAATTATAAATATATTTTATTAAATAGTGAGTTATATACCATTGGAAAGCTTATGATTTTAAATGAATTTAGGTTCAAGTTTCACTCAAATCGGAGCTAAAATGAATAAGTTATGCTAGTTTAAATATTCAAATTTGAATAATTGCGAAACAGTACTGTTCATATCCGATTTATTTTAATCCGAAACCTATCTACAGCTCAGAGTCACCGACGGGTGGGGTCAGGGATCTTATTATCTTTTCAACCGAATTATTTTTTTTAGGGGAAACATGGGAGTGGGCCCGGCCTGTCAGCGACTTGGCCAGGAGTCGTCTTCTACCTTCGTCTTCTTCTTCCTCCCGTCCGAGCGGAAGCAGCAAGGAAATAGGGCGCGCACGGCAAGGTCGGCCGAGGGCGACCCGACGGCGGTGAGGGGAGGGTGCGGCAAGGCTCCGGCGACCTTCGGCTGGCGGCCACAGCGCAGGACGGTGCGGGGGCGAGCAGCGCCGCATGGCTGCCATGGCCGAACTCGGGTAGCTAGGGGCTAGGGCAATATGGAAGGTTTCCGACCGAATTGGTGAGGGGGTAAGCATCTACGGAGCATGAGGGTTCCGTTTTACTCCCGAAATCACTAAGAGGAGCTCGGAGATGGCTTGTCCACGGCGACCTCCATGGGTGGAGCTTTGGAGCTCGGGCTCGGCATGGTTATGGCCTTAATAGACGGAATTGATGGAGGAATCAGTTCCTAGGGGACTAAGAGGAGTCATGGGAGCGAGGAATTACCAAGGGAAGGAGGATCGACGAAGTTCGATGCCGCGGTGGTGGATCAGAGAAGAAGCTGCAGCACGCGCCTAAGGTGTTCGACGAAATGTATTCGAGGAAAAAGGCAGAGAGGATGGGGTTTTTTTATGGGGGCTTAGCTTAGGGTGTAAGGAAACCATGGGGATAAGATCACCAGCATATGGCCTGGATGATCTAGAGCTCTAATGGCGATCGGATAAGAGCAATGAGGTGGATGACGCTGCTAAGGTTCATCTCCTTCTCCATTAAGGTTCTATGGCTCCATCATTGCGCCTATAGCCTATAGTCTGCGAGTTTTAGCCCTAGCTGGGGACGGGGACTCCGTTTTACCCACCGGACACAAGAAAGGGCGCTAGCCTTTATTAGTTGTGGATGAGGCGACGGACGTGGCCATGGTGACGCGCGCACATGGGAGCTGTGGCGGAGCGGCGGCTTGGTAAGGGCAGTTTTCCCGTCGTAGGGTGGTTGGCTAGGGCTAGAGATGACGCGAGGCGAGGTGGCGGCCATTATCCCCCGCATCGATGGAGACGCGCGATGGGACGAGGTGACGCCGGCGCGCGTGGCGGCGCAGCTTTTGCGCGGGGATTCGGCCGCTCGGTCGGGCAGCGGGACCCACACGAGCGCGGCGCAGTGCGGTATACGGGATGGAGTGGCTACCGTGCGACGCGGCCACGACACGAGGAAAAGGAGGCGCGTAGGCGTTCTGCTTGGGCTTGGTTCGGATCGAACAGGTTGCGGCTCATGAACAGTATCGACTGAAAAAGAAAAGGAATGGGGGAAAGGAAAAAGAGAAAGGGAAGGGCTAAACTGCAAAAGTGAATGGTATTGGATTTGAATTGAAATTTAATCTATACATTTTTGTTTTGAGAATTCAAATGTTTGATTTGAATATTTATTTGGTTATTCATTAGTTCCCAAATGAATTTGCTTTCCATTAGATTATCCAAAAATTATCCAATATAACTTCTAGGCTTTGATATTTCTAAAATTAATTAAAATATTCTAATGTGACCATTATAATGGTAGTGATGTATTTACTCTATTTATTTATATGAGTGAATTTTATGCCCAGAAAGATACGTTAAATATTAATGTAAATATTCCAATGAAATACTTATCTACAAATAGGATCACTATAGTGGTGATCATCATTTCATCTGGATAGGTTGTCCTTTTAAATTGGTTCTACCTCTATATGGATCATTATATTTTAATATTTGACCTATAAATTAAATTAGTAATTAACCTTCTCTTTCTATGGTTTTGTTGTGTTGTGCGTAAATATTTATAGGGTTCATAATAATTATCTTATTTTTATAATTATTACTTAGATGTGCATCTTTTAATTTGATTTTTCTATTGATACGGTTTACAATTTGGCACGCAATAACAACCATAACATCCAGCATGATGCAAAAGTTTTAAAAAATTTGAAATTTTAGTGATTTTTATTGTCGGAAATTTTCAGGGTGTTACAAACGTCATTCACTGTCATTCACTGTCATTCACCGAAAAGCCTTTTTGGATTCATTCAAAATTATATTGATTTAAATTATATATTATTATTAGGCTTACCATGCCAAAAAATTTGATAATTTATTATCAATTTCTTATATCTGACTATATTGTTTATTGGTCCGGCTGCCCATGGCCGCCCATATCCATGGTATCAACATCAGAGAAAGATACATCAAATTTCTCATCATATGCCTTTTTTATTTCTTCAATTTTTTATTCATCTCTTTCTTTAATTCTTTAAGTATTTCTTCTTTTAATTCTTTTTTCAATTGAGGGGAGGCCTCTTCAAAATTTTCAATTATTTTCCAGTCAATGTGTATTCACCATCTAAGGGATCCATCCCTTTAGTTAAGCATTCTTTATATGTAGGTTTTTTAGAAGATCTTTCAACTTTTATATTCGTATAATATGGGGTTTTTGGAGCTTTCTTATTTTTGGCTCTTTTGCATTTTTGTATATATTCCTTTGCGGCTGGCTCTATATAATAGTTTATTCCCAAAATTTTCCTGCCTTGACTTAAAGCTTCATCAATATCTATATATTTTTTCCACGATAGGCCGCCCATTAATTTTGCATGTATCTTTTGGGCTATTATTTCTTCAAAGGATATATAAACTCCAGGGAGGTTTCCATCAAAGACTACATATATAGGCTTTTGCTGTATTATTTCATTATTTTCTGAGGCTGGCATTAGGTCATTTTGTAAATGAAAATATTCAGCAAGACTGTTTAGTATAGATAGCATGTAACCTTTTTCTCCCCTCTTGTTATTATATTGGTACCAGAAATTGTCTAATATGCATTCCTGGACTTCGTCTAGTATTATGTGGGGTTTTGGCTTGAATTTATAGGTATTTGTTGGGAATATTTTAAGCTTATTATCTTCTCCAAACGTGAAGAATTCAACTCCATTGTAATTCATGGATTTCTTCATGCCTGCAACAAGGGTAAACGAGAGAGCAGGTTAGGTAAATGATTATCTTTTCCTTTAAAATGTTCGAATATAACTTTATATCCATTTCCAGTAATGATATCTTCAAATAAAATCCACCTCCTAGTAGAAATCTTTTTGCTATTAAGTTGATTGTAATATCTACATATTGCTTCACAATCTGTTCTGACTGTAAATTCTTTGAATCCTAAATATAATCTAAAAGCATTTATCGCGTTAATTATTGCTAAGATTTCTCGATCTGTATTGTTTACAGTTTTTAATTTTTAACTTCCAGAAGCATACCTACATATTTTTTCTTCTGATTTGGTAGAGTATTTAGTAGGTCTTTGCTTTAGTATTGTACCCCAACCTTGCTGTGATGCATCAGTTTCAATAATAAAGTAATTTTCTTCTAATGGTAGCTCTAGAGGTTTTAGCTCTTTTACCCTTTCTTTTATTTTTTGAACTAATTTAATGTCTTCAGAGTTAAAGTATTTCTGACCATTTTTTCTTAGTTTAGCATACAAGGGACCTGCTAGTTTTGCCAGATTATCAATGTGATTTCTAGCATAATTTACAATTCCTAAGAATTGTTGTAATTTCTTTTTATCATTCATAACATCAGGATATTGTAAACTTTTCTTAGCAATATGTTCCTGTAGATGAATTTTGCCTTCTCCTATTTCATGACCAAGAAAGTTAATATTTTCTTTGCATATTTCCATCTTTTTCTTTGATAGGATTAATCCGTTCTGCTCAACTTTTCTAAAAAAAAATAGCTCTAAATGAGCAATATGGTCTTTATAAGTTTTTGAAAATATTAAAAGATCGTCTATATATACTAACACGAATTCTTGATTATCGTTAAAAATATTTTGCAATTTTCTTTGAAATAAGGCATGTGCGTTTTTCAATCCTAGTGGCATCACAAGCCATTCATAGTGTCCTTTCGGACAGGTAAAGGCCGTCCATTCAATAGATTCTTCTGCCATTTTTACTTGCCAAAATCCCGCTTTTAAATCAAATTTCGAAAAATATTTGCTACCTTGTATCCTATTGATCCATTCTTGCTTATTTGGAATATTATAGACGTCTTCTATAGTATTATCATTTAGCCTTTTATAATTTATAACCATTCTAGATTTTCCTCTAACTTCTTTTGCATGATTTCTTACTATAAAAGCTGCAGATCTATGCGGACTTCTACTTTCTCTTATTGCTCCTAACTTTAGTAGTTCTTCTATATGCATCTTAAATTCTTCTATATCTTTTGGGGTTGCTTCAATTGGGCTAGTCTTAATAATATACTCTGGATTTATTATATTAATTTTACACTCAGTTGCACTTTTCTCCCAATGTTTCATATGTATGTATGTATGTCTATATATATATATATATATATATATATATATATATATATATATAGTGAATCTAATCTACACCCCTCCCCTAGAATAACTATTCTACACCCCCTCTCCCATGGGCCAAACCCACCTCCCCCACTCTCCCTAGGGCCCAAAACCCCCTTCCCACCCCGGTCAAAGGTTGGTCAAAGCGTCCTCCCGCCGGTCAGACCTCGGTCAAACCCGCCCACTCACTTCCCCCACGTCCACCTCTTTATTGTCCTCGTCAAGTAGGAATTGCGCAGTAACAAGACGACCATCATGCAGTAACAGAGTTACTTTTTCGCAGTAACAACATTGTAACGTTGTCAAAATATAGTGATGACGGATCTAGTTTTGTAAAGCTCTTTTTTTGAAGAATTATGGTGAAAATGGTTCAAAAATATAATATGTGATGCGAGAGATACAATTGTTTAAAGATTAGGATTTCAAATAGTCCACTTGTGTTTAGTTTGCTACTATGTTTCTTTTGTGTTGCTCACTTCCCTCCACGCCCACCTCTTTAGTGTTCTCGTGTCGCAGGAATTGTGCGGTAACAAGACGACCATATTGTAGTAACATGATTACTTTCTCGTAGTAACAACATTCGATAGTCTGTAGAAGTACCATTACTACTACATACATGCTCTGTGTTACTACAATTTCCACAGGTCGTTACTGTCAAAACTGCAGTAACAACCTATATATTTATGCAGTAACAACCTATATATTTTTGCAATAACATGATATGTTACTACACTTTTATAATAATGTTACTACTGAAACATAATAATAGATTATAGGTTTCACAACAATATAACTGATTTGCTCAAACAAAGTTTGAATAGAGATATATAAAACCGAAACAATAAACTCTAATCACAAGATGTCATAGGGTGAATTGGTTAATAGAGCATTTCTTTGAATCATGAGGTCACGGGTTCAATTCTTGGTTTTGTCACTTTAAGTTTTAAATTTCTCTCCAAGGTGAGATAGAAGAGGGAGAAAGAGGGCGCCAGATCGTGAAAAAGAGGGGGCGCCGGGAGAGAGATCGAGAAAAAAACGAGGAGAAGGGAGAGAGATCGAGAAAAATTGGAGAGAGAACAAAGAACAGATCGCCGGGAGAGAGATCAAGAAAAATTGGAGAGAGAACAGATCGCCCGGAGAGAGATTGAGAAAAAAACGAGGAGAAGGGAGAGAGATCGAGAAAAATTGGAGAGAGAACAAAGAACAGATCACCGGGAGAGAGATCAAGAAAAATTGGAGAGAGAACAGATCGCCCGGAGAGAGATTGAGAAAAAAATCAGAAGGAGAAGAGGAGAGAGAGAGAGGGCGCCATCAGAGGGAGAGGGAGAGAGTGGGCATCGAGAGAAAAAAATCAGAGGGAGCTAGGAGGGGGCGCGGGATGGAATCGGGGAGGAGGGGGGAAGGAGGGGGCCATCAGAGGGAGAGGGAGAGAGTGGGCATCGAGAGAAAAAAATCAGAGGGAGCTAGGAGGGGGCGCGGGATGGAATCGGGGAGGAGGGGGGAAGGAGGGGGCGCGGGATGGAATCGGGGAGGAGGGGGAAGCGCGGGTGGGATGGGGTGGCTGGGCTAAGAGTTAGGGAGGGGGGTGTAGAATAGTTATTCTAGGGGAGGGGTGTATAATAGAGCTACTATATATACACACACACACACTAGCAAAATGCCCATGCGGGGCGATCACAAAGGTTCGTCGCCGCCGTTGGTGGATCCGCATGCCTGGGAGGTGGAGAGGTGGTGGGATATGTCCGGGGGGGGGGGGGCGTGGAGTCCGAATCTGCCCCTCCCGTTGCCGCTGTCGGCGCACCGCACGCGTGGAGGCTGGATCCACCCCTCCTGTCACTGTCGCCGACGGATCCTCGCTGCCACTAGAGCCCGCGCCTACCGCCACCATAAAAACCCGCGCTACCCACCACTGACGGAGCCCATTGCCCTCTCCCCCCTCAGCCATGGCCCACGGTGCCCTTCGTATGGTGATTTCCCCTAGGCGATGACACCCTTCTCCCGGCGAGCAGCGCCCTCGCGCGACACCCTTTTCCGGCCAGCGACACCCTTCCCTAGCAGGTGGCGCCCTCTTAGGGGCATCACCCTCTTCTCCGGCACAGTGGTGGCAACCTCTTCATGGCAGCGCCTCGGCAGCAGCACCCTCCTTGTGGCGCATAACGGCGCGCCCACCAAGCTCGGGATGGCGGCGTGCTTGGCCTGCAATAAGCAGTGGCGCTGGTGATTTAGTTTTTGTGATTTAATTTTCGTGATGATTTTGATTCATTGTTGTTGGATTTGTGATTTTATGATTTATTGGATTTGTGATCTAGTTTTTCTCGTTTCTTGGCTCAGATGGATCGGATCGAAGTTGATCTCTACTTCAACAATCTGTATGCCCGAGATGCGATCTCACGGACGGTCGGACGGACGAACAAAAATTTTGATACGGATGAAAAGAAATTCCGGAAACGTTATGTATTTTTTAATTAGGTATAGAATTATTGTTTTAATGGTAGATATGCAGCTCCGGAGATATACATGTACGTATGTATGTACTCTCTTCGTTTCTAAATATTTGATACCGTTGACTTTTTTAAACATGATTGACCATTTGTCTTATTAAAAAAATTTAAGTAATTATTAACTTTTTTCCTATCATTTGATTCATTGTTAAATATACTTTCATGTATACATACAGTTTTACATATTTCACAAATTTTTTTAATAACACGAATGGTTAAACATATGCTAAAAAGTCAACGGTGTTAAACATTTAGAAATGGAGGGAGTATTATTGTAGTTTTCGGTGTTTTATCCCCGACATGTTATGTGTGTTTTTTTTGAGATAGGAGGGTATATACCACCTAGGTAGGCAGGTGTTAAATGGAGAAATTAAAGGAAAATAACGATCCATGCCACCGTTCCCATCGCCCAATCGCGCTCCCCTGCCGTCCGCTCGCATTACCTTATCCTCTCCCCACCGCTCTCTCTCTCTCTCTCTCGCACCTTCCTCCTCTTCTCGATCCAGTTCTCCATCCCCTCCTGTCGATCCCTCCCCCTCCCTTTCCCCCTACATCCGTCCTCCTTCTCTCTCTCCTCTTGAGAAGCACCTCCTCTCCGTCCGCACGCACCTCCTCCTCCTCCTCTCGAGGCGGCCACCGTGGCCGGGAGAGGCGAGGAGGTGCCTCACCGTGGCCACTCCTCCGCGGTCACCTCGCTGCCGGCGCCAGGGCCGGTGACGGCCGGGAGGGCTTCCTCCTCAACTTCTTCACCCGTCGGCTCCACGGTGGGGTGGAGAGGCGGCTGCGGCCGCGGCTGGAGGAGGTGGGGGAGAGGGGGCGGGAGGTGGCGGGGGAGATGCCGTGCCCGTGAGCATGCGGCCGAGGGCGCCGCTGTCTTGGCGTGGAGCTGATAGGGTGGGGGAAGTGGATGAATTGCAGGCGCATGCTCGGTGATTTGGCAATTTGGGGATTTTTTATTTGGATGAACAGACTTTGATTTGGGGATTTGTGAATTGTATGATTTTTGATTCGGATGAACAGACTTTGATTTTGGGATTTGTGGATCGTATGTTGTGAGTTGTGATTTGGGGATGTGGATTAATTTGCATTTGGGGCAACACGGGAGTATCTCGATCGGAGGATTTTTTTTAGAGAAAAGTCCATCACCGGTCCCTGAACTTGTACTGCTGTGTCATCCTGGTCCCTAAACTCGCAAATCGACCATTCAAGTCCTTAAACTTGTTCGATTGTGTCATCCCGGTCCTAAAATTTGCAGATCACTCGTTTAGCTCCTCCAACTTGTTCAGTTGTGTCACCCTGGTCCCTAAACAGGACGGTCTAAAAACTTTATATCAAAAAATAATTCATAACTTTTTCATGTGAACTCTAACGAAGACAATTTTTATATCAAAATTGTAGCCCTCAATGTGACCTACAACTGTTGTAGTTGAAAAGTTTTTGAATTAAAACTGTTTAGGGTTCTAAAATATTGTTGCATGTTCATAGATTTTGAAAATTTAATTTTAAAATTACATTTTAGGAAAAAATGACTTAAAATAAAAAAAAATCAACTATAAAGTTGTAAATCGCGTCGAGGGCTACAAGTTTGATATAAAATTTGTCTTCATTAGAGTTCACATAGAAAAGTTATGAATTATTTTTAAATATAAAGTGTTTAGACCGTCTTATTTTACCCAGATGATATTCAAATCCAAGTTTAGAGACTTGGGTGACAGAACTGAACAAGTTAGAGGACCTAAACGAGTGATCTGCAAGTTTAGGGACCAGGATGACACAGTCGAACAAGTTTGAGGACCAGAACAGTCGATTTGCGAGTTTAGGGACCGGTATGACACAATGGTACAAGTTTAAGAACCGGCGATGGACTTTACTCTTTTTTTTATTAGGATGTGTGCGCCGTCGCTGCGATGGGAGATGCCGTGAGGGAAAGGGAGGAGGAAGGTGCCGACGACGAAGCCAAGGTGGCGCGGCCGCGCGGCGGGAGACGGATGCGGCATGGGTAGCGGTGGTGGTGATTCCCAACCGTAGTAGGGGAAATAGGAATCATATCGGTGGATCGGTGGTGGTGATTCCGCGTGAGGTTTCTAGCTGTGACGAAGCCTATAGGTGGATCGGACGTACGCACGAAAAAAAATGTGACGAACAGAAAAATACTAATCTTTTAATTAGTTAATTATATATATATATATATATATATATATATATATATATATATATATATATATATATATACACACACATGTACACATATATATATACACACACACACATATATATATATATACACACATATATATATATATATATGCACATATATATATATATATATATGTATGTGTATATGTATGTATGTATGTATGTATGTATATATATATATATACATATATATATATATATATGTGTGTGTGTGTGTATATATATATATATATGTATGTATATATGTCACGCCCGGAATTTCTATCCAAAATTCCAAACGCTTACATGTGTGTTAAACCCTCGTCCAGGAATCAACCGAGGCACACAATAACAAATTGATAATAGAGTACAAATAAATGTCTATCTAATATTCGCAAATAAATTATTACAGAGGTGGATAGTTCCTCTCAAAGAATAACTTTCTACGCAGCGGAAAAATAAAACTATAACAAACTACGGAACAGCTATGGCGACTCCACTCCACAGGCATCTTAACCAGAACAAGCTCAATCCCTCAGGTCATCACCTTCGCTGAAATACTCCTCTTCTGATGATGAATATTGCAAGAATGAGCATATGACATACTCAACAAGCCACACAGCAAATATGCAAGTGCACAGGATAACAAAGGATGGCATAATATAGCTCATTTGCATAACAGCATTTAACAAATATTTAAGATAATAGTAAAACAGTTGTATAATTAATCAATATTAAATAAACACCATACAACACACCCATGTTGCATAGGCCCAACCACATTTGAACAACCAACCCCGGTTGAACAAATTAAACCTCCAAACCAGGAATGTACCATTCCAAACCAGGAGTCAAATTAATTATCACATTATTAACATTATTGAGTAATGTGGGACTAATCACGAAAAACATTGCTCAACTCAACCATAACCTCGGGTACGGCTATTCGAATAGATTAAACTCTGATCAGAGGTGTACCACTGTACCCACAAGACACAACCCCACATCATATCACCATGTGCCTCAATACCACCACGGTACCTCGGAAAGGAGTTGTGACAATACCCCTTGCACAACATAACCCATTACAGCGCACCTTTCCTGGATCATAATCACCCCGTTATAAACAAGGCATGGACTCCCCAGCGACCCCCATGGACTTCTCGCCACTTCTCAGTCTGACGCACTATAATGAATCACGCTATACAAAAGATAAAGCCGTTGCCCACGCTGGCTTGTGGTTGGCACGATAAATGTTTCACAATAGTAGCTCGCGAACCGGTCCTTAATTGTCATGAGCACAACCATCAAAACCATATGCTCACAACCCACCTTAACCAGGTTTTAATTATCAATTAATTAACATCACACGATTAACCATCGTGAGCTACCATTTAATGTAACCATAATTGAAATAATAATATAATTTACATTTAACCCCTTTAGTTAGCTTATGTTTCTAAGCATGGCTAAGCAAACATACATATAGCATTTAGCTGAACCAATCCAATATATAAGGTTCATGCTAATCAAATTATAACCCATAGGAAAATAAAGTCATCTTCGGCCATTATTTAATTGGGAAAGGTTCACCACCCGATGACATTCGAAAACAATGCATAGTTGAAATAAAATAATAGCTTTAAATGGGTTCAACATGCTCAAAGGGTTGTTTGGGATCTGTGTGACTTGCCTTGGGCTTCCGCAAATGCTTCGGAACCTTCCTCAACAGAAACGCTCTCCTCCGGAACGTCGGAAACTAAAGCAAAAAAAAAATCAACGATACAGTACAAAAACAAGCATAAACAGTACATGTGGATATTTTTAACATGTAGATCTTGATTTTAGAAAAATTTAACAACTTGAACCACCTGAAACGGATCTACGGTTATTTAGTTATGATTTTCCGAAGATTTAATCTATTAGAAAAAAAAAGGAAAAAAAGAAAGGATGATGATGTCATGCTGACATCATTCAAGGCAGCCACAGGTCGGCCGACGACCTCGCCGGCGCTACGGACCTTGGCCGGGCGATTGGAGGGCACCTACGCGTAGAGGACGACGAGGCGAACCCAACGGTACTCACCCTCGAGCCAAACGACGAACGACGACGGCCGGCGACGAGGAGGCGGCGGCGGCGGCTCGGGTTGCGTGGTGGCGGCGGGCTACGGCGGCCGGCGGCAAAGGAGAGGTGGCGGCCGAGCTTCCTCGCTCCCGTGCGCACCTAACGGAGGCAACGAGAGGCGGCAACGACGGCGAACGCGACGGCGCGGCGTGGCCGAAGGATGGCCGGCGGCGGCGGCGGGTTGAACAACGGCGGCGCGACGGCTAGGAGGCACGAGAGAGGACGGGAGTTGGGGCAAACGAAAGAGGGCGACTAGGGGGTCCTATTTATAGCCTTGGATTGAAGAGATCGGACTCCTCCCGCAAGAAATCGATCCGAGAAATCAAAAACTCGGTTTTGGAGATAAACTCGAAAACGAGTTTGATTCGGGCAAGATACTCAACCATTTGCTCCGATTCTTGAGGGGAAAGATAGAGGAGAACGAGAGGATAAAATCCCCTCAAAAATCCGGACTCGGAGATGAGGGATCGGGGCGGAATCGGAGGCGGAAAAGGGCGCAAGGTGGCGGCTCGGCTTGGCATGGCCGGCCGGCTGGAGGTTGATGGTGGATCCGACATGTGGGCCCCACATGTCGGTCACCGGAGAAAGAAGGGGGCGGGCGGCGGCAACTGGGCCGATTGGGCCGGCTCGGCCGCGCGGGAGAGGAGGGATGTTGGGCCAGAAACGGCCCAACGGCTTTAGGGAGGGGTTTTTGAACTTTTTTTTAAATAAAAATAATTTGTGAAATGTTGTTCCAATTATTAAAAATACTTCCCTTGCTCAAACAATTCCCAGAAAATTCTAGAAAATAGATGTCGCGTCCCAAATCGACTCTAAAAATTCATCCTCAAAATTGTGCAAAAGAATAATTAAAATTCATGTGAAAGCCTCCAACAATTAAAATGTGCAAAGATAAAAGTCAAATGGGGCTTGGAGGATTTTTGTATATTTCCTAAAAGCCTAAAATGTGTAAATAAATTTTAGTGGAATTTTCAGAGCACAAATAATAATTGAAAAGAAATAAACAAAGTGGAAAAGGTTTTATAAAAAGAAAAACCCCTAAAAGTCTGTTTCCCCCCCCTTTCTCCTCTTGGGCCGGCTCGGCCCACTTCCCTCTCCCTCTCTCTCTCTTCCCCCGCGGCCCATCGGCCTCCCCGCGCGCGCGCGCCGCTGACAGGCGGGCCCGCCCGCCACTCTCGCTGACGGGTGGGGCCCACCTGTCATCCCCCACCTCCCGCCGCGCCCGCCGCCGTGCCCGTGCCCTAGCGCCGCCGCCGCCGCCAAATCCGCCGCATCCCGTCCGCCCCGCGTGCATTAAAGAGAGGGGAATCATTCCCCGTGATCCCCTCTCTCGTTTCCCCCGATTTCCCCTCTCTCTCTCCCTCGGATTCGTTCGAATCGCGCCCGCAATCTCCGCCGGCGTCATCAATGGCGGCCGTGATCTCCGCGGCCGGTTTCCTTCCTCCCCGGCCCCTCTCTCTCTCTCCCGTCGCTATAAAATCGTCCCCCGTGCTCTTCTCCTCCGTTTCCGCCGTTCGCCGCTTGCTCTCGCCGTCGAAATCGTGCTCGCGCCGTGCTCCCCTCTCTCCGCCGTTGCCGTCGACCTCCGGTTCGCCGCCGCCGTCGCTCCGTTCTTCCTCCCGACTCGGCGTCCCCTCCGTCAGCTTCGCCGCGTCGCCGTCGACCCCGTCCGCCGCTCCGCTTCGCCCGCCGACCGCCGGAACGCCGTCGTCCTCGTCGTCCCGAACCGCGCCGCCGTCTCCTTCCGCTTCGGCCGCCGTTTTCGTCGTCGCCGTCGACCGGGGTGAGCCGAAGACCGTCCCTCTCGTTTCCCCCTCCTCTCCGCTCTCTCGGGGTGCCGCTCCGCCGCGCCGTTGGTCGCCGGCGGCGACCATCGGGGCGCGGTTGTGCCGCTCCCGTCGGCCGCGCCGGCGAGGCCGCCTTCGGGCGCGCCCTCGCGGCTGCCAGGTGGGCCCGGCCGTCAGCCGCCCGCGCCCGCGGGTGCGGCTGACGCGCGGGACCCACGGCGCCGACCGCCGCCAGCCGTGTGTGCCCGGTCCACCGTGGACCGTGGGGCTGACGCGTGGGCCCCACTCCCGTGGACCCGGTCCGCGCGCCCGCTCCCTCGGCTGACGCCATAATTCGAATTTTTAATTAAAAATTAAATGAAGAAATTCGCAAATATCCATTTAAAGAGCATATAAACTTCAAATGACCATATCTTGGCCATTTGAACTCGGAATTGGACCGTTCAAGTCTCTAATTTTTCCTTAAGATGTAAAGAACCCATTTTTGTGCTTTGTTTCCGCTGTTATGTGGATTTTATTAGAGTAATAGCCTTTTCTTTTCGTTGGTCGTGTAGACGCTGCAGCTCCGGAAGATCCGCTCTTCGTTGAAGTCGAAGCCGTCGGTTGGGAAAGCGAGCAAGGCAAGACACATCATCTTGATCATATTGAATCCCAGTTTATAAAATTATGTTGATTTAAATTATTGCATTATCGCTTTGTTTAAATTCCCGCGTTATCACTGTTTTATTTAGCCATGCCTATTTACCTTTGTTATGACCTTATTGTTGTTATTGTTATTATGACCTTGTTCACCCTAGATTAAACAAAACCCCAACTAGTGGGCACTCTATTCATGGTACCACTAGTATAATTTTAGGTAGCTGCTTCGCAAATTTAATTAGGCAACAATAGGTGGTTTTATAACTCTAGACTTTGGGAATATTCATATCACCTGGACACTTTGGAATTGTTGGAGTATTGTGGAATTGGCTTCACACCATCCCCCTTTATTCAAAATCCCCAAAATGGTTTTAGGCTGGGCTCGGGGTGCATGGTTTTGATGGTAGCACCTCGGCCGTTTAAGGACCGGTCTTCGGGCCTCTGTTGCAAAGCACTACCGTACTTCCACATGTCTAGTGGGTAAGGCTTAGTTTGTGGCTCAGTCTAGTGATAAACAAAAGTACACGGATTGGAGATGGATGAAGTCGGGGGTCGATGGACATTCTCCAGGGCAAATGAAGGCTACACGAGCTGCGGCCCGGTAGTCGAGATGTCAAAAAGCACAGGGTTGGTGCCCTGCTGCGAGGGGCTCAGTCCTGCCTGCCTGTCCCGGGGGTTCCGGCCGTAGGTGGGATTGGGTCGGTACTCTTGTCTATGGCTAGGATGGGTTGGAAACTATGTCACGTCTTTCGTCCGTATACCGTGGTGGTATGTGGCACGTGGTTGCACGTGAGAAAGATGTGTCTTGTGGGTAAAGATGTACACCTCTGATCAGAGTATAATCTATTCGAATAGCCGCGCCCTCGGTTATGGGCAAGCCGAGCAATGTACCCAAGTTAGTGTTTTAATTCTTAAAACCTGCTTAACAACTAAAATGTGGAATGGTTGGCCTGGGTTGGCTTGGGACGAGCTGGGACCCAGGGTCGGGTTGCCAGTTCGGTCTGAATCATCGTAGGCCTTGGGTTAAGGCAGGTTCGTGTGGGTTCACGGCCTTGATTAATAATACTGTTTAGTTCTAGATTCGTGTTTACAAAATGGCCTTGAGCAACTAAATTCCTTTAAATGCTGTTTACTGCAACCCTAACCCTTTATATTGTAATCCCTTTGTACTCCCTTGCATTTATTATGCATTCGTGGGTGTGTCTTGTTGAGTACGGTGGTTGTACTCAGTCTTGCTCAATTTTTCCCAAGCCCAGATGAGGAGTTCCCTGAAGATGAAGGCTTTGGTGTCTAGCTCGTGCCTGCCGTCAAGCGCCTGTGGTCGTCGCCCTAGTCTTCCGCTGTTTTTCGTTGTCTTTGAGTGTGTTGGGCCTTCGTCGCCCATGTAATAATTCTATTTACGCTTCCGCTTGTTAAACTCTGAATTGTATCAACTTTTGGTGTACCTTGCCTCCTGGGACAAGGAATAATACACGCACGTCAGGAACGCCTGTTGGGTGATTTCCGGTCGTGACAAGTTGGTATCAGAGCCTCCCTTGACCCTAGGACGAGCCGTAGATCCCAAGCCTTAGCAATATTTTCGAAATAAAAATTCCCCGTATTTGTGAAAACCCTTTATTCTCTCTCTGTCTTGCTGCTTCATTTACCGCTCAAAATCTGATCTTTTAAATGTTGCTTTCCTCTTTGTTTTTGTTTGTAGATGGCCGGCAGCGTTACCCGTCGTGGTTTGGACATGACTGGCTTCGTTTTGGAGCTGCGGGGCATGTGCGTGGTCCTGGGGTATCCACATGGAGTGGATTACCAGGCCAGGCCGCTCCCGGATCAGGAGGGTGAGGATGCAGAGCCCCACGCTGGTTGGGAGGTCACTGCAGTGATCCTCTCTGGCTCTCCTGAGCGGACTTCGCTGGCAGTCACCGCGGGCGGAGACTCCTTCCCCGCCGCTTGCCAGAACGCCGCTCTCCTCGCCATCGGCACCCTGCACCAGCGCTACCCGGACGAGTTGCAGCACTCGCCCTACCGCTTCCACCCTCGTCGCGGAGGAGCCCGCGACTTCGCCACCTTCCGAGATGCTAGCTCGGAGGATGACGCTACAGTCGTGCATCTGGCACGCATGGTGGAGGCATACGACGCCGCTCGTATCGACTTCCATCAGATGGTGCGTCGCGGCATGGTGGAGAACAACATGAAGATCCTGGAGCTGCGGCAGGAGAACCTGCAGCTCAAGAAGGACCTCGACGCGTTGGAGGCGCAGCTGCATCAGCTCAAGATCGCCCAGGGTGAGGACAGTCGTCCCAAGCGTCGCCGCGTCTGCCGCAGCCAGAAGATCACCGCCCGCAAGAGCACCTCCAGGCCCGAGCTTGTTCGTCAGTCCCTGGCGTGGACCTGCTTCGTCGAGACCCCTCGTGCCGCGCCGGCGCCCGTGGTTCCTCAGGAGGGGGAAGCCTCCGGCGTTGGTAGCTCGGAGGGTGCGCTGTTGCTCACCTTCCGTCCTGGCCCGTCGCAGCGGTAGACGAGCAGTTAGTAGGCTTGCGCGTGTGTTTTTCTTCGTTTGTCTTCTTGAGTTGTGTGGGGCATGGTTATGTCGGTGTGTGGCATAACTATGTCGGAGCCTGTCTTGTTTTATTTGCCTAAGCAACTTGAACCCTTAATGAACCAATTTAATGGCAGTAATAAATTTAAGAATTATGGTAGTCGTGGGTGGTTAGTTTTAATTGTCAGTTCCCTCCGTTTGCTGGTTCTGTGTGGGGTTTTCAGATGGTGTCGACCAGGAGAAATGCTGTTACCGGAGATGGCAATCAACCCGAAGGCAGCAACCACAACCACCAAGGCAATCCACCTCCACCTCCTCCTCCTCCTCCTCCACCACCGCCAGACACCAACGCCATTCTCACCCAAATCCTCGCCCAGCAAGCTAACATGATGACTGCTTTCCTCCACCACATCCAAAATCCGCCACAACCCAATGCTCCACCACCACCTCCACAACACTCTAAACTCGCCGAATTCCTCCGCATCCGCCCGCCCACCTTCTCTAGCTCCAACAATCCCGTGGATGCATTGGATTGGTTGCATGCCGTGGGGAAGAAGCTGGACACTGTGCAGTGCAGTGATGAGGAGAAAGTTATCTTCGCCGCTCACCAGCTGCAGGGGCCCGCATCTCTATGGTGGGACCACTTCCAGGCTACGCAGCCAGAGGGGCAACCTATCACTTGGGCTCGCTTCACCGCCGCTTTTCGGAGAACCCATGTGCCCGCCGGAGTCGTGGCTCTCAAGAAAAGGGAATTCCGAGAGCTGAAGCAGGGCAACCGCTCCGTGATGGAGTATTTGCATGAGTTCAACAATCTGGCCCGGTACGCTCCGGAGGATGTGCGGGAAGATGAGGAGAAGCAGGAGAAGTTCTTGGCAGGAATGGACCCTGAGCTGTCCGTTCGTCTAGTCTCTGGGGACTATCCGGATTTCCAGCGTCTGGTAGACAAGAGCATCCGCTTGGAAGCCAAGCACAAGGAACTGGAGTCGCACAAGCGTCGCTTGGCGAACTTCCGCAATCAACAGGGTGCTAACCAGAGGGTCCGCTACACCAATCCCTATCCAGGGGGATCCTCCTCGCAGCAGCAGTAGCAGCAGCAATCTCGCTCCGCGCCTCGACCTCAATTCGTGGTGCGCGTCCCACAGCCGCAGCAGCAGCAGAACCAACAAGGGACTCGTGCGCCCCGTCCTCCTACTCCGACTGTGCAGCCAGTTCAAGGCCGCAGGGACGCTCAAGGTCCGCAGCGTCTGTGCTTCAACTGCTTCGAGCCCGGGCACTTTGCGGATAAATGCCCGAAGCCAAAGCGTCAGCAAGGCCAAGCGCCTCCCCGCCCCAACAACGGTGGCAAGGACGTCATCCGGGGTCGTGTGAACCATGTGACGGCCGAGGACGTGCTGACAACTCCAGACGTCATCATTGGTACGTTCCTCGTTCATTCCATCCCAGCTACTATTTTGTTCGACTCTGGAGCTTCCCACTCGTTTATATCTGTACCTTTCGTGGGGAAAAGTCAGTTGGGGGTAGAAAGGCTTAGGAACCCTCTGCTCATCACCACTCCTGGGGGGGTTATGACAGCAAAGTATTATAGCCCTGCCGTTCCTATAGAAATTCAGGGGATCCCTTTTCCCTCGGACCTGATTCTGCTAGACACCAAGAACTTGGATGTGATCCTTGGGATGAATTGGTTGGCTCAATTCCAAGGAGTAGTGGATTGCGCGAGACGCACTGTCACTCTGTACCGAGGGCCGGAACAACCAGTTGTTTTCTTTGCTCCACCAACCTCTGTCAGAAGTTCAGAACTGCATCAGATGGTACTGTCAGAAATCCCTGTCGTCAAAGAGTTCGAAGATGTGTTTCCAGAAGAACTACCCGGTATGCCGCCCAAGCGAGAGATTGAGTTCCGAATAGATCTTGCTCCAGGAACCACTCCTCTGTTCAAGCGACCCTATCGTATGGCAGCAAATGAACTGGCAGAAGTCAAGAAACAGTTGGAAGAGTTGAAAGAAAAGGGATATATACGTCCGAGTACTTCTCCTTGGGGTGCTCCTGTGATTTTTGTGGAGAAGAAAGATAAAACGAAGAGGATGTGCGTTGACTACAGAGCTCTCAACGAAGTTACCATCAAGAACAAGTACCCTCTTCCCCGAATCGATGATCTGTTCGATCAACTTAAAGGTGCCACTGTATTCTCCAAGATTGATCTTCGTTCCGGATATCACCAATTACGTATCCGTGAGGAAGATATTCCGAAGACCGCATTCACCACGCGATACGGACTGTATGAATTCACGGTGATGTCGTTCGGTCTAACCAATGCACCTGCATTCTTCATGAACTTGATGAACAAAGTGTTCATGGAATACTTGGATAAGTTCGTTGTGGTTTTCATTGATGACATTCTGATATACTCACCATCAGAGGAAGACCATCAGCATCATCTTCGTCTGGTGTTGGGAAAGTTGCGGGAACATCAATTGTATGCCAAGCTTAGCAAGTGTGAGTTCTGGTTGTCCGAAGTCAAATTCTTAGGGCACGTGATATCTGCTAAAGGAGTTGCTGTGGATCCCGAAACAGTGACCGCCGTCACCGATTGGAAGCAACCCAAGACAGTCACTCAAATCCGCAGTTTCTTAGGTTTGGCAGGATACTATCGGAGATTTATCGAGAATTTCTCCAAAATCGCTCGACCCATGACACAGTTGTTGAAGAAAGAAGAGAAATTTGTGTGGAGCCCGCAATGCGAGAAGGCGTTCCAAACTCTCAAAGAAAAGCTGGTTTCCTCGCCAGTGCTAATCTTGCCGGATACTCGCAAGGACTTCATGGTGTATTGTGACGCTTCGCGCCAAGGACTGGGGTGTGTGCTAATGCAGGATGGCCATGTGGTAGCCTATGCCTCACGCCAGCTTCGACCTCATGAAGGCAACTATCCTACACATGACTTGGAGTTAGCAGCGGTGGTTCATGCTCTAAAAATCTGGCGACACTATCTCATTGGGAATCGCTGTGAAATATATACCGATCACAAGAGTTTGAAATACATCTTCACCCAGTCGGATCTGAATCTTCGGCAAAGGAGATGGTTAGAACTCATCAAGGATTATGATGTGGGAATTCACTATCATCCCGGTAAGGCTAACGTGGTTGCCGACGCTCTAAGTCGAAAAAGCCATTGCAACACTCTCAACGTCCGTGGCATTCCACCCGAACTTAATCAACAGATGGAAGCCCTGAACCTAAATATAGTTGGTCGCGGATTTTTGGCTGCGTTGGAAGCCAAGCCCACCTTGCTCGATCAAATCCGCGAGGCTCAGAAGAATGATCCGGACATGCATGGACTCCTCAAGAATATGAAACAGGGTAAAGCCGCTGGTTTCACGGAGGATGAACACGGAACCCTATGGAACGGAAATAGGGTATGCGTCCCAGATAACAGAGAACTCAAACAGCTGATACTTCAGGAAGCTCACGAAAGTCCTTATTCAATCCACCCTGGCAGTACAAAGATGTATCTAGACTTGAAGGAGAAATACTGGTGGGTTAGCATGAAGCGGGAAATTGCAGAGTTCGTGGCTCTGTGTGATGTGTGCCAGCGTGTCAAGGCAGAACACCAACGACCGGCCGGACTCCTCCAACCTCTTCAAGTACCAGAATGGAAATGGGATGAAATTGGGATGGATTTCATCACCGGACTTCCGAAAACCCAAGGCGGATATGATTCCATATGGGTAGTCGTGGATCGATTAACTAAGGTAGCTCGATTCATTCCTGTGAAGACCACCTATGGAGGGAACAAACTAGCGGAGCTCTACTTCGCTAGGATCGTGAGTCTCCATGGCGTTCCCAAGAAAATCGTATCTGATAGGGGAAGCCAATTCACCTCTCACTTTTGGAAGAAGCTCCAAGAAGAGCTAGGTACCCGATTAAATTTCAGCACCGCGTATCACCCGCAGACAGATGGGCAGACCGAGCGTCTAAATCAGATCCTAGAAGATATGCTCCGCGCATGTGTACTAGATTTCGGGAAGACCTGGGATAAGAGTCTCCCCTATGCCGAGTTCTCCTACAACAACAGTTATCAAGCCAGCATTCAAATGGCACCGTATGAAGCGTTGTATGGACGCAAATGCCGAACACCGCTATTGTGGGACCAAGTCGGAGAAAGCCAAGTGTTCGGGACTGATATCCTGAGAGAAGCTGAAGCTAAAGTCAGAATCATTCGGGAAAACCTAAAGGTGGCACAGTCCCGGCAGAAAAGTTATGCAGATAACCGCCGCCGTGACCTGGAATTCGCAGTGGACGATTTTGTGTACCTTCGGGTCACGCCATTGCGAGGTGTACACAGGTTTCAGACGAAAGGGAAGCTCGCACCTCGGTATGTGGGTCCTTTCCGTATCATTGCTCGACGCGGAGAAGTCGCGTACCAGCTGGAGCTGCCCGCCTCCTTGGGCAACGTGCATGATGTGTTCCATGTGTCGCAACTCAAGAAATGTCTTCGAGTGCCATCCGAGCAGGCCGACTCAGAGCAAATTGAAGTTCGCGAAGATTTGACCTATGTGGAGAGGCCAGTGAAAATTCTGGACACCATGGAGCGCAGGACCAGGAACCGAGTAATCCGTTTTTGCAAGGTCCAGTGGAGCAACCACGCCGAAGAAGAAGCTACTTGGGAGCGCGAAGACGAGTTGAAGGCAGCCCATCCCGGTCTCTTCGCCAGTTCTTCCGAATCTCGGGGTCGAGATTCCGTTTAAGGGGGGTAGGTTTGTCGCGTCCCAAATCGACTCTAAAAATTCATCCTCAAAATTGTGCAAAAGAATAATTAAAATTCATGTGAAAGCCTCCAACAATTAAAATGTGCAAAGATAAAAGTCAAATGGGGCTTGGAGGATTTTTGTATATTTCCTAAAAGCCTAAAATGTGTAAATAAATTTTAGTGGAATTTTCAGAGCACAAATAATAATTGAAAAGAAATAAACAAAGTGGAAAAGGTTTTATAAAAAGAAAAACCCCTAAAAGTCTGTTTCCCCCCCCTTTCTCCTCTTGGGCCGGCTCGGCCCACTTCCCTCTCCCTCTCTCTCTCTTCCCCCACGGCCCATCGGCCTCCCCGCGCGCGCGCGCCGCTGACAGGCGGGCCCGCCCGCCACTCTCGCTGACGGGTGGCGCCCACCTGTCATCCCCCACCTCCCGCCGCGCCCGCCGCCGCGCCCGTGCCCTAGCGCCGCCGCCGCCGCCAAATCCGCCGCATCCCGTCCGCCCCGCGTGCATTAAAGAGAGGGGAATCATTCCCCGTGATCCCCTCTCTCGTTTCCCCCGATTTCCCCTCTCTCTCTCCCTCGGATTCGTTCGAATCGCGCCCGCAATCTCCGCCGGCGTCATCAATGGCGGCCGTGATCTCCGCGGCCGGTTTCCTTCCTCCCCGGCCCCTCTCTCTCTCTCCCGTCGCTATAAAATCGTCCCCCGTGCTCTTCTCCTCCGTTTCCGCCGTTCGCCGCTTGCTCTCGCCGTCGAAATCGTGCTCGCGCCGTGCTCCCCTCTCTCCGCCGTCGCCGTCGACCTCCGGTTCGCCGCCGCCGTCGCTCCGTTCTTCCTCCCGACTCGGCGTCCCCTCCGTCAGCTTCGCCGCGTCGCCGTCGACCCCGTCCGCCGCTCCGCTTCGCCCGCCGACCGCCGGAACGCCGTCGTCCTCGTCGTCCCGAACCGCGCCGCCGTCTCCTTCCGCTTCGGCCGCCGTTTCCGTCGTCGCCGTCGACCGGGGTGAGCCGAAGACCGTCCCTCTCGTTTCCCCCTCCTCTCCGCTCTCTCGGGGTGCCGCTCCGCCGCGCCGTTGGTCGCCGGCGGCGACCATCGGGGCGCGGTTGTGCCGCTCCCGTCGGCCGCGCCGGCGAGGCCGCCTTCGGGCGCGCCCTCGCGGCTGCCAGGTGGGCCCGGCCGTCAGCCGCCCGCGCCCGCGGGTGCGGCTGACGCGCGGGACCCACGGCGCCGACCGCCGCCAGCCGTGTGTGCCCGGTCCACCGTGGACCGTGGGGCTGACGCGTGGGCCCCACTCCCGTGGACCCGGTCCGCGCGCCCGCTCCCTCGGCTGATGCCATAATTCGAATTTTTAATTAAAAATTAAATGAAGAAATTCGCAAATATCCATTTAAAGAGCATATAAACTTCAAATGGCCATATCTTGGCCATTTGAACTCGGAATTGGACCGTTCAAGTCTCTAATTTTTCCTTAAGATGTAAAGAACCCATTTTTATGCTTTGTTTCCGCTGTTATGTGGATTTTATTAGAGTAATAGCCTTTTCTTTTCGTTGGTCGTGTAGACGCTGCAGCTCCGGAAGATCCGCTCTTCGTTGAAGTCGAAGCCGTCGGTTGGGAAAGCGAGCAAGGCAAGACACATCATCTTGATCATATTGAATCCCAGTTTATAAAATTATGTTGATTTAAATTATTGCATTATCGCTTTGTTTAAATTCCCGCGTTATCACTGTTTTATTTAGCCATGCCTATTTACCTTTGTTATGACCTTATTGTTGTTATTGTTATTATGACCTTGTTCACCCTAGATTAAACAAAACCCCAACTAGTGGGCACTCTATTCATGGTACCACTAGTATAATTTTAGGTAGCTGCTTCGCAAATTTAATTAGGCAACAATAGGTGGTTTTATAACTCTAGACTTTGGGAATATTCATATCACCTGGACACTTTGGAATTGTTGGAGTATTGTGGAATTGGCTTCACACCATCCCCCTTTATTCAAAATCCCCAAAATGGTTTTAGGCTGGGCTCGGGGTGCATGGTTTTGATGGTAGCACCTCGGCCGTTTAAGGACCGGTCTTCGGGCCTCTGTTGCAAAGCACTACCGTACTTCCACATGTCTAGTGGGTAAGGCTTAGTTTGTGGCTCAGTCTAGTGATAAAAAAAAGTACACGGATTGGAGATGGATGAAGTCGGGGGTCGATGGACATTCTCCAGGGCAAATGAAGGCTACACGAGCTGCGGCCCGGTAGTCGAGATGTCAAAAAGCACAGGGTTGGTGCCCTGCTGCGAGGGGCTCAGTCCTGCCTGCCTGTCCCGGGGGTTCCGGCCGTAGGTGGGATTGGGTCGGTACTCTTGTCTATGGCTAGGATGGGTTGGAAACTATGTCACGTCTTTCGTCCGTATACCGTGGTGGTATGTGGCACGTGGTTGCACGTGAGAAAGATGTGTCTTGTGGGTAAAGATGTACACCTCTGATCAGAGTATAATCTATTCGAATAGCCGCGCCCTCGGTTATGGGCAAGCCGAGCAATGTACCCAAGTTAGTGTTTTAATTCTTAAAACCTGCTTAACAACTAAAATGTGGAATGGTTGGCCTGGGTTGGCTTGGGACGAGCTGGGACCCAGGGTCGGGTTGCCAGTTCGGTCTGAATCATCGTAGGCCTTGGGTTAAGGCAGGTTCGTGTGGGTTCACGGCCTTGATTAATAATACTGTTTAGTTCTAGATTCGTGTTTACAAAATGGCCTTGAGCAACTAAATTCCTTTAAATGCTGTTTACTGCAACCCTAACCCTTTATATTGTAATCCCTTTGTACTCCCTTGCATTTATTATGCATTCGTGGGTGTGTCTTGTTGAGTACGGTGGTTGTACTCAGTCTTGCTCAATTTTTCCCAAGCCCAGATGAGGAGTTCCCTGAAGATGAAGGCTTTGGTGTCTAGCTCGTGCCTGCCGTCAAGCGCCTGTGGTCGTCGCCCTAGTCTTCCGCTGTTTTTCGTTGTCTTTGAGTGTGTTGGGCCTTCGTCGCCCATGTAATAATTCTATTTACGCTTCCGCTTGTTAAACTCTGAATTGTATCAACTTTTGGTGTACCTTGCCTCCTGGGACAAGGAATAATACACGCACGTCAGGAACGCCTGTTGGGTGATTTCCGGTCGTGACAATAGAGGAACAAGCAAAGTATTTAATAAAATTTTATCTAGCTCATTTTTATGTTGAAAATTTTCCTAAATTATTAGGGTTTAGCTTGTAGGCTTTTAAAATAATTTCTAAAAATGACTTAAACAATGTATTTTTAAATCAGGCGATTTTTAGGGCGTGACAAACCTACCCCCCTTAAACGGAATCTCATCCTCGAGATTCAGAAGAACTGGCGAACAGATGCGGATGAGCTGACTTCAATTCATCTTCTCGTTCCCAAGTGGCTTCTTCTTCTGAATGATTGCTCCACTGAACCTTGCAAAACCGTGTAACGCGATTCCTGGTATTCCTCTCGCTTACTTCCAAAATTCTGACTGGCTTCTCAACATAAGTTAAATCTTCTTGAAGCTCTATACGATCAGGATCTGCTTCCTCCGTAGGTACACGTAAACATTTCTTCAACTGAGACACGTGGAACACGTCGTGTATCCCTGCCATTGACGGGGGCAACTCTAACTGATAAGCTACCTCACCTCTTCGACTCACAATCTTAAAAGGTCCCACGAAACGCGGTGCCAATTTCCCTTTGGTTTGGAAACGATGAACACTTCGTAACGGCGTAACCCGAAGGTATACATAATCTCCTGCTTCGAAAGCCAAATCTCTGCGACGATTGTCGGCATAGCTCTTCTGACGTGACTGAGCAACGCGCAACCTTTCTTGGATAATCTTTACTTTTTCTTCTGCCTCTCGCAATATGTCTGTCCCAAAAACTTGACGTTCACCGGTTTGATCCCAAAGGAGCGGCGTACGGCACTTTCGGCCATATAATGCTTCATACGGAGCCATTTGCAAACTAGCTTGATAACTGTTGTTATATGAGAATTCCGCGTACGGCAAATTCTTATCCCAACTTCCACCAAAATCTAGAACACAGGCTCTCAACATATCTTCTAAAATTTGGTTTACTCTTTCCGTCTGACCATCTGTTTGAGGGTGATAAGCGGTACTGAAATTCAAATGGGTACCCATCTCTAACTGTAACTTCTGCCAAAACTTCGAAGTAAACTGGCTACCTCTATCTGACACTATCTTCTTAGGAACGCCGTGCAAACATACCACCCTAGCCATGTATAACTCTGCAAGCTTATTCCCCGTATAGGTTGTTTTGACCGGTATGAAGTGAGCGACTTTTGTCAACCTATCAACCACTACCCAAATAGAATCATGTCCTGCCGACGTTCTGGGTAGACCGGTTATAAAATCCATTCCTATCTCTTCCCACTTCCACTCTGGAATCTTCAACGGTTGTAACAGACCGGCTGGCTTCTGATGTTCTGCCTTGACCCGCTGACATACATCACATAGAGCCACATATTCTGCTATCTCACGTTGCATACTGGCCCACCAGAATTGTTGCTTTAGGTCTTGGTACATCTTAGTGCTTCCAGGGTGAATGGAATACAAAGTTTCATGAGCTTTTTTCATGATAGTATCCTTCAACTCCTTATTATCTGGGACGCAAATTCTTTCTCCTAACCACACAGTTCCTTGCTCATCTTCTACATAACTGATGGCTTTACCTCTTCTCATGTTCTTTTTTATTTCTTGGATATCAGGATCATTCACTTGAGCTTCTCTGACTTGATCAAACAGAGTAGGTTTAGCTTCTAAAGCGGCCACAAAACCATTGCTGACTATTCCCAAGTTCAATTTTTCAAATTCTTGGCATAACTCCCAAGGTAAACGTCGACCTTCTGACATATTACAGTAGCTTTTCCTGCTAAGAGCATCGCCTACAACATTTGCTTTTCCCGGGTGATAGTGGATTTCCATATCATAATCTTTAATCAACTCTAACCATCTTCGCTGATGCATGTTCAAATCAGGTTGAGCGAAAATGTACTTCAAACTTTTATGATCCGTATATATCTCTGTACGGTTACCGAAAAGATAATGACGCCAAATCTTCAATGCATGCACCACAGCTGCCAACTCTAGGTCATGCGTTGGGTAGTTATTCTCATGAGGACGTAATTGCCTAGATGCATAGGCAATCACCTTTCCTTCTTGCATCAACACACAACCCAAACCGAGTCGGGATGCATCACAATACACTTGGAAACCTTTCCTCGAATCAGGCAAAATTAACACAGGCGCAGTCACTAGCCTTTTCTTCAGTTCTTGGAAACTTCGTTCACAATCCTCTGTCCACTTGTACTTCACTTCCTTCTGAAGCAGACGAGTCATTGGTCTGGCGATCTTTGAAAAGTTCTCAATAAACCTGCGGTAATACCCCGCAAGTCCAAGGAAACTACGAATTTCTGAAACCGTCTTGGGTTGTTTCCAACTTAACACTGACTCCACATTGCTTGGATCTACTGCCACTCCTCCAGATGAGATGACATGACCAAGAAACTTCACTTCGGACAACCAAAATTCACATTTACTGAACTTGGCATAAAGCTGATGCTCACGTAGTTTCTCTAAAGCTAGACGAAGATGCTCTTCATGTTCTTCCTTCGTCTTGGAGTAAATAAGAATGTCATCAATAAACACCACGACAAACTTATCCAGATATTCCATAAACACCTTGTTCATCAGATTCATGAAAAAGGCTGGGGCATTAGTGAGTCCAAATGACATAACGGTACATTCGAACAAACCATACCGAGTTGTGAAGGCGGTCTTTGGTATATCTTCCTCACGGATTCGAAGTTGATGATATCCAGAACGGAGATCTATCTTGGAAAAAACCGTAGCACCTTCCAGTTGATCAAACAGGTCATCAATTCTGGGTAAAGGATACTTATTCTTGATAGTAACCTCATTCAACGCTCGATAATCCACGCACATTCTCTGAGTATGATCTTTCTTCTCCACAAAGATGACTGGTGCTCCCCATGGCGAAGTACTGGGTCTGATGTATCCTTTCTGAAGCAAATCATCCACCTGTCTCTTCACCTCAGCTAACTCATTAGCTGCCATTCTGTATGGTCTCTTATGGATAGGGTTGGTTCCAGGTACCAAGTCTATCCGAAACTCTCTGTCTCTCTTAGGTGGCATACCTGGCAAATCCTCGGGAAACACATCTGGGTAGTCTTGTACTATGGGGATCTCTTGTAGAGCAACTTGGTTTAAGATCGCACCATGATATTTAGGAGAGGACACAAAGAAAGAAACGGTCTCCCCATTGCTACTGGTTAAAGTCACCTTACGGTTGGCACAATCTATTATTCCTCTGTGACGAGATAACCAGTCCATCCCTAAGATAACATCTAGATCTTTGGATTCTAGCAAGATAAGCGAGGATGGGAAATGAACTTCTTCTATTTCTATAGTAGCGGAAGGACAATACTGTGTCGAAAATACTTGATTGCCTGGGGTATTAACTAGTAAAGGTCTCCCAAGACTAATAACTTCCATCCCATGATTGCTCGCAAAACTTTTAGACAAAAAGGAATGTGTAGCACCGGAATCAAAAAGCACAGATGCGGGTATAGAGTTAACAGGAAACGTACCCAAAACCACATCTGGTGCATTCTGAGCTTCTGCTGCTGCAACATGATTAACACGTGCCTTCGGTGCTGGAACATTGGAGTTGTTCGGGGCTGGAGCGTTCCTCACGCGCCGAGGCTTAGGACACTTATCAGCATAATGTCCTGGATCACCACAATTGAAGCACACCCCTGGCTTGCTTCCCTGTTCCTTCCTGATGGGCTGGTTCTGAGCTGGAGTTGCTGCAGGACGAGCAACCATGTTGCGGTTGTCATTGCCACGATTACCAGTATTGTTGTTGTAGAACTGGCGTTGGGGGCGGACAACTGATGAAGATCCTCTTTGAGGGTACGATGGAGCTTGAGGTCCCGTATCAAGACGCGGCCTCTGGTTACTGCCCTGTTGTGCCTTGAATTGGGCAGCCCTGCGCTTCTTCTGCTCCATCCGGTTATACTTGTCTTCCTGACGAATCGCCTTGTCCACCAACTGCTGGAAATCCCGGAAATCCGTAGACATCAAGGCATAAGACAACTCATCATTCAGTCCCTCTAAAAACTTCTCCTGATGTTCTTCATCGGTGCGAACATCCTCTGGAGCATAGCGAGCTAAACGGTTGAAATCATGGAGGTACTCGGTGACCGAACGAGATCCCTGGTTGAGTGCTCTAAATTCTCTCTTCTTTGGAGCTACAACACCCGCTGGTATGTGTGTCTTCTTGAAAGCGACCGTGAATTCCTGCCAAGTAATAGGCTCTCCTTCAGCCCTGCCTTGGCGAAAATGATCCCACCATTCAGCAGCAGGACCATGCAATTGATGCGAAGCAAAAGAAACTTTCTCCTGCTCAGTACACTGGATCAGATCCAACTTCTTCTCCACCGCATGCAGCCAATCTCCTGCTTCTACTGGATTGGTGGTGCTAGAAAAGGTAGGGGGTCTCACACGTAAGAAATCTGCCAGCTTGTTTTGGGGAGGTGGGGGTGGATTCTGGTTCTGATTGTTTGCCTGCTGATTCTGTGCCTGCTGCACTAACAGATTGATCAGTTGTGTTTGTTGGGCTAGAATCTGAGCTAGCGTGGGATCTCCTCCATTGTTAGCAGCTCCACTTCCACTTCCACTTCCACTTCCGGTGCGCGTGTTCACCATCTGACGGTAAGCAGAGACAACAGGAAAGAACGACAGAGAGACACCCTTAGAACGGAGTTATTTAATTAATTTAAACTCTATATTGCTCTTAACTGTGTATGATTACATTTAAATTGCATTAACACTATCTCACCAACTATCTTACACTCTGACAAGCAAAAGAACTAGACTCATGCTGTTACATCCCACCAACGATGTAAACAACAACTAAAACCCACACACTCACAAGCAAACTTAAACAAGCAATCTAACACAGCGAACTACGGCAACGATCTAACTAAGCGACTAATCCTGCCTTGCGTCGGAACGAAGCGATGGATCTTCTTCCTCTGGAGTAGCTGGCTCTCTTTCTTCAAGGTCTTCCTCTTCTTCCTCATCACTTATGATGTCGATGACAGGTTCAGCATGATCGGGCACAGCTCCACCCATCACGCGGATCTTCGAAGCTAACTGGAGACGAGGTGGCAGACAGGTTCTCTTTCTTGCGGTGAGGCGAAGCTTGGGTGCTGGCGGCGGCGTTTCTCCTTTAAGTTCAGCTAATTCCTTCTGTAGACGGTACACCTTGCTCTCCAACTTGCAAATCTTGCCTCAATTCCAGTTTTCCCTGTCATGAGCTGCTTTGTCTCGCTCCACACTTACTGCATCCATAGCACTAAGCATATGCACCGCATGCATCAGAGTGGCACTCTCTTCACCATCAGGACAGGTATAGGTTCCATAGTCTTGACCATGAGGTTTGTGAGGATGATACTGGAAAGCTGATGAATCCAACTCTTCTTCAAAGCATTGACGCAACTCTCCAATGGCCACCAAAGCTGCTTCTTGACAAGCATGGCTGTACGATCTTCCTCCAGCTTCGAACTTAATGGACGGAAGGTCTTCACGATCACTAGCCAACGTCACACGAACACGACACTTCTCTTCGTTGGGGTCATGGGAAATCCGGCGATACTCAGGAACAACTTCATAGCCAACCTCAAAAGCCATCAACCTCAGCTCCCTGACGAATCCTAACACCTTGAATAAATTTCTCGGTGAATGGGGCGGCATCTAAAGGAACATAGAAGAGAGGAATTAATGCATATTTTAAGTTAGCTGCACCATCTAGACTTAACTGATTTGACCAAAGAGGAAGAAAAATAAAAGAAAAGACACATACTAAGCTATTATATATATATATTTTTAGAATTTAACTTTTTGGACAGAGACAGATAATAATTTTTTTTTTGACAAATATCTAAAATAAAACTAAAATACTTATGATCTATTATAAGCACGGTATAGTGTCACCATAAGAAGGATGAGTAGTACTAGTGCTATCATGATTGTATCGATACCATAATAGATGTACAGTGCCGACTAAGCAATGAAGTTTACTAAGGCAGAATAAGAAACATTTTGAGAAGAACAAAATTTTTTTTTCTTTTAAAAGAAAAGAAAATGAATTAAATTAATTTTGTGCATAACCTTGCATGTGCTGCCAACTTAATTAATTTATAAGAGAATAGAGAAGAGCAGTTCTATTTTTTTTTCCAAAATATTTTGAAGGCTACTTAAGGTTTACCATTTGGCTTATCCTAAGGTCAAGGTGGCTCTGATACCAACTTGTCACGCCCGGAATTTCTATCCAAAATTCCAAACGCTTACATGTGTGTTAAACCCTCGTCCAGGAATCAACCGAGGCACACAATAACAAATTGATAATAGAGTACAAATAAATGTCTATCTAATATTCGCAAATAAATTATTACAGAGGTGGATAGTTCCTCTCAAAGAATAACTTTCTACGCAGCGGAAAAATAAAACTATAACAAACTACGGAACAGCTATGGCGACTCCACTCCACAGGCATCTTAACCAGAACAAGCTCAATCCCTCAGGTCATCACCTTCGCTGAAATACTCCTCTTCTGATGATGAATATTGCAAGAATGAGCATATGACATACTCAACAAGCCACACAGCAAATATGCAAGTGCACAGGATAACAAAGGATGGCATAATATAGCTCATTTGCATAACAGCATTTAACAAATATTTAAGAGAATAGTAAAACAGTTGTATAATTAATCAATATTAAATAAACACCATACAATACACCCATGTTGCATAGGCCCAACCACATTTGAACAACCAACCCCGGTTGAACAAATTAAACCTCAAAACCAGGAATGTACCATTCCAAACCAGGAGTCAAATTAATTATCACATTATTAACATTATTGAGTAATGTGGGACTAATCACGAAAAACATTGCTCAACTCACCCATAACCGCGGGTACGGCTATTCGAATAGATTAAACTCTGATCAGAGGTGTACCACTGTACCCACAAGACACAACCCCACATCATGTCACCATGTGCCTCAATACCACCACGGTACCTCGGAAAGGAGTTGTGACAATACCCCTTGCACAACATAACCCATTACAGCGCACCTTTCCTGGATCATAATCACCCCCTTATAAACAAGGCATGGACTCCCCAGCGACCCCCGTGGACTTCTCGCCACTTCTCAGTCTGACGCACTATAATGAATCACGCTATACAAAAGATAAAGCCGTTGCCCACGCTGGCTTGTGGTTGGCACGATAAATGTTTCACAACAGTAGCTCGCGAACCGGTCCTTAATTGTCATGAGCACAACCATCAAAACCATATGCTCACAACCCACCTTAACCAGGTTTTAATTATCAATTAATTAACATCACACGATTAACCATCGTGAGCTACCATTTAATGTAACCATAATTAAAATAATAATATAATTTACATTTAACCCCTTTAGTTAGCTTATGTTTCTAAGCATGGCTAAGCAAACATACATATAGCATTTAGCTGAACCAATCCAATATATAAGGTTCATGCTAATCAAATTATAACCCATAGGAAAATAAAGTCATCTTCGGCCATTATTTAATTGGGAAAGGTTCACCACCCGATGACATTCGAAAACAATGCATAGTTGAAATAAAATAATAGCTTTAAATGGGTTCAACATGCTCAAAGGGTTGTTTGGGATCTGTGTGACTTGCCTTGGGCTTCCGCAAACGCTTCGGAACCTTCCTCAACGGAAACGCTCTCCTCCGGAACGTCGGAAACTAAAGCAAAAAAAAATCAACGATACAGTACAAAAACAAGCATAAACAGTACATGTGGATATTTTTAACATGTAGATCTTGATTTTAGAAAAATTTAGCAACTTGAACCACCTGAAACGGATCTACGGTTATTTAGTTATGATTTTCCGAAGATTTAATCTATTAGAAAAAAAAAGGAAAAAAAGAAAGGATGATGATGTCATGCTGACATCATTCAAGGCAGCCACAGGTCGGCCGACGACCTCGCCGGCGCTACGGACCTTGGCCGGGCGATTGGAGGGCACCTACGCGTAGAGGACGACGAGGCGAACCCAACGGTACTCACCCTCGAGCCAAACGACGAACGACGACGGCCGGCGACGAGGAGGCGGCGGCGGCGGCTCGGGTTGCGTGGTGGCGGCGGGCTACGGCGGCCGGCGGCAAAGGAGAGGTGGCGGCCGAGCTTCCTCGCTCCCGTGCGCACCTAACGGAGGCAACGAGAGGCGGCAACGACGGCGAACGCGACGGCGCGGCGTGGCCGAAGGTTGGCCGGCGGCGGCGGCGGGTTGAACAACGGCGGCGCGACGGCTAGGAGGCACGGGAGAGGACGGGAGTTGGGGCAAACGAAAGAGGGCGACTAGGGGGTCCTATTTATAGCCTTGGATTGAAGAGATCGGACTCCTCCCGCAAGAAATCGATCCGAGAAATCAAAAACTCGGTTTTGGAGATAAACTCGAAAACGAGTTTGATTCGGGCAAGATACTCAACCATTTGCTCCGATTCTTGAGGGGAAAGATAGAGGAGAACGAGAGGATAAAATCCTCTCAAAAATCCGGACTCGGAGATGAGGGATCGGGGCAGAATCGGAGGCGGAAAAGGGCGCAAGGTGGCGGCTCGGCTTGGCATGGCCGGCCGGCTGGAGGTTGATGGTGGATCCGACATGTGGGCCCCACATGTCGGTCACCGGAGAAAGGAGGCGGCGGGCGGCGGCAGCTGGGCCGATTGGGCCGGCTCGGCCGCGCGGGAGAGGAGGGATGTTGGGCCAAAAACGGCCCAACGGCTTTAGGGAGGGGTTTTTGAACTTTTTTTTAAATAAAAATAATTTGTGAAATGTTGTTCCAATTATTAAAAATACTTCCCTTGCTCAAACAATTCCCAGAAAATTCTAGAAAATAGAGGAACAAGCAAAGTATTTAATAAAATTTTATCTAGCTCATTTTTATGTTGAAAATTTTCCTAAATTATTAGGGTTTAGCTTGTAGGCTTTTAAAATAATTTCTAAAAATGACTTAAACAATGTATTTTTAAATCAGGCGATTTTTAGGGCGTGACAATATATGTGTGTATATATATGTATATATGTGTGTGTGTATATATATATATATATTACGTATATATATATATATATATATACACACACACACACATATGCACACACACACATATACACACACACACATATATACATATACATATATATATATATATATATATATATGTATGTATGTATATGTATATGTATATATGTATATGTATATATGTATATATGTATATATATATATGTATATGTATATATATATATGTACATATTATATATATACGGTGGCGCTACCCAGCACCACACACAGGCGCTCCGCGCCACGGTATAAATGGCGCCACACACAAACGAGGAATGTCAGCCCGCCAAAACCAATCCAACCGAGTAGGAGTTATAAAATAACTAACGGAAAATGTGGCGCAAACGATCTAAATCCGCCCGAGACCCCAACAACAAGATTATTCTGCACCCAACTTTCATCGACGACGACGGTGACCTTGATATTATACAAGAGGACATTTACAACTTTCGATATGACTAGACCCCGCCAAGAGATGCTCAGTCACCAGCAACACGGTTCAAGTGCCATAAACATGATTAGTTTTGATATGTCTATTTAATTTTTGCCACAAACCATTACATATGATAGACCATGTGTTTTTTATGATTACATTACCCATAGTCCAAAAGGGTTAAAGTTTTTAGATGTTGGTGATATGTCTGCCGCTTTTTAAAAGATAATAAAGAATGAATCGTGTAGTCATGATATGTTTGTTGGATTTGCTGACTTGATTCAGATGGTGAGTTAAAAAATATCACATATGGTTAGTTGTGGTATGCCAGTTATACTTTAACTCACAGAGTCCATATGTGAGTGAGAGATCAACATGTTATTGAAAATATAAAAAGGAGTTAAAATTTAACTTGTTATATTGTAAGATGAACTCGAGTGATTTGATTAAGTATGTAAGTTGAAAAATTACTTCCATTTTGGTGTTGGTTTTTAACTTTAGTTTCCAGAACCACATTGATCAAATTGATCATACGATGATGAACAATGAAAATGGATATAATTAAATAAGGATGGAACTAGTCACTGCTGAATTGAAAATATGGTTTCATGGATGAAAAAAAAGACAAGTATCATATAGACAGTGTAATATAAAAAAAGAAGTGTGTATACTGTAATCATGCGGAGTCGCTTTCATAAATCCCGATATCATCGTCTGCATTTGTTTGATCGTCATATGTATACCCAGCAGATTCAGCAGCATCTTCAGCCCACTTGTCATCCAAACATCTTCGCAGCGATGGACCCTCCCTGGTTGATCTCCTTGTTGTTCTATGGACTGCAGTACTAACTTTGCATCCAGCATTGGTACCACGGCCTCTACCCCTGCCAGATCCCCGTGGTCTGCCCCTCTTTCCCTTACCCCTATTTGCGGCCTTCATGACCTTGTCGAAATTTGCTGGGTTCTTCGGGCATGTATTCGCGTAATGCCCATCCCTCAGATGCCACCACCCACATTCCCGTGTGCACATCTTTTTGCCCTTGGCTCCAAGTTGAACTTCCTCATCCGGGTCACGGGTCCTTCCTTTTGTTCTTCACTTTTGGGGGGGCTCCCTGCTTATTTCAGTGTTTTCAACACGTCCAGCGACGCCGTTCTGCGTATTGGTGTCAACAGTGGCAATAGAGTCACGCGGTATCTCCTCTACTTGGTTGCGCAATCCCTTTAGAACAGCCATAGCCCTGTCGAACGCTACCTTCGATTTGCACGCCGCCCTAGACACTCCAAACGCTTCAATCATCATCATATTTGTCCTGTAACTTTCTTGAACACCATCTGGTCCAGTTGTCAATCGATCACGCCTATCAAAGGGCACGTCGCTCTTCGCTTTCATTGTGTACCTCTTTAGGATGTAGGCAGCGGGTATCTTCTCAAGTTGTACATGAACAAATGCCCGGAGCATGTGTGTGCAGAACATGCCTAAATTACATCCCAAAAAAAAGGAGAGAGCATTTAAAACAGCGTATTGCGACGTTGTTGACAGAAAACACGAGGCCTGGGAGATCTGCTTAACTCCAGTGCAGGTCCAAAGCTCGCCTTCGGATGCATGAGCGTGCCAGTTGATTTGATCCTGCAATCAACAAGAAACAAAGACAAAGAATCTGTAGTTAAATCCATAAATGATAGCCGATCGGCTAAGTGCCAATGACATATCATTTATCTTTGAGCCGATGTCATATGTGAATCGATCGGCAATCATTAATAAGAAAGAAAGAACTAAATCTACTCGATCGACTGTAGGTATCAACGATATATAATCCTCATGTTGGTATATACTTAAATCAAGTGATTGGGATAGATCGGTCGTAATGCCGAGACAGTATAAATCACTACGATCGAAATATATACTAACAATAGGATTATATATGTTCATAGGGTAGCCGATCGTATAGATCTAGCATGTATCGGCTAGTACTCCGATACTACTCTATATTAAGATATTAAAGCAAATCAAATATACCAAACAATGGCCTAATATACTTTAGATGCAACAAGATCTTAATGCAAAGGGCGGATTTAACATATCAAATAAGTGTATAAGATAAAAGTAGTTAAATCAGATAAGGTCGGCTAAGACTCCGACACTACCCTAATCGGCAACCAGAAGGCAGGCTAGAGATTATAATTCTAAGCATGACTTAATAGATTAAACTCAACTGATGCAGCATTAAGTATGAAAAGAAGAACTATATCTAGACAATCAAGCCGCTAGATGTTTCATAGAGTGGTAGATATCTTGTATAATCTAAGCCAACGTCGCTATTTAACCTAATCGGCCGCCTTCTACTAACAGATGTTAGCTGATTGTAGATTAGATAATGATATTGTCGAAGATTATACAAGATATATGATAGCTCGACGAATTACATAAACAAGATTAGAGTGTCATAAAGATGGAAGCACTAATCCCGAAAACACAAGTCGTCATAACAAGTTTTACCTCTTGTTGAAGATCGAAACCGATGCAGCTCAACCCGAAAGCAAGAACTCGTCGAAATAAAACTAAAGCAAAAGAATGGCGATGCGCCGAAATTGTATTGAACGTGTGTGTTATCTTTTACATAGGGCTCGGGGTCTATTTATACCCGAGAATTACAAGATATGCCCATACCAGACATGACTATTATCTCTAACAAACTCTAAGATACATAAGTCTTTATGGCAGACTTTTGCCCACATTTATCTCTAAAGAATTTATATAAGATATCCTAATTAATAGATACAATCGCCTTCCCAGGACTCTATCCATGTGTGGCGATCACCTTGAAGCACTTCCACTTGAACCCGGTATCATACATCAGGTTGTATTGTCGGAATCGGCTACATCGGCTAACCCTGTACAACTCGGACCCAGCCGATCTAATCGTAGCCGATCTGGACTCCGGCCGATTCTTGCTCTGTTTTTGAACTCGATCTCCGCCTTCGTCCTTGCTTCAATCTAATCCCCTTTCCGATGCCGATATTACCAAATTTGGTTGTTAACACATGCCCCCCAAGTCCGGAATATTTGGTAATGTTTCGGATTTGCTGTAAATCAATTCCGAGCAAGTTTCGCACTTTGCCGTTTTCCGACCGTTACCGCCGTACTTTAAATACCAACTGCCACCCTTGAGAAATCTGACACCGTGACTTCCGTTTTCACCGCTCAAGCAAAATCTTGTCCTCTCTCTCTCCGGCGATTCCTCCGACGCCAAGGCGACTCCCAGGCAACTTCATCTTCGGCGAGATTTCCGCCCGCGGCGATGTCGTCCTCCACCAACCCATCTGATGCGCCATCAGCCGAATACGCGGAGGTAAGTTCTCGTCGGCTAGATCCCCTTTCTTAGCAGCAGATCGATTTTCTCTCATCTTATATCGCTCTCTTTTTCTCGATTGCTTTTGATTTGTAGCATCTCTCCAACCTAATCGCAATTCCCAGCCTTTCTCACCGAAACCACTATTTTCTTGGCCCAATCAGCAATCTCGATCCAATTGATTTCATTTTCGGCGAGACCAACCGAATCCCCTTCAGACTAGCCAACCCTAACTTAGGTCACTGGAAGAATACCTTCAAGTCTTGGCCATCTCTCGAAAAATCCACTCCTGATAAGAGCTGGACCACCTGGTACCAACGCGTATCGGCTAGTAAGAAAGTGCACTGGGATGAAATTGGAATCGGCCAAGCGCTTGCTCTCACTATAGCCAATTCGGCCAAAGATGAACCTCTGATGGCCGCCGCCACCTACTTCTGGTCCAACACCATCAATGCCTTCTTATTCAACCAAGGGCCGATGACTCCAACCTTAATTGATATCATCATGATCACTGGATTAGATGTGACTTCATCGGCTAACCCCATGAGTATGAACACCAAAAACCGATTTGACTTCAAGACCAAGAGCATAGGTGGTTGGTCTGGTTATGTGGCAGCATATATGGGTCAAGGGTCTGTTACCCCTCGCGAGCATGTGGCTTTCTTACTCATGTGGTTGGAAAAATTCCTCTTATGTGGATCCAGTTGTGGCCCTACAACTAACTGGCAATTTGTAGCCGAGAACTTAGAAGCAAAGAAAGAAATTCCTTTGGGCAAAATTCTCCTCGGCTATCTATACCAAATGCTGAACAATGCATCGGCCAAACTAGCCGTTGGCTCGACAGTTGGAGCAGCTGGACCTTGGTGGCTGCTACAAACTTGGCTAAACCTGATAGCTATGAAAGTTGTCAATCGGCCCTCTATGACAGAAGCTGAATTCCCACTGCCAAAGCCGATTGTAGAAGATGACGAAGAAGAACGCACCCATCGCAGATGTATGTCATATGGAGAATATGCATGCACGCCAACCGATGCTGGAGCAAAACTATCGGCTGAGCTGCTCAAGGATTGGTTCTGCAGCTTCTATGAAGGTTTTAAGAAAGATGCACGAGTCTGGTTTCCCTATGAAGACTCAATAGACCTTGAACTTCCATCAGACTTTAGATTTGAAGACATCAATCATGAAAAATTCCAAAAATTCAGAGAAGTTCTTACAGCTGCAATCGGCCCTTGCATCCTTCCAGTTGGCAATCATCAAGGGAGAAACATCCAAGTGTCCTACGAATTTTATCACCCAATGAGTACGGCCAGACAACTTGGATTGGGCCAACTCCCAATCGGCTTATTCTTTGCCGACAAGATTCAGTGCCGAGGACAAATCACATCTACTCTAATGATGGATCGGCTACTTAACCTACCAGGACCCCCTCTAGGCAGCATTGATAATATTGAGTTGGCAGGTTCCAAGAGCAATAACTTTGACAGATGGTGGGGTGAATGGAAACTGCATCTCTTTCATCAATCGGCTTCAATGTATATGACAGATCTATCCCCTGATGTCATACCCCAGGTAAACTTTGTCATTATTAAATTGCATAATCAGTTAGCCAATTCAATGCTTAATTAATCTCTTGATCCCGTTTTGCAAACAACAGAGTCCTCCCCTCCTCATCAAAGTAACAGTGGCAAGAATATTGAATATGCTCCAGGTTTAATTCCGAATGGAGGTGGGCTATCTCCCCCTGTTATCGGCTATCATGCCCCCAAGACTTCAACTCTCCTTCACGGCCAAACCAGGGAACCAGCCGATCCAAGTAAGAAGAGAAAAACCAGGTCATCGGCTGTGAGCATATCAGCTCCAATCTCAAAGAGGAAGGCTAAATTAAAGAAAACCAAACCAGCCGATGACCTGCCTGCCTTGGATCCATCTATTGAGCAAGCTCTGGATGAAGAAGACATCGAAGATGATGTTGATCAAGCTGCAGCCGAAGGAAGCGACACTGAGAAAAGGCCATCGGCTTCGCCTAAGCAAACCCCTCTAACTCCTTCTGCTCCAGCTCACTTTTCAAGAGTAAGCAGATTTCTTTGATCTTCGTGACCTCTTTTATTTCTCAGCCCATTAATCACAAATTCTTTATAGTTGCAGAAGAAGAAAACTGCTGTGAAGAAGAGATCGGCTACAATGGCATCTAAACCAGCTCCATCAGTAAGATACTTTTAATTCTTTCAATAGTTAATCTTAGCCGATTTTATATGACACTTGTCTATTTGGTAGCGTCCTCCTCCTTCTTCGCCTCCTGTGCAGCCAGAAACCAGTAATCGAACTCCATCGGCTGCAGGTAGTCATGATGTCGAAGAAGAAGAACAACCAGCTACTCCTACTATCCCGGTAAGTTCTAACTTCAAAACCTCCAATCGGCTATATTGTGTAATCCGGTCGATAACTGTCTTCAAATTTTCTTTGCAGGTCTTAGCCGATCTATTCTCGTTTGATATCAAAGACTATCTTGATATAACGGAAGAAGACATCACCAGCAAAGCTTTAGCCCCTCTATCCGATGATGTGAAGAAAATACTTGAGGATATTTCTCATCGGCTAGAAGCATCATTGGACAGTTTGGTAGCTGACTGCGGTCCAATCCGGGCACGGTTTGCAGAAATTCAAGCCCTAATCCCAGATGATATGGCAAGCATCATCACTCCAGCTGTATACCTTGAGCAACATCAATTCAAGCTAGAGAAGGCCAGGCAATGATTAGCCAATCGTCGTGAGCGCAAGGACATTGAAGCTACGATTCAGGCCAATCGGTAGCATGTGCATGAAGAGAAAGCCAAGCTCAATAACTTATCTGAAAGCCCGATCAAGGCTAATATTGATCGGCTTGAAGCTTGAAAGATCGAACTCTTGGCACAACTTCAAGAATGCAATGCTCAACTAGATTTGGAACACAAGAAACTGGCCGATCTCCCAAAGGCTATTGAAGAACAAAAATCACGCTTAAAATCGACCATCAAAAATGTTGCTGATCTGACAAAGTCCTTGAAAGTGATTCCTGGAACCGATGCTCAAGACGCCCAAGCAATTGAAGAAGTTGAGCAAATCCGACAGCGAGCTATATCGGCTATCGAGCGCTATCTGTCTCAGTGACTCTCTATGTAATAGACCTTAGGAAAATTATTTTGTAATCGACCAAGAAACTCTAATACTTTAACTGTCTTGATGTGCCGATTAATATGACTTGGAACTTTGCTAAAAAATTTGTTGTGCCGATTAATATGACTTGGAACTTTGCTAAAAAATTTGTAGGTCAAAATTTGTAGGTCATTTTGATATCTATGATGTGCCCCCCTAATTTTACAATGTTGAAAACATTGAGAAAATTACAACTTGGACTAAGGGCGATAAAACCATATCGGCCATTGTACACCGGCAAAGCCCAACCGATTACAATAAAAGCAACTAAGGGCGATATAACCATATCGGCCATCTCAAGGCGATGTAAACACATCGGCTATCAACATTGATCAAACTAAGGGCGATATAACTATATCGGCCATCTCAAGGCGATGTAAACACATTGGCTATCATGTATCGGCAACTCGAGCCAATCATGCATGAACCCAAACACTTGGGTAATATTTCTTCAAGTATTTGCCATTAAGTGCTCGTCCATAGACTTCGCCATCAAGCCCTTGCAACATATATGCCCCTCTAGACACAACCTTATAGCTTTGGAACGGTCCTTCCCAATTCGGTGACCACTTGCCGAATTTATTATCCCGAGTTCCAATCGGCAAAATCAATTTCCATACATGTTCACCTTCTGAAAAAGTCTTAGGAACTACCTTCTTATTATAGTGTCGAGCAACTCGTTCCTTATCCTTAGTCACTTTAGCAAGAGCTCGCAAGCGCGATTGAACCAAGTCCTGTCTTTCATCGGCTATAAGGTTATAATACTCATCGGCTGTCAGTCCATCTTGTAATTCTGTTCGGCGTGAGCCAAGTCGAACTTCCCATGGCAAAACAGCTTCATGCCCATAAACAAGTTTATAAGGAGGGACTTGGATTGATGCATGACAAGCCATCCGGTAAGACCATAATGCTTCGGCTAAACGAGTATGCCATTGCCGAGGATAATCAGAAATCTTCCTCTTAATCAACTTGATCAAGCTTTTGTTAGATGCCTCGGCCTGCCCATTAGCTTGTGCATAATACGGTGAAGAATTCAACAACTTGATACCCATGCTATCGGCAAATTGAACAAACTCATCGGACACAAATATTGAACCTTGATCAGTCGTAATAGTATGAGGGATACCAAATCTATAGATAATATGCTCTTGAACGAATTGAATAGCATCCCCAGAATCAACCTTCTTCAAAGGAATCGCTTCTACCCACTTGGTAAAATAATCGGTTGCCACCAATATAAACTTATGCCCTTTACTCGACGGTGGATTTATCATACCGATCATATTAATTCCCCAACCTCTAAACGGCCATGGTTTAATGATAGGATTCATAACCGATGCCGGTGCTCGCTGAATTGCTCCAAATTTCTGACAATCCTGACACCCTTTGTAATATCTGAAACAATCTTCCAGCATCGTCGGCCAAAAATATCCAGCACGTCGAAGCAACCACTTCATCTTATGAGCCGATTAATGAGTACCACAAATTCCTTCATGAACTTCGTCAATTGCAACTTTAGCCTGATCAGCACTCAAACACTTAAGAAATACCCCATCAATCGTCCGCTAATAAAGCGCATTATCCAACAAAGTATACTTCAACACTTTATATCTTAATTTCCTGGAAGCCGACTGAGATGGATTCTGTAAATATTGATATACATCATATCTCCAATCATCGGCTGTTATGGCAGCAACTTCAATCTGAACATATTTGATCATCGGCTTGTACCCCGCGCCCCTTGGGCTAAATCATTAGCTTCAATATTCTATTCTCGAGATACATGCTTCAAAGTTACTAGCCGAAACCCTTTCATCAGTTCTTGGCACTTCTCATTATAAATCATCAATGTATCATTCTTGCATTCATACTCCCCTGCCAATTGACTGATTACTAGTAAAGAATCCCCCATAATTTTGATAGCATCGGCTTTAACTTCCTTGAGTAACTGCAATCCTTAGAGAACTGCCTCATATTCTGCTTGATTATTAGTCGCATAAGGTGTAATAGTATAAGCAAACTCAAAGCATGCCCCCCGAGGGGAAATTATAACTAAGCCAATACCACAACCATGAGTACACACTGATCCATCAAAGAATAAAGTCCATGGCACAATCTCAACCGAGCCGATTGAATCATCACGATGGTCAAATATGAAATCGGCTATAGCTTGTCCTTTAATCGCCTTCGGTGACTCATACCGAAGATCAAACTCAGTCAACGGAAATATCCACTTTCCAACCATTCCTTTCAAAATTGGAGCCGATAACATATACTTGACAACATCGGCCTTGCATATAACAATGCATTCATTAGACAACAAATAATGTCTTAACCTTGTACATGAAAAATATAAACACAGGCATAACTTCTCCACAGGGGAATATCTAGTCTCCGCATCCAAGAGCCGACGGCTTAAATAAAACACAACCCTTTCTTTTCCCTCGAGCTCCTGAATCAAAACTGAGCCGATTGACTTCTCACCGGCCGACAGATACAACCGAAAAGGTATCCCCTTCTGTGGAGGAATCAAAATCGGAGGAGAGCTAAGATACTCCTTAATATCATCCAAAGCCTTCTGTTGCTCTGCCCCCCAAGTAAACTGTTGATCGGCTTTTAATCTCAACAATGGTGTAAAAGGCTCCAACCTCCCAGATAGATTGGAAATAAACCTTCTAACAAAATTTATCTTGCCGATCATTTCTTGCAGCTTTGTCTTATTCTCCGGAGGCTGAATCTTCTTGATCGCATTAACACTCCTTTGAGTTATCTCAATCCCCCGTTGATGAACAAGAAACCCCAAGAACTGGCCGGCCGATACACCAAAAGCACACTTTGTCGGATTCATCTTCAAGCCATACTTCCTGGTTCTCTCAAAAACTTTCCGCAAATCGACTATGTGATCTTCTATCTCTTTAGACTTAACAACCACATCATCAATATATACCTCAACCAACCAGCCGATTAGATCATAATAAATATAATTCATAGCTCTTTGATATGTAGCGCCAGCACTCTTCAAGCCGAAAGTCATCACAACCCACTCAAACAAGCCGATCGCACCAGGACACCGAAAAGCGGTCTTGTGGATGTCTTCTTCAGCCATAAAAAATTGAGTATATCCTGCGTTTCCATCCATAAAACTCAAAATCTTGTTTCCTGACGCGGCATCAACCAGCTAATCGGCTACTAGCATCGGATACTCATCTTTTAGGGTAGCTTTATTCAAATCTCTAAAATCAATGCACACCCTCACCTTGCCATTCATCTTGATAACAGGAACTATACTAGAGACTCATTCAGCATATCGACAAGGCCTAATAAATCCAGCATCATTCAAACATTTAATCTCAGCCTGGACAGGTTCGAGCATATCGGCTTTGCATCTTCTCAGCGGTTGTTGATGTGGTTTCACCCCTGGTTTGGTAGGTAGCCGATGTTCAACAATCGATCGGCTGTGTCCTGGCATTTCATAGTATTCCTAAGCAAAGCAGTCTCTAAATTCTTTTAAGAGCTCTATCAACTTGGTTCTAAATTCAGCAGATAAATTCTTACTAATAAACGTCGGTCTTGGCCGGTCACCTGGTCCTATATCAATTTCTTCCAAATCATCGGCCGACATAAAACCTTGACCTTGTTTGTCATCGAGATCATTTACTGTGTCCTTTGTGTAGACGTCTGAACCCTCCATGACACCCTCAAAGTAATAGCTTGGGTTCTCCATCTTCAATTGGCTGTATATCAGAATCGGACACCTTCAGAAAATCTCCATCCCAAACTTTACCAGATAAACAATCAAGACCATCCATCTCCCAAAGAGCTAAATTAGCACTAGCAACATTGACTGACCTGTCGGCTGGCACAACTTCTACCTTGTTGCCTTGCCATTGAATCAAGCATTGATGCATGGTCGAAGGAATACAGCAATTGGCATGAATCCAATCCCTTTCAAGCAATAAACTGTAAGAACCCTTCCCGTCGATGACAAAAAACGTGGTAGGAATGGTCTTACTGCCGACTGTCAACTCCACATTCAGAACACCCTTGGTTTCTGATGGATTGCCACCAAAGTCTTTGAGCACCATGTTTGTCTTGATAAGATCTTCGGCGTTTCTGCCCAGCTTACTAAATGTAGCATAAGGCATCAAATTTACCGCAGCTCCACCATCAACCTTCATCTTGGACATCGGCTTCCCATTGACATAACCATTTATATACAATGGCTTAAGGTGCCGATTCCCCGTTCCTTCTGGCTTCTCAAAAACTGCCTGTTCTGGTGACAAAACTAACTTAGCCGATTCTTCTTCGACTTCATCAACATCGGCTTGTTGAACTCCAAACTCAGCAGGCAACGTGAAAACCATGTTGACCGAAGCAGTTACAACACTCTTTCCTTTAGCCAGCCTTTTTGCATCGTCAGCTGTAACATCATCGGCTCTAGGAGCCTTACTCTTAACTCGCCACTCCTGTCTTGGCTTTGCCTTCTTCAACTGATGATTAATCTCCTGCTCGACCTCCTGGAAATGTTCCCTACTCCTCAACCTTTGGACCCTCCTTTTCTGATTCTTCGAGAAAATACCTGAAGGACTCCACTGATCTTTCCTGATCACATTGTCCCCTTGGCTATGATCGTGATTCACTGGACCCAATCTTTGATGGACAGAAACCCTCGTCTACCTTAGCCGATTACCCTTATTAAACGATCGGCTCATACTCTCCGCAACATCATTGCAACCAGGACAGTCTTCAATAGATGGCAGCCTCATACCTTCGTTCCAACAAAATCTAAAGAACTCACAACCCCAATGAGGATCAAAACCATCATCATTTTCTTCATAATACTTCTCCTGCTGCTTATCATACTTCCTCTGATACTTGCTGATAATTTTAGCTGAATTCACCTGAAAACCCCTTGCACGGGCCTTATCGGCTGTTTGGCCAGATGTATGCACCATATTAACAAGAAAAGGATTGCCATCCACCTTCATCGGCCTTTTGGAATCGTCAACCTTAATCTTGCCTCCTTCAATGGCTACCTGAATCTGCTGTCTGAAAACCTTGCAATCATTAGTAGAATGAGATCCAGAATTGTGCCATTTGCAATACCTTCTCTTGCCTAATTCCTCAGCCGATGGAATCTTATGACCAGCAGGGAGCTGAATTTGCTTCTCTCGGAGTAACAAATCAAAGATTTTATCAGCTTTGGTTATATCAAAATCATACCTCTCCTCTTTTCCAGAACTTCTTACCCATTGGCACGGTATGACCTTTTTACTTCTCACCCATTCGGCTGCAGCTACTTCAGAGTCATCCTCATCATCATCTGACCCATACATATATGGACAAACATGATTAACCTTCTTAGAGCTTTTCCTGACTTCTGCAGACCTATGTTCATGCAAGGTTACTTTCTGTATCAGATGTGACAAGCTATCGAAATCCTCAGATGAGAATTTCTCCCTAATTGGAGGAATCATACCCTGAAAAGCCAAATCGGCTAACTGGGCGTCAGTCAAACTCAAGCTGAAACATTTGTTCCACATCTCCCTAAATCTCTGGATATACTCATGCACAGGCTCATCATACCGCTGCTTAATCGCTGTTAAATCAGACAATTTCATCTCATGGACCCCACTGTAGAAATAGCTGTGGAACTGCTTCTCCAAATCCGTCCAACTATTGATTGACCCATACGGCAAAGATGAAAACCAAGTGAAAGCCGATCCGGACAAAGATAACCGGAATAACCTAACCTTTAACGCATCTACAGCCGATGCTTCACCACACTGGGCTAAGAATCGGCTAATGTGCTCATAGGTTGACACACCATCTTGTCCCGAAAATTTGGAGAAGTCTGGAACTTTGAACCGATTGGGAAGAGGAACTCTTTCAAACCACTCAGGGTAAGGTTGCCGATACAAGCTTCCAGTCTCCTTAGGCTTAATCCCAAACTGCTCCCTCATCACGTCAGCAATCACATCGGCCCATGGTCGTTGTTGAGCTGCTCCCTGCGCCTGTTGTTGCATAGGCTCGAATTGACCATACTGAGAAGCAAACTGAGGTTGAACCGGCCTCCCTGGTTGATATTGGGCTTGCGGAGATGGAGGTTGATATTGATAGTTCCAGTTGCCCCCTTGATAATTATGAAGATTCGGCTGAACATTATGTGCCATATGCTCAGGATCAACTTGAGGAATCACTGTACCATCTCGCTGTACATGATGAACCAAATGTTCGGGGATGACTTGTACAGGATGTCCACCAGGTGCCGCAAATCCTGCCGATGCGCTTATTGGTGATTGGTGCTGAGTCGGCTGGACAATTTGCTGTCTCATCGGCGTCTGCTGAATTAGAAGTAAAGGCTGCTGCCTTGGTGGCGTTTGTTGAACTGGTTGTACATCCTGTTGCTCCTGGGCTGCTTGTTGAATCGGCTGCTACTGGATCGGATCAACAGTAGGTTGAGGTGGCAGAAACATGGAAGCAACCTGGTCTTGCGTTAGCTCATTTGCAACCTTCCCACCATGCTGTGGCTGCTCTCTCATCAACAGCCGAGAATTAGTTGGCTGGCCTGGCGCCGATGCTGTTGGAGCAGGTAGAGTAGTTGGTGCCGGCGCCGTCGGCTGTACTGATGATGCAATGGGAGGAACTGCCTAACTAGACGGATGAATATCAGTGATCAAAGGCCGGTAATTTGGAAAAGTACCCCCTTGTAAGCATACTGGTCCTACGGCTTGATGCTCAGCTGCTGAACTATCGGCTATTGACTTCATCATGTTTGATAAGGTGTTGACTAATACTCCGGATTGATTGATCAAAGCATGATGCACAGCATAGTCAACCCGATCTTGGAAATTGTTGAAAAAATCTTGCGCCACCTCACTATTCCAATTAAGATTTCCTGCCTGTAATCCTTGAGCACCATCGCCTTGAACTCCATGCACTCGCTGAAGATTGTCGCCTTGATTTCCTAGAGATCCATCCGTAGCACCCTTATCACTCGGCTGAGCCGAGCCTTCTGGAGCTTGTTTCCCATCTCCATCCTTAGAAGAATCGGTTCCAGGATCATCAGCAACCACCATTAATTTGTACTTTTGAACAAATGTTCCCTTGCGAGTCTGCATAAACGAATTCAAGAACTGATCTCGTGCTTGCTGCATCATTGCCTCAAAATCTTTCTTCTGTTTAGGAGTGAGCTTTTCTGGATCAATAGGCACAACGTTTGCCTCATGGACGTCGGTTAGTCCTAACTTGAATCTTTTCTTTAACAGTGCCCGGGCTAGCCGAGGACGGTGACAACGGTGCTTTCTCGGCCATGAGGAAGAACTGCTTGCTGACTTCTTATTCTGTCCCACCAGGCGTGCCAAAAGTGTGTTGACAGAAAACACGAGGCCTGGGAGATCTGCTTAACTCCAGTGCAGGTCCAAAGCTCGCCTTCGGATGCATGAGCGTGCCTGTTGATTTGATCCTGCAATCAACAAGAAACAAAGACAAAGAATCTGTAGTTAAATCCATAAATGATAGCCAATCGGCTAAGTGCCGATGACATATCATTTATCTTTGAGCCGATGTTATATGTGAATCGATCGGCAATCATTAATAAGAAAGAAAGAACTAAATCTACTAGATCGGCTGTAGGTATCAACGATATATAATCCTAATGTTGGTATATACTTAAATCAAGTGATTGAGATAGATCGGTCGCAATGCCGAGACAGTATAAATCACTACGATCGAAATATATACTAACAATAGGATTATATATGTTCATAGCGTAGCCGATCATATAGATCTAGCATCTATCGGCTAGTACTCCGATACTACTCTATATTAAGATATTAAAGCAAATCAAATATACCAAACAATGGCCTAATATACTTTAGATGCAACAAGATCTTAATGCAAAGGGCGGATTTAACATATCAAATAAGTGTATAAGATAAAAGTAGTTAAATCAGATAAGGTCAGCTAAGACTCCGACACTACCCTAATCGGCAACCAGAAGGCAGGCTAGAGATTATAATTCTAAGCACGACTTAATAGATCAAACTTAACTGATGCAGCATTAAGTATGAAAAGAAGAACAATATCTAGACAATCAAGCCGCTAGATGTTTCATAGAGTGGTAGATATCTTGTATAATCTAAGCCAACGTCGCTATTTAACCTAATCGGCCGCCTTCTACTAACAGATGTTAGCTGATTGTAGATTAGATAATGATATTGTCGAAGATTATACAAGTTATATGATAGCTCGATGAATTACATAAACAAGATTAGAGTGTCATAAAGATGGAAGCACTAATCCCGAAAACACAAGTCGTCATAACAAGTTTTACCTCTTGTTGAAGATCGAAACCGATGTAGCTCAACCCGAAAGCAAGAACTCGTCGAAATAAAACTAAAGCAAAAGAATGGCGATGCGCCGAAATTGTATTGAACGTGTGTGTTATCTTTTACATAGGGCTCAGGGTCTATTTATACCTGAGAATTACAAGATATGCCCATACCGGACACGACTATTATCTCTAACAAACTCAAAGATACATAAGTCTTTACAGCAGAGTTTTTCCCACATTTATCTTTAAAGAATTTACATAAGATATCCTAATTAATAGATACAATCGCCTTCCCAGGACTCTATCCATGTGTGGCTATCACCTTGAAGCACTTCAACTTGAACCCGGTATCATACATCAGGTTGTATTGTCGGAATCGGCTACATCGGCTAACCCTGTACAACTCGGACCCAGCCGATCTAATCATAGCCGATCTGGACTCCAGCAGATTCTTGCTCTGTTTTTGAAATCGATCTCCGCCTCCGTCCTTGCTTCAATCTAATCCCCTTTCCAATGCCGATATTACCAAATTTGGTTGTTAACAGACGTGTGATAACGGAATGATGAAAGTGTTAAACATACATAAAGCATTGATATCGAGTTTGTGCTGTAAAAATACCTGTATGCTCCCACTGTTTGCACTCACATGTAAATACCCCTGCGTCCACATCTGCAATAAGCTTGAATTGCTTCTGACACCAGTTGTGTTTTTCGGACAGTTTGCTGTGTGACACTAACCACCCGTTGCGGAAATTGCCGTCTTGTGTGATCCTGAAGTCGGTGCTGTCCTGAAGCGCCTCCTCGAACAATCTGAAAGCGGCCCTGGTGTAAAATCTCGACATCTGTATAACAAATGGCCACCGTACAGCCAACACCGGCTTCCCCTGTACAACAGAAATATAACTAGTTGGTGTGAGTTAAAAATTAGTAGAATTATATGAGTGATATCAGACCATTTCACTTGGTAAAAATATCACTGACCGAGCATGCTCTTGTCTCAGCAGCCTCCTTCTCCTTCCTGTCAGTTATAACCTCCTCCTCTGAGCAAAACAGTGCAGCGCGGTTTGGTGGTCAACAAACTTGTGCTTCACCAACTTGTTCATGCTCTCGCTTCGCTGCGTGGACGTCATCCTCCCGCAGTATTCCTTCCTGAAGAACGCAGGCACCCACTTCTCCCTGATATCATATAAAGCTTTCATGGTGGGACAGCCCTCCAAATCATACCTCTTTATGAATTGATCCCATGATGTTTCAAACTCATACGGCGTGTAGGTTTGATTTATGCACAACATCATGTCTGGTTCAATTTGACTGTCCCGTGCAAAAATGATATTTAACGGGTTAGAGTGGCGGTTGAGGATATGCCACCTACAGAGTCGGTGTATTATCCCAGGGAAGCACCGCCCGACAGTGACTGCCATAGCAGGATCTTGATCTGAAAAAACATGTTATAAATGGCGGAAAAACTATCGTACAGGAAGTGTAGATAAATTGGAGACATGGAGAAAATTAATGGTGGATGGCAATAGATAGGGAGTTATTTGTAGATATACTTGCCTGTTAGGATGCAGCGTGGAGCCGGGAAATTAGCCATGCACTTGTTGAAGGTGTTGAATAACCACTCAAATGACTGCCTTTTCGTCTCTGAGCAAGGCACATCCGAAGAGTGTGCTCTGCATATGGTGGTTTGCCCCAACAAACATTGCAAGTGGCATTTCGTAAATATTTGTTTCATAAGTGGTGTCAAACGTTACCGCATCTCCAAAGTCAGCAAATTCAGCCTGGCTGCTAGCATGACTCCAAAACAAGTTCTTAATGACACCATTTTCATCGAGCTGGGCGTCCCAGTAGAACTTATGGTTTTGCAACGTGCATTCGTTGAAAAACTCCAACAACTTGTTGATGTCATCCGCATTTTCCTTCCGGACATTGGCTGCTTTCCTGCATCGGTCAGATGGGAACGTCCTAATTACAACCCACATTTGTGTCTTCGTGCAAGAAAGCACGAAAAGAAACTTTCATTAAAGCAACATCACAAATCGAAAAAATGGAATAATTTGAAAAAATCACCTGTTCTCAACGTCTCGGGAAGTGAAAGGGATATTGTCTTGGCCTCCATGGAGATCAGATAGAACGCCCATGATACAGCTTTGCGGCACGTGACTTTCTTGCATAGTGTCCACAAATTGCATAACTGTGTCGCCGCGGTTCTTATGTACACGCATGTGCTTTACCGTCGAAGGGGACGACGTTAGAGGGTGGTTGTGGTGTAGCTCGACCACATCATACACCATCGATGAGAGCGTGCCGCCGTCGTAGTTGTGCCTCAGCTTCACATAAGCCTTGCACCCCATTTTCTTGGACGGTCTCCTCCGTTGTCTATCACCATCGGTGACCTTCGACGCGTGCTTGCCCTCCCTCGTACAACACACCTCGCGAAACGCTTTGAGCGTGTGGCTCTTCTTGATGTCAAATCCAGCATGACATGCATATCTCTGGTAGAAGTTGTATGCGTCGTCGTATGTAGGGAAAGCCATGCATTCAGTGGGCACCATACGCGGTGGCACGTTAGGACCCTGTTATATAGCAAAGATAAGTTTTGTTAATAGATTATTGATGAAATAGTGGAAACATTATGAAAGTTTAGAAACCATTTCTAAAATTATTGTGGCTGCTGAGTATAACACGTGGATTGCCAGTTAAAAAATGGCTTGTATCCAGTTGGTATTGTATTGCTTAGTTATGGGATTCATTCGGTTAATAAAACAGAAACGTGCGTTCGGGAACATTATGATAGTTAAAAAATAACTTATGTATTCATGAAGTTAGTATTTTGAAACAAACAAATTACATGAGAGGTAGGTTTAGAGATAAAAAATTTATTATAGATCGAAGTTATCGTACATAGACGTTTGTTGAACCTAGTTGTTGGAGGAATGGGAGTTGAGATAGTTTTTAACTATTGAAGGCTATGAGAATTGCTTGTCGTTAAAGAATAAATCGGTGAATGTGAATATTGGCAACCATATATAAAATATCAAAATGGTCTATTTTTAGTGGGAGTACTTAGTATCGTCGCACAGCGATAGCAACGAAAAGAAAAATAATCGTGGCTCGAAAGAATGCGCTGTTGGTGCATCACTATCGCAAACTAGACGTGGAAAATATTCACCATTGAATAAAGTGGGATTGAAGGAGCGGAACTTACATGGCTGTAGACCCTATTCGGTGTGGGGGTTGCAATGTCGTTATCATCCAAGCATGGCGGCATCCATCGAGAGTGAGAATCTCCTGCTTGGCGCGTTGGGGTACATTGTTGGTGTGGAGGGCTCGCCGGGGCGCAACCCGTTGATGAGCGAGGAGTGACTGGCGGACAAGACGACATGGCGCTGGTGATCTCCGGCGATGCCATGAGCAGCCAAGGAAGAAGGAGTGACTGGAAGGATGTGCTCCGATAGCCCCCACTAACGTCCAGTGTAGCTTGGTTGCCGATTCATTTTTTTTTGTTTTGTCTATAGTGTTACGCCTTGGACGTAAGCAGTGGCGATAATGACGGATCTGCATGTGTTGCTCGCCCAGTTATCCGGGTTTTTTTTTCAAAAATAACGGATCGTGGGTTAATTATATGGTAACGGCTTGTCCGATTAATGCTCAGCCCGTTTCTTTTTTTTTTTTTTTACCGAATGAAACGTTCTGTAACAAAACAATGTGGCGATAATGGACTATGGTGCGATGTAAAGAGTTATAATTTAACTACAATGTAGTTAAATCATGTGACATGAGACCTTCGTGTTGTAGATTTTAATACAGTTATATTATAGATGATGCTACGAGTAGCAATGAGAGTTAAATGTTTACTTATGTACGGTAGCCGCGTTATATTACTGCGTGATTAATTAGGATGGTTGTGCTTATTGAGTTGTTTTTTAGCTTTAGTCCCGTGCATACGTATGAGTAATAACACATAGGATTTTCTAACTATTTTTTAATCTAATCATATCATCGGTCATCATATCATCGGTCATGAGGGGCGTGGCAAGTTATTATGTAACTACTTGACTTGTAGCATTGGACGCTTTGTTGTACGGGATGCTCCCTGCTCGAGCAATAAGTAATTTTTTAACTCATTGTAGGGTCCGGACGATATCGCTTGTTGGTATGGTTTAGCCGGGTAAATTTTTAACTTAGATTCTACTAGTCCATCTATGTATGCTATGCCCATTTTGGATGGGTAACTATTTAACTCTTCGCATAATAACCTTGCAAATGTGTATAGACACGAGGCGTGCTGGACGACTGAGTTAACTTTTAACTCTAGTCACGTAGGATATCTAAATTTGAACATGTCCAATACTGTCTACTTGTTTACTGTTCAGTTAAAAAATAACTTGTGTGTCCGGACTCTGGTGAAAACAATGAACGTTTCTACCGACAAACATACCCATGTTTGTTGTGCTGAGTGAGTTAATAACAAACTCCAAAAAGGAGTAAACGCAAAAAATATGTTGTTGGCTATATCAGGAATTTGGAAAGAAGTAGGCAGTTAGAAAACATACATGACAGCATATTGCACAAAAGAAATGCCAGGAGATAATATATATGGGGGTTGTCATTCTAACCAAAAGGATCTAACTGTTCAATGACCAACAAAGATCTCATGTTTTGTATCCTAAAAATTAACTGGTACCACACTAGTTGTAAACTGTGGTAAAGCTTGAATACATGATATTGTAGCATAAGATACATCCTGTATCCCAATGGAGAAAGTTTTGCCAAAATGTTAAAAAGCACAACTTTTTTTAGGCGGCAGGATCGACGACATTGGAACGGCGGAACTCCTCGATGTCTGGATGAAGAGGCGCGGCTTAGTTGTACTCGCTGAACATCAGCTGGTGGAGGATGCTTGATCGGACAATCGACGAGTTGGTCTGCGAAAGGAATGTCGATGATGAATTGGTATATAATAATGTGAAACTGAGCGATGAATGTGTCACTACACCGATGCTAGGGTGTGATTGCTGTAGTTACCGGTATGGAAAGAGTCTCGATAGACTCCTTGTTGCCATCGTAAGCCTCCATGAACCGCATGATGTAAAAGGCACAGTCGTTGGAGCAGATTTGCATTTTTGGGCACTTCATCATGTTCTTCCTGAATCCGCCGAACCTGCAGAAACTCTTCGGTGCTAACTCATGCAGCGCATCACTCAGACGCTTGACGATGCGTTTGGACAATGCACGGTGGTGGTCGCTCTCCAGTGTTCCAATCAAATTGTAGTTGTTCGAATCCATAATGTTAACCCACCTGTGTGCAATGTTGATTGCGTACAGAGACCAGTGGTCATTGTGGAGCACGGGTACCATTATCTGTCCATTCAGGGATTGAAAAGTAAAAAGACATGAAAAATTGCAAAATATATTTGCTGGGTTCAAGAGATGCTCGATGCAGTGGGGGAAATTATACATGGCATTAGGCTTGATGCGAAATCTAAACCCTAACTAATGAAGAATAGGGGGGTTACCATCTGAGCCTTTGTCGTATGAACATTCTGGATCTAGTCACGCACGTTTTCGGACAAAGCATCGGGGGAGAAGTCATGTGTCTCTCCATTTATTTTGATAAAGTCGCTGTTCAGGATATACTGCAAAAAAAAAATGTGTGGCCATTTGTTGTTGTGACCCAAAAAGAGTAAAATCTTGTGAAAACAGGAGAAGACAACAATAATGTTGGTGCAGCATACAGAATATAGAAGGAAAACAGTTGAGCTTGACGTAAAATCATGTTACCGAGATAGAAGTCGGAAAGAAAATCCGTTTTCCAAATGTATCTGGCATGTTCCTCATGTCATCCTTGAACAGAATCGAGCTGAACGCGTCTATGAATAGCCCCTCTGTCACGTTCCAGTTGGAGAATGATTTGAGTACATCGTTTCCATACACAACGGAGCTGTCAATCTCTAGCAATTTCACGCTGCAAGTGTACCAGGAAGAAAATAACACGTAACACTGTAAAATGGAAGCAAGCTAAACAGGGGAGGGGGGGGGGGGCGAACGGATGAAAACACAATGCACCATTGGTACATAATCAATGTGGTTATGAACACCAACCTGTCCATACGACCACCATTGGTCAGTAAGAAATCCCTGAGCTGGACGCTCAGCGACACGTCAGATGGCATGATACTTGGGCCAACAACCACCGGCGAAACATACCTTGTAGGCTTTTGAATAAACCACTTTGGCTGAGACCATGGCGTTGAATTTACGTCATCGGTGTCGTCATTGGTCTCGGCCAATAGCTGGCAGAAAGAAATAAGTGTTTTATGTGGAAAATAAAGGTTAACCCAGTGTAGTTGTCGGTCGAACTAAGGCAAATGTTAACTTCCATCTTTCCGTGAATCACTGTATGACTCCACATGCATATCCCACTATATTTGTTGACTTCTCCTGTGTTGCTTGTCAACAACGAGCCTGAATTGGCGTTCGATCTCCAGTGCACTCTCTTTGGCCTGCTTGTCATACTCGGCGAGGGACTCCAACAATCCGAACCTCTGGTCGCTGGGCAGCCCCGCGAGGTGTGGCCCGATGATAGTAGACATATTGGGAAAGGTGTATGCCGGTGCCCTGATATCTTCTACCATCGGCCCCTTTGCCCTACCGGCAGGCTTGTTGGCGTAGCAAGTACTCTCCAACGGTCGCAGCTGCGAGGGACAAATCATGGGGTTAGCGGCGAACAAAAAAAAAGTATTGTCGGGATTGTCAACGATAAACGGGTGTGTGTGGAACATTGACATATACAGAACAACGAATATTTTAAATTAAGACATGCAAAACAGTAGAATGGTGACCCTTGTTCTCGTGTTTTAGATGATGTTGTACTACACACTGTAGTTATACTACATACTATTGAGCTGAAAAAATATCAATAAAATGAGAGGGGGGACAACACGTATGGGGAGGTTGCCAAAAGGCGGCCTGCCGTCCCCGCCAGCTTCCTGATCAGCAGCCACGAGCTTATCCACGATGTCCTTGGTAAACATCTGTATACGTGGGGTGAAGGTTAAATCCAGTCCAATGTCTCTTGGTGGCAGAATGTTGTCCAGATATAAAACCTGTGTACGTAGGCATAAAGTTAGAAAAAAAAGTTGACAAATAGCAAACATACCGGCGATTAGCATTGAAACAACAAATTAGTGGTAAAGAAAGATTTGATAAAAAAAGGAAATGTCAACTGAAGGGCTTACCACGAGGAATACGACACAAGAAGCTATTGACGATGCCGGAACACAGCCTTGGACCAGTCAATAGCAGCGACCCGGTCGAGGTCGGATGCGACCCAGACATCGCCCTTGGGCACATAAAAATCGGTAGTTGGAACTAGGAGCTTTGACATGAGTACCATGATGAAATATCGAACGGCCCTGGGGTCATCTTTCTAGCTCTTGATCACCTCGATCAACTGTTTTGCTGATAACCTAGCCTTCTTATCAATTCCCAGTTCATCAGTGATGCTTTCATGAACGGTTCGCACAACCTTGTGGGATGGGAGTACAATGTCATTTCCACCGAGCGGGGTCCCCAGGACAAGCCTCACGGTGCGAGGGGTGATCTGTATCTTCCTGTCATCATCTATTGAAATGCACATTGTGTCGGGATCAGTCCTGTCCATGAGCCATCGTATTAGATCTGGCTGCTCAAGGCTTTCAAGAGACATGCACGCTACCACATCAAGTCCAATCTCCTCCAATTTCTCATGGTGTACGGTAGATAGTACTCTACAAGCCTGCGCCGCTAGAGCGGCGCTACAGCGTGTGAGGTTAGGACCCTTTGTATCAGATGGCTGCAAACATAAAAAATAGGAAAGTAAACAACAAAGTAAAGAGATATGGCGAGCAGCAAAAACCATGGGAGGGTGGTCAGTACCAATGGTAGCTCTCAAGGAGACAGACTTACATGGGGTGATCATGGTATATCAGATTAGCAATTTTTTAACTGACACAATATTTGGGCAACTGGTGTGTGTGCGAATCAGAATATAACTTGAACACCAGTCTGACTATACCCACCCCAAAACAACAATAAACTTATAACTCAATACATTGTGGGCTCCCCCCCCCCACCACCACAACACCCCCTCCCCCCCCCCCCCCCCCCCCCCCCAAGCAGGTGTACAAGGTCGAAAATATAGCTAATAAATGACAAACCAGAGCACTGAACGCGTCAGGCTATACACATAGCAACAATTTTTAAACTGAAACGATTTGGACAACTAGAGTATGCTTTGACATATGCATTTAATTGTCTGATAAACCGCACCAACCCAGTAAACTTTTTACGCGTGACCCTGTGGGCAACCCATGATATGTGAGCATGAACAATTGTTTCACTATAATGCCAACAATAAACATTGCAATCTAGTTGCTGATAGTATTGGTGGAAACAAGGATGAGGAAATAACCTATAAGGGAAAAAGAAAGGAATGTGTGCTCACCTCGTCGCCTGATGGGCCCTCGCCGGCTGACGTAGCGCGCCGTCTCCTTTTTGGCTTGCTCTGTGCTGCTTCACCGACCGCCCTTGACGAATACGCTCCGCCGCTAGCAAGTGTTTGGGGCAGGACGACCTCACACTCGTTTTGTGAATCGGCAAAACTAATCCGCTTGACCCTAGCCGGCATTTTCCCGGTCATCTCCATCGGACAGGGCTCTATATCAACAACAAAAAAGGTTAGCCCGGCAATGGGGGTGAGGAGGCAAAGTCAAGCGGCGGTGGATAAAGATATGGGATGAGGAAGAGGAATGTGTGGATGGTGATATTGCTGGTACCTGCCGGCCAACTTTGTGGGAAGGGAATCACTGGGGAGAAACTTCGGCGGCGCCGACGATCTCCGAGAACTGAATCAGCGCGAAGAGGGGTGATCTCTAAAACTCAAGAACGGGGAAAAGAAAGAACAGTCCGGAAGAGGAGTGGGCGGCGATAACTACGGCGGTTTTGAAGTGACTAATCTCTGAAGATTCGCTGCCATGCACACTGTAACTGTCAAAAAGAAATTTAAAAAATACGGGCATGCATTTAATAACGACCGATCACTTGAGAGTTAAAAAGTAACTCAATTTAGCGACCAATGCCATGTGCCCCCACCGTGCAGCGACGCGCAAACGAGTTAAAAAATGCCTTTGTGTCAACAATTGAGTTGCGTGTGTTCGGACGGAGTTTACGAATACCTCACCGGAACGAGCACGACGAATGCCCACCCCCCATGCGGACCTTGCCGCACCACAGGAGTTAAAATATAACTCAAAAAAACAGGTAAGCCATGTGACAATGTCGATACGTGCCATGTACTGATGAGTTAAAAAATGACTGGCTTCTTAATCTCACTCACGCATGCATGCCCGTATTTTGAGTTAAAAAATAAACCATGGCGTTATGTGGGCACGGGCATGGTGATAAGTTAACAAATGACTCATAAAAGTTGGACGCGGGTGGGATGTGAGATAATGTGATTTAGTGGTGTGTGCGGGTGGATGCAGCATGCTCATAAGTTATCAAATAACTCACGAATTGTTGGCGCAGGCGGGATGTGGGGAATGTGGGGTAGGGTAGGATGGTGTTGTGTCAGGCGCCATCTAATACGTAGCGCCTACGGTATATATATATATATATATATATATATGTGTGTGTGTATATATATATATATGTATGTGTGTGTGTGTGTATAGGGACATCCTAGGGTTAGCCTAGGGCGTCCACCCCTTGGGCTTAGCCCACAACAAAATTATAAGATCCAGGGTCAAAATCAGATTTGGATTGGATGAGATAGGTTGCTTTGAATATCGTATTGACCCAATATAGCCTTATTTCCCTTTGCCTTTTTGGCAAGAATTGAGAATGACATCACGTTGTATTTTGTCAAACGCCTTCCTAAAGTCCAATTTCAGAATAATTACTTCTTTTTTGGTTTTGTGGCAATTGTAGAAATACTCGAAAGCCCAATGTAAGCAATCTTGGATTGTTCCTCCTTTTCCACTGCATAAACCTCTTATAAGGATTTCTTGCCGGTAGTCTAAAGAATTGATAGAAAGACTAACTTGCCTTACGGAAGCAAGCTCACCTTACTAAAGTCTGTTCTATCAGCCCCATTCACATTTTACATGTGCACACTCAAACTGCCAGAAGGAGTTATAGAGTAAAATGATAAATACAGGAGGCACTGTTGATGGAGAGGATCTGATTTGGTCCACCTTTAGTGGCTTGGGAGAAAGTTTGTATGCAAAGAAAAATGGAGGATTCGTAGTTCTCAATCTGTAAGCTCACAACAACATCCTTCTAAAGAATCTACATAAATTTTTCAATCACCAAGATGTTCCTTGGGTTCACCTGATTTGGCATCCATAATATGGGAATCAAAGTCCATATAGATTCACTGAGGGTCATTCTGGTGGAGAGATAATTTGAAACTGATTGTTGTAAATAAGGCAATAGCAAGAGCAGATCCATATAATGCTTAAATCAGTCTTCCTATGGAAAGACCGATGGCCGAATAACATAGTCACAGAATCAATGCCTAAACTCTTCTCTTTCACGTCCAGCCAAAACTAGCTCAGTTTTTTCAACTCCCTCCATCAGTGGAAGCTCATGCACAATTTTTGAATCTACAAAACCTGTTAGAAGAATTGAACATAACAAAAGAATATGACACATGGTCAATTGGTCACATATATGGAATTCCCAGTCTCTCCAGCAAAGGCTTACAGAAGCTTCATGGGTACCATTAACATTCCACCTGTGTTGAACTGGCTATGGGAAAGTTTCTCGCAACCTAGGCACATAATGTTCTTCAGATTTCTTAGAAAAGATTAACTAAATACAAGAGACCTACTCAGAAGGAAGAATTTTGATAGACTTGACCATAATTGTGCTATGTGCAACCTGCTCATGAAGAAATTGCTTGCTGATGGCGGTTGCCGGGCATTTCCAACATTTTACATGCTTACCTCCACTTCACTCACACACTCAAGAAAAAAGCTTTGATCTCTCTCTCAAGTTTAGTTTAGTGCTCTAGTGCTAAGTGGAGTAGAATAGAATAGTTTTTGGAGTCCTCGAGAATTTGGAAGATTTCAGGTTTTGCTCTAGTGGCTTTTCTTTCTTCTTTTGTAGGACTTTCAGAATTAATAGAATATTCTTCTTGATATACTTTCAGTACTTTACTTTGTCTGAGTACTGGTTTAATTTATATTTCCGCCGATATAGTTGTGTGACAGCCTACCAGAGATGTGCGGTGGTGTCGGTTTAATGTGAAAATGCTAATGCGCGACTGACCGCGCGCGCGCCCTCCCGCGCGGCGAGGCACGTGGCGCGCGTGGAGAGGGCCGCGGCGGCGGCAGCACGTAGGGTGGGGCCGTGTCAGTTTTTTTTGTTTTTTTCCTGTTTCGTTTTGTCATTCTGGTTTTTGCAGTTTTCCTTTCCGGTTTTTTTTCTGTTTTTTTATTTCCTTTTTTTCCTGTTTCGTTTGTTCTTTCTGGTTTTTGCGGTTTTCCTCTCCGGTTTTTTTTCTGGTTTTTCTTTCCTTTTTTTCATTTTCGGTTTTTCATAACATATACGTATATAAACTTTGTATACACGTATACAAACTTTATATACGTATGTATACAAAGTTTGTATACTTGTATATGTATACACGTGATGTGTATTTTGGCTTTTTCAATTTTTTAATATGTACATATACAAAGTTTGCACACGTCGTATACAAAGTTTGTATGCATCGTATACAAAGTTTGTATGCATCGTATACAAAGTTTGTATATGTGTATATTTTTTTATACATAAAAAATATATACATATAAAAACAAAAAAACACAGTAGTACTAGTAGTAGTATAACAGTAGTACTAGTAGTAGTATTATAGCAGTAGTATTACTAGTAGTAGTGGAGTAGTAGTAGTACTGTTGTACTACTAGTACTAGGGGGCGCCGCGCGGGGGGAACGACGCACGGTGTCGCGCATTAGCGCTCCCCGGTTTAATGTTCATGCGAATGATTGCTCTATATTATTCTCGTGGGTATAGAGTAGTATTTGATAATGTAAGCATGGTGCTCAGATTATTAGAGATCATTAATTGGGCATATATGCTGCGGGACAGTAGAGGTGGGCCGCAGATGGTGATAGCTCAGTACGGGTATTCCTCCACGTTAGTATTTATTCCTAAGACACTTTCCTGGGGAGGGTACTCCTCCCTATTTAGCCCCGGTCGTAACAAACTTGACAACCCGGGTTGGTTTCTTGAAACACCAGGAGGGTACTGTTAGGGGGTATTGGTTACACAACTGTATACTAGCAAATGTAAACTAAAGTTGAGTGTATATTAGAAGTATAGGAATAATTGCTTTTCTATTTCTTCTTCCACATAGTCTAGAATTATTTAATGAGAGAATCTAAGTCCTTCTGCTTTGTGTCATTCTACCCATATAACTGAAATAACCCCTGCTTAGACTTTGATATATATAAGTAATGTATATAAATTATTAGCATAGTTCTCTCTTATAAATCTTCCCTTGGGATTAAATAAATACGATACCTTAGAATACTTCGGGTGAAATACTACAAAGTTATATTCGTGCACTTGCAGATTACTTCTGTAAACCATAAATATACCTGGACTATTTCTGGCCATTGCTGGGAATTCATATTTCTAGTAATGTCATTAAGAAAAATACCAATAGAGCCTACCACTAATCATGTTTATTTTTAATGTGTTAGGGTTTGTGTCGAATACGTGTACGTAGTCGGTTACAGTTTAGGACTTAGAGTTGTACTAGGTGTTGGGACTAGAATAAGAGTCGGACTCTCTCTCTTAAATAGAGGGGGCGAACCAGTTGTAACCACATGGCAACTTAGCATAGCGAGAGGAAATGGTTGCCGGTGGCGTCTGGTTGTGAGTCGTTGTAACTCTGAAACATTGTAATATGCTGGATCAGGGAGGAGAGCCCGTAATCAGCGCCCCAGAGATGTTGGCTACGGCTGAACTCCGTTACCAAATATCGTGTCTTGGTGTCATTATCATGTTTGGTGTCTTGGTGCCTATGGCGTTTCTTCCGCGTTTAGCTTCCAATGTCGATTTCGGGGATACTTTTATAACAAGTGGTATCAGAGCCTACAGGAGGTCCATGGTAGAGGCGCGATGGAGGTGACCCACACCTCGCATCCTGCATGTAATGTCCAAGGAGGGACATTGGCACAAGGTGGAGCACGGCGGCGATCAACGGAATTTGATCGTTGGATCGAACACTTCAGGCGGTGGTCTGAACCGTTCGATGGCTACTTTCAACAGGGAGATGACCAGACATGGTGCTTGGGTTGATGACAGCGGAAGCGATTGGCGATCCAATCGGTGGGTCGGACACTTCGGGTGGGTGTCTCGGACATTCCTGTAGTCGTGCAGCCGCACACTCGGGTTGATTGAAGATTAGGGCAATCGACGTTCTCGGTTGGTGGAGTCGAACACTCTGGGCGGGGTGGCCCGGGCCTTTCAATGAGCAGCATTCGATGGGGGATGGCTAGACGTAGCGCTCGGGTCGTTGGGTAGCTGGGAAGACAGCATACGATTTGTCGGCTTCGGGTCACGGCTAGATTGACAGTCAATCGAAAGTCGGATCCTTACCACCACGCGACGAGGCGAGGGAACGACAACGACGAATTGGCGCGGCGGAGACGGCCGGGAACGACGGAGACGAACGGCGAGGGGACGACTTCGGTGGCGATCCTTGGACGAAGGCGAGACGGGGCCGGCGCAACGCTTGACGACGCGGAGCCGAGGACGAAGACGATGACGGGGCTGCAGCGGCTCACTTGACGGAACGCGGACGACGAACGCGAACGGCTCGACGGAGGGACGAACGCCACGACGACCGGGAACGACGAGAGGACGACGACGACGACGACCGGGGCCGGCGAGGAGGCGACGAGGGCAGCCGGCAGCGGCTGTACGGAGACGAGGACGGCGCGGAACACGCCGCTGCGATGACGATGACGGAGGCGGCGCAGCGAGACAACGGGCCGGCGAGGAGGAACGATGACGACGACGACGAACACCGGCGGGGTTCGATCGAAGGGGAGGCGAGGCCGAGGGCGACCTTGCTGCTGCGATGCTGGAGGTGGAGATGGCGACGTCGGCCGGAGCACAGGGGACGCGGCAGAGGCGGCCGGAGGCGGAACAGTGGCGGCAACGCCACTGCTGCTGGCGGGGATGCACTTCCGGAGGTCTCCGCGGGAAACAGAGGGCAGGCCGGCGAAGAAGAGGCGGCTGCGACGCTGGAGGAGGCGACGGCACGGCCGGCCGGCGTGCTGACGCGGCGGCAGGGGCGGCTGAAGACGGCCGGCGGCACGGGAGAGAGGGGACGACGGCGGGGAGGTGGCTAGGGACCACGGGAGATCGTGGGAGGGGGCTAAAACGAGAGAACGGAGCGAGGGGATTCCGTTTTATAGGAGAGGAGATGGAGCCGGCCACGGGAGAGGCGGGGAATGGCGGCGGAATTCGTGGCCGACGGGCATGGAAGGTGGCCGGGGTTGGCGCGTCCGTTCCCGGCGATTGGGGGCACGATTCAAGGGGCAAATTGAGGGGAATTAAAGAGAAATCAATGGGGATTAAAACCCCCTAATCAATTTTGGAAACCCCGGTTCGAATTGCGTGGATTTTGGGGAGCAATGGCGCTAGGTTTGCACGGGAGAGAGAGAGAGAGGCAGGAGGCCGGGCGGGTGGAGGAAGACGACCGCACGTGCTGCGCGCGTGCGGGGAGCAGCTCGGCGTGGGCCAGGTGGCTGGGTGGCGCGGCTTGGGCCGGGCGGGAAGGAGGGAGGGGAGGGGCAGCCCAGAAGGAGGAGGAGAGGAGGTAGTGGGCCGGGAGGGGAAGAGGAGGCCCAAGAGAAGGAGGGAGAGAAGGAGAGGGAGAGAAAGAGAGGGAGGAGAGAGGGACTTCGGCCGCGGGCCGAGAGGGAGAGGGGAGAAACCTTGGGCCAGACTTGACCCAAAGGGAAGGAGACGGTTATTTTTAGTTTTTCTTTTTAGTAAACTTTGATAATTGTTTTTGTTGCTTAATAAATAATTTCGGTGCTCTGAAAATTCAAGTAAAATTTGAGGGCTCATTTTAGACCAAGGAGAATTTAACAAAAATTCTCCGGGCCACATTCGAATTTTTCTTGTACGTATTTTAGTGTTTGCCAATTTCTTTTCGAATTTTAATTAATTCTATTATTCTTTTTAGAAAATGATTTTTTAATTAGGGATGAATTTATCAGGACGTGACAAATCCACCCCCCTTACAGGAATCTCATCCCCGAGATTCGAGGAGGCTAGCAAGAAGATAGGTTGGGCGGTCTTCTCTTCTTGTCTGACTTCTTCCGCTCCGTCTTCTATAACAAACTTGCCTAACAAAACTTCTCCACTCTGGACTGCTTGGCTCGATCTCCTGTTGCAGATGGAATCTTCTCTTCCCCTGACCTTTCCCTGGTTGCACCTCTAGCTGACTTCGACTGGGTTGTGGCACTTGAAGATGGGACTTCAGTTCTAGAACTTCTCATAATTCATATCCTTGGCGTCAACCTCATACAAGTTACCCACTTCACGTTATGCGTCGATATCAGCTTGTCATTACTAGGATACCATGCGAATGGGCCGCGGGGCAGAGGAGAGAGATGGGGAGGGAGATGGGCCGGATTCGGCCCAAGAGAGGGAAGCGGAATTTTTAGGGTTTTTCTTTTTATAAAACCTTTTCAACTTTGTTTATTTCTTAATAATTATTATTTGTGCTCTGAAAATTCCACTAAAATTTATTTACACATTTTAGGCTTTTAGGAAATATACAAAAATCCTCCAAGCCTTATTTGACTTTTATCTTTGCACATTTTAATTTTTGGAGGCTTTCACAAGGCTTTTAATTATTCTAGGCATAATTTAAAGGGTATATTTTAAGGTCGTTTTGGGACGTGACATCAATCACGAGAGATACCAAAAGTCCAGAGAAGTCTTCTCGGCTGCAATGAGCCCATGCATCCTCCCTGTTGGCATTCATCAAGGAAGAAACATACAAGTTTCTTATGAGTTTTATCATCCAATGAGCTCTGCCCGACAGTTTGGAATGGGACAACTACCAATCTCTCCCTTTACCTTGCAGACAACAGAATCTTCACCTCCACGCAAAAGCAATAGCGGCAGGGACATAGAGTATGCTCTAGGCCTCTTTCCAAATGGTGGTGGATTAATTCCTCCAGTCATTGGCTATCATGCCCCTAAGACCTCAAGTCTGCTTCACGGGCATCTGGGAGAATCAGCCGATGTTGGCAGAAAGAGAAAGACCAAGACATCGGCTATAGATCCATCGGCTCTGGCTCCCAAGAAAAAGACCAAAACAAAGAAAATCAAGCCAACCGACGACTTGCCTGCCCTAGATCCATCCATCGAATAAGTTCTGGATGAAGAAGAGATAGGAGAAGACGTTGATCAAGCAGCAGCTGAAGTGAACGATACTGAAAGGACACCATCGGCTTCACCCAAGCAAACTCCTCCGACTCCTTCTACTCTAGCTCATTTCTCCAGGGTAAACAGCTCTCCTGATTTCCCTTTTCAACTATTTTATTCATAGCCGATTGCTCATAGACTTCATAGTTGCAGAAGAAGAAGACTGCTGTGAAAAAGAAATCGGCATCAGTACCACCTAGGCCAGCTCCACCAGTAAGACTTTCTCATAAAATTTTAACTCCATTTATAACCCATGTGGACTAATGATTATCTTTTCAGCCTCCTCCTCCTCCTTCACCTCCTGTGCAGCAAATGTCAAGTGACCAAACTCCATCGGCTGCAGGAAGTCACAATATTGAGGAAGAAGAACAACCAACTGCTCCTGCTATCCCAGTAAGTTTTGTCTTTAAAAATCTCAAATCGACTGTACAATTTGTCTTGATACTTAAACTATCTTCAACCTTTTCTTTTGTAGGTCTTAGCCGATTTGTTCTCATTTGATATCAAAGACTATTTTGACAAAGAAACAGAAGAAGGTACCACCAACAAAGCTCTAGCTCCTTTGTCCGATGACGTGAAGAGAACTCTTGAAGATATTTTTCAACGGCTAGAAGCATGATCACTAGACAGTTTGGTGGTAGGCTGTGGACCGATCAGGACTCGGCTACATGAGGTTTAAGCTCTGATCCCATATGAGCTAGCCGATGTCCTTACTCCAGCTGTCTATCTTGAACAACATCAATTCAAGCTGGAGAAAGCCAAGCAAAGACTAGCCGAACGTCAGGAGCGCAATGACGACGAGGCCACAATCCAGGCCAATCGGCATCTTCTTCATGAAGAGAAGGCCAAGCTTGACCAGCTATCTGAGGGCCCGATCAAAGCCAATATTGATCGGCTCGAAGCTCGCAAGATTGAGCTCTTAGCACAACTTCAAGAATGCAACGCCGAGCTGGATTTGGAACACAAAAAACTAGCCGATCTCCCACAGGTTGTTGAAGAACAGAAGGCAAGACAAAAATCGACTATCAAGAATGTCGCTGATCTGACTAAGTCCTTAAAAGTCATCCCCTGAACCGATGCTCAAGATGCCCAAGCTATTGAAGAAGTAGAACAAATTAGGCAAAGAGCTATATCGGCTATTCAGCGCTATTTGTCTCAGTGATTTTTTGTGTAATAGGACTTAGGAAATTTTGTAATCGGCTAAGATACTCTGGTAATCCTTTGTCAATTGTCTTGATAATCCTTTGTGTCGATTAATATAACTCCTGAATTTGCTCAAAAATTTTCACTTTTGTACCTCAAGTTTGTATATATGTGCCCCCCTAATTTTGTAATGATGAAGGCATTGAAAAAATTATAATTTCGACTAAGGACAATATAACAATATCGGCCATTGTACATCGGCAAAACACAACTGATTACAATATAAAAACAACTAAGGGTGACATAACAATGTCGGCCATTGTACATCGGCAAAACACAACCGATTACAATATAAAAACGACTAAGGGCGATATAACAATATCGGCCATCTCAAGGCGATGTAAACACATCGGTTATCATGTACCGGCAACATCAGCCGATCATACATTAACCCAAACACTTGGGTAATATTTCTTCAAATACTTGCCATTAAGTGCTCGTCCATAAACTTCTCCATCAAGTCCTTGCAACATATAGGCTCCTTTGGACTCAACCTTGTGAATTTGGAACGGCCCTTCCCAATTCGGTGACCACTTGTCGAATTTGTTATCTCGAGTTCCTATCGGCAAAATTAATTTCCACACAAGTTCACCTTCAGAAAAAGATTTAGGCACTACTTTCTTGTTATAATGTCGAGCGACACGTTCCTTATCCTTGGCAACCTTTGCAAGGGCTCTCAACCACTTCATCTTATGAGCCGATTGATGAGTTCCCCAAATTCCTTCATGTACCTCGCCGATTGCGACCTTAGCTTGATCGGCACTTAAACACTTAAGCAATACCCCATCAATCGTCCGGTAATATAGCTCATCATCCAACAAGGTATACTTCAAAGCTTTATAGCGTAACCTCCAAGAAACCGATTGAGATGGATTTTGCAGATAATGATGCACATCATATCTCCAATCATCGGCTGAGATGGTAGCAATCTCTACCTCGACATCCTTTATCATCGGCTTGTATCCCGAGGCCCCTTGAGCTAAATCATTGGCTTCGATATTTTGCTCTCGAGATACATGTTTCAATGTTACCAGCCGAAATCCACCCATCAACTCTTTGCACTTCTCATTGTAGATCATCAATGTATCATTCTTGCACTCATATTCTCCTGCCAATTGACTTATCACCAGCTAAGAATCACCCATAATTTCAACAGCATCGGCTTCAACTTCCTTGAGCAACTGCAACCCCTTGAGAACTGCTTCATATTCAGCCTGATTGTTAGTTGCATTAGGCTTAATAGTTTAGGCAAACTCAAAACTTGCCCCCCGAGGAGAAACTATGACCAAGCCGATGCCGCAACCATGTCTGCACACTGACCCATCGAAAAACAAAGTCTAGGGAACAATCTCAACCGAGCCGATTCAATCATCATGATGGTCAACAATAAAATCTGCTATAGCTTGCCCCTTGATCGCCTTCGGTGACTCATATCGAAGATCAAATTCTGTTAAGGAAAATATCTACTTTCCAACCCTTCCTTTCAAAATCGGAGCCGATAATATGTACTTAACCACATCGGCCTTGCATATCACAGTGTATTCATTGGACAATAGATAATGCTTTAACCTTGTACAGGAAAAATATAAGCACAAGCACAACTTTTCCACAGGAGAATATCTTGTTTCTGTATCCAAGAGCCGACAACTAAAATATAACACAACCCTTTCTTTTCCTTCAAGCTCTTGAATCAAAACCGAGCCGATTGACTTCTCACCGGCTGATAGATACAATCAAAAAGGTATTCTCTTTTGTGGAGGAATCAAAACTGGAGGAGAACTAAGATATTCTTTAATACTATCCAAAGCCTTCTGCTGTTCTGCCCCTCAAGTAAATTTTTTATCGGCTTTCAAAATCAACAACGGTGTAAAAGGCTCTAATCTTCCGGATAAATTAGAGATAAACCTTCTAACAAATTCTATCTTGCCGATCATCTCCTGCAATTCTGTCTTGTTCTCTGGAGGCTGAATCTTCTTGATTGCATTAACACTCCTCTGCGTTATCTCAATCCCCCTCTCATGAACAAGAAATCCCAAAAACTGGCCAGCCGATATGCCAAAAGCACACTTTGTCGAATTCATCTTTAGGCCATACTTCCTAGTCCTCTCAAAAACCTTCCTCAAATCGGCTATGTAGTCCTTTATTTCCTTAGACTTAACAACCACATCATCAATATAGACTTCAACCAACCAGCCGATTAGATCATGGTATATGTAATTCATGGCCCTTTGATATGTAGCTCCAGCACTTTTCAGGCCAAAAGTCATCACTACCCACTCAAACAAGACGATTGCACCAGGACACCGAAAAGCCGTCTTATGGATATCTTCTTCAGCCATAAAGATCTAATTGTAACCCACATTACCATCCATAAAACTTAATATTTTGTGCCCTGAAGCAGCATCAACCAGCTGATCGGCTACTGGCATCGGGTATTCATCCTTCGGGGTAGCTTTGTTCAAGTCTCGGAAATGAATACACACCCTGATTTTACCCTTTTTCTTGAGAACTGGAACTATGCTGGAAATCCACTCGGCATATCGACAAGGACGAATAAAACCAGCATCATATAAACGTTTAATCTCAGCCTTGACAGGGTCAAGCATATTGGCTTTACATCTTCTCGGAGGCTGTTGGTGTGGTCTAATCCTTGGTTTGATAGGTAGCCGATGAGTCCTGGCATCTCATAATAGTCCCAAGCGAAGCAATCTCTGAATTCTTTTAAAAGCTCTATCAACCTGGTTCTAAATTCTGGAGACAAATTCTTACTGATAAATGTCGGCCTTGGTCGATCACCTGGACCTATGTCAATCTCTTCCAAATCATCGGCCGACATAAAACCTTGCCCTTGCTTGTCATCGACATCATCTACTGTGTCCTCGGTGTAGACGTTTGAACCCTCCACGACGCCCTCAAAATAGTAATTTGGGCTCTCCATCTTGAATTGGTTGTATATCACAATCGGACACTTTTAGAAAATCTCCATCCCAAACCTTGCCAGACAAGCAATCGATACCATCCATCTCCCAAAGAGCTAAATCGGCACTGGCAACATTAACTGACCTGTCGGCTGGCACGATCTCAATCTTGTCGCCTTGCCACTGAATCAAGCATTGATGCATGGTTGAAGGAATACAATAATTAGCATGTATCCAATCCCTTCTGAGCAACAAGTTGTAGGACCCCTTCCCATCGATCACAAAAAATATTGTAGGGACGGTTTTACTGTCGACTGTCAGCTCTACATTTAAAACTCCCTTTGTTTCTGATGGTTTGCCACCAAAATCCTTGAGAACCATATTCGTTTTGATGAGATCTTCAGCATTCCTGGCTAACTTCCTGAATGTAGCGTATGGCATCAAATTTACAGCAGCTCCACCATCGACCATCATCTTGGACATCAGCTTCCCATTGACATAGCCGTTTATATACAATGGTTTAAGATGTCGATTCTCCGTCCCTTCTGGCTTCTCAAAAACCGCTTGCTCTGGTGTCAAAACCAATCTAGCCGATGGTTCCTCAACTTCATCAACATCGGCTTCTTTGGCTCCAATCTCTGCAGGCAACGTGAAAACCATGTTAACCGATGCAGTGACAACACTTTTCCCCTTAGCCAATCTTTTTGCCTCATCGGCTTCGGGTTCACCGACTACATCAGCTGGATTCTTAACACTCCACTCCTGCTTCTGCTTTGTCTTTTTTAGCCGATGGTTGATCTCTTGCTCAACCTCCTGAAAGCTTCCATGTTCCTTAACCTTTGAACCCTTCTCTTCTGATTCTTTGTAAAAATACCAGAAGGAAACCATTGAGTCTTTCTGTCCCCATTGTCCTCTTGGTCACGGTCTTGGTTTATTGGGCCCAATATTTAGTGAACAGGAACCCTTGCTTGCCTCTGCCGATTACCTCTATTGTAAGATCGGCTTGAACTCTCTGCAACATTACTACATCCGGGACAGTTCTCGATAGATGGCAGCCTCATACCTTCATTCCAGCAAAATCTGAGAAACTCACAGCCCCAATGAGGATCAAAACCGCCATCGCCCTCTTCATAATGCCACCCCTGCTATTTATCATATTTCCTCTGGTATTTGTTAATAATCTTATCCTAATTCACTTGAAAACCCCGAGCTCTTCCTCCATCGGTTGTTGTCACGTCCTGATAAATTCATCCCGAATTAAAAATCATTTTCTAAAAGGAATAATAGAATTAATTAAAATTCGAAAAGAAATTGGCAAACATTAAAATACGTACAAGAAAAATTCAAATGTGGCCCGGGGAATTTTTGTTAAATTCTCCTTGGTCTAAAAGGAGCCCTTAAATTTTAGTGGAATTTTCAGAGCACAAATAATAAGTGAAAAGAAATAAACAAAGTTAAAAAGGGTTTTATAAAAAGAAAAACCCCTAAAAGTCTGTTTCCCCCCCCCCCCTTTTTCCCTCTTGGGCCGGCTCGGCCCATTCCCTCCCTCTCTCTCTCTTCCCCCGCGGCCCATCGGCCTCCCCCGCGCGCGCGCGCCGCTGACAGGCGGGCCCGCCCGCCACTCTCGCTGACGGGTGGGACCCACCTGTCATCGCCTTCCTCCCGCCGCGCCCGCAGCCGCCCGTGCCCTAGCGCCGCCGCCGCCGCCGAATCCGCCGCATCCCGCCGTCTCCGCGCGCATTGAAGTGGGGGGAATTACTCCCCGTGATTCCCTCGCCATTTCCCCCCACTTTTCCCTCCCTCTCTCCCTCGGATTCGTCCGGATTCATCCCGCAAAGTTCGCCGGCGTCTTCAATGGCGGCCGAAATCTCCGCGCGCGATTCCTCTCTCTCCGGCCGCGTTCTCCCCCTCTCGGCGCTATATAATCGCTCCCCGTGCCTCCTCCGTCCGGTTCCGCCTCTCGCCGCTTGCTCTCGCCGTCGGATTTGTGCTCGCGCCGTGCTCCTCTCTCTCCGCCGTCGCCGTCGACCTCCGGTTCGCCGCCGCCGTCGCTCCGCTCTTCTTCCCGACTCGGCGCCACCCCTCCGGCTTCGCCGCGTTGTCGCCGACCCCGTCCGCCCCTTCACTTCGCCCGCCGACTGCCGGAGCACCGTCGCCCTCGTCATCCCGAGCCGCGCCGCCGCCTTCCTCCGCTCCGGCCGCCGTTCTCGTCGCCGTCGTTGTCCCGGGGTGAGCCGAGGACCGCCCTTTCGCTTCCCTCTCCTCTCCGCTCTCTCGGGCGCCGCTCCGCCGCGCCGGTGGTCGCCGGCGGTGACCATCGGGCCGCGGGCGCGCCGCTCCCGTCGGCCGTGCCGGCGAGGCCGCCTTCGGGCGCGCCCTCGCGGCTTCCAAGTGGGCCCGGCCGTCAGCCGCCCGCGCCCGCGGGTGCGGCTGACGCGTGGGACCCACGGCGCCGACCGCCGCAAGCCGCGTGCGCCCGGTCCACCGTGGACCGTGAGGCTGCCGCGTGGGCCCCACTTCCCGTGGACCCGGTCCGCGCGCCCTCTCCCTCGGCTGACGCAATAAATAGGATTTTTAATTAAAAATTAAATGAAGAAATTCGCAAATATCCATTTAAAGAGCATATAAACTTCAAATGGCCATATCTTGGCCATTTGAACTCGGAATTGGACCGTTCAAGTCTCTAATTTTTCCTTAAAATGTAAAGAATCCATTTTTGTGCTTTGTTTCTGTTGTTGTTTGGAGTTTATTAGAGTTTTAGTCTTTTCTTTTCCGTTGGTCGTGTAGACGCTGCAGCTTCGGAAGTTCCGTTCTTCGTGGAAGTTGAAGCCGGCGTTTGGGAAAGCGAGCAAGGCAAGTCACATCATCCTTGAACATATTGAATCCCAGTTTATAAAATTATTTTAATTTAAATTAATGCATTACCGCTTTACTTAAATTCCCGCGTTATCACTGTTTTATTTAGCCATGCCTATTTACCTTTGTTATGACCTTAATATTATTGTTATTGTTATTATTACCTTGTTCACCCTAGATTAAACAAAACCCCGACTAGTGGACACTCTACTCATAGTACCACTAGTATGAATTTAGGTAGATGCTTCGCTGATTATTTAGGCAACATTAGGTGGTTTTATAACTTTAGACTTTGGGAATTCTCATATCATTTGGACACTATGGAATGGTTGGCTTATGTTGGAATTGGACACACACCTCCCTCTCTATTCAAAAACCCCAAAAATGGTTTAGGCTGGGCTCGAGGTGCGTGGTTGGGTTTTGTTAGTCGTACCTCGGGTACTATAAGGATTAAGCTCGGGCCTCTGTTGCAAAGCACTACCGTACTTCCACATGTCTAGTGGGTAAGGCTTAGTTTGTGGCTCAGTCTGGTTATAAACAAAAGTACACGGATTGGAGATGGATGAAGTCGGGGGTCGATGGACATTCTCCAGGGCAAATGAAGGCTACACGAGCTGCGGCCCGGTAGTCGAGATGTCATGGCAGAGGGTTGGTGCCCTGCTGCTAGGGGGCTCAGTCCTGCCTGCCTGTCCCGGGTGTCCCGGCCGTAGGGGGATTGGGTCGGTACTCTTGTCTATGGCTAGGATGGGTTGGAAACTATGTCACGTCTTCCGTCTGTATACCGTGGTGGTATGTGGCACGTGGTTGCACGTGAGGAAGATGTGTCTTGTGGGTAAAGATGTACACCTCTGATCAGAGTATAATCTATTCGAATAGCCGCGCCCTCGGTTATGGGCAAGCCGAGCAATGTACCCAAGTCAGTGTTTTAATTCTTAAAATTTGCTCAACAACTAAAATGTGGAATGGTTGGCCTGGGTTGGCTTGGGACGAGCTGGGACCCAGGGTCGGGTTGCCAGTTCGGTCTGAATCATCGTAGGCCTTGGGTTAAGGCAGGTTCGTGAGGGTTCACGGCCTTGTTTAATAATACTGTGTAGCTCTAGGATCGTCTTTATAAAATAGCTTTGGGCAACTAAGTGACTTTTAAATGCTGTTTACTGCAAAACTTAACCCCTATATTATTATCCCCTTGTACTCCCTTGCATTAATTGTGCATCTCCGGTGTGGCTTGCTGAGTACTGTGGTTGTACTCATTCTTGCTCTATCTTTCTTCCCCCCCCCCTTCAGTAAGAGAAGCTTTGGAGAAGATGTTTTAGGTGGAGTCCTGGCTTATACCCCAGTTGAGCGCCTGTGAAGATGGAGCCGTAGGCCCGCTAGTCCGCTGCTGTTTATTTTTGATTGTCAGGCCTGAAGTGCCTTTGTAATAATGTAAATATTGTCGATATAATAAAGATGTGTCTTTTATATCATGTTTGTGTGGTGTACCCCGGCTTTTCCTGGGACGGGGATTAATACACTAGCGTTCGGGGAAAGGCAATTTTCCCGGTCGCGACAAGCTGGTATCAGAGCCATCTCGACTGTAGGATAAGCCAAGTGGATAAAACCTAAGGACATATTTTATAAATAAAACTATTTGCGAAAGTTCCTTTTTTTTCTCCTTCCCTTAATGCTGTTTGCAAAAGGTTTACTCCCTTCTTCCTTCTTTGGATTTCAACTAGTACTAGATGGTCAGCTTTGCGAAGAAGAAGATATCGCCAATTGTTTGCCGAAGCTCCGGAAGACTGCAGGATCCGCTAGCAAAATGGAGGAAGCAGTGAAGCCAGCTGTGAAGAAGGAGTGAAGATCTTGGAGAACCCGTCGCAAAACCTAAGCCACCCTCTAGTGTTTTGTTTGTCGTGTGTTTCCTTGCTTGTGTGTGTAGCGCGTGGTTTGCATCAGTGGGTTGTGATGTAACCATGCTAGGTTGTTTGCTTAATCAACTTGCAGAATAAGTAAAACAAACAGCACATCAACAAGAAGAGTTAGTTCCTTTAAGGTCCTGTCTCTAGTTCTGGTCTATTCTTTCCTGGCTTGTTTCCTCTCTCACCTCAATCCCTGTAACAGATGTTTAACAGAGAAAAAGGAAAGAATGTCAGCGGGCATGCCTCCAGTAACTCAAGTTTTCAACTCAATCCACCACTGGCCTCAAGAGAGTTAACCAGGGCACACCCTTGGTCCATTCCAAGCATGCTGCTTAGTTCACAGCTACCATTAGTTGGAAGTCAAGACCAAAATCAGTATGTGTTTGATCGAGCATTTGCCACCCAGGTCGAAGAGCTTCCAATGCCAGAAGAGGATGTCCCCTTTTGTCACGATTGTAGAGAGCAAGGACACTATGCCCTGAATTGTCCATGGGTATATGCCAAAGAAGCTCCTTCCTTTGGTTTAACAGTGCAGACATCGCTAAACCAGCCTCCTCGCACCAAGTCAAGCTTGCAGCCTAGTGTGCAAAGCAGAGAGCCCAATGAAGAGAATCCATTGAATCCCGGGAATTGCTTTCCTCCTAGCCTTTCGTACCACGTGGGGTCACGTACTAAGCAAGCCAAAGGCAAGAAGAGTAAGAATCAGAAGAGAAAAGCGCCGATGCGAACTGAAGAAGAAGTACGTAAGATGACTATTACCAGCACCGAATGGCCTCCAGCAGGGATAACTATTCCTAGACGTCAAAGAGGAAATACCTTCCGAGGTGCACGACAGTTGACCCAGCACCTCCTAAGCCACGGTGGCAGAGTATCTGATAGTGAAGGGTCAGATCAAGTCTCCTCGGATGATGAAGATGAGTCTTCCCGACATCTCGGCGAGGAAGAAATGGAATCAAAGGCATGCACCCGTTGTGGAGAAATTGGACACGTTGCTAGCGTGTGTCTCACACTCTGCACTCATTGTGAAGAAGACCATCCACCAGGGGAGTGTCCCACCCGCAAGGTCACATGTTTTCTGTGCGAAGGTACAAACCATGTGCCCAAGGATTGCCAACTCAGTGTGTGGTTGACCAAGACCGCAGAAATCCAACGAACAACCCTACAATTGTCTCATCAGCTAGTTAGCTCCAACAACAACATCGACGATATCATCCACAGCACCAATGCTCCTCCTGCTGCACCTGACTCTGCAATAAATCATAGCAATAATACCTTCAGCACCAACCATTCTCTGCACCGACAGCCTCAGCAAAGGATTGTCGTCGATGAAAGAAGTTGTGTCTCTCCCCGACCTACTCCAGGCCAAGCAAAGGGCAATCAACCTCCGGAGGGCGAAACCAAGCAGAAGACCGTCATCCGCTATAAACAGCACTCAGAAGGAATCATCTCCTGCGAATGATAGCAATATGCAGTCCTATCACATCATCACAGAACCAATCAAGGATGATGCAGTCACTAGAACAATGCCAGCTATATCTCTCCAGAATCAGAATGAGTATCCATGTTTGTGATTTTCAGTTTGCTACTTATCACTGTAATCGGGAGTTTGCAGCAATCATGTAATAAATAAATATATTCATGTCTGTAAACAGTGAGCTTGCTATGTTTATGGATGATTCATGTTGAGGATACAATGTACCGATATTAAGCACCTTCCCTTTTTGTTTAAGGCAGTGCCTTGTATTCGGGTAAAAAGGGAGAAATGTGTAATACAGACAAGTTCTACTAGGATTCTTTTGGAAGATGCGGATATGTGATTATGTGTATAATTGTTTACTGTCAAAGGAGACCTAGGGTCTTATTTCAGAGGAACTATGTTCTAACCTCGAGTTAATAACCAACCTGATGAGGGAAAAGAAAACCAATTAAACTGTGTTGGGTTAAAAAGCCAATGAGATAGTAGTTGGAGATAGGAGTTTGGATACGCCTTTTACAGATCAAGATAAGGATTGTTGGATGAAACCCATAAGGGTACCCGCTATGCCTCTACATTGATAAGTTCGGATATACCTGCAAACAGTTAAGAAGATCCAGGAGACATCAATATTTGAGAACATAGTAGTCGATGGTGGGTAATTAGTCTATCAGGTATCAGAAAAGGGTCAAAGGTGATATGGCAGAAGAACAATTTGGATGCTCCCCGAGGAAGCACTAAAGATGATCATCGGCAATCAAACCCTAGTGGCATAGATACAGATAGCAAGCAATGTATTTCCCTGAAGGTAGTCAATGCAGCTTTTGGCGAACCACATCAAGGTTTCACTGAAAGGCAGTAAGCCAAAGGACCTCATCGTCCCCAGAAGCGTCCGCAATCCACATTAAAGAATACCACCTGTCAGAGATAAGCCGAAAGATGATTGATAAAAGAGATTGGCAAAGATGTTCTCTAGCATGAAAGAAGTAGGCCGAAAGGTGATTGATAAACAGAAGCATGCTCTGCATCGCTCAAGGAAGACCCCTGATAGTAATTGCCCCGCAACAGTCACCTTGTCATTAAGTAAGCAAGATGACCTAGGTAAAAGTGTTTCTATGAAGGTAAGGAGTGAAATCTTCAACTCGGTATCAGATGCTACACGGAGTGAAAAGTGCAAGCACCGGTTACCAGGTAATGCCATGTCTTGGGAGATGATCCAATGGGAAAGAACACATCAAAGTTAAAGGTGTAAAGGAATACTTTGAATGCTAATTGATGACAGCATGAAGAGAATAGGGGGAAGTAATCTGAATGTAAAGAAAGTGAACCCGAGTTGTTTGTTCATGAGAACTATTCCCAGTTAAGAACCAAGTGATATGTTCGAAGATAGTCTACAGAGGTCAGATTAAAATCACATCTAACAACGAAGCTTCAGGTTTGGCAGGATAACGATCAGACAATAACAAGTCCAGCAGCAAAGTCATTTGGGAAGACGTCAAAGTATGTCAAGTGGGATAAATTGGTTCTCTTGGGAAGCATAATTCAAAGGCAAAGTTTACGACCCTTGCATCAAATAGCCGAAAGTAGCTATTACCCGGAGACCGGCAAAGCTAATATGAGGCAGTTGGTGGCAAGATAGAAGTGAATGACAAGCATGATATTCTTATGATGACAAACATGGTATCCTAGTAATGACAAGCTAGTGTTGACGCATGACATGAAGTGGTAACTTGTATGAAGTTGACTCCGAAGATATGAATCATGAGGAGTTCTGGAACGGAAGCATTATTAAACTACCGCAACCTAGTCTGAGTCAGCTAAAAGGTGCACCCTGGTTCAAGTCAGGTGAAGAGAAGATTCCATCCGCAACAGGAGATCGAGCCAAGCAGTCCAGAGTGGAGAAGTTTTGTTAGACAAGTTTGTTATAGAAGACAGAGCGGAAGAAGTCAGACAAGAAGAGAAGACCGCCTAACCTATCTTCTTGCTAGCCTCCTCGAATCTCGGGGACGAGATTCTTGTAAGGGGGGTGGATTTGTCACGTCCTGATAAATTCATCCCGAATTAAAAATCATTTTCTAAAAGGAATAATAGAATTAATTAAAATTCGAAAAGAAATTGGCAAACATTAAAATACGTACAAGAAAAATTCAAATGTGGCCCGGGGAATTTTTGTTAAATTCTCCTTGGTCTAAAAGGAGCCCTTAAATTTTAGTGGAATTTTCAGAGCACAAATAATAAGTGAAAAGAAATAAACAAAGTTAAAAAGGGTTTTATAAAAAGAAAAACCCCTAAAAGTCTGTTTCCCCCCCCCCCTTTTTCCCTCTTGGGCCGGCTCGGCCCATTCCCTCCCTCTCTCTCTCTTCCCCCGCGGCCCATCGGCCTCCCCCGCGCGCGCGCGCCGCTGACAGGCGGGCCCGCCCGCCACTCTCGCTGACGGGTGGGACCCACCTGTCATCGCCTTCCTCCCGCCGCGCCCGCAGCCGCCCGTGCCCTAGCGCCGCCGCCGCCGCCGAATCCGCCGCATCCCGCCGTCTCCGCGCGCATTGAAGTGGGGGGAATTACTCCCCGTGATTCCCTCGCCATTTCCCCCCACTTTTCCCTCCCTCTCTCCCTCGGATTCGTCCGGATTCATCCCGCAAAGTTCGCCGGCGTCTTCAATGGCGGCCGAAATCTCCGCGCGCGATTCCTCTCTCTCCGGCCGCGTTCTCCCCCTCTCGGCGCTATATAATCGCTCCCCGTGCCTCCTCCGTCCGGTTCCGCCTCTCGCCGCTTGCTCTCGCCGTCGGATTTGTGCTCGCGCCGTGCTCCTCTCTCTCCGCCGTCGCCGTCGACCTCCGGTTCGCCGCCGCCGTCGCTCCGCTCTTCTTCCCGACTCGGCGCCACCCCTCCGGCTTCGCCGCGTTGTCGCCGACCCCGTCCGCCCCTTCACTTCGCCCGCTGACTGCCGGAGCACCGTCGCCCTCGTCATCCCGAGCCGCGCCGCCGCCTTCCTCCGCTCCGGCCGCCGTTCTCGTCGTCGTCGTTGTCCCGGGGTGAGCCGAGGACCGCCCTTTCGCTTCCCTCTCCTCTCCGCTCTCTCGGGCGCCGCTCCGCCGCGCCGGTGGTCGCCGGCGGTGACCATCGGGCCGCGGGCGCGCCGCTCCCGTCGGCCGTGCCGGCGAGGCCGCCTTCGGGCGCGCCCTCGCGGCTACCAAGTGGGCCCGGCCGTCAGCCGCCCGCGCCCGCGGGTGCGGCTGACGCGTGGGACCCACGGCGCCGACCGCCGCAAGCCGCGTGCGCCCGGTCCACCGTGGACCGTGAGGCTGCCGCGTGGGCCCCACTTCCCGTGGACCCGGTCCGCGCGCCCTCTCCCTCGGCTGACGCAATAAATAGGATTTTTAATTAAAAATTAAATGAAGAAATTCGCAAATATCCATTTAAAGAGCATATAAACTTCAAATGGCCATATCTTGGCCATTTGAACTCGGAATTGGACCGTTCAAGTCTCTAATTTTTCCTTAAAATGTAAAGAATCCATTTTTGTGCTTTGTTTCTGTTGTTGTTTGGAGTTTATTAGAGTTTTAGTCTTTTCTTTTCCGTTGGTCGTGTAGACGCTGCAGCTTCGGAAGTTCCGTTCTTCGTGGAAGTTGAAGCCGGCGTTTGGGAAAGCGAGCAAGGCAAGTCACATCATCCTTGAACATATTGAATCCCAGTTTATAAAATTATTTTAATTTAAATTCATGCATTACCGCTTTACTTAAATTCCCGCGTTATCACTGTTTTATTTAGCCATGCCTATTTACCTTTGTTATGACCTTAATATTATTGTTATTGTTATTATTACCTTGTTCACCCTAGATTAAACAAAACCCCGACTAGTGGACACTCTACTCATAGTACCACTAGTATGAATTTAGGTAGATGCTTCGCTGATTATTTAGGCAACATTAGGTGGTTTTATAACTTTAGACTTTGGGAATTCTCATATCATTTGGACACTATGGAATGGTTGGCTTATGTTGGAATTGGACACACACCTCCCTCTCTATTCAAAAACCCCAAAAATGGTTTAGGCTGGGCTCGAGGTGCGTGGTTGGGTTTTGTTAGTCGTACCTCGGGTACTATAAGGATTAAGCTCGGGCCTCTGTTGCAAAGCACTACCGTACTTCCACATGTCTAGTGGGTAAGGCTTAGTTTGTGGCTCAGTCTGGTTATAAACAAAAGTACACGGATTGGAGATGGATGAAGTCGGGGGTCGATGGACATTCTCCAGGGCAAATGAAGGCTACACGAGCTGCGGCCCGGTAGTCGAGATGTCATGGCAGAGGGTTGGTGCCCTGCTGCTAGGGGGCTCAGTCCTGCCTGCCTGTCCCGGGTGTCCCGGCCGTAGGGGGATTGGGTCGGTACTCTTGTCTATGGCTAGGATGGGTTGGAAACTATGTCACGTCTTCCGTCTGTATACCGTGGTGGTATGTGGCACGTGGTTGCACGTGAGGAAGATGTGTCTTGTGGGTAAAGATGTACACCTCTGATCAGAGTATAATCTATTCGAATAGCCGCGCCCTCGGTTATGGGCAAGCCGAGCAATGTACCCAAGTCAGTGTTTTAATTCTTAAAATTTGCTCAACAACTAAAATGTGGAATGGTTGGCCTGGGTTGGCTTGGGACGAGCTGGGACCCAGGGTCGGGTTGCCAGTTCGGTCTGAATCATCGTAGGCCTTGGGTTAAGGCAGGTTCGTGAGGGTTCACGGCCTTGTTTAATAATACTGTGTAGCTCTAGGATCGTCTTTATAAAATAGCTTTGGGCAACTAAGTGACTTTTAAATGCTGTTTACTGCAAAACTTAACCCCTATATTATTATCCCCTTGTACTCCCTTGCATTAATTGTGCATCTCCGGTGTGGCTTGCTGAGTACTGTGGTTGTACTCATTCTTGCTCTATCTTTCTTCCCCCCCCCCCTTCAGTAAGAGAAGCTTTGGAGAAGATGTTTTAGGTGGAGTCCTGGCTTATACCCCAGTTGAGCGCCTGTGAAGATGGAGCCGTAGGCCCGCTAGTCCGCTGCTGTTTATTTTTGATTGTCAGGCCTGAAGTGCCTTTGTAATAATGTAAATATTGTCGATATAATAAAGATGTGTCTTTTATATCATGTTTGTGTGGTGTACCCCGGCTTTTCCTGGGACGGGGATTAATACACTAGCGTTCGGGGAAAGGCAATTTTCCCGGTCGCGACAGTTGTACGGTCAGCTGTGTGCACCATATTGACAGGAAAAGGATTGCCATCGATCTTCATCGGCTTCTTGGAGTCATCGAACTTTATTTTTCCTCCCTCAATAGCCGTCTGAATCTGTTGTCTGAAGGCTTTGCAGTCATTAGTAGAATGAGACCCAGAGTTATGCCACTTGCAGTACCTTCACTTGCCCAATTCCTCAGCCGATGGGATCGTATGACCGGTAGGAAGTTGAATCTGCTTCTCCCGAAGTAACAGATCGAAGATCTTATCAGCCTTAGTGATATCAAAGTCATACCTCTCTTCTTTTCCAGGACTCTTCACCCATTGACATGGTATAACCTTCTTGCTCCTAACCCACTCGGCTGCTGCTACCTCGGAATCATCTTCATCATTGGAATCATATAGGTAAGGATAGACATGATTGATCTTCTTGAAATTCTTCTTGGCCTCCGCAAACCTTTGCTCATGCAGAGTTACCTTCTGTGCAAGATATGCCAAACTATCAAAATACTGTGACGAGAATTTCTCCTTAATTGGAGCTATCAGACCCTGCAAAGCCAAATCGGCTAACTGGGAATCAGTCAAACTCAAACTATAGCATCTATTCCTCATCTCTCTGAATCTCTGAATATAATTTTGCACAGATTCATCATGCCTTTGCCTGATTGCTATTAAATCAGACAATTTCATCTCATGAACTCCACTGTAGAAGTAGCTATGGAATTGTTTCTCCAAATCGGCCCAACTGTTGATTGAATTGTATGGTAAAGAACAGAACCAAGTAAAGACCGATCCAGATAACGACAAAGGAAATAGCCTAACCCTCGAGGTGTCCACAGCCGATGCTTCACCACACTGAGCTAAGAATCGGTTGACATGTTCATAAGTTGAGACATTGTCTTGCCCCGAGAATTTGGAGAAATTTGGAACTTTGTACCGGTTAAGCAATTGAACCCTTTCGAACCATTCAGGGTATGGATGCCGATACAAATTCCCTGTGTCCTTCGGCTTAAGCCTGAATTGCTCCCTCATTACATCTGCAATCATATCGGCCCATGGTCTCTGCTAAAGTACTCCTTGTGTTTGTTGTGGCATAGGCTCGAATTGAATGAACTGAGGAGCAAACTGAGGTTGAGGTGATCCCCCTTGCTGATACTGAACGTGAGGTGATGGTGGCTGATATTGGTAATTCAAATAGCCCCCTTGATAGTTTTGAAGGTTTGGTTGTATGTTGTGCACCAAGTGTTCAGGAATGACTTGAGGTATCACCGATTGATCAGGTTGCACATTATGAACCAAATGTTCAGGAACAACTAGAGTTGCAGCATGCAGCCTTGGCTGATTATCAGGCATCCTTAACTCGGCTGATGCATTTAGCGACCCTTGCTGTTGAATCGGCTGGTTAACCTGTTGCCTTGGCGGTGTCTGCTGAATTGGCAGTGTTGGATCGGCAACGGGTGGATTTGGCAAGAACATAGCGGCCACCTGTTCTTGAGTCAGTTGATTGATATTTTGCCCACCATGCTGCGGTTGCTCTCTAGTCAATAACCGAGGATTGGTCAATTGCCTCTGTGCCGATGACGGTGCAACTTGTGCAGTTGGAGCAGGAGCTGCAGCCGACACCATCGGCTGGGTGGGTGGTGCATTCGAGGAACCCTGCTGATTTCCTGTAACCAAAGGTCTATAATTTGGAAAAAACACCGCCTGGTAGATAAACGGGTCCAGTAGCCTGATGCTCAGCTATCGTACCATCAACCACTGTCTTCACCATATTGGTTAAAGTGTTGACCAAGACTCCTGATTGGTTGATCAAAGCATGTTGCACGGCGTAATCAATCCGATCTTGAGAATTATTAAATGTCAGAGGCTCTAAAACCCGTGCAACCTCATTTTCTTCTTGATTGGTGCCTTCAACCTCACCATCTTTAGGTGCACCACCTTTATCACCTAATCCGTCTGCAGCACTTTTATCACCTGATCCATCCGCACCAGATTGAGCTTGCCGTCCTTCTCCATTCTTAGAAGAACTTGTTCCAGGGACATCAACAACTAGTTTCAACTTGTACTTCTGATCAATAATCCCTTGACGTGTCTCTGTGAAAGAATTCATGTATTACTTTTGTGCATGTTGCATTGCTAGTTCGAATTCTTTCCTTCGCTCTGGTGATAGTTTGTCTATAGTGATGGGAACAATATTTCCTTGATGAACGTCGGACCCAGTAGGGTTTGGAAATTTAGATTTCGGAGGGACTTCCTTCCTAGCCGACGATGGTGATGGTGGTGGTTTTTCAGCCATGAATGAATGTTGTTGAAACCATGTCTCACCGGTCGTGCCAAAAGCGTGTTGATGTAAAAACACAAGTGTCACGTCCTGATAAATTCATCCCGAATTAAAAATCATTCTCAAAAAGGAATAATAGAATTAATTAAAATTCGAAAAGAAATTGGCAAACACTAAAATACGCACAAGAAAAATTCAAATGTGGCCCGGAGAATTTTTGTTAAATTCTCCTTGGTCTAAAAGGAGCCCTCAAATTTTAGTGGAATTTTCAGAGCACAAATAATAATTATTAAGAAATAAACAAAGTTAAAATGGTTTTATAAAAAGAAAAACCCTAAAAAGTCTTCTTCCCCCCCCCCCTTCCCTTACTGGGCCGGCTCGGCCCAGCTCCCTCCCTCTCTCTCCTCTCCCCTGCGGCCCATCGGCCTCCTCCCCGCGCGCGCGCCGCTGACGGGCGGGCCCGCCCGCCACCCTCGCTGACGGGTGGGGCCCACCTGTCATCCCTGTCCTCGCGCCGCTCCCGCCGCCGCCCGTGCCCTAGCACCGCCGCCGCCGCCGAATCCGCCGCATCCCGCCGTCCCCGCGCGCAATAAAGAGGGGGAAATCACTCCCCGTGATTCCCTCCCTCTTTTCCCCCGCTTTTCCCTCTCTCTCTCCCTCGGATTCGTTCGGAATCAATCCCGTTATCCTCGCCGGCGCCATCAATGGCGGCCGAGATTTCCGCGGCCGATTCCTCCCCCTCCGGCCGCCCTCTCTCCCTCCCGTCCCTATTTAAGCACTCCCCGTGCCTCTCTCCTCCGTTTCCGCCGCTCGCCGCTCACTCTCCCCGTCGGAATCGAGCCCGCGCCGTCGTCCTCTCTCTCCGCCGTCGCCGCCGAGCTCCGGTCCGCCGCCGTCGTCGCCCCGGACCTCCTCCCGCTTCGGCATCGCCTCCTTCGGCTTCGCCGCGTCCTCGCCAACCTTGTCCGCTCCTCCGTTTCGCCCGCCGACCGTCGGAGCGCCGTCATCCTCGTCGACCCGAACCGCGCCGCCGCCTCTCGCCGCTCCGGCCGTCGTTCCCGCCGTCCTCGTCGACCCGGGGTGAGCCGTGGACCGCCCCTTTCGCTTCCCCCTTCCCTCCCCTCTCTCGGGCGCCGCTCCGCCGCGTCGGTGGTCGCCGGCGGCGACCATCGGGGCGCGGGCGCGCCGTCTCCCGTCGGCCGTGCCGGCGAGGCCGCCTTCGGGCGCGCCCCGTGGCTGCCATATGGGGCCCGGCCGTCAGCCGCCCGCGCCCTCGGGTGCGGCTGACGCGTGGGACCCACGGCGCCGGCCGGCGTCAGCCGCGTGCGCCCGGTCCACCGTGGACCGTGAGGCTGCCGCGTGGGCCCCACTCCCGTGGACCCGGTCCGCGCGCCCTCTCCTCCGGCTGACGCAATAAATGAGTTTTTTTAATTAAAATTTAAATGAAGAAATTCGCAAATATCCATTTAAAGAGCATATAAACTTCAAATGGCCATAACTTGGCCATTTGAACTCAGAATTGGACCGTTCAAGTCTCTAATTTTTCCTTAAGAAGCCAAGAACCCATTTTTGTGCTTTGTTCCTGCTTGTTGTATGGAGTTATTAGAGTAAAAGCCTTTTCTTTTCCGTTGGTCGAGTAGGCGCTGCAGCTTCGGAAGATCCGCTCTTCGTGGAAGTTGAAGCCGATGTTTGGGAAAGCGAGCAAGGCAAGTCACATCATCCTTGAGCATATTGAATCCCAGTTTGTAAAATTATGTTGATTTAAATTATTGCATTATCGCTTTATTTAAATTCCCGCGTTATCACTGTTTTATTTAGCCATGCCTATTTACCTTTGTTATGACCTTATTATTATTGTTATTGTTATTATTACCTTGTTCACCCTAGAATAAACAAAACCTCAACTAGTGGACACTCTACTCATGGTACCACTAGTATGATTCTTAGGTAGATGCTTCGCTATTTAATTAGGTAACATTAGGCGGTTTTACAACTCTAGACTTTGGGAATATTCATATCACCTGGACACTTTGGAATTGTTGGTTTATTGTGAAATTGGCTTCACACCTCCCCCTCTATTCAAAATCCCCAAAATGGTTTTAGGCTGGGCTCGGGGTGCATGGTTTTGATAGTAGCACCTCGGCCATATAAGGACCGGTCTTCGGGCCTCTGTTGCAAAGCACTACCGTACTTCCACATGTCTAGTGGGTAAGGCTTAGTTTGTGGCTCAGTCTGGTTATAAACAAAAGTACACGGATTGGAGATGGATGAAGTCGGGGGTCGATGGACATTCTCCAGGGCAAATGAAGGCTACACGAGCTGCGGCCCGGTAGTCGAGATGTCATGGCAGAGGGTTGGTGCCCTGCTGCTAGGGGCTCAGTCCTGCCTGCCTGTCCCGGAGGTTCCGGCCGTAGGCGGGATTGGGTCGGTACTCTTGTCTATGGCTAGGATGGGTTGGAAACTATGTCATGTCTTCCGTCCGTATACCGTGGTGGTATGTGGCACGTGGTTACACGTGAGGAAGATGTGTCTTGTGGGTAAAGATGTACACCTCTGATCAGAGTATAATCTATTCGAATAGCCGCGCCCTCGGTTATGGGCAAGCCGAGCAATGTACCCAAGTTAGTGTTTAAATTCTTAAAATTTGCTCAACAACTAAAATGTGGAATGGTTGGACTGGGTTGGCTTGGGACGAGCTGGGACCCAGGGTCGGGTTGCCAGTTCGGTCTGAATCATCGTAGGCCTTGGGTTAAGGCAGGTTCGTGTGGGTTCACGGCCTTGATTAATAATCCTGTGTAGCTCTAGGATCGTCTTTATAAAATGGCTTTGGGCAACTAAGTGACTTTTAAATGCTGTTTACTGCAAAACTTAACCCCTATATTATTATCCCCTTGTACTCCCTTGCATTAATTATGCATCTCCGGTGTGGCTTGCTGAGTACTGTGGTTGTACTCATTCTTGCTCAATCTTTCCCCCCTTCAGTAAGAGAAGCTTGGGAGAAGATGTCTTAGGTGGAGTCCTGGCTTATACCCCAGTTGAGCGCCTGTGAAGATGGAGCCGTAGGCCCGCTAGTCCGCTGCTGTTTATTTTTGTTTGTCAGGCCTGAAGCGCCTTTGTAATAATGTAAATATTATCGATATAATAAAGATGTGTCTTTTATATCATGTTTGTGTGGTGTACCCCGGCTTTTCCTGGGACGGGGATTAATACACTAGCGTTCGGGAAAAGGGAATTTTCCCGGTCGCGTCAACAAGGCCTGGGAGATCTGCTTAACTCCAGTGCAGGTCCAAAAGCTTGCCCTTAGATCTATGAGCGTGTCAGTTGATTTGATCCTGCAATCAACAAGAAACAAACACAAAGAAACCACGGTTAAATCTGTAAACGATAGCTGATCGGCTAGTTACCGATGACATATCTTTTATCTTCGAGCCGATGTCATATGTGGATCGATCGGCAATCGTGAATAAGTAGGAAAGAACTAGATCTACTCGATCGGCTGTAGATATTAACAATATATAATCCTTATGTCGATATATAATTAAATCAAGTGATTGGGATAGATCGGTCGCCATGCCGAGACAGTATAAATCACTTAGATTGAAACATATATTAATAACGAGACTATATATGTTCATAGCATAGCCGATTAGATAGATCTAGCATGTATCGGCTAATACTCCGATTCCACTTTATGTTAAGATATTAAAGCAAGCAGAATATACCAAACGAAAGCCTAATATATTTGAACATGACAAGATCTTAACATAAAGGGCAAATTTAACATGTCAATAAAGCATACAAGGTAAATGTAGTTAAATCAGGTAAGATCGGCTGAAACCCTGATACTACCCTAATCGGCACCCAGAAAGCAGGCTAGAGAATATAGTTCTCAGCACGACTTATAAGATCAAACTCAACTGATGCAGCTACAAGTATGAAAAGAAAGACAATATCTAGACAATCAAGCCGCTGGGTGTTTCATAGAGTGGTGGATATCCGATATAATCTAAGCCAACGTTGGTATTTAACCTAATCGGCTGCCTTCTAACGATAGATGTTAGCCGATTGAAGGTTAGATCACAATATTGTCAGAGATTATATAGCATATATGATAACTCGACGAATTACATAAACAAGATTAGAGTATCATAAAGATGGAAGCACTAATCCCGAGAACGCAAGCCGCCATAACATGTTTTACCTCTGGTTGAAGATCGAAACCGATGCAGCTCAACCCGAAAGCAAGAACTCGTCGAAACAAAACGAAAGTAAAAGGGTGGCGATGAACCGAGATTGTATAAAACGTGTGTTATCTTGATTACATGGGGCTCGGGGTCTATTTGTACCCGAGATTACAAAACATATCCATATCGGACACGACACTTATCCCTAATAAACTCTAAGATACCATAAGTCTTTGCGGCAGACTTTTGCCCAAACAAATCTCTAAGGAAATTACATAAAATATCCTAATTAATAGATACAATTGCCTTCTCAGGACTCTATCCATGCGTGGCAATCATCATGAAGTACATTAACTCAACCCGACAACATGTACCGCGTCATATTGTCGGGTTCAGCTCAATCGGCTAGCCTTGTCCGACTCAAACTCTGCCAACCCTGGTCGTACCGATTTGGACTCCAGCCGATTCTTGCTATGTCTCCGAAACAATCTTGGTCTTGGATTCTGCTTCGACCTAATCTCCATCTCCAATACTGAGGTTATCAAATTTGGTCGTTAACAATAGCCAACTACTAGCTCCAAATCATCTATAGTCAATTTAATAGCCAATTCATAAAATAGTTACCTACAAACATATGCTACATTCTTAATGTCTGGTCCCACCTATCATATGCACATTTAGAGATGGCAATGGTTACCCGTCCCCCGATTCCCCGCGGTGAATCCTCCCATTAGGAGCTGGGGGTGGTATGAATTGTGTCTTCATGGAGGATTAAATGGAGGAAAAATAGGCTCCATCGGGTCTGACGGGGGCGGGTATGGTTCACCGTCCCCCGTCCCCGCTCTCCGTGGAGGTCCGACTCAACAGTGTATGTGTGTAATTTGGCCCAGCTAGCCCATAGAAATCAGGCCCAAAGCATAGAGTATATATATCAAAAACCCTAGCCACCACCCACCAGACACAGGATTCCACTCCCTCCCATCCCCATTTCCCACGCCGCCGTCTCCCGATCTGGCCGCGCCGCGCGCCAAGAATCGTCGCACGCCCGCGCAGGGCCACCTAGGCTCGCCGTGCCGGTGCCGCCTAGGTCCCAAGCTCCCGTTGCCACCTCTATGCACATTGCATCTTGGAGTCCATACTGCAGCTGGCTACAAATCTGTATCCTGCTGCTCTTCGCTCTCCTCTTTTTCTCCTCGTAATGTGTATATAGCTAGCTTATAGCCTGCTATTCTACCTTTTCTAATCCACCTTTGACCCAACCCATTAACCATCTTGATGTCAACCTCCAACCAACGTACTATAGTTTATAGATCGACTCCTCAGTTCTTCACGCACACATGTGCGTCTCATCGGGCCGACCTCGTTCCTTCGCTTCTTTGCTCGCTTTCCTCGGCCTAAGAACGCCACTGCTGCGCTACCGTCGCCCCTCTGCCGACCCGAGAAGAAGCCCGCGCCAACTCATTGCTCCTCCGTGCCACCTCCCGCCTAGAAGCCGCCGCTGCCTAGAACCAGACGCCGATGCCACTGCTGCTTCGAGAGTTGCTCCTCCGAGTCCTGCCAGTGAGGGCCGTCGCCAGGAGGCCTGCGCGTCCTCCGCCTCCCCACGAACCGCCGCCACCTGCACTGGTCCTACCAATGGGGAGCCAGTCGACGCCCACGGGGCAGCCTCTTGACGCATTAGCAGTGGCACCCCTACCACCGGTGTCCACCGCCTCCTCATGGAGCCGGCCCGCACTGAGCTCATCCACAAGCCTGACGACGGCGCCAAGCACTTCCGCAGCTGCATGCCGCCAACAACCCAACGTGCCTCCTGCTGCGCTTGTGCTTATCGACGCCACAAACCACCGCTGCTACACGAAATCAGAAGTGATCTCGCCTGATTGCTGCTGTGACTTGCTTTGATTGCTTTGCCGCAATCCCGTGGAGTCCTCTAATGTATCATCCTCTTCACAGGAAGGTACCACATCATGAGTTACCGGATTTTTTCCTTAGTCTTCTCGAATGTGTCATCTTCTTCTAGCTCAGTGTTGTTATTTGATTTGTACCGGCTAGCACCGCATGTTGGGTATTTATCCAACAAAGTGTACTCTTTCCTATACAGTATGCAGTGGTTCAGACACGCATGAATCTTCTCCATACCAAGGGAAAGGGCGCACATAAGTTTATCCACTTGATATGTGTTCGACGGTAATGAGTTAAGCTTCGGAAGCATGATCTTCCGAAGTTCAAGAAGACTATCAAAGCTACAATCAGACCATCAATATCTTGCCTTTAACCTCATAAGTTCAAGAACTGAACATAATGTTGAGAACTAACTGTCATTGCCCTTTGACTACCTTCACTACCTTCTTTAAAGCTTCAAAATTATCTAAGCCTCTAGACGACCTAACTAGCACCTCTGGTTCTGCATGGCGTAACATTTCCTCTAGATCGATATTGTCTTCACCACAACCATCAGCGTAATACATGTCCTCAACATCCTGCCGATCTTCTTTTTCATCGGGGTCGACTTGATGTTCATCGTGATGTGTCCATATTACGTAGTTATCCATAAATCCAAGAATCACTAATTGCTCCATTACTTTTGTAACATCTGCCCATGCTATCTCATTCTTACAATCAACACATGGACAATATATCTCCGTCATATTGTTGTTTTCAGTGTGTGCCTTGGGAATATCAATAAATTTAGATACTTCAGCCATATATGGTACATGCATTGGAGCCTGTCCATACCTCTGCAAAAATTTAATTTATAACTCTATTAGAAAAAACATAAAAACATATAATGTGATCCTCCCCCTCCTATATTTTGGTTGTGCTCAGAGATAGAATAACCTCGAATATGAACAAGGGTTGGGGAGGAAGAAGGTTTATATAAGACTATTTTCGCAGGCGGAAGGGAAGACATCGCCTGTGAAAATGAATCTTCGCAGGAGGTGCACATCAGCTGTCCGCCTGCAATAATCGCAAGCGGTGCCTCTTATGTGCGCCGCCTACGATGATAATTTTTGTAGGTGGACCGCTTATGTCCGCCGCCTATGAGGATCCATTTTCGTAGGTAGAACACAACCTCAGCTCTAGTATCTATTTTCGTAGGCGGCCGTTTGCATCCGAGTTGTATACTCGTCTGGGAAAAAAATGGCCATCGTCTAGAAAAATGGTTTTTCTAGTAGTGCTACTGAAAAATGGTTCTTGATAAGTCTGGTTTGACCACAAATCCACATCGATTCCCCTTCGTGTTCGAGTTGGAAACTGACTCCCACTTAGTCTCGTGCTATGCATCGACACGGATCCAAAGTCAACTCCAAGTCCGTCTCCTCGGCCGCATCACTGTAAGCCCGAGTCATGCACAACCTCATCCCTGCTACCTGTACTTTCATCTCCCATGGTCCCGGCTTTGACACAACACGTGCACACCGCCATGTCCAGTGACGCTCGTTCCTCCATGCATCTTCCTGTGACTCATTGTGCCAACACTCAACACCTCCTTTGATGTCACCGATGACTAGTGTTGTCGTTCTCTATCGAACCATGTTGAGACCGTGCCACCACACCCGTCGCTATGCGTCACCTCTCTAGCAGCCCATCGTGCTCCACCTCATCAACACCTCTCCATTGGTACCAAGGATCCACCCACTCTCTCCTCTCGCTGCCCCGTCCTCGTCCTTTCGGTGTCGCCCTGTACCCGTTGTGCGGTTGTCGACCCCGGTACCCGTGTACCAATGTCGGTAGTCGTTCGCTTGTGCGTGTGGTGACCGTGTTAGTGTGCCCGCTCGGTAGCCGCTGTGGTTTCCACGTGTGCAGCCCACGTGGTGTCTAGTGGAGTCCGCTTGTCGGCCACTCGCCTCGGTTGACACACGGGGTCCGCTTCCGTCGACTCGTGGACCGTCTCTGTGTACTCGGTCTACCGCGGTCCTTTAGGTTGACATGTGGGGTCTGCATGTCAACAGCGCAGCCTTCCTGTCTTTTCCAGGCTAGCGCTTGCACATGTTTTATAGTTGCAAAACCTAATTACAATAATCCGTAAATCTCCATGTAACAGCATTAAACTTCGGATGATCATATCTTGGTCATACGAACTCCGAATCGACCCGTTCAAGTCTCCTAATGTTTGTTATAACCTAAAGAACCCTGTGCTTTCTTTTTATGTATTGTTATTGCTTCTTTGTAGGCTTGTAGCTTTGCTTGTGTGCTTCGCGTAGCTTCTGTCGTTCCGGAGGTTCCCGAAGCGTGATTTGCGGTCGTCGCCGAAGGTTCGGAAGGCTGTTCTCTCTGAGCAAGGCAAGTCACATCATCCTTGAGCATATTGAATCCCAGTTTATAAAATTATTTTCATTTAAATTAATGCACTATCGCTTTATTTAAATTCCCGCGTTATCACTGTTTTATTTAGCCATGCCTATTTACCTTTGTTATGACCTTATTATTATTGCTATTGTTATTATTACCTTGTTCACCCTAGAATAAACAAAACCCCAGCTAGTGGGTACTCTATTCATAGTTCCACTAGTATGAATTTAGGTAGATGCTACGCTGATTAATTAGGCAACAATAGGTGGTTTTATAACTCTAGACTTTGGGAATATTCATATCACTTGGACACTATGGAATGGTTGGATTATTGTGGAATTGGATGCACACCTCCCCCTCTATTCAAAACCCTCAAAATGGTTTTAGGCTGGGCTCGGGGTGCATGGTTTTGTTAGTAGCACCTCGGCCACATAAGGACCGGTCTTCGGGCCTCTGTTGCAAAGCACTACCGTACTTCCACATGTCTAGTGGGTAAGGCTTAGTTTGTGCCTCAGTCTGGTTATAAACAAAGGTACACGGATGGAGATGGACGAAGTCGGGGGTCGATGGACATCTCTAGGACAAATGAAGGCTACACGAGCTGCGGCCCAGTAGTCGAGATGTCATGGCACAGGGCTGGTGTCCTGCTGCTAGGGGCTCAATCTTGCCTACCTGTCCCGGAGGTTCCGGCCGTAGGTGGGGTTGGGTCGGTACTCTTGTCTATGGCTAGGATGGGTTGGAAACTATGTCATGTCTTCCGTCCATATGCCGTGGTGGTATGTGGCACGTGGTTGCACATGAGAAAGACGTGTCTTGTGGGTAAAGATGTACACCTCTGATCAGAGTATAATCTATTCGAATAGCCGCGCCCTCGGTTATGGGCAAGCCTAGCAATGTACCCAAGTTAGTGTTTTAAATTCTTAAAACCTGCTTAATAACTAAAATGTGGAATGGTTGGCCTGGGTTGGCTTGGGACGAGCTGGGACCCAGGGTCGGGTTGCCAGTTCGGTCTGAATCATCGTAGGCAGGTTCGTGTGGGTACACGGCCTTGATTAATAATACTATGTAGCTCTAGGATCGTCTTTATAAAATGGCTTTGGGCAACTAAGTGACTTTTAAATGCTGTTTACTGCAAAACTTAACCCCTATTATTATCCCCTTGTACCCCCTTGCATTAATCATGCATCCGCCGGTGTGTCTTGCTGAGTACTGTGGTTGTACTCATTCTTGCTCTATCTTTCCCCCCTTCAGTAAGAGAAGCTTTGGAGAAGAAGTCTTAGGTGGAGTCCTGGCTTATACCCCAGTTGAGCACCTGTGAAGATGGAGCGGTAGGCCCGCTAGTCCGCTGCTATTTATTTTTTTTTATTGTCAGGCGTGAAGTGCCTTTGTAATAATGTAAATATTATCGATATAATAAAGATGTGTCTTTTATATCATGTTTGTGTGGTGTACCCCGGCTTTTCCTGGGACGGGGATTAATACACTAGCGTTTGGGAAAAGGCAATTTTCTCGGTCGCGACAAGCTGGTATCAGAGCCATCTTGACTGTAGGATAAGCCAAGTGGATAAAATCTAAGGACATATTTTATAAATGAAACTATTTGCGAAATTTCCTTTTTCCTCCTTACCCTAATGCTATTTGCAAAATGTTTATTCTCTTCTTCCTCCTTCGGATTTTCAACTAGTACTAGATGGTCAGCTTTGCGAAGAAGAAGATGTCGCCAATTGTTTGCCGAAGCTCCGGAAGACTGCAGGGTCCGCTAGCGAAGCGAAGGAAGCAATGAAGCCAGCTGTGAAGCAGGAGTGAAGATCTTGGAGAACCCGTCGCAGAACCTAAGCCACCCTCTAGTGTTTCGTTAGTCGTGTGCTCCTTTGCTTGTGTGTGTAGCGCGTGGTTTGCATCGGTGGGTTGTGATGTAACCATGCTAGGTTGTTTGCTTAATCAACTTGCAGAATAAGTGAAACAAACAACACATCAACAAGAAGAGTTAGTTCCTTTAAGGTCCTGTCTCTAGTTCTGGTCTATTCTTTCCTGGCTTGTTTCCTCTCTCACCTCAATCCCTGTAACAGATGTTTAACAGAGAAAAAGGAAAGAATATCAGCGGGTATGCCTCCAGTAACTCAAGTTTTCAACTCAATCCACCACTGGCCTCCAGAGAGTTAACAAGGGCACACCCTTGGTCCATTCCAAGCATGCTGCTTAGTTCACAGCTACCTTTGGTTGGAAGTCAAGACCAAAATCAGTATGTGTTTGATCGAGCATTTGCCACCCAGGTCAATGAGCTTCCAATGCCAGAAGAGGATGTCCCCTTTTGTCAGGATTGTAGAGAGCAAGGACACTATGCCCTGAATTGTCCATGGGTATATGCCAAACAAGCCCCTTCCTTTGGTTTAGCAGGGTAGACATCGCTAAACCAGCCTCCTCGCACCAAGTCAAGCTTGCAGCCTAGTGTGCAAAGTAGAGAGCCCAATGGAGAGAATCCATTGAATCCCGGGAAATGCTTTCCCCCTAGCCTTTCGTACCACGTGGGGTCACGTACTAAGCAAGCCAACGGCAAGAAGAGTAAGAATCAGAAGAGAAAATCACCGATGCGAACTGAAGAAGAAGTACGTAAGATGACTATTACCAGCACCGAATGGCCTCCAGCAGGGATAACTATTCCTAGACGTCAAAGAGGAAATACCTTCCGAGGTGCATGACAGTTGACCCAGCACCTCCTAAGCCATGGTGGCAGAGTATCTGATAGTGAAGGGTCAGATCAAGTCTCCTCGGATGATGAAGATGAGTCTCCCCGACATCTCGGCGAGGAAGAGATGGAATCAAAGGCATGCACCCGTTGTGGAGAAATTGGACACGTTGCTAGCATGTGTCTCACACTCTGCCCTTATTGTGAGGAAGACCATCCACCAGGTGAATGTCCCACCCGCAAGGTCACATGTTTTCTATGCGAAGGTACAAACCATGTGCCCAAGGATTGCCAACTCAGTGTGTTGTTGACCAAGACCGCAGAAATCCAACGAACAACCCTACGATTGTCTCATCAGCTAGTCAGCTCCAACAGCAACATCGACGATATCCTCCACAGCACCGATGCTCCTCCTGCTGCACCTGACTCTGCAATAAATCATAGCAATAATACCTTCAGCACCAACCATTCTCTGCACCGACAGCCTCAGCAAAGAGTTGTCGTCGATGGAAGAAGTTGTGGCTCTCCCCGACCTACTCCAGGCCGAGCAAAGGGCAATCAACCTTAGGAGGGCGATACCAAGCAGAAGACCGTTATCCGCTTCAACCAGCAATCAGAAGGAAGCTTCTCCTGTGAATGATAGCAATATGCAGTCCTATGTCACGCCCGGAATTTCTATCCAAAATTCCAAACGCTTACATGTGTGTTAAACCCTTGTCCAGGAATCAACCGAGGCACACAATGATAAATTAATAATAGAGTACAAATAAATAACTATTTAATATTCGCAAAATAATAAAAGATTACAGAGGTAGATAGTTCCTCTCAGAGAATAACATTTTACGCAGCGGAAAAAATAAAACGATAACAAACTACGGAACAGCTATGGCGACTCCACTCCACAGGCATCTTAACCAAGAACAAGCCTAATCCTCCAGATCATCACCTTCACTGAGATACTCCTCTTCTGATGAATGAATATTGCAAGAATGAGCATATGACATACTCAACAAGTCACACAGCAAATATGCAAGTGCACAGGATAACAAAGGATGGCATAATATAGCTCATTTGCAGAAAACAGCATTTGATAAATATTTAAGAGAATAGTAAAAACAGTGGAATAATTAATCAATATTAAATAACACCATACAACACACCTGTGTTGCATAGGCCCAACCACACTTGAACAACCAACCCCGGTTGAACAAATTAAACCACCAAACCAGGAATTATCCATTCCAAACCAGGAGTCAAATTGATTATCACATTATTAACATTGATGAGTAGTGTGAAACTAATCACGAAAAACATTGCTCAACTCACCCATAACCGCGGGTACGGCTATTCGAATAGTTTAAACTCTGATCGGAGGTGTACCACTGTACCCACAAGACACAACCCCACATCATGTCACCATGTGCCTTAATACCACCACGGTACCTCGGAAAGGAGTTGTGACAATACCCCTTGCACAACATAACCCATTACAGCGCACCTTTCCTGGATCATAATCACCCCCTTATAAACAAGGCATGGACTCCCCAGCGACCCCCGTGGACTTCTTGCCACTTCTCAGTCTGGCGCACTATAATGAATCACGTTATACAAAAGATAAAGCCGTTGCCAACGCTGGCTTGTGGTTGGCACGATAAATGTTTCACAACAGTAGCTCGCGAACCGGTCCTTAATTGTCATGAGCACAACCATCAAAACCATATGCTCACAACCCACCTTAACCAGGTTTTAATTATCAATTAATTAACCTCACACGATCAACCATCGTGAGCTACCATTTAATATAACCATCATTAATAATAATAATGTAACATAGTTTATAATTAACCCCTTTAGTTAGCTATGTTTCTAGGCATAACTAAGCAAACTTACATATAGCATTTAGCTGAACCAATCCAATATATAAGGTTCATGCTAATCAAATTATAACCCATAGGAAAATAAAGTCATCTTCGGCCATAAATTAACGGGAAAGGTTCACCACCCGATGACATTCGAAAACAATGCATAGTTGAAATAAAATAATAGCTTTAAACGGGTTCAACATGCTCAAAGGGTTGTTTGAGATCTGTGTGACTTGCCTTGGGCTTCCGCAAACGCTTCGGAACCTTCCTCAAACGAAACGCTCTCCTCCGGAACGTCGGAAACTAAAGCAATTAAACAAAAATCAACAAAACAGTACAAAAACAAGCATAAACAGTACATGTGAATATTTTTAACATGTAGATCTTGATTTTAGAAGAATTTAGCAACTTGAATCACCTGAAACGGATCTACAGTTATTTAGTTATGATTTTCCGAAGTTTTCATCTATTAGAAAATTGGAAAAACAGAAAAGGAAAAGGAGACGATGACGTCATGCTGACGTCAGCAAGGGCCGACCGGCTAGGGTTTGCGAGCTCGCCGGAGATAGGGCGATCGGCCGGGGATTTGGAGGGCATCTACGCGTAGAGGATGACGAGGCGAACCCAACGGTACTCACCACGACGACAAACGATGCACGACGACGGCTGGCGACGAGGAAGCGGCGGCGGCGGCTCGGGTTGGACGGCGACGGCGAGCTCCGGTGACCGGCGGCGAAGGAGGACGGGCGGCCGGGCTTCTCCACCCCTTGGCGCACCTAACGGCGGCGACGGCAAGCGGCGGCGACGGCGGAGGCGACGGCGCGGCGCGGCTGATGTCGGCCGGCGGCGGCGGCGAACTTAGTGCGCGCGGCGGCGGCTCTACGGCGCACTAGAGAGCTCGGAAAAGGGGGCAAGCAAAAGAGGGCGACGAGGGGAAGCTTTATATAGCATTGGATTGAAGAGATCGAACTCCAAACGAGAGGAATCGCTTCGGGAAAACAAAAACTCGGTTTTGGAGATAAACTCGAAAACGAATTTGATTCGAGCAAGATACTCAACGGATTGCTCCGATTCTTGAGGGGAAAGGTAGAGGAGAACGAGAGGATCAAAACCCCTCAAAAACCCGGAGGAATCGGGGTCGGATTGAGAAGGATTTGAGAGGAGAAGGAGGCGGCTCGGTCTCGGTCGGCTCGGGCACGGCTTCGGCCGGAGGTTGAAGAAAGGCCTGACATGTGGGCCCCACATGTCAGTGGCTGGAGAGGAGAGGTTTTGGAAATTTTTTTTTAAAAAAAATAATTTGTGAAATGTTGTTTCAATTATTAAAAATACTTCCCTTGCTCAAATAATTCCCAGAAAATTCTAGAAAATAGAGGAGCAAGTATAGTATTTAATAAAATTTTATCTAGCTCACTTTTATGTTGAAAATTTTCCTAGAAAATTAGGGTTTAGCTTGTAGGCTTTTAAAATAATTTCTAAAAATTGATTTGAAATATGCATTTTTAATTTAGTCGATTTTTAGGGCGTGACATCCTATCACGTCATCACAGAACCATTCAAGGATGATGCAGTCACTAGAACAATGCCAGCTATATCTCTCCAGAATCAGAATGAGTATCCATGTTTGTGATTTCCAGTTCACTACTTATCACTGTAATCGGGAGTTTGCAGCAATCATGTAATAAATAAATATATTCATGATTATAAACAATGAGTTTGTTATGTTTATGGATGATTCATGTTGAGGATACAATGTACCGATGTTAAGCACCTTCCCTTTTTGTTTAAGGCAGTGCCTTGTATTCATGTAATAAGGGAGAAATGTGTAATACAGACAAGTTCTATGAGGATTCTTTTGGAAGATGCTGATATGGGATTATGTGTATAATTGTTTGCTGTCAAAGGAGACCTAGGGTCTCATTTTAGAGGAACTATGTTCTAACCTCGAGTTAATAACCAACCTGAGGATGGAAAAGAAAATCAAGTGATTAACCAAAGAGACATTTGTTTGGACTAAGAGTTTCAGATGTGTCTTTTTCGGATCAAAGGCAAAAACAGTCAGTACAGCTTTTGGCGAAACACTTCAAAGTTTCACTGAAAGGCAGCAGACCAAAGGACCTCATCGCCACCAGAAGTGTTCGCAACCCACATTAAAGAGTACCACCTGTTAGATGTAGGCCGAAAGGTGATTGATAAAGGATAATCAGAAACATGCTCTGCATCACTCAAAGAAGACCCCTGATAGTAATCGCCCTGCAACAGACACCTTGTTATTGAGGTAGAGAAAAAAAATCATGAGTAAGCAAGATGACCTAGGTAAAAGTGTTTCTATGAAGGCAAGGAGTGAAATCTTCAACTTGGTATCAGATGCTACATGGAGTTAAAAGTGCAGGCACCGGTTACCAGGCAATGCCATGTCTTGGGAGATGATCCAATGGGAAGGAACTCATCAAGGTCGAAGGTGTAAAGGAATACGTTGAATGCTAAATAATGACAACATGAAGATAATAGTGGGATAAGTTGGTTCTGTTGAGAAACATAATTCAAAGGCAAAGTTATCGGCCCTCGCATCGAATAGCAGAAGTAGCTAGCACCCGGAGACCAGGATAGCTAATATAAGGCAGTTTGTGGCAAGTTAGAAGTAAATGACAAGCATGATATTCTCATGATGACAAGCATGGTATCCTAGTAATGACAAGCTGATATCGACGCATAACGTGAAGTGGGTAACTTGTATGAGGTTGACGCCAAGGATATGAATTATGAGAAGTTCTGGAACTGAAATCCCATCTTCAAGTGCCGCAACCCAGTCGAAGTCAGCTAGAGGTGCAACCAGGGAAAGGTCAGGGGAAGAGAAGATTCCATCTGCAACAGGAGATCGAGCCAAGCAGTCCAGAGTGGAGAAGTTTTGTTAGGCAAGTTTGTTATAGAAGACGGAGCGGAAAAAGTCAGACAAGAAGAGAAGACCGCCGAACCTATCTTCTTGCTAGCCTCCTCGAATCTCGGGGACGAGATTCCTGTAAGGGGGGTGGATTTGTCACGTCCTGATAAATTCAACCCGAATTAAAAAATCATTTTCTAAAAGGAATAATAGAATTAATTAAAATTTGAAAAGAAATTGGCAAACACTAAAATACGTACAAGAAAAATTCGAATGTGGCCCGGAGAATATTTGTTAAATTCTACTTGGTCTAAAATGAGCCCTCAAATTTTACATGAATTTTCAGAGCACCGGAAATATTTATTAAGCAACAAAAACAATTATCAAAGTTTACTAAAAAGAAAAACTAAAAATAACCCTCTCCTTCCCTTTGGGTCAAGTCTGGCCCAAGGTTTCTCCCCTCTCCCTCTCGGCCCGCGGCCGAAGTCCCTCTCTCCTCCCTCTCTTTCTCTCCCTCTCCTTCTCTCCCTCCTTCTCTTGGGCCTCCTCTTCCCCTCCCGGCCCACTCCCTCCTCTCCTCCTCCTTCTGGGCCGCCCCTCCCCTCCCTCCTTCCCGCCCGGCCCAAGCCGCGCCACCCAGCCACCTGGCCCACGCCGAGCTGCTCCACGCACGCGCGCAGCACGTGCGGTCGTCTTCCTCCTCCCGCCAGGCCTCCTGCCTCTCTCTCTCCCGTGCAAACCTAGCGCCATTGCTCCCCAAAATCCACGCGATTCGAACCGGGGTTTCCAAAATTGATTAGGGGGTTTTAATCCCCATTGATTTCTCTTTAATTCTCCTCAATTTGCCCCTTGAATCGTGGCCCCAATCGCCGGGAACGGACGCGCCAACCCCGGCCACCTTCCATGCCCGTCGGCCACGAATTCCGCCGCCATTCCCCGCCTCTCCCGTGGCCGGCTCCATCTCCTCTCCTATAAAACGGAATCCCCTCGCTCCGTTCTCTCGTTTTAGCCCCCTCCCACGATCTCCCGTGGTCCCTAGCCACCTCCCCGCCGTCGTCCCCTCTCTCCCGTGCCGCCGGCCGTCTTCAGCCGCCCCTGCCGCCGCGTCAGCACGCTGGCCGGCCGTGCCGTCGCCTCCTCCAGCGTCACAGCCGCCTCCTCTTCGCCGGCCTGCCCTCTGTTTCGCGCGGAGACCTCCGGAAGTGCATCCCCGCCGGCAACAGTGGCGTTGCCGCCACTGTTCCGCCTCCGGCCGCCTCTGCCGCGTCCCCTGTGCGCCGGCCGACGTCGCCGTCTCCACCTCCAGCATTGCAGCGGCAAGGTCACCCTCGGCCTCACCTCCCCTTCGATCGAACCCCGCCGGTGTTCGTCGTCGTCGTCATCGTTCCTCCTCGCCGGCTCGTTGTCTCGCTGCGCCGCCTCCGTCATCGTCATCGCAGCGGCGTGTTCCGCGCCGTCCTCGTCTCCGTGCAGCCGCTGCCGGCTGCCCTCGTCGCCTCCTCGCCGGCCCCGGTCGTCGTCGTCGTCGTCCTCTCGTCGTTCCCGGTCGTCGTGGCGTTAGTCCCTCCGTCGAGCCGTTCGCGTTCGTCGTCCGCGTTCCGTCAAGTGAGCCGCTGCAGCCCCGTCATCGTCTTCGTCCTCGGCTCCGCGTCGTCAAGCGTTGCGCCGGCCGCGTCTCGCCTTCGTCCAAGGATCGCCGCCGAAGTCGTCCCCTCGCCGTTCGTCTCCGTCGTTCCCAGCCGTCTCCGCCGCGCCCGTTCGTCGTTGTCGTTCCCTCGCCTCGTCGCGTGGTGGTAAGGATCTCTCCTCTCGCTGCCCCGTCCTCGTCCTTTCGGTGTCGCCCCGTACCCGTTGTGCGGTTGTTGACCCCGGTACCCGTGTCGGTAGTCGTTCGCTTGTGCGTGTGGTGACCGTGTTTGTGTGCCCGCTCGGTAGCCGCGTGGTTTCCACGTGTGCAGCCCGCATGGTGTCTAGTGGAGTCCACTTGTCGGCCACTCGCCTCGGTTGACACACGGGGTCCGCTTCCGTCGACCCGTGGACCGTCTCTGTGTACTCGGTCTACCGCGGTCCTTTAGGTTGACATGTGGGGTCCGCATGTCAACGGCGCAGCCTTCCTGTCTTTTCCAAGCTAGCGCTTCCACATGTTTTATAGTTGCAAAACCTAATTACAATAATCCGTAAATCTCCATGTAACAGCATTAAACTTCGGATGATCATATCTTGGTCATACGAACTCCGAATCGACCCGTTCAAGTCTCCTAATGTTTGTTATAACCTAAAGAACCCTGTGCTTTCTTTTTATGTATTGTTATTGCTTCTTTGTAGGCTTGTAGCTTTCCTTGTGTGCTTCGCGTAGCTTCTGTCGTTCCGGAGGTTCCCGAAGCGTGATTTGCGGTCGTCGCTGGAGGTTCGGAAGGCCGTTCTCTCTGAGCAAGGCAAGTCACATCATCCTTGAGCATATTGAATCCTAGTTTATAAAATTATTTTGATTTAAATTAATGCACTATCGCTTTATTTAAATTCCCGCGTTATCACTGTTTTATTTAGCAATGCCTATTTACCTTTGTTATGACCTTATTATTATTGCTATTGTTATTATTACCTTGTTCACCCTATAATAAACAAAACCCCAACTAGTGGGTACTCTATTCATAGTTCCACTAGTATGAATTTAGGTATATGCTTCGCTGATAATTAGGCAACATTAGGTGGTTTTATAACTCTAGACTTTGGGAATATTCATATCACTCAGGCCGAATGACATCACCATGCTCCTGCTTTCTTCATGAATTTAATGAACAAAGTGTTCATGGAATACCTGGATAAGTTCATTGTGGTCTTTATTGACGACATACTGGTGTACTCACAGTCAGAGGAAGACCATCAGCAGCATCTCCGTTGAGTGTTGGGAAAGCTCCGGGAACACCAATTGTATGCCAAGCTCAGCAAGTGTGAGTTTTGGTTGTCCGAAGTCAAGTTCTTAGGGCATGTGATATCTGCTAAAGGAGCTGCTGTGGATCCCGAAACAGTGACCGCCGTTACTTATTCGAAGCAACCCAATACAGTCACTCAGGTCCGCAGCTTTTTGGGTTTGACAGGGTACTACCGAAGATTCATCGAGAATTTCTTCAAAATTGCCAGGCCTACGACATAGTTGCTGAAGAAGGAAGAAAAATTTGTGTGGAGTCCGCAGTGTGAGAAAGCATTCCAAACTCTCAAAGAAAAGCTGGTTTCCTCGCTAGTGTTAATCTTACCGGATACTCGCAAGGACTTCCTGGTGTACTGTGACGCTTCGCGCCAAGGATTGGGGTGCGTATTAATGCAGGAAGGTCATGTGGTAGCCTATGCCTCACGCCAGCTACGGCCCCATGAAGGCAACTACCCTACCCATGATTTGGAGTTGGCCGCTGTGGATCATGCTCTAAAAATCTGGCGGCATTATCTCATTGGAAATCGCTGCGAAATATATACCGAGCATAAGAGTTTGAAATACATCTTCACTCAGTCGGATCTGAATCTTCGGCAGAGAAGATGGTTAGAGCTCATCAAAGATTATGATGTGGGAATCCACTATCACTCTGGTAAGGCCAACGTGGTCGCCGACGCGCTAAGTCGAAAAAGCCATTGCAGCACTCCTGGCGTCCGTGGCATTCCACTGAAACTTAATGAACAGTTGGAAGCCCTGAACCTAAGCATCGTTAGCCATGGATTCTTGGCTACGCTGGAAGCCAAGCCTACCTTGCTCGATCAAATCCGCGAGGCTCAGAAGAATGATTCAGATATGCATGGGATCCTCAAGAATATGAAACAGGGTAAAGCCGTTGGTTTCACAGAAGATGAACACGGAACCCTATGGAACGGAAATCGTGTATGTGTTCCGGACGACAAGGAACTTAAACAGTTGATACTGCAGGAAGCCCACGAAAGTCCTTATTCCATCCACCCTGGCAGCACGAAGATGTACTTAGACTTGAAAGAGAAATACTGGTGGGTTAGTATGAAGCGGGAAATTGCAGAGTTCGTGGCCCTTTGTGATGTGTGCCAGCGTGTCAAGGCAGAGCACCAACAACCGGCCGGACTTCTCCAACCTCTCCAAGTACCAGAATGGAAATGGGATGAAATTGGGATGGATTTCATCACCGGACTTCCAAAAACCCAAGGCGGATATGATTCTATATGGGTAGTCGTGGATCGACTAACCAAGGTAGCTCGGTTTATTCCTGTGAAGACCACCTATCGAGGGAACAAATTGGCTGAACTCTACTTCGCTAGGATCGTGAGTCTCCATGGCGTTCCTAAGAAAATTGTATCTGATAGGGGAAGCCAAATCACCACTCACTTCGGGAAGAAGCTCCAAGAAGAGTTGGGTACCCGATTAAATTTCAGCACCGCGTATCACTCGCAGACAGATGGATAGACCGAGCGTCTAAATCAGGTCCTAGAAGACATGCTCCGCGCCTGTGTTCTAGATTTTGGGAAGACCTAGGATAAGAGTCTCCCCTATGCCGAGTCCTCCTACAATAACAGCTACCAAGCCAGCATACAAATGGCACCCTATGAAGCGTTGTATGGCCGCAAATGCCGGACACCACTATTGTGGGACCAAGTTAGGGAAAGCCAAGTGTTCGGGACTGATATCCTGAGAGAAGCTGAAGCTAAAGTCAGAACCATTCGGGATAACCTAAAGGTGGCACAGTCTCGGCAGAAGAGTTATGCAGACAACCGACGCCGTAACCTGGAATTCGCAGTGGACAATTTTGTGTATCTTCGGGTCATGCCGTTGCGGGGCGTACACAGGTTTCAGACAAAAGGGAAGCTCGCACCTAGGTTTGTAGGGCCTTTCCGCATCATTGCTCGACGCGGAGAAGTTGCTTACCAGTTGGAGCTGCCCGCATCCTTGGGCAATGTGCATGATGTGTTCCATGTCTTCGAGTGCCATCCGAGTAGGCCGATTCAGAGCAAATTGAGGTTCGCGAAGACTTGACCTTTGTAGAGAAGCCGGTGAAGATTCTAGACACAATGGAGCGCAGGACCAGGAATCGGGTAATCCGTTTTTGCAAGGTCCAATGGAGCAACCACGCCGAGGAAGAAGCTACTTGGGAACGTGAAGACGAGCTGAAGGCAGCCCATCCCGATCTCTTCGCCAGTTCTTCCGAATCTCGGGGTCGAGATTCCGTTTAAGGGGGGTAGGTTTGTCACGTCCCAAAACGACCTTAAAATATACCCTTTAAATTATGCCTAGAATAATTAAAAGCCTTGTGAAAGCCTCCAAACATTAAAATGTGCAAAGATAAAAGTCAAATATGGCTTGGAGGATTTTTATATATTTCCTAAAAGCCTAAAATGTGTAAATAAATTTTAGTGGAATTTTTAGAGCACAAATAATAATTATTAAGAAATAAACAAAGTTGAAAAGGTTTTATAAAAAGAAAAACCCTAAAAATTCCCCTTCCCTCTCTTGGGCCGAATCCGGCCCATCTCCCTCCCCCTCTCTCTCCCCTCCCTCGCGGCCCATTCGGCCACTCCCCGCGCGCGCGCCGCTGACGGGCGGGCCCGCCCGCCACCCTCGCTAACAGGTGGGGCCCACCCGTCATCCCCTTCCTCCCGCCGCTCCCGCCGCCCCGCCCGCGCCTTGGGCCGCCGCTGAGCCCGTCCACCACGTCACCGAGCTCGCCGACCGCCGGAACGCCGTCGTCCCCGTCCACCCGAGCCGCGCCACCGCCTCCCTCCACTCCGGCCGCCTCCCTTGTCGTCGCCGTTGACCCGGGGTGAGCCGTGGACCGCCGCCTCCTTTCCCTTTCCCTTCCCCTCTCTTGGCCGCCGCTCCGCCGTGCCTATGGCCGCCGCCAGCGACCATCGGGGCACGGGCGCCGCCTCCCGCCTGCCACGCCGACGTGGCCGCCTTCGGGCGCGCTGTGTGGCTGCCGCGTGGGGCCCGGCCGTCAGCCGCACGTGCCCTCGGGTACGGCTGATGCGTGGGGCTCACAGCGCCGGCTGGTGTGAGCCCGGGTGTGCCCGGTCCACCGTGGACCGTGTAACATACCCAAGCCTATAAACCTGAGAACTAAATTTAATTTAAATGCATCATGTGGTCGTGGAGTGATTTTAATTGTTTTTGGATCTTAATCATCTCATCATATGCATCTTGATAGGCCTAGAGTCACAAAAACAATTAATCTGGTAATTATATGCATCCAAAACTTCCACAAAAATTCTCAAAAAAAAAATACCTTGATATGTCAGAAATCAACCCACAAATTTTCAGAGTTTTTTCAGTAAGGTTTGCTAACTTGTTGATCTCCTTTAATCTCTCCAAAATCCTGAAAAGAACTGCTTAGCAGATTCAAACTTGCTCTCTCTGTAAAATTTATTTCAAAACCTCTTTTTGAAGTTTGGTTTCAGCCAAAGTCTTCTACTAACTTCCTTCTAACACCCTGAGGAGTGGCACACCCTGGATCACTCTCTAACCCTTTCTTCTCTCCCTCCAAAAATCCAATCAGCTGCTAACTGCACTGTCAACTGCTGCTAACCAACACTGTCAATACATGTTCATCACTCCATCAAACCTAAACCAAAGACTTCTAACCCAATCCACTTCAGCACATTTACTCTCCACATCACCCCTAACCAAGAGGATATCTAGCCCAGATTTCTTGCTGCACAAAATCCACCTTGAATCCCCTCCAAAGATCCTTAGTAGGCAACCCTCTTTGACTTAGCCTCCAAGGCTATTTTCGAATTTCTTTCACTGACAGTGGGCCCCACACCCTCTGGGACCCACATGACAGCCTCCCACTCTCCCCTCACAGCATCCACCGTCCCCCATGCCCAATGGATGCCCAAGGAACACAATGAAAGCACCAGCCACCTCTCTCTCTCACTCCCCCACTCCACTCTTCCTTATATCCCAAGCCAAACCAAAGCACCAGAAGCAACAGCACACTCCCCACATCGCGTTCCAAGTCCAAGAAAACACACCCCACGCACAGAATGCCCAGAGCTCGGCCGTCTTACCCGGCTCCGGCGACTTAGCCGTCATCGCCGTGCATCCCCGGTGAGTCCCTCTCTCTTCCCTCCTATGGAACGTGACCTACGCATCACGCCGAGCTCACCCGTACCCCTTTTGCGCTAGGACCAATCTGTCGAGCACGTGGTGGGCATCACCGTCCTCGCTGCCAGCCACCCGAACCACCGACGCCGCTCCGGCCGCCGTTCCTCACCACCGAAGCAACACCAAGCTCCGGTGAGTTTCCGAGCGGATTCCTCGTGCATGCACCCTCTGTGGCTCATCTCTAACACCCCCGTACTCTCGAAGTTTCAGTTCGCGCCTTGAGTCGACCCGGCGACGTCGATGTCGGAGTTTTGCCGCCGTTGGCCAACAACAACCACCTCCGCCGCTCCCTAGACCTCGCTGCCTCCGTTTCTCTGCTTGGTGAGCACCCTGGTACCATATGAGAGCACATGCACTAACCCTTTGCACTAACCAAGCCTCTGCATGCACATGCATGGGCATACCGAGACACACCGCCACTTTAGCTCATGTTCCATGGGCTACAGACCACTATTTCCCTCACCACCACCACTCACGGATGCGCAAGAACGTCCTCTACATTTTTTCTTTTGTGCTCGAACCGATTCGATCCACCGATCGCCGCCGGTGAGCCGTAGACCGAGCTCAGCCATGGCTGCTCCCGATGTGAGCTAGCTGGGGACTTCATTTCTTGAATTTGATCGACACTAGGGTCCAATCTGAAAATTGCCATGACTCATATTACTATAGCAGAACCTTGATGGAAATAAACAAAAGAATAGGGACTCTTAATAAAGTTTGCTGTCCAGGTGGCAGAAGAAGTACGGGTTGATTCCCCCAACTTCCGAGGGCCTCTCTGCAAATCTCCTTTCACTGACCTGTGGACCCAGCTAGAATTCAATTTCGAAAATTGATTTCTATTTTGGTTTAAAACAGAGAATGAGCAGAATTTCTAAAATTTGTAGAAAATTCATTTTAACTTCAAAAATTGTGAAACCAGTTTTATTAGATCCATAAAGCTGTGAGCTATTTTACAAAAATATAAAACTGGGTACTTTCTGTCATGGTTATGGATACCACATACCTAATAGTAGTTGACTAAATCTCGGCAGGACCCACCACATACCATGTCCTATACGGAAACAACCTGCAGATATGGAGGGAGTTCCGGATAAGGAAAGACAACCAGAGTTCTACATGGAAACGACAAGGACTACTCGGATTGTATCCATATTGGTCTCCCTAGTTCTACTTGGACTAGGGGACACCTATGGATATAAATACAAGCCCCCCTAGGAGGACAGGGGGACAGGGGGACAGAGAGACTCACCATGAGACGATCAACACGATCACCACGATCGGGACGACCACATCATCGACGACCACTACGAGACCATGGAAGACACCCACCAGGGAGAACCATGACAATCAACATACACCCACCAGAAGCCACAACATACAAGCCAACATACGACAAGACACGCCGCCGGATATTGACTTCAGGATAGGCATGGCTATTCCCCTACGGTTCCTCCGGATACCGTCAGGAGATACGAAAGCGCTATCTCTGATCTCGCCGGGCACGGATTCGAGGAGGAAGACTACCCTGTTGTCGACTATGAGTCAGACCTTCAGACCAACATGTCGACAACAGTTAGATAGGCTACCCCACATATTGTACTGGTGTAATTATGGTGAATAAAAAACAACATCGGCTCCGGCCAACAGGATGTAGGGCTATTACCTGACAGCTCAGAGGCCCAAACCTGTATAAAAATCTTCGTCTCCGTCTCTTTTACCTCAATCTCGCGTATATCCTAGCACCGACGATCCCCATACTATGCAAATAACAGAATGACGACATCAAACGTCGACAGTGGCACGCCAGGTTGGGGGATTTTGGTGCTCTAGGATTTCGATGAGATGGATTCAAAAGATGGATTCTCCAACAACAAGCTACTCGACGACTTCGGCTGTGAGGAGATCTAACCCGACTGAAATACATCTTCCGACCAGATCGGAACCATCATCGTCATCGACAACTTGGTCTATCGAGATCATCCAAGCCTCAAGCTCCGCGGCGTACTAAAAGATGTCAGATCGCATGATATCGAACGAGTACGCAGCAAGGTAATTGGTAGATTGGTTTTTCAAATTGATCTACTAATTTCGTAGATACATCCAGCATGTATCTACAAAGGTACGCAAAATTTTATCTGCAATTTATCGTACCTATTCAGATCATACAGCGTTGTCAGATCTACAATTTATTATGTTTACCTAGAGCATGTTTCTTATACAATATCCGTTGTGCGAGTACTCCCGACGATAGGCCAACTACGGTCTAACGCTGGGGGCTCGCTCTGTTTTCTTCTGTATAAATCATGCTTGTTTACGGTTTACATAGTACCTGATATTTACATCTGCTCGTTATATCCTGATAATACTAGAAGATCCATGCAGTTTTTCGAATACATATTCGATATTCTCTGCTATATATCTTGTCTTCTAAAAAATATTTTTCAGGAACAATTGAGCACTCGAGTAGGTTATGGTCGAGTACACTCCATTATCGAGAACATTCTCGACAAATGCTGAGTTATCGCACCCAACCTACCAACAAAGACCGACGACCTATCTCATAGCACTGGCCATGGCTGGACTACTTGAGAAAAGGTTGTTAACGGATAACTCCTCGCAAACGTCATCGGCTTGATCACCCGACATGATTGTGAACGGACGTCCGGATATGCTATAAGTTAGGTACGTGAGTCATGCTAGCCACATGAGATACACTTGCAATAAACCAACTCTAGCGCTTCCATCGGTGTTTGAGAGATAATTCTGCTCGCTCACTGGTTCTCGCACCAGTACGCAGCAATCTCTCACACCGCAACTTCCATTGGTGTTCGAGAGATAATTCTGCTCGCTCACTGGTTCTCGCACCAGTACACAGCAATCTCTCACACCGCACCTTCCATTGGTGTTCGAGAGATAATTCTGCTCGCTCACTGGTTCTCGCACCAGTACGCAGCAATCTCTCACACCGCAATGTCCATTGGTGTTCGAGAGATAATTCTGCTCGCTCACTGGCTCTCGCACCAGTACGCAGCAATCACTCACACCGCAACTTCCATTGGTGTTCGAGAGATAATTCTGCTCGCTCACTGGCTCTCGCACCAGTACGCAGCAATCTCTCACACCGCACGTTCTATCGGTGTTCGAGAGATAATTCCGCTCGCTCACTGGTCCTCGCACCAATACGCAGCAATCTCTCACACCGCACCTTCCATTGGTGTTCGAGAGATAATTCTGCTCGCTCACTGGTTCTCGCACCAGTACGCAGCAATCTCTCACACCGCAACGTCCATTGGTGTTCGAGAGATAATTCTGCTCGCTCACTGGTTCTCGCACCAGTACGCAGCAATCTCTCACACCGCAACTTCCATTGGTGTTCGAGAGATAATTCTGCTCGCTCACTGGTTCTCGCACCAGTACGTAGCAATCTCTCGCACCTTAACTTCAAGTGGTCGAGTCACGACTACTGCCTGGTCCTCGGCCAGCGACGTAGCGTCTCTCCCACCACTTCCACTCCAAGTGGTCGAGTTACGGCTACTGCCTGGTCCTCAATCAGCGACGTAGCGTCTCTCTCACCACTTCCACTTCAAGTGGTCGAGTGACGGCTACTGCCTGGTCCTCGACCAGCGACGTAGTGTCTCTCCCACCACTTCCACTTCAAGTGGTCGAGTCACGGCTACTGCCTGGTCCTCGACCAGCGACGTAGCGTCTCTCCCACCACTTCCACTTCAAGTGGTCGAGTCACGACTACTGCCTGGTCCTCGACTAGCGACGTAGCGTTTTTCCCACCACTTCCACTTCAAGTGGTCGAGTCACGGCTACTGCCTAGTCTTCGACCAGCGATGTAGCGTTTCTCCTACTACCTCTACTCCAACAAAGTTGGTATTAGGTACACACTATCGCCAAGCGTTTTACCTAGAAGATCCCTTACCACGACGACACCTAGCGTTGAAACCTATCCTACTGTCCCTTTACGCCGTCTTGACAAGGCCTCCGAGGAACCTAAGGGATCTTCGGCTGGGGACGCCTAGAGCCGATAAGGCCTTGTCGGATCCTTTAGAGACGAAAGACCATGTAAGATCTGGTCGTGTAAGAGTTCTCGCCGTGCGTATTAACCAAGCCGTGTAATCGGAAACGGAGCTTTCCAACTTCACGGCTGGGGGTTAGGATCAGTGCTTATTCAACCAAGGCAGGTCAAGGGTCCAAGAGCCTTCTCCTCCGAGAACGATTCTCCGACGACAAGGCTGGGGGCTAGGGAGAGTGTACAACTCAAATGACTGACCAAAGTCGTGAACTGAGAAGACACTCTTACACAAAACATTGGTCGGTAAATTTGATTCATTTTCAGTTTACCATACATATTATAACATGTCACCCTTTGAGCTTTCGCTCGGGGGCTATTTCTATCTAATATTCTTTTCTGAGTATTTTATTTCAGGAAAATTCTATTCGACATTGTGGAAGACTCCATGTCTCTATGGTTCTACTCCAAGATCGACTAAGGCGAGTACGACCAATGTTGACAAGGCTCCGTCGCAAACTCTACGCCTTTTCGATCACTCGAGAACGGTTGCTGGATCTTGACAAGGAATACGGAATGAAAAGATGGTGTACCCGCCGAGATAGAATTTCTTGACTTCAATCCAAATTCTCGATTACGGCAAGACGGGAGACTTAGTCGTACGCTATGTACTTCCTTGGTTGACATCAGAGATTGACTCAGACAAACCCTTTGGGTGCCCGCACGAGGCTGACAAAGGAAGTCTAACATTATCTCTAAACTCACCGAGAACGGTCACATGAGCTCGATAACAGTTACTCCAAGGTCTGCGCGCGATTGAGAATATGAATTCGTTCATTTGCATTGAAGTCGGGGGCTACTGTCATGGTTATGGATACCACATACCTAATAGTAGTTGACTAAATCTCGGCAGGACCCACCACATACCATGTCCTATACGGAAACAACCTGCAGATATGGAGGGAGTTCCGGATAAGGAAAGACAACCAGAGTTCTACATGGAAACGACAAGGACTACTCGGATTGTATCCATATTGGTCTCCCTAGTTCTACTTGGACAAGGGGACACCTATGGATATAAATACAAGCCCCCCTAGGAGGACAGGGGGACAGAGAGACTCACCATGAGACGATCAACACGATCATCACGATCGGGACGACCACCTCATCGACGACCACTACGAGACCATGGAAGACACCCACCAGGGAGAACCATGACAATCAACATACACCCACCAGAAGCCACAACATACAAGCCAATATACGACAAGACACGCCGCCGGATATTGACTTCAGGATAGGCATGGCTATTCCCCTACGGTTCCTCCGGATACCGTCAGGAGATACGAAAGCGCTATCTCTGATCTCGCCGGGCACGGATTCGAGGAGGAAGACTACCCTGTTGTCGACTATGAGTCAGACCTTCAGACCGACATGTCGACAACAGTTAGATAAGCTACCCCACATATTGTACTAGTGTGATTATGGTGAATAAAAAGCAACATCGGCCCCGGCCAACAGGATATAGGGCTATTACCTGACAGCTCAGGGGCCCGAACCTGTATAAAAATCTTCGTCTCCGTCTCTTTTACCTCAATCTCGCGTATATCCTAGCACCGACGATCCCCATACTATGCAAATAACAGAATGATGACATCAAACGTCGACACTTTCTGTACAAACTTTTCCTTTATTTTTGTTTTGCCATAATGTTGCCTAGAACTTGTTAAATCCATAACAAATTGAATATAGCTATAAAAATTGTGAAACCACTTCTGTTAACTTTCTAAAATCATGCTCTGTAACTTTGTAAAAGTAATTTCTTCACTTCTGTACAAAAATGTTGCCTAATAAAACTTTGCCCTTTTTAAACCTTTTTAATTGTAAAATGCATATCTCTGTAAATAAAAAGTGACAAAATAAAAATTCCTTCACAAGAGACCACCTAAGACCAGCACACACTCACTGCATAAGTTTCATGCATTTTCATGCATTTTTGTTTTTATGTATTTTTGTATTTATCGTATACGCGTATTTTGTATAGAGGAAGAATACGTCGAAGAAGAAGAGGGTGAGTTTGTTGACTACCAGGTTCAAGAGTTTGCAGACGAAGGCAAGTTTGCCCCTCCTTTGATCACATTGATCCTATGTTTTATTGGGTAAATGATTCTATTGCAAACATGCATACGTTAACTAGTATTACTTTTGGTAAAAAAATATATAAATGTGGGAATGGTAGATATGACCTAATAGCTGCATAATCCACCTTGAAATATTGAATCCTTGTTGGTTGTAACCATAGAGTGCTTTTGAATACAATCATTGTGTTCTTTGGGATTATACTATGCTTATATTGCTGCTATATGCTTATATTCGATTACCGCCTTGCAAATTACTCGTTTTGATAAATGTTATATGTGAAAATGGTTATTTTGATGTTGCTGGACAGAAATTTAAATGTGTGAGTATTGTGAACTGAAAATGGAGATAACTTGTTTTTAGACTTGGGCGGCGAGTGGTGTACATATGGTGGTAGTTGTACACCGATAGGGGGAGCGTTCGCCCGGGTCGATTAAGGACCTGTCGCGTCCCAAAACGACTCTAAAATACATCCTCAAAATTATGCATAGAATAATTAAAATCCATGTGAAAGCCTCCAACAATTAAAATGTGCAAAGATAAAAGTCAAATAGGGCTTGGAGGATTTTTGTATATTTCCTAAAAGCCTAAAATGCGTAAATAAATTTTAGTGGAATTTTCAGAGCACAAATAATAATTGAGAAGAAATAAACAAAGTTAAAATGGTTTTATAAAAAGAAAAACCCTAAAAAGTCCCTTTTTCCCCCCCCCTCCCCCTCTTGGGCCGGCTCGGCCCAGCTCCCTCCCTCTCTCTCCTCTCCCCCGCGGCCCATCCGGCCTTCCCCCGCGCGCGCGCCGCTGACGGGCGGGCCCGCCCGCCGCCCTCGCTGACGGGTGGGGCCCACCCATCATCCCCTACCTCGCGCCGCACCCGCCGCCTCGCCCGTGCCCTAGCGCCGCCGCCGCCGCGGATTCCGCCGCATCCCTACGCCCCCGCGCGCAATAAAGAGGGGGAAATCACTCCCCGTGATTCCCTCTCCCTTTCCCCCCACTTTTCCCTCTCTCTCTCCCTCGGATTCGTTTGGAATCACTCCCGCTAACTTCGCCGGCGCATCAATGGCGGCCGGATCTTCCGCGGCCGATTCCCCCTCATCCGGCCGCTCTCTCCCCCTCCCAACCCTATATAAACGCTCCCCGTGCCTCCCTCCTCCGTTTCCGCCACTCGCCGCTCTCTCTCCCCGTCGGAATCGAGCTCGCGCCGTCGTCCTCTCTCTCCACCGTCGCCGCCGAGCTCCGGTCCGCCGCCGTCGTCGCCCCGGACCTCCTCCCGCTTCGGCATCGCCTCCTTCGGCTTCGCCGCGTCCTCGCCAACCTCGTCCACTCCTCCGTTTCGCCCGCCGACCGCCGGAACGCCGCCGTCCTCGTCGACCTGAGCCGCGCCGCCGCCTTCCTCCGCTCCGGTCGCCGTTCCCGTCGTCGCCGTCGACCCGGGGTGAGCCGTGGACCGCCCATTTCGCTTCCCCCTTCCCTCCCCTCTCTCGGCCGCCGCTCCGCCGTGCCTATGGCCGCCGCCGGCGACCATAGGGGCGCGGGCGCGCCGCCTCCCGTCGGCCGTGCCGGCGAGGCCGCCTTCGGGCGCGCCCCGCGGCTGCCAGGTGGGGCCCGGATGTCAGCCGCCCGCGCCCTCGGGTGCGGTTGACGCGTGGGACCCACGGCGCCGGCCGGCTCAAGCCGCGTGCACCCGGTCCACCGTGGACCGTGAGGCTGCCGCGTGGGCCCCAATCCTGTGGACCCGGTCCGCGCGCCCCTCCCCTTGGCTGACGCAATAAATCCGATTTTAAATCAAAATTTAAATGAAGAAATTCGCAAATATTCATTTAAAGAGCATATAAACTTCAAATGGCCATAACTTGGCCATTTGAACTCGGAATTGGACCGTTCAAGTCTCTAATTTTTCCTTAAGAAGTCAAGAGCCCATTTTTGTGCTTTGTTTCTGCTTGTTATATGGAGTTTATTAGAGTAAAAGGCTTTTCTTTTCTGTTGGTTGTGTAGACGCTGCAGCTTCGGAAGATCCGCTCTTCGTGGAAGTTGAAGCCGACGTTTGGGAAAGCGAGCAAGGCAAGTCACATCATCTTTGAACATATTGAATCCTAGTTTGTAAAATTATGTTGATTTAAATTATTGCATTATCGCTTTATTTAAATTCCCGCGTTATCACGGTTTTATCTAGCCATGCCTATTTACCTTTGTTATGACCTTATTATTATTGTTATTGTTATTATTACCTTGTTCACCCTAGAATAAACAAAACCCCAACTAGTGGACACTCTACTCATGGTATCCCTAGTATGATTTTAGGTAGATGCTTCGCTATTTAATTAGGTAACATTAGGTGGTTTTTCAACTCTAGACTTTGGGAATATTCATATCACCTGGACACTATGGAATGGTTTGGTTATTGTGGAATTGGCTTCACACCGCTCCCTCTATTCAAAACCCCCAAAATGGTTTTAGGCTGGGCTCGGGGTGCATGGTTTTGATAGTAGCACCTCGGCCATATAAGGACCGGTCTTCGGGCCTCTGTTGCAAAGCACTACCGTACTTCCACATGTCTAGTGGGTAAGGCTTAGTTTGTGGCTCAGTCTAGTTATAAACAAAAGTACACGGATTAGAGATGGAAGAAGTCGGGGGTCGATGGACATCTCTAGGACAAATGAAGGCTACACGAGCTGCGGCCCGGTAGTCGAGATGTCATGGCACAGGGCCGGTGTCCTGCTGCTAGGGGCTCAGTCCTGCCTGCCTGTCCCGGAGGTTCCGGCCGTAGGTGGGATTGGGTCGGTACTCTTGTCTATGGCTAGGATGGGTTGGAAACTATGTCACGTCTTCTGTCTGTATACCGTGGTGGTATGTGGCACGTGGTTGCACGTGAGGAAGATGTGTCTTGTGGGTAAAGATGTACACCTCTGATCAGAGTATAATCTATTCGAATAGCCGCGCCCTCGGTTATGGGCAAGCCGAGCAATGTACCCAAGTTAGTGTTTTAATTCTTAAAACCTGCTTAACAACTAAAAGGTGGAATGGTTGGCCTGGGTTGGCTTGGGACGAGCTGGGACCCAGGGTCGGGTTGCCAGTTCGGTCTGAATCATCGTAGGCCTTGGGTTAAGGCAGGTTCGTGTGGGTTCACGGCCTTGATAAATAACATTGTATAGTTCTAGTACCGTGTTTACAAAATAGCTTTGAGCAACTAAATGTCTTTAAATGCTGTTTACTGCAACCCTAACCCTTTATAGTATAACTCCTTTGTACTCCCTTGCATTTATTCTGCACTTGTGGGTGTGTCTTGTTGAGTACGGTGGTTGTACTCAGTCTTGCTCAATTTTTTTCCAAGCCCAGAAGAGGAGCCCCTGGATGATGAAGGCTTCGGTGTCTAGCTCGTGCCTGCCGTCAAGCGCCTGTGGTCGTGGCCCTAGTCTTCCGCTGTTTCTCGTTTGTCTCTGTGTGTGCTGGGCCTTCGCTGCCCATGTAATAAATTAGCTATTTACGCTTCCGCTTGTTAAACTCTGATTTGTATCAACTTTTGGTGTACCTTGCCTCCTGGGACAATGATTAATGCACGCACGTAAGGAACGCCCGTTGGGTTATTTCCGGTCGTGACAAATTGGTATCAAAGCTCCCTTGACCCTAGGACGAGCCGTAGAACCCAAGCCTTAGCAATATTTTCAAAAATAAAAATCCTTTGTATTTGTGAAAATCCTCTAGTCTCTCTCTGTCTTGCTGCTTCATTTATCGCCAAAATCTGACCTTTTTAAATGTTGCTTTTCTTTTTGTTTTTGTTTGTAGATGGCCGGCAGCGTCACCCGTCGTGGTTTGGACATGACTGGCTTCGTCTTGGAGCTGCGGGGCATGTGCGTTGTCCTGGGGTATCCACATGGAGTGGACTACCAGGCCAGGCCGCTTCCGGAGCAGGAGGGTGACGACGCAGAGCCCCACGCTGGTTGGGAGGTCACTGCAGTGATCCTCTCTGGCTCCCCCGAGCGGACTTCGCTGGCAGTCACCGCGGGTGGAGATTCTTTCCCCGCCGCTTGCCAGAACGCCGCTCTCCTCGCCATCGGCACTCTTCACCAGCGCTACCCGGACGAGTTGCAGCACTTGCCCTACCGCTACCACCCTCGCCGCGGAGGAGCCCGCGACTACGCCACCTTCCGGGATGCTAGCTCGGAGGATGACGCTACCCTCGTGCACCTGGCGCGCATGGTGGAGGCGTACGACGCGGCTCGTATCGACTTCCATCAGATGGTGCGCCGTGGGATGGTCGAGAACAACTTGAAGATCCTGGAGCTGCGTCAGGAGAACCTGCAGCTCAAGAAGGACCTAGACGCGGTGGAGGCGCAGCTGCATCAGCTCAAGATCGCCCAGGGAGAGGTCTGCCGCCCCAAGCGTCGCCGCGTCTGCCGCAGCCAGAAGATCACCGCCCGCAAGAGCACCTCCAGGCCCGAGCTTGTTCGTCAGTCCCTGGCGTGGACCTGCTTCGTCGAGACCCCTCGTGCCGAGCCCGCGCCCGTGGTTCCCCAGGAGGGGGAAGCCTCCGGCATTGGTAGCACGGAGGATGCGCTGTTGCTCACCTTCCGCCCCGGCCCGTCGCAGCGGTAGACGAGCAGTTAGTAGGCTTGCGCGTGTGTTCTTCCTCGTTTGTCTTCTTGTTGGGTTGTGTGGGGCATGGTTATGCCGGTGTGTGGCATAACTGTGTCGGAGCCTGTCTTATTTTATTTGCCTAAGCAACTTGAACTATTAATGAACCAATTTAATAGCAGTAATAAATTCAAGAATTATGGTAGTCGTGGGTGGTTAGCTTTAATTGTCAGCTCTCTCTGTTTGCTGGTTTTGTGTGGGGTTTCCAGATGGTGACGACCAGGAGGAATGCTGCCACCGGTGATGGCAACCAACCTGAAGGCAGCAACCACAACCACCAGGGCAGCTCACCTCCACCTCCTCCTCCGCCTCCACCACCACCACCAGACACCAACGCCATTCTCACCCAAATCCTCGCCCAGCAAGCCAACATGATGACTGCTTTCCTCCACCACCTCCAAAATCCGCCACAACATAATGCTCCACCACCACCCCCACAACACTCTAAACTCGCCGAGTTCCTCCGCATCCGTCCACCCACCTTCTCTAGCTCCAACAACCCCGTGGATGCGTTGGATTGGTTGCATGCCGTGGGGAAAAAGCTAGACACTGTGCAGTGCAGCGATGAGGAGAAAGTCGTCTTCGCCGCCCACCAACTGCAGGGGCCCGCATCTCTATGGTGGGACCATTTCCAGGCTACGCAGCCCGAGGGGCAGCCTATTACTTGGGCCCGCTTCACCGCCGCTTTCCGGAGAACCCATGTGCCCGCCGGAGTCGTGGCCCTTAAGAAGAAAGAATTCCGAGAGTTGAAGCAAGGCAACCGCTCCGTGATGGAGTATTTGCATGAGTTCAACAACCTGGCCCGTTACGCCCCGGAGGATGTGCGGGAAGATGAGGAGAAGCAAGAGAAGTTCTTGGCAGGAATGGACCCCGAGCTGTCCGTCCGTCTAGTCTCTGGGGACTATCCGGATTTTCAACGTCTGGTGGACAAGAGCATCCGCTTGGAAGCCAAGCACAAGGAACTGGAGTCGCACAAGCGCCGCTTGGCGAATTTCCGCAATCAACAGGGTGCTAACCAAAGGGTCCGCTACACCAATCCCTACCCAGGGGGATCCTCCTCGCAGCAGTAACAGCAGCAGCAGCAACCTCGCTCCGCGCCTCAACCTCAATTCGTGGTGCGCGTCCCACAGCCGCAGCAGCAGCAGAATCAGCAAGGGACTCGTGCGCCCCGTCCTCCTACGCCAACTGTGCAGCCTGGTCAAGGCCGCAGGGACGCTCAAGGTCAGCAGCGTCTGTGCTTCAACTGCTTCGAGCCCGGCCACTTTGCGGATAAATGCCCGAAGCCAAGGCGCAGCAAGGCCAAGCGCCTCTTCGCTCCAACAACGGTGGTAAGGATGTCATTCGGGGTCGTGTGAACCACGTGACGGCCGAGGACGTGCTGACAACTCCAGACGTCATCGTTGGTACGTTCCTCATTCATTCCATCCCTGCTACCATTTTGTTCGACTCTGGAGCTTCCCACTCGTTTATATCTGTGCCATTCGTGGGGAGAAATCAGTTGGGGGTAGAAAGGCTTAGGAACCCTCTGCTCATCACCACCCCTGGAGGGGTTATGACAGCAAAGTATTATAGCCCTGCCGTCCCTATAGAAATTCAGGGGATTCCTTTCCCCTCGGATCTGATTCTGCTAGACACCAAGAACTTGGACGTGATCCTTGGGATGAATTGGTTGGCTCAATTCCAAGGAGTAGTGGATTGCGCGAGACGCACTGTCACTCTGTACCGAGGGCCGGAACAACCGGTGGTTTTCTTTGCACCCCCAACCTCTGTCAGAAGTTCAGAACTTCATCAGATAGTACTGTCAGAAATCCCCATCGTCAGGGAGTTCGGAGATGTGTTTCCGGAAGAACTACCCGGTATGCCGCCCACGCGAGAGATTGAGTTCCGGATAGATCTTGCTCCAGGGACCACTCCTCTGTACAAGCGACCCTACCGCATGGCAGCAAATGAACTGGCCGAAGTCAAGAAACAGTTGGAAGAGTTGAAAGAAAAGGGATACATACGTCCGAGTACTTCCCCCTGGGGTGCTCCTGTGATTTTTGTGGAGAAGAAAGACAAAACGAAGAGGATGTGCGTTGACTACAGAGCTCTCAATGAAGTCACCATCAAAAACAAGTACCCTCTTCCCCGGATCGATGATCTGTTCGATCAGCTTAAAGGTGCCACTGTATTCTCCAAGATCGATCTTCGTTCCGGATATCACCAATTACGTATTCGTGAAGAAGACATTCCGAAGACCGCATTCACCACGCGATACGGACTGTATGAATTCACGGTGATGTCATTCGGTTTAACCAATGCACCTGCCTTCTTCATGAACTTAATGAACAAAGTGTTCATGGAATACTTGGATAAGTTTGTTGTGGTGTTCATTGATGACATTCTGATATACTCACAATCAGAGGAAGACCATCAGCACCATCTCCGTCTGGTGTTGGGAAAGTTGCGGGAACATCAATTATATGCCAAACTTAGCAAGTGTGAGTTCTGGTTGTCCGAAGTCAAATTTTTAGGGCACGTGATATCTGCTAAAGGAGTTGCTGTGGACCCCGAAACAGTGACCGCCGTCACTGATTGGAAGCAACCCAAGACAGTCACTCAAATTCGCAGTTTCTTAGGTTTGGCAGGATACTACCGGAGGTTCATCGAGAACTTCTCCAAAATCGCTCGACCCATGACACAGTTGTTGAAGAAAGAAGAGAAATTTGTGTGGAGCCCGCAATGCGAGAAGGCGTTCCAACTAGTGGACACTCTACTCATGGTATCCCTAGTATGATTTTAGGTAGATGCTTCGCTATTTAATTAGGTAACATTAGGTGGTTTTTCAACTCTAGACTTTGGGAATATTCATATCACCTGGACACTATGGAATGGTTTGGTTATTGTGGAATTGGCTTCACACCGCTCCCTCTATTCAAAACCCCCAAAATGGTTTTAGGCTGGGCTCGGGGTGCATGGTTTTGATAGTAGCACCTCGGCCATATAAGGACCGGTCTTCGGGCCTCTGTTGCAAAGCACTACCGTACTTCCACATGTCTAGTGGGTAAGGCTTAGTTTGTGGCTCAGTCTAGTTATAAACAAAAGTACACGGATTAGAGATGGAAGAAGTAGGGGGTCGATGGACATCTCTAGGACAAATGAAGGCTACACGAGCTGCGGCCCGGTAGTCGAGATGTCATGGCACAGGGCCGGTGTCCTGCTGCTAGGGGCTCAGTCCTGCCTGCCTGTCCCGGAGGTTCCGGCCGTAGGTGGGATTGGGTCGGTACTCTTGTCTATGGCTAGGATGGGTTGGAAACTATGTCACGTCTTCTGTCTGTATACCGTGGTGGTATGTGGCACGTGGTTGCACGTGAGGAAGATGTGTCTTGTGGGTAAAGATGTACACCTCTGATCAGAGTATAATCTATTCGAATAGCCGCGCCCTCGGTTATGGGCAAGCCGAGCAATGTACCCAAGTTAGTGTTTTAATTCTTAAAACCTGCTTAACAACTAAAAGGTGGAATGGTTGGCCTGGGTTGGCTTGGGACGAGCTGGGACCCAGGGTCGGGTTGCCAGTTCGGTCTGAATCATCGTAGGCCTTGGGTTAAGGCAGGTTCGTGTGGGTTCACGGCCTTGATAAATAACATTGTATAGTTCTAGTACCGTGTTTACAAAATAGCTTTGAGCAACTAAATGTCTTTAAATGCTGTTTACTGCAACCCTAACCCTTTATAGTATAACTCCTTTGTACTCCCTTGCATTTATTCTGCACTTGTGGGTGTGTCTTGTTGAGTACGGTGGTTGTACTCAGTCTTGCTCAATTTTTTTCCAAGCCCAGAAGAGGAGCCCCTGGATGATGAAGGCTTCGGTGTCTAGCTCGTGCCTGCCGTCAAGCGCCTGTGGTCGTGGCCCTAGTCTTCCGCTGTTTCTCGTTTGTCTCTGTGTGTGCTGGTCCTTCGCTGCCCATGTAATAAATTAGCTATTTACGCTTCAGCTTGTTAAACTCTGATTTGTATCAACTTTTGGTGTACCTTGCCTCCTGGGACAAGGATTAATGCACGCCCGTTGGGTTATTTCCGGTCGTGACAGGACCCCACTCTATGTCACCAACTAATGAAAGCAGTACAAACCACATGTGCTAAGTATGGGCTGGCCTCAACCTATTAAGTTGTTTAGAGTTTAGCCTTGCATCTTGGTAGGCCGAAGGGTATGGGTTACCAGGTTTTGGTAACTTATCGGAACTTCCTATGGTTTGTGATATGATGAAATTGATTAATGATATGTGGTATGTGATGATTTTAGCGGGTAGTCTGTTCAATACAACGGTGTCGTGCCTCGTGAGGGATTCCGGGCTGGGTTCCTTACGGCGCTAGGTTAAAGCGTGGGCCCGCTACCTAGTGGCGCTACCTTGCTAGTAGCGTGGGTAAAACACACATCGTGCTGGTGCAAGGCTAGACAATAAACAATGTAACGGTTCCGTTATGACCTCTAGATCACACTCAATGTGTAGAGTGTGGTGATACCGACGGGTATCGGAAAAACTAGAGCGATCTATATCATGTGGGCTTAAAAGTTGTACAAACTCTGCAGAGTCTAAAACTAATCGATTAGCCGTGCTCACGGTCATGAGCGGCATGGTGAAGTTTCATGAGTATAATTTGTGATTTTGATAAACTCTTGTGAACCTGGAAAATGGTTGGAATGTTTTGTTTGTGAACTTGGGTAAAGTTCGGTGAATGGTGATGAGATGATGGAGAGTGGTGATGATCTACCTTGAGGGGTAGATGTGTGTTATTTATTCATTCACATTACAAGTTTTACTTACTCTATACTATTGTTATAAAATTTCCGTTGCGAAACATGTTGTGAACTAAAATTGGCATTTATGCAAATTAACCTATACACAGCTTATCCTTGAATATGGCCTACATGTAGTATGCTAGGATTGTTTCCGACTTGCCAGTACATTAATTTGATTAATGTACTGATTTCTTGCTTTCTTTTACTTGTTTATGCTCAGACCCCGCTGCAGGTAATGACTGTTTGGATGAGGAGTTTGATGCAGCTTGTGATGTTGCAGATTTCCAGGATGGTTCTAACTAGGCATTTACCCTAGTCGGTTTGCCTATGGGCTTTTGGGTAGCACGCTTACCGCATGAACCAATATTTATGGCTTGTTACCAAGTACTACCTAGAACCTTATTAAGATTATTTATGCTTATTGCTTAGAACCACTTATTATTTGGATATCATGCTTGAGATGATTTATGTGAGACTATGTTGCATTCCTGGGCAACTAGTCCCACATGAGGATGGGTTTGAAATGGTTGAGATAACCGGGGAATATGCCTTTGTTGAGATCGAGTCTCTAGGGTACGCTTTTGGTCGCCACCATCGAGTGGTTGACGGGTGTATGACATAGATGACTGGTGTGGCTATTCCAATGGTTGTGTCTTCTATTTCATATCCGATGGCTTAGAGCCTATGTAGTGCACTCTTCAAGACATGTCGGGGTCTGCGATGAGGTTGGATGGTTACCGTATTTATTTGGACTTTATTTGAGACCCTATCCATCCAGATATTTCGCGCTGACATGCCTTGGAGCGTTGCACCACCTAGGCTTTGGGACGTCCTCACAGATCGTGAGGCTGCCGCGGGGGCCCCACTCCCGTGGACCCGGTCCGCGCGCCTCCTCCCCTCGGCTGACGCAATAAACCCTTTTTAAATTAAAATTTAAATGAAGAAATTCGCAAATATTCACTTAAAGAGCATATAAACTTCAAATGGCCATAACTTGGCAATTTGATCTCGGAATTGGACCGTTCAAGTCTCTAATTTTTCCTTAAGAAGTCAAGAATCCATTTTTGTGCTTTGTTAATGCTTGTTATATGGAGTTTATTAGAGTAAAGGCCTTTTTCCTTTCCGTTGGTCGTGTAGACGCTGCAGCTTCGGAAGATCCGCTCTACGTGGAGGTTGAAGCCGACGTTTGGGAAAGCGAGCAAGGCAAGTCACATCATCCTTGAACATATTGAATCCCAGTTTATGAAAATTACTTTGATTTAAATTAAGGCATTATCGCTTTATTTAAATTCCCGCCTTATCACTGTTTTATTTAGCCATGCCTATTTACCTTTGTTATGACCTTATTATTATTGTTATTGTTATTATTACCTTGTTCACCCTAGAATAAACAAAACCCCAACTAGTGGGTACTCTATTCATGGTTCCACTAGTTTGAATTTAGGTAGATGCTTCGCTGATTAATTAGGCAACATTAGGTGGTTTTATAACTCTAGACTTTGGGAATATTCATATCACTTGGACATTATGGAATGGTTGGATTATTGTGGAATTGGATGCACACCTCCCCTCTATTCAAAACCCTCAAAATGGTTTTAGGCTGGGCTCGGGGTGCATGGTTTTGATGGTGGCACCTCGGCCACATAAGGACCGGTCTTCGGGCGTCTGTTGCAAAGCACTACCGTACTTCCGCATGTCTAGTGGGTAAGGCTTAGTTTGTGGCTCAGTCTGGTTATAAACAAAAGTACACGGATGGAGATGGACGAAGTCGGGGGTCAATGGACATCTCTAGGACAAATGAAGGCTACACGAGCTGCGGCCCGGTAGTCGAGATGTCATGGCACAGGGCTGGTGTCCTGCTGCTAGGGGCTCAGTCCTGCCTACCTATCCCGGAGGTTCCGGCCGTAGGTGGGGTTGGGTCGGTACTCTTGTCTATGGCTAGGATGGGTTGGAAACTATGTCATGTCTTCCGTCCGTATGCCGTGGTGGTATGTGGCACGTGGTTACACGTGAGGAAGACGTGTCTTGTGGGTAAAGATGTACACCTCTGATCAGAGTATAACCTATTCGAATAGCCACGCCCTCGGTTATTGGCAAGCCTAGCAATGTACCCAAGTTAGTGTTTTAAATTCTTAAAACCTGATTAACAACTAAAATGTGGAATGGTTGGCCTGGGTTGGCTTGGGACGAGCTGGGACCCAGGGTCGGGTTGCCAGTTCGGTCTGAATCATCGTAGGCCTTGGGTTAAGGCAGGTTCGTGTGGGTTCACGGCCTTGTTTAATAATATTGTATAGCTCTAGGATCGTGTTTTCAAAGTAGCTTTGAGCAACTAAGTGTCTTCTAATGCTGTTTACTGCAAACCCTAACCCCCTATATTATAACTCCATTGTACTCATTTGCATTTATTCTACACTCGTAGGTGTGTCTTGTTGAGTACGATGGTTGTACTCAGTCTTGCTCAATTTTTCCCAAACCCAGAAGAGGAGTTCCTGGAAGATGAAGGCTTTGGTGTCTAGCTCGTGCCTGCCGTCAAGCGCCTGTGGTCGTCACCCTAGTCTTCCGTTGTTTTTCGTTTGTCTTCATGTGTGCTGGGCCTTCGCCGCCCATGTAATAAATTAACTGTTTACGCTTCCGCTTGTTAAACTCTGAATTATATCAACTTTTGGTGTACCTTGCCTCCTGGGACAAGGAATAATACACGCACGTAAGGAACGCCCGTTGGGTTATTTCCGGTCGTGACAATTGATGTCTTCAAATCTAAAGTCTGACGGGAGCTCGAGATGTGCAGAGTCCTCATAGGGGAACCAGACTCGAGCATCATTCTGAAAGCCCTCATAAAAACTGCAGAACCAATCCTTGAGCAGTTCAGCCGATAGTTTTGCTCCAGCATCGGCTGGTGTGGATGCATATTCTCCATATGACATACATCTCTTATGGGTTTTCTCTTCCCCATCTTCATCGATGATCAGCTTCAGTCTTGGGAATTCGGCTTCTATCACAGATGGCCGATTGACGACTTTCATGACCATCAGATTCAACCAAGTCTGTAGCAGCCACCATGGTCCACCTGCGCTAACAACTGAGCCGACAGCAATTTTAGCCGATGCGTTGTTAAGTGTTTGATACAAATAGCCAAGGAGGATCTTGCCTAAAGGGAATTGCCCCTTTTTTCTCTAAGGCTTCGGCTAAAAATTGCCAGTTGGTTGTAGGACCACAACTAGATCTACAGAAGAGGAACTTTTCTAGCCACATCAGCAAGAAAGCTACATGTTCTCGAGGGGTGACTGATCTTGTGCACATATATGCTGCCACATAACCAGACCAACCACCTATGCTCTTGGTTCTGAAGTCATATTGATTCTTGGTGTTCAGACTCATACGGTTAGTCGATGAGGTCACATCTAGACCTGTGATCATGGTGATATCAATCAAAGTTGGGGTCATCGGCCCTTGGTTGAACAGAAAAGCGTTGATGGTATTAGACCAAAAATAAGTTGCGACAACCATCAGAGCTTCATCTTTGGCTGAATTGGCTATGGTGAGGGCAAGCGCTTGGTCGATTCTGATCTCATCCTAGTGAACTTTCTTACTAGCCGACACGCGCTTGTACCATGTAATCCAGCATTTCTTGGGTGAAGTTTTCTCAAGAGATGGCCAAGATTTGAAGGTATTCTTCCAATGACCTAGATTCGGGTCGGCTAATCTGAAAGGAATCCTATTTGTTTCACCGATGATGAACTCAGTAGGGTTGGGATCGCCGACTGGACCAAGAAAATAGTGGTTTTCATGCAACAGGCTTAGAATTGCTACCAGATTGGACAAGTGCTACAAATGAAAACAAGAATAGAGAAGAAGAAAATAAGATGAGATCGAGGGAAATCAATCTACCGCACAAAAAATAGAACTAGCCGATGGGCACATACCTCTGCGTACTCAGCTGAAGGAGCGGCAGACGGACTAGCGAGAGTCGACATCATTGCAGGCGGAAATTTGGCCAAGGAAGAAATCGCCTTGGGATCGCCTGGTGTGTTGAGGGGATCGCCGGAGAGAGAGAAGGCGGAGTTGGCTTAAGCGGTAAAAACAGAAGTGACGGCGTGAAATCTCTCGGGGGTGGCGGTTAGTATTTAAAGCACTGTGTAACGGTCGCAAAACGGCAAGTGCGGATTTCTCTCAGAGTCGGCGTATGGAAAATCCGAAACATTATCCAATATTCCAGCCTTGGGGGCATGTGTTAACGAACAAATTTGGTAACCTCAGTATCGGAGATGGGGATTAGATCAAAGCGGAATCCAAGACCAAGATTGTTTCGGAGATAGAGCAAGAATCGGCTAGAGTCCGAATCGGCTACGACCACGGTTGGGAGAGTTCGAGTCGGACAAGGCTAGCCGGTTGAGTTGAACCCGACAATATGACACGGTACATGTTATCGGGTTGAATTAACGTACTTCGTGATGATTGCCACGCATGGATAGAGTTTTGAGAAAGCAATTGTATCTATTAATTAGGATATTTTATGTATAATTTCCTTAGAGATATGTTTGGGCAAAAGTCTGCCGCAAAGACTTATGGTATCTTAGAGTTTGTTAGGGATAAGAGTTGTGTCTGATATGGACATGTTTTGTAATCTCGGGTACAAATAGACCCCGAGCCCCATGTAATCAAGATAACACACGTTCTATACAATCTCGGCGCATCGCCACCCTTTTACTTTCGTTTTGTTTCGACGAGTTCTTGCTTTCAGGTTGAGCTGCATCTGTTTCGATCTTCAACCAGATGTAAAACTTGTTATGGCGGCTTGCGTTCTCGGGATTAGTGCTTCCATTTTTATCATACTCTAATCTTGTTTATGTAATTCGTCGAGTTATCATATATGCTATATAATCTCTGACAATATTGTGATCTAACCTTCAATCGGCTAACATCTATCGTTAGAAGGCAGCCGATCAGGTTAAATACCAACGTTGGCTTAGATTATATAGGATACCCACCACTCTATGAAACACCCAGTGGCTTGATTGTCTAGATGTTGTCTTTCTTTTCATACTTATAGCTGCATCAGTTGAGTTTGATCTTATAAGTCGTGCTTAGAACTATAATCTCTAGCCTGCTTTCTGGGTGCCGATTAGGGTAGTATCAGGGTTTCAGCCGATCTTACCTGATTTAACTACATTTACCTTATATGCTTTATTGACATGTTAAATTTGCCCTTTATGTTAAGATCTTGTCACGTTCAAATATATTAGGCTTTTGTTTGGTATATTCTGCTTGTTTTAATATCTTAATATAAAGTGGTATCGGAGTATTAGCGATACATGCTAGATCTATCTGATCGGCTATGCTATAAACATATATAGTCTCATTGCTATGAACATATATGGCGACCGATGTATCCCAATCACTTGATTTAATTATATATCAACATAAGGATTATATATTGTTAATATCTACAGCCGATCGAGTAGATCTAGTTCTTTCCTACCTATTCACGATTGCCGATCGATCCACATATGATATCGGCTCGAAGATAAATGTTATGTCATCGGCAACTAGCCGATCGGCTATCATTTACAGATTTAACCGCGGTTTCTTTGTCTTTGTTTCTTGTTGATTGCAGAATCAAATCAACTGGCACGCTCATACACCTAAGGGCAAGCTTTTGGACTTGCACTGGAGTTAAGCAGATCTCCCAAGCCTCGTGTTTTTACATCAACAGCTATACTATTAAACTCGCTCTTAAATGTGGAAGGCTTTGTGTCACGCTCGGAAAATACCTTTCCCGAACGCTAGTGTATTAACCCCGGTCCCAGGAAAAGCCGGGGTACACCACAACAAACTTGATACAAAAGAGACATCTTTATTAATTATCACAATAATATTTACATTATTACAAAGGCACATTGGGCCTGACAACAAAAGAAAAATAGCAGCGGAATAGCGGGCCTACGGCTCCATCTTCACAAGCGCTCAACTGGGGTATAAGCCAGGACTCCACCTAAGACTTCTTCTTCAAATAGCTTCGCTGACTGGAGGGGGAAAGATTGAGCAAGAATGAGTACAACCACCATACTCAGCAAGCCATGCCGGGAAATGAATTATAGTGCAAAGAGGAACAAATAGTTGGCATAATTGGGTTAATTTTTGCGTAAAGCCAAAGTTGCAATATTTTAATGTTTCTAAAGCATAGTTTAAACTTGATCCTATATCTAAGCAATATTATCACGGTTCCGAAACCACGCAAACCGGCCTTAAACCCAGGTTAACCACCTGTCCAGAGTGCCATGAATTCCATCCATCACAAAGAAGAAAAAACACTAACTTGGGTACATTGCTAGGCTTGCCCATAACCGAGGGCACGGCTATTCGAATAGTTTTACTCTCATCAGAGGTGTACATCTTTACCCACAAGACACAATACTTGACTTCATGTCAGCCATGCATCGCGATACCTCAAAGGTACCCGAAAATTCAAGATCGTGACAAGACTATCCACCTAGCTCAACGCAAAACAAAAGGACCCACTAAGGTTTCGCCGTCCTCCGGTCCCCGACAAGGTAAAGGTTGCCGGATCCCCCGGGACAAGACAGGCCCCCTCTTGCGCCAGGTCAAAGTCGGCCTCCCCTGGCCCCAGACCTATCATACCGATGGCCTTTGTTTTGAGATGATCTAGACTTCTAGTTAGGTTTTACCCATTAGACTTGTGGTTGCACTTTTATGCTTCGCAACAGAGGCCCGAAGACCGGTTCTTATAGTGCCCGAGGTGCTTCTAGCAAAACCATGCACCTCGTGCCCTACCAAAAACAGATTTAGGGAGTTTTGAAAGAGATTCCACCATATCCAAGCTCAACCAGCCTACTAATCATCATTCTTACATATTTTAGTTGTTACCCACTCTATTTTATGAAAAGGGATTCTAGGTTGGATCTAAGCATAGATAAGCCTAACCTAAACAACTAGTACGTCCATCATATAGGGAACCATACTAGTCATTTTATCATTTTACTAAGGCTGACAAGAGTATGGGTAGCAATTCAACAACATGGCTATATAACAAGAATAATAGGAAATATTAACTATTAAATAAACAATAATGAGCGTCATATAATTTATAAAAGCGATGCATATAGAAGTAAAACAACATAGTTTTTGCAATAATGGGATTCAATATGTTCAAGGAAGGAATATGGTATGACTTGCCTTGCTGGAAGACAAGGTCTTCTGACGACTTGATCTGCACTTCGGGAACTCCCAAAACGACGACAGCTACACGAACAACAAACATAGGTTCTTTAAGTTATAACAAAAATTAAACAATTTAAACGGGTCAATTAGGAGCACGTATGGCCGAGAAACGACCATCAGAATTTTAAGTGCAATTAAAGTGGATATTTTTGAGTTGTTTAATTATCATTATTATACTATTAAATTATGTGCAATGAAATATCGCTCGAGAAGGAAAGGATCGAGCGACTGGTAGCCGGGACTACCACGTGAGCTACCCACGTGGGCAATCCACGCGGCGACCACACGGGGAGGACGAGGATAGGGTAGCGAGGAGGCGCGGCCGACGATGAAGATGATGAGATGAAGCCGATGGCAGCGACGGTGGAGCGAGCCGGCGCTCCGGTGAGAAGGGAGGGGGCTGCCGGAGGAAGAAGACGACGGTGTCCTCACTGTTCGCCGGCGAGAACAGGCTTCCAGCGCGCTTCGGGCTTAGGGAAGGGGACGCTGGGGACGAGCACAGCGAGGCGCGGCCCTCGGTAGCGACAGAATGGGCTGGCAGCGCCCGGCTCGACGGGGAGGGCCTGCCGAAGGTGGACGATGACGACTTTCTGGACGTCGGCGTCCATGGCACACCAGCTGGCCTCGGGCGGAACGGAGGCGAGGCCGGGGAAGAGGAGGTCGCTGCGAAGCGGATGGTGGCGACGCAGGGCTCCGAGGAGGTCCCGACCGCCGGCGAGGGGCGGCCGGAGTTGCATGACAGCGGCGGCACGAGAAGAAGGCGGCACGGCGGCCAGGGAGAGAGGAGGAGGAGGGCTGCGGTGTGGGGAGAGAGGAGGGGGTCAGGGCTCCTTTTATAGGCCGGAGAGGAGGAGGGAATCGGCCGGGGAGAGGAGGGACAGCTCGCCGGGCTGCCATCAATGGCGGCAGTTCATCAGAGAATAAATTCGATTATTAAAGGCCGAATTAAGAGGGGAGAACGTGGAGGAATTGATGAGGAGGAGGAGAGGAACCGATTTTTGCATTCAATTTGGAGGATAAACCACTGGGGAGGGAGATCAAGAGGGGCGGCGTGCTTCTGTTCTTCGGCTGGGAGAAGAACAGGCGGCGGTCTGCTGGAGGAGGAAGATGACCAGCGGCTGGGCCAGCTGGGGCTGTGGAGGAGGGACAACGAACTTAGGTCCGAGGAAGAGGGAAGAGAGGCTGGGCCGAGGCAGCTGCAGCCCAAGAGGGAGAGAGGCCCAGGAGGGAGAGGGAGAGGGAGAGAAGGGAGGAGCAGAGGACTTTGGACTGAAAACGGCCCAAAGAGAAGAGAGAATTATTTTTAGTTTTCTCATTTTAATTGACAAGTGTGAGTTCCAAGAAATGTCATAGTACAAACGACTTTGTCCCAAAAATGCCATCGCCGTTAGGATTCCGTCCACTCCATGCCATTAAGTTCCATAGGATGAACAGTGTATTTAACGGCGCAAAATGGATGGAACCCTAACGGCGATGGTATTTTTGGACAAAATCGTTTGAACGGTGGCATTTCTTGGAACTCATACTTGTCGATGGCATTTCTGGGACTTGGACGCTTGTCAATGGCATTTCTTGGATTATCTCTAAAATTATTTCTTGTGCTCTGAAAATTCAAGTAAAAATTGAGGGACCAATTTAGAGCATGGTGGATTTAAGAAAAATACTCCAAGCCACATTCAATTTTTTCTTGTACGTATTTTAATGTTTGCCAAATTAACTTCGAATTTTAATTAGTTCTATTATTCCTTTTAGAGAATGATTTTTAATTTGGGATGGATTTATCAGGGCGTGACACTTTGGCCTACAGATATACCCTGTTAATTATGTATAGGGACTTCGCTATGTATAAATATAAGACTAGGTACAATAACAGACTATAAGTCAGCTATACGCACATGTGAAGAAAATAGGAGAGGAGAGAGAAGATAAATGGGGTACAGATTTGTAGCCAGCTGCAGCACAAGCTCCAAAACATGTGTGTATGATAGGACGGACCAATTATTTACAATGTAGTATATGTTTACAGTTAACTATTGTACTACCTCATTTTTTTAATAGATGACGCCGTTGACTTTTTCTCACATGTTCAACCATTCGTCTTACTCAAAAATTTTATACAAATGTATAAGATATAAATCACATTTAAAGTACTATGAGTGATAAAATAACTCATAACAAAATAAATTATAATTACGTAAATTTTTTGAATAAGACGAATGGTCAAACATGTGAGAAAAAGTCAACGGCGTCATCTATTAAAAAACTAAGGTAGTATGAATTAGCTACTAGATTAACTATAGATGATTTGGAGCTAGTAGTTGGCTATATTATTAAACTTGCTCTAAACGGTCCTACGCATGTAGCAAAGCCAAGACAGCTTTGCAGATCCAAGCATTGGCTTAGTGAAAGGACATCGCAAGAGTGTGTTTAACTTAATAGGCAGCCCATGGGTCGATGAAGTAAGTCCTGGGCAACAGTGGGTGAAAATCATTGAGGATGTCAACCGGTTTGTTTGGCAGTACAAGGTATATCCAATATATGGGGGGATTGCATGATGGGGATAAATGAAATCTACGTCACCGAAGTGGAAGAGCCAGAAGCGTGGATTCATGGCAACGGTGATTTTCTTCGGTTGATTCAAGGCAATAGTGATTTTTTTCAAATTATCAGATACTCCATCTATGGATGTGGAGAAGCGTGGATGTTGGATTTTTTTTTAGCTCTGTTCATACTACTACAATTAAGAAAAGGGTTTCTTTATCAATCTGGTGCGTTTGATTTATCTATTTGGTGATCAAGTCAAATTTAAGATGGTAGATGGAGTTGAACATGGTCTTCGGGGAGTCTATGATGTGAAGCTATGGAGAAATTTAATTCGCTTGGTAAGATGACTGGTGATATGAGAGAAGGTGGAGCATTGTTGCAGGTGGAGACAAAAGGAAGAACTTACGGGGATAGCAGAGTCTCTTGTTATGGTAAGCCTTGAGAGGGTTTGTCGGGTCAGTTTTGCATGAGTGGCGAAAAAAGATCAAATCAAGTTCGGGTGCACGGAGGTTCGCGCAAGGAACAAATTCATGTTGGTGTGGCATATTCGCCAAGGTGGAGTTTGTTAGAGTCTGTGTCGAATATGTGTATGCAGTCGGTCACAGTTTAGGACTTGGAGTTATACTAGGTATTGAGAGTAGAGTAAGTGTCGGACTCTATCCTAGAATCTCTCTTAAATAGAGGGACGGACCTGTTGTAACTGCAAGGTGACTTTGCATAGCGACAGGGAGCGGCTAGCGGCGACGTTCGACCGTGAGTCGTTGTAAGTCTGATACGCTGTAATGTGCTGGATCGGGAAGCAGCATCCATAATCAGTGCCCCAGAGATGTAGGTTACGACTTAATTCCGTTAGCAAATATCATGTCTCGTTGTTGTTATCTTGTTTGGATCTCCTATAGCGTTTCTTTCGCGTTTATCTACTGATGTCGATTTCGGGGCTAGTTTTATAACATAATGCATTGTCTATACGAAGAGATTATTCTAATTATCTGTTGTTATGCTTATAAAGAGAAACAAAAAGAAGCGAGCTAGAGAGACGAGAAAGAAGAGGGGGTGGAGAGAGAGGATGACATGTGCGCCCCAAATGTTTATGGGTCCTACAATATTTTTTCTGTGAACAACAAATGGATCCCGCACTTTTTTTAATTCTATAATACCACATAAGCTCCACGTCAACACCACATCGAACGAAGACCATGTTAATACCGCCATGTAGGCACCACGTCAGCGGAACCACCCTTCAGAACCACCGAGGGAGTCAAATTATATCGGTTTTAATAATTAGGAGGTCAATATATTTGATATTATTGTTCAAGGATAAGATCAGATTTGGCCACTAGTTAAGGTAGTCAAAGTGAACTTATTCCTTTGTTCAATGCATTGCTGTATACCAAGGCATCGTTCGTTTAGGGGAGATAGGGGAGATTGGCTCTCGTTTTCCGCGCGCACGCTTTTCAAACTACTAAACGGTGTGTTTGTTGCAAAAAATTTCTATAGGAAAGTTGCTTTAAAAAATCATATTAATCCATATTTGAAATTTAAAATAGTTAATACTCAATTAATCATGAGCCAATGGCTCACCTCGTTTTGCGTATCTTCCCAATATCCTCAATCCCCTTCTCCTCAAACACTCCCTAAAAGACTTCAGTGGAAGTTCTCTGGAATAAATTCAATTTGACTATCTTAACTAGTGGTCAAATCTGATTCATATCCGTGAAACATAATATTGGATATGTTGACCCCTCAACTATTAAAACGGTGTAATTTATCTCCCACAGTGGTTTTGAAGAGTGGTTTCATTGTGGTGGCAACGTTGTGATATTGACCCAGTCTTCGTCTTGATGTGATATTGACATGGTCCTTATGTAGTAATAGAATTAAAAAATGTACATGACTCATTTGTCACCAAATAATATTATGGGACCCACACAACATCCTCTCTTTGCCCTCCCCGTCTTGCTCCCTCTCTCCCTTCTCTCTTTCTCTTTCTCTCCCCTTTCTCTCCCCCTTCTACGTCTGCGTGGAGAGCTGGAGCAGCGGTGGCGTTGGGCAGGACCAAAGTGGCGGCGGTAGCAGGTGTTAGTGATATGCCCTAGAGGCAATCATAGAGATGATTGTATCACATACAATGTTTACATATTTATCCAACTTTGTTCCTTTGAATGATTGAGCTATTAGAGGATGGCACATATCTAGCCTTGAGCTTAATCGATATCGTGAGGCATAGGGGCTCATACAAGTATACACTAGAGGTTCAGCCGATATGATCTTTATGTATGCCCGGTGGGTCAATATGTTCTGCTAGGGGCCGCTGTTGACGCGTGGACCGAAAAGGAGTTTTCGGGTTACAGCCGAGTGTACATGAACCTACAGGGTCACACGCATACTAGGCCGGAATAAGGGAATTGGATGGAGATCCAATATGAGCTTAATTCGGATAGGGATCTGAATAGGAGTCCTACGGGTCTTCGAGGCCCAAGTGATGGATTCTATATATTCGTGAGGGGTGTGACCGACGGAGACATTGCATTACGTGAGAAACCCTAGCCGCCACTCCCCTCCCCGAGCAAACTCCTAGCTGCGCGTGGGTGCTAGCACATCTGCGCGTGACGTTCCGTCCCTGTACTTGTAGGTACCGGTAGAGGCGCCGCTAGTTTGCGGTGCTGATCTGCGTGGGAGTACGGCGAGGAGAACGCACAAGGAGGAGAAAGTCGTGCCAGTGCGATCGACTACTTCCTCTACATCGACGCGCGCTACTTCGCGAGGGTTCCTTCGACTCCTTAGCGCTTACTTCCGCTGCGCAGCGTGTCGTGTGGTAACGATCTATGATCCAATACTTGCATGGTTCCTGGTTTACGTGGTAGAAAATTTTGATCTATACTATCGTAGCCTACACGTTTCCCAACAGCGTGCAGGGGACGGAGCACGCCGCGTGCACCTCAAATTGATCACCGTATTCGCAGGAGACATTGTCGATCGGCTAGCAAGACCAGTGGGTGTCATCGGGGCGGCAGTGGAGGAGGGATTTTTCTCTGCAAATCGCAAGCATGACGGACTGACGGTGCAGTCCGGTGGACTAGTCTGAGAAAGGAGTGCACAGTTGAAGATGAGATCCAGCCTTGGGACATCGAGAAGTGGAGGTAGAGGAATGATCTTGTTAGCCTGTGAGGTGATGCTGAGCAAGAAGCCTTGTTTGAGCGACCAGTCCCCATGGCAGCTGATGCATAGCATTCTGTGTCTGGCCGGTATGTTTCATGCTTGGCTCATGCAGTTGGCTGCTGCTGCTCCCGTCGTCAAACGGTAAGACGAAGGTGGTTTGATGGCGGTGTCGAACTGCAACACCCATGGCTTGGTGTCAAACAGAAGAGGAAGATCATGTCATTCTTGTTGGCACTGGGCGAACAAATCGAGACGGCCATCACGGATCGTGTGTTTTTGGAGAAAGAAATCAGGTTTTGTCAATCTCAATAGTACTTATTGATGAAGCAAAACTCTTGATGTCGGACTCGGGACACAAATAGAATCGGCCGAACTGAGATGGTGGCATGGTGAGTTGTTCGGTCCTTGCCGAGACGCCGCCGTCGCTCCAACGCCCTGCCGCCCGTCGCCGCTCTACTGCCGGTCGCCAGTTCAGCTCCCGCCGCTCCAGTCCTTGCTCCCCGCGGACGGATGAAGGTGAAGAGAAAAAGTAGAGAAAGAGAGAGACAGGGGAGAAAGAAGAAGGAGAGAACATGACTTGTGGGCTCTACTAACACCCACATGTTAGTGGGTCCCACAATTTTTTTTTAGTGATAAATGGGTCGTATATATGTTTTAATTCTAGTGCCACATAACTACCGCATCAATATCACGTGGGATGAAGAACAGATCAATACCGTGTCACGTCAGCGAAATTGTCCTCCAAAACTCTCAAGGAAGTTAAATTGCACCAGTTAAGATCGAGATATTCGGTATTGTGGTTGACAAATACGAATAAGATTCGGGGACTAATTAATGAAGTGAACTCATTCCATGTTCTCCACACAGGACGATCGTATAGCTAAGCCCACAAACAAAATAAAAATGCTGGGAACACATTAGTGCTACTAACGGCCGAATACTTGGGCCAAGTCTGTTAACCAGCTCAGCACTATATCAGCAAATGAAGACATGGATTGGCACAAAATGATATTTTATTCAAAGCCCATAAAAGTCACTTCACCAAGCTAAGTAACGGTTGCAAAATTTTAGCCAAAAAAGGGAAAATCATCCATGGAACAAACTAATACTTATACCTGCTTTGATGAACAACGCGTCTACCTAGCCACGATTTGCAAGCATGATTAATTTTCAAACTGTTGTTCCATGTTATACTTTTATCATTCCCTCCAGTCACAATATGTTTTACTCTCTCCGGCGTCGCAAAATACAACTACTTCTGTAGTTGTTAAAGAGGATTAACTAGATAATAAAATTAAATTAGGTATGGTTGTTATTTGTTCACTTGAGAAAGTAGGTAGAGAAATTAAATAAGTGATAATTGTGGTTTGTTGGGGCGAAGAAGCAAACGGATAAGTTGCTACATTAAATGATAAATTTTGAACTTTTGAGGTGGCTAACAAATTCGTGACATGAGGGAGCATGTCTTACCAATAAGAAATTTTACTAGAGGGACTTGGTGCTAAATTAATTTAGTATAACTAGGTGAAACATTGTGCAATGCTACGGAAATTTAGTACGATAACAATAAGTAGAAATAATGGGTAAGATCACTACACCAGATCCTCACATCTCTGACGGGATACCTGTGACGGGCAAACGAAATAGTCACTGATGACCGTCACCTCTGACGGGTCATACGGGATGCCGTCATCGGTGAGGCATCTAGCTACGACCCGTCACAGGTAACTAGTCACCTATTTAACCCATCACAGGTGAGGTTACCTCACCTCAAACGGGTTTAAGTCCTAACCCGTCACAGGTGACTAGTTACCTGTGACGGGTCGCAGCCAGACAGCCCGTCAGAGGTGAGGTTTACTCAATTCAAACGGCTTTAAGTCCCAGCCCGTTTGAGATGACTTCTGCCACTGTATATATATATGTCTCCTCTCCCAGCGGGGCCCACATGAGGAGATAAGGTCAGCCGGCTCCCTCTTCTCCACTTCTCCTCTATCTCTTCCACTTCTTCTCTATCTCTCCTCTCTTTCTCTATGCCGTGGCGAGGGGAGGCGCGGCGGCGGCCCGGCCGCCAGATCCGGCATGGCGGGAGGGGAGGCGTGGCGGCGCTGAGCCAGTGGGGGCGGCGGCGGCGGCGCGGCCGCCAGATCCGGCAGGGGCGGGTGGGGAGGCGCGGCGGCGGTCCAGCTGCCAGATCCGGCATGGGCGAGGGGAGGCGCGGTGGCGGACAACGGATCTGGAGCCGTGGCGCGGTGGCGGCCGACGGCGGGAGGGGAGGCGGCTGAGGCCCGACGGCGGCAGCGGTCTCCATCTCCGCCGCCTCTGCCGGCGACGCCTCCAGCCTCCACCTCCCACCGGCTTTCAACACCGACGCCGTCGCCGCCTCTTGACCGCCGGTCGCCAGATCTGGCCACCGGGAAGCCGGATCTGGCCACCGGCGCCTTTCCTCCCCTCCCGGCCGCCGATGCCGCCAAGTTTGGCCTCCGGGAAGCCGGATCTGGCCGCCGGCGCCTTCCCTCGCCTCCCGGCCGCCGACGCCACCGCAGATCCGGCCACCGACACCTTCGCCACCTCCACAACCTCTTCCCCGATTGCCGGACGCCGCCTCCTCCGCCGCCGACCGATGACCGCCATATCCGGCCTCCACGAGGTCGGGGGACGCGGATCCAGCGTCCGTGGCCTTTCCCCTCCTCCACCGACTGCCGGCCGCCTCCGCCACCGACCGCCGGCCGCCGGATTTGTTTGTGCTTGATGTTGTTTGTGCTTGATTTGCTCATGTTTGTTGCTTGTGTGGATGTGTGGTTTGTTAAAATGGATATGGATACTTGTGTGATGTATATTGTCAGATTGCTTCATGTGTAGTTGTTTGTTGAGATGTATTTGATTTAAAATACAAAGTTGTTGTATCATGTGCATCTTGAGATGTATTTGATTTTTCTTCATTTCGTACATTTGGGCTGAGGCATTTCTTTTTTTTTTTGGTGATTTTTGACATCTGTGACGGGTGAGAACTAAAACCAGTCACAGCTGTTTCGTCACCTTTGACGGGTTGCAAAGAGTCACCCGTCACAGGTCTGAGTCACCTGTGACGGCTATATTTTTTAGCCCATCAAAGGTTTTAATTACCAGTGACGGGCTTTCACCCGTCAAAGGTGAGGTGTAGTCATCAGTGACCACTTGTCTCTGACCAGAACCAAATCCGTCAAAGGTGAGGGTTAGAGCCCGTCACAGATGACTGGATCCGGCCTAGTGATAATTAGACAACATAAGTTTATATAAATTGATGTGATTTACGATAATTTAAATAGTATATGCACTGATGGTACCGGTAGAGGCGCCGCTAGTTTGCGGTGCTGATCGGGGTGGGAGTACGACGAGAAAAACACACGAGGAGGAGAAGGTCGAGCCGGTGCGATTGACAACTTCCTCTACATCGATGCGCGTTACTTCGCGAGGGTTCCTTCGACTCCTTAGCACTTACTTCCGCTGCGCAGCGCGTCGAGTGGTAACGATCTATGATCCAATACTTGCATGGTTCCTGGTTTACGCGGTAGAGAATTTTGATTTATGCTATCGTAGCCTACGCGTATCCCAACAATGGTATTAGAGCCGTCTTGTATAGTACATGAGATCTCTTATGTTGTACATGAGTTATTAGATGATCGGAACATGAGATGAACCGATAGCCGCATGTGTTGATGAGATCAATCGATATGTGTGTTGGTGACTTCACTGGAATGTCCAGTGCTCATCATGGTCGAGCGCAATTGTGTTCATCGGATAGTCCGATGTTCACTGAAACCGCACGCCAATGAGAAAAACGAGCCAATGAGATTGACCAGGTTTCGGCATAATTTGATTACGCCATTAAGGTTTTCACATGGTGAATCGTAGATGAGATCTATGTACCCCGGGACCGCCGTGTGCGTTGCCCCTTAAATTTCGCTTGGGGTTTTATATCAATGAATAAAATTTGATTCTATGTCTAGCATATGATGTTTATCTAACCTACTTTATTGCTATTGTATATTTGATATGACATGGTAGGATAGATTCTGTCGCGTCCCAAAACGACTCTAAAATACATCCTCTAAATTTATGCATAGAATAAGTAAAATCCATGTGAAAGCCTCCAACAATGAAAATGTGCAAAGTTAAAAGTCAAATAAGGCTTGGAGGATTTTTGTATATTTCCTAAAAGCCTAAAATGCGTAAATAAATTTTAGTGGAATTTTCAGAGCACAAATAATAATTATTAAGAAATAAACAAAGTTAAAATGATTTTATAAAAAGAAAAACCCTAAAAAGTCTTTTCTCCCCCCCCCTCCCCCTCTTGGGCCGGCCCGGCCCATCTCTCTCCCTCTCTCTCCTCTCCCCCGCGGCCCATCCGGCCTCCTCCCCGCGCGCGCGCCGCTGACAGGCGGGCCCGCCCGCCACCCTCGCTGACGGGTGGGGCCCACCCGTCATCCCCTACCTCCCGCCGCTCCCGCCGCCTCGCCCGTGCCCTAGCGCCGCCGCCGCCGCGAATCCCGCCGCCTCCCGCCGTCCACGCGCGCAATAAAGTGGGGGGAAATATTCCCCGTGATTCCCTCCCTCTTTCCCCCCATTTTTCCCTCTCTCTCTCCCTCGGATTCGTTTGGAAACTTTCCCCCTAACCTCGCCGGCGCCATCAATGGCGGCCGGATCTTCCGCGCCCGTTTCCCCCTCGTCCGGCCGCCCTCTCTCACTCCCAACCCTATATAAACACTCCCCGTGCCTCCCTCCACCGTTTCCGCCACTCGCCGCTCTCTCTCCCCGCCGGAATCGAGCTCGCGCCGTCGCTCTCTCTCTCCGCCGTCGCCGCCGAGCTCCGGTCCGCCGCCGTCGTCGCCCCGGACCACCTCCCGCCTCGGCGTCGCCACCTTCGGCCTCGCCGCATCCTCGCCGACCTCGTCCACCCCTCCGTTTCGCTCGCCGACCGCCGGAGCACCGTCGACCTCGTCCACCCGTGCCGCGCCGCCACCTTCCTCCGCTCCGGTCGCCGTTCCCGTCGTCGCCGTCGACCCGGGGTGAGCCGTGGACCGCCGATTCGTTTCCCCCTTCCCTCCCCTCTCTCGGCCGCCGCTCCGCCGAGCCTATGGCCGCCGCCGGCGACCATAGGGGCGCGTGCGCGCCGCCTCCCGTCGGCTGTGCCGGCGTGGCCGCCTTCGGGCGCGCCCCGCGGCTGCCGCGTGGGGCCCGGCCGTCAGCCGCCCGCGCCCTCGGGTGCGGCTGACGCGTGGGACCCACAGCGCCGGCCGGTGCGAGCCCGGGTGTGCCCGGTCCACCGTGGACCGTGAGGCTGCCGCGTGGGCCCCACTCCCGTGGACCCGGTCCGCGCGCCCTCTCCCCTCGACTGACGCAATAAATCCATTTTAAATTAAAATTTAAATGAAGAAATTCGCAAATATTCATTTAAAGAGCATATAACCTTCAAATGGCCATAACTTGGCCATTTGAACTCGGAATTGGACCGTTCAAGTCTCTAATTTTTCCTTAAGAAGTCAAGAACCCATTTTTGTGCTTTGTTTCTGCTTGTTATATGGAGTTTATTAGAGTAAAAGCCTTTTCTTTTCCGTTGGTCGTGTAGACGCTGCAGCTTCGGAAGATCCGCTCTTCGTGGAAGTTGAAGCCGACGTTTGGGAAAGCGAGCAAGGCAAGTCACATCATCTTTGAGCATATTGAATCCCAGTTTATAAAATTATGTTGCTTTAAATTATTGCATTATCGCTTTATTTAAATTCCCGCGTTATCACTGTTTTATCTAGCCATGCCTATTTACCTTTGTTATGGCCTTATTATTATTGTTATTGTTATTATTACCTTGTTCGCCCTAGATTAAACAAAACCCCAACTAGTGGACACTCTACTCATGGTACCACTAGTATGATTTTAGGTAGATGCTTCGCTGTTTAATTAGGTAACATTAGGTGATTTTACAACTCTAGACTTTGGGATATTCTCATCACCGGGACACACTGGAATTGTTGGATTATTGTGGAATTGGATTCACACCTCCCCCTCTATTCAAAATCCCCAAAATGGTTTTAGGCTGGGCTCGGGGTGCATGGTTTTGATAGTAGCACCTCGGCCATATAAGGACCGGTCTTCGGGCCTCTGTTGCAAAGCACTACCGTACTTCCACATGTCTAGTGGGTAAGGCTTAGTTTGTGGCTCAGTCTGGTTATAAACAAAAGTAAACGGATGGAGATGGAAGAAGTCGGGGGTCGATGGACATCTCTAGGACAAATGAAGGCTACATGAGCTGCGGCCCGGTAGTCGAGATGTCATGGCACAGGGCCGGTGTCCTGCTGCTAGGGGCTCAGTCCTGCCTGCCTGTCCCGGGTGTTCCGGCCGTAGGTGGGATTGGGTCGGTACTCTTGTCTATGGCTAGGATGGGTTGGAAACTATGTCACGTCTTCCGTCCGTATACCGTGGTGGTATGTGGCACCTGGTTACACGTGAGGAAGATGTGTCTTGTGGGTAAAGATGTACACCTCTGATCAGAGTAAAATCTATTCGAATAGCCGCGCCCTCGGTTATGGGCAAGCCGAGCAATGTACCCAAGTTAGTGTTTTAATTCTTAAAACCTGCTTAACAACTAAAATGTGGAATGGTTGGCCTGGGTTGGCTTGGGACGAGCTGGGACCCAGGGTCGGGTTGCCAGTTCGGTCTGAATCATCGTAGGCCTTGGGTTAAGGCAGGTTCGTGTGGGTTCACGGCCTTGATAAATAATATTGTATAGTTCTAGAATCGTGTTTACAAAATAGCTTTGAGCAACTAAGTACCTTTAAATGCTGTTTACTGCAACCCTAACCCTTTATAGTATAACTCCTTTGCACTCCCTTGCATTTATTCTGCACTTGTGGGTGTGTCTTGTTGAGTACGGTGGTTGTACTCAGTCTTGCTCAATTTTTCCCAAACCCAGAAGAGGAGTTCCTGGAGGATGAAGGCTTTGGTGTCTAGCTCGTGCCTGCCGTCAAGCTCCTGTGGTCGTCGCCCTAGTCTTCCGTTGTTTCTCGTTTGTTTTTGTGTGTGCTGGGCCTTCGCTGCCCATGTAATAAATTAACTATTTACGCTTCCGCTTGTTAAACTCTGAATTGTATCAACTTTTGGTGTACCTTGCCTCCTGGGACAAGGAATAATGCACGCACGTAAGGAACGCCCGTTGGGTTATTTCCGGTCGTGACAAGTTGGTATCAGAGCCCCGTTGACCCTAGGACGAGCCCTAGATCCCAAGCCTTAGCAATATTTTCAAAAATAAAAATCCTTTGTTATTTGTGAAAACCTTATAGTCTCTCTCTGTCCTGCTGCTTCATTTATCGCCAAAATCTGACTTTTAAATGTTGCTTTTCTTTTTGTTTTTGTTTGTAGATGGCCGGCAGCGTCAGCCGTCGTGGTCTGGACATGACTGGTTTCGTCTTGGAGCTGCGGGGCATGTGCGTTGTCCTGGGGTATCCGCATGGAGTGGACTACCAGGGCAGGCCGCTCCCGGAGCAGGAGGGTGACAATGCAGAGCCCCACGCTGCTTGGGAGGTTACTGCAGTCAAGAACCCATTTTTGTGCTTTGTTTCTGCTTGTTATATGGAGTTTATTAGAGTAAAAGCCTTTTCTTTTCCGTTGGTCGTGTAGACGCTGCAGCTTCGGAAGATCCGCTCTTCGTGGAAGTTGAAGCCGACGTTTGGGAAAGCGAGCAAGGCAAGTCACATCATCCCACAACACTCTAAACTCGCCGAGTTCCTCCGCATCCGTCCACCCACCTTCTCTAGCTCCAACAACCCCGTGGATGCGTTGGATTGGTTGCATGCCGTGGGGAAAAAGCTAGACACTGTGCAGTGCAGCGATGAGGAGAAAGTCGTCTTCGCCGCCCACCAACTGCAGGGGCCCGCATCTCTATGGTGGGACCATTTCCAGGCTACGCAGCCAGAGGGGCAGCCTATTACTTGGGCCCGCTTCACCGCCGCCTTCCGGAGGACCCATGTGCCCGCCGGAGTCATGGCCCTTAAGAAAAGGAAATTCCGAGAGTTGAAGCAAGGCAACCGCTCCGTGATGGAGTATTTGCATGAGTTCAACAACCTGGCCCGGTACGCCCCGGAGGATGTACGGGAAGATGAGGAAAAGCAGGAGAAGTTCTTGGCAGGAATGGATCCTGAGCTGTCCGTCCGTCTAGTCTCCGGGGACTATCCGGATTTCCAACGTCTGGTGGACAAGAGCATCCGCTTGGAAGCCAAGCACAAGGAACTGGAGTCGCACAAGCGCCGCTTGGCGAATTTCCGTAATCAACAGGGTGCTAACCAAAGGGTCCGTTACACCAATCCCTATCCAGGGGGATCCTCGTCACAGCAGCAGCAACAGCAGCAGCAACCTCGCTCCGCGCCCCGACCTCAATTCGTGGTGCGCGTCCCACAGCCGCAGCAACAGCAGAGCCAGCAAGGGACCCGCGCGCCCCGTCCTCCTACGCCCGCCGTGCAGCCTGGTCAAGGCCGCAGAGACGTTCAAGGTCAGCAGCGTCTGTGCTTCAACTGCTTCGAGCCGGGGCACTTTGCGGATAAATGCCCAAAGCCGAGGCGTCAGCAAGGCCAAGCGCCTCCCCGCTCCAACAACGGTGGTAAGGATGTCATTCGGGGTCGGGTGAACCACGTGACGGCTGAGGACGTGCTGACAACTCCAGACGTCATCGTTGGTACGTTCCTTATTCATTCCATCCCTGCTACCATTTTGTTCGACTCTGGAGCTTCCCACTCGTTTATATCTGTGCCATTCGTGGGGAGAAATCAGTTGGGGGTAGAAAGGCTTAGGAACCCTCTGCTCATCACCACCCCTGGAGGGGTTATGACAGCAAAGTATTATAGTCCTGCCGTCCCTATAGAAATTCAGGGGATTCCTTTTCCCTCGGATCTGATTCTTCTAGACACCAAGAACTTGGATGTGATCCTTGGGATGAATTGGTTGGCTCAATTCCAAGGAGTAGTGGATTGCGCGAGACGCACTGTCACTCTGTACCGAGGGCCGGAACAACCGGTTGTTGTCTTTGCACCCCCAACCTCTGTCAGTAGTTCAGAACTTCATCAGATAGTACCGTTAGAAATCCCCATCGTCAGAGAGTTCGGAGATGTGTTTCCGGAAGAACTACCCGGTATGCCGCCCAAGCGAGAGATTGAGTTCCGGATAGATCTTGCTCCAGGAACCACTCCTCTGTACAAGCGACCCTATCGTATGGCAGCAAATGAACTGGCCGAAGTTAAGAAACAGTTGGAAGAGTTGAAAGAAAAGGGGTACATACGTCCGAGTAGTTCCCCCTGGGGTGCTCCTGTGATTTTTGTGGAGAAGAAAGACAAGACGAAGAGGATGTGCGTTGACTACAGAGCTCTCAATGAAGTCACCATAAAAAACAAGTACCCTCTTCCCCGGATCGATGATCTGTTCGATCAGCTTAAAGGTGCCACTGTATTCTCCAAGATTGATCTTCGTTCCGGATATCACCAATTACGTATTCGTGAAGAAGATATTCCTAAGACCGCATTCACCAGGCGATACGGACTGTATGAATTCACGGTGATGTCATTCGGTTTAACCAATGCTCCTGCCTTCTTCATGAACTTAATGAACAAAGTGTTCATGGAATACTTGGATAAGTTTGTTGTGGTTTTCATTGATGACATTCTGGTATACTCACAATCAGAGGAAGACCATCAGCACCATCTCCGTCTGGTGTTAGGAAAGTTGCGGGAACATCAATTGTATGCCAAACTTAGCAAGTGTGAGTTCTGGTTGTCCGAAGTCAAATTCTTAGGGCACGTGATATCTGCTAAAGGAGTTGCTGTGGACCCCGAAACAGTGACCGCCGTCACTGATTGGAAGCAACCCAAGACAGTCACTCAAATTCGTAGTTTCTTAGGTTTGGCAGGATACTACCGGAGGTTTATCGAGAACTTCTCCAAAATCGCTCGACCCATGACACAGTTGTTGAAGAAAGAAGAGAAATTTGTGTGGAGCCCGCAATGCGAGAAGGCGTTCCAAACTCTCAAAGAAAAGCTGGTTTCCTCGCCGGTGTTAATCTTGCCGGATACTCGCAAGGACTTCATGGTGTATTGTGACGCTTCGCGCCAAGGATTGGGGTGCGTGCTCATGCAGGACAGTCATGTGGTGGCCTATGCCTCACGCCAGCTACGGCCTCATGAAGGCAACTACCCTACCCATGATTTGGAGTTAGCCGCGGTGGTTCATGCTCTAAAAATCTGGCGGCACTATCTCATTGGGAATCGCTGTGAAATATATACTGATCATAAGAGTTTGAAATACATCTTCACCCAGTCGGATCTGAATCTTCGGCAGAGAAGATGGTTAGAGCTCATCAAGGATTATGATGTGGGAATCCACTATCATCCCGGTAAGGCCAACGTGGTCGCCGACGCTCTAAGTCGAAAAAGCCATTGCAACACTCTTGACGTCCGTGGCATTCCACCCGAACTTAGTCAACAGATGGAAGCCCTGAACCTAAGCATAGTTGGTCGTGGATTCTTGGCTACGCTGGAAGCCAAGCCCACCTTGCTCGATCAAATCCGTGAGGCTCAGAAGAACGACCCGGACATGCATGGACTCCTCAAGAATATGAAACAGGGTAAAGCCGCTGGTTTCACAGAGGATGAACACGGAACCCTATGGAACGGAAATCGGGTATGCGTTCCAGATAACCGAGAACTTAAACAGCTGATACTTCAGGAAGCTCACGAAAGTCCTTATTCCATCCACCCTGGCAGTACGAAGATGTACTTAGACTTGAAGGAGAAATACTGGTGGGTTAGTATGAAGCGGGAAATTGCAGAGTTCGTGGCCCTTTGTGATGTGTGCCAGCGTGTCAAGGCAGAGCACCAACGACCGGCCGGACTTCTCCAACCTCTCCAAGTACCAGAATGGAAATGGGATGAAATTGGGATGGATTTCATCACCGGACTTTCAAAAACCCAAGGTGGATATGATTCTATATGGGTAGTTGTGGATCGATTAACCAAGGTAGCTCGATTTATTCCTGTGAAGACCACCTATGGAGGGAACAAACTAGCCGAGCTCTACTTCGCTAGGATCGTGAGTCTCCATGGCGTTCCCAAGAAAATCGTATCTGATAGGGGAAGCCAATTCACCTCTCACTTTTGGAAGAAGCTCCAAGAAGAGCTGGGTACCCGATTAAATTTCAGCACCGCGTATCACCCGCAGACGGATGGACAGACCGAGCGTCTAAATCAGATCCTAGAAGATATGCTTCGCGCATGTGTCCTAGATTTCGGGAAGACCTGGGATAAGAGTCTCCCCTATGCCGAGTTCTCCTACAATAACAGCTACCAAGCCAGTATACAAATGGCACCTTATGAAGCGTTGTATGGGCGCAAATGCCGGACACCGCTCTTGTGGGACCAAGTTGGGGAAAGTCAAGTGTTCGGGACTGATATCCTGAGAGAAGCTGAAGCGAAGGTCAGAACCATTCGGGATAATCTAAAGGTGGCACAGTCCCGGCAGAAAAGTTCTGCAGATAACCGTCGCCGTAACCTGGAATTCGCAGTGGACGATTTTGTGTACCTTCGGGTCACGCCATTGCGAGGTGTGCACAGGTTTCAGACAAAAGGGAAGCTCGCACCTCGGTTCGTGGGTCCTTTCCGTATCATTGCTCGGCGCGGAGAAGTCGCTTACCAGTTGGAGCTGCCCGCCTCCTTGGGCAACGTGCATGATGTGTTCCATGTGTCGCAACTCAAGAAATGTCTTCGAGTGCCATCCGAGCAGGCCGACTCAGAGCAAATTGAAGTTCGTGAAGACTTGACCTACGTGGAGAGGCCAGTGAAAATCCTGGACACCATGGAGCGAAGGACCAGGAACCGGGTAATCCGTTTTTGCAAGGTCCAATGGAGCAACCACGCTGAGGAAGAAGCTACCTGGGAGCGTGAAGACGAGCTGAAGGCAGCCCATCTCGATCTCTTCGCCAGTTCTTCCGAATCTCGGGGTCGAGATTCCGTTTAAGGGGGGTAGGTTTGTCGCGTCCCAAAACGACTCTAAAATACATCCTCTAAATTTATGCATAGAATAAGTAAAATCCATGTGAAAGCCTCCAACAATGAAAATGTGCAAAGTTAAAAGTCAAATAAGGCTTGGAGGATTTTTGTATATTTCCTAAAAGCCTAAAATGCGTAAATAAATTTTAGTGGAATTTTCAGAGCACAAATAATAATTATTAAGAAATAAACAAAGTTAAAATGATTTTATAAAAAGAAAAACCCTAAAAAGTCTTTTCTCCCCCCCCCTCTCCCCCTCTTGGGCCGGCCCGGCCCATCTCTCTCCCTCTCTCTCCTCTCCCCCGCGGCCCATCCGGCCTCCTCCCCGCGCGCGCGCCGCTGACAGGCGGGCCCGCCCGCCACCCTCGCTGACGGGTGGGGCCCACCCGTCATCCCCTACCTCCCGCCGCTCCCGCCGCCTCGCCCGTGCCCTAGCGCCGCCGCCGCCGCGAATCCAGCCGCCTCCCGCCGTCCACGCGCGCAATAAAGTGGGGGGAAATATTCCCCGTGATTCCCTCCCTCTTTCCCCCCATTTTTCCCTCTCTCTCTCCCTCGGATTCGTTTGGAAACTTTCCCCCTAACCTCGCCGGCGCCATCAATGGCGGCCGGATCTTCCGCGCCCGTTTCCCCTCGTCCGGCCGCCCTCTCTCACTCCTAACCCTATATAAACACTCCTCGTGCCTCCCTCCACCGTTTCCGCCACTCGCCGCTCTCTCTCCCCGCCGGAATCGAGCTCGCGCCGTCGCTCTCTCTCTCCGCCGTCGCCGCCGAGCTCCGGTCCGCCGCCGTCGTCGCCCCGGACCACCTCCCGCCTCGGCGTCGCCACCTTCGGCCTCGCCGCATCCTCGCCGACCTCGTCCACCCCTCCGTTTCGCTCGCCGACCGCCGGAGCACCGTCGACCTCGTCCACCCGTGCCGCGCCGCCACCTTCCTCCGCTCCGGTCGCCGTTCCCGTCGTCGCCGTCGACCCGGGGTGAGCCGTGGACCGCCGATTCGTTTCCCCCTTCCCTCCCCTCTCTCGGCCGCCGCTCCGCCGTGCCTATGGCCGCCGCCGGCGACCATAGGGGCGCGGGCGCGCCGCCTCCCGTCGGCTGTGCCGGCGTGGCCGCCTTCGGGCGCGCCCCGCGGCTGCCGCGTGGGGCCCGGCCGTCAGCCGCCCGCGCCCTCGGGTGCGGCTAACGCGTGGGACCCACAGCGCCCGGTCCACCGTGGACCGTGAGGCTGCCGCGTGGGCCCCACTCCCATGGACCCGGTCCGCGCGCCCTCTCCCCTCGGCTGACGCAATAAATCAATTTTAAATTAAAATTTAAATGAAGAAATTCGCAAATATTCATTTAAAGAGCATATAACCTTCAAATGGCCATAACTTGGCCATTTGAACTCGGAATTGGACCGTTCAAGTCTCTAATTTTTCCTTAAGAAGTCAAGAGCCCATTTTTGTGCTTTGTTTCTGCTTGTTATATGGAGTTTATTAGAGTAAAAGCCTTTTCTTTTCCGTTGGTCGTGTAGACGCTGCAGCTTCGGAAGATCCGCTCTTCGTGGAAGTTGAAGCCGACGTTTGGGAAAGCGAGCAAGGCAAGTCACATCATCCCAGTTTATAAAATTATGTTGCTTTAAATTATTGCATTATCGCTTTATTTAAATTCCCGCGTTATCACTGTTTTATCTACCCATGCCTATTTACCTTTGTTATGGCCTTATTATTATTGTTATTGTTATTATTACCTTGTTCGCCCTAGATTAAACAAAACCCCAACTAGTGGACACTCTACTCATGGTACCACTAGTATGATTTTAGGTAGATGCTTCGCTTTTAATTAGGTAACATTAGGTGGTTTTTCAACTCTAGACTTTGGGGATATTCATATCACCTGGACACTTTGGAATTTGTTGGATTATTGTGGAATTGGCTTCACACCGCTCCTTCTATTCAAAATCCCCAAAATGGTTTTAGGCTGGGCTCGGGGTGCATGGTTTTGATAGTAGCACCTCGGCCATATAAGGACCGGTCTTCGGGCCTCTGTTGCAAAGCACTACCGTACTTCCACATGTCTAGTGGGTAAGGCTTAGTTTGTGGCTCAGTCTGGATATAAACAAAAGTACACGGATGGAGATGGAAGAAGTCGGGGGTCGATGGACATCTCTAGGACAAATGAAGGCTACACGAGCTGCGGCCCGGTAGTCGAGATGTCATGGCACAGGGCCGGTGTCCTGCTGCTAGGGGCTCAGTCCTGCCTGCCTGTCCCGGAGGTTCCGGCCGTAGGTGGGATTGGGTCGGTACTCTTGTCTATTGCTAGGATGGGTTGGAAACTATGTCACGTCTTCCGTCTGTATACCGTGGATGGTATGTGGCACGTGGTTACACGTGAGGAAGATGTGTCTTGTGGGTAAAGATGTACACCTCTGATCAGAGTATAATCTATTCGAATAGCCGCGCCCTCGGTTATGGGCAAGCCGAGCAATGTACCCAAGTTAGTGTTTTAATTCTTAAAACCTGCTTAACAACTAAAACGTGGAATGGTTGGCCTGGGTTGGCTTAGGACGAGCTGGGACCCAGGGTCGGGTTGCCAGTTCGGTCTGAATCATCGTAGGCCTTGGGTTAAGGCAGGTTCGTGTGGGTTCACGGCCTTGATAAATAATAATATATAGTTCTAGAATCGCGTTTACAAAATAGCTTTGAGCAACTAAATATCTTTAAATGCTGTTTACTGCAACCCTAACCCTTTATAGTATAACTCCTTTGTACTCCCTTGCATTTAATCTGCACTTGTGGGTGTGTCTTGTTGAGTACGGTGGTTGTACTCAGTCTTGCTCAATTTTTCCCAAACCCAGAAGAGGAGTCCCTGGAAGATGAAGGCTTTGGTGTCTAGCTCGTGCCTGCCGTCAAGTGCTTGTGGTCGTCGCCCTAGTCTTCCGCTGTTTCTCGTTTGTCTTTGTGTGTGTTGGGCCTTCGCTGCCCATGTAATAAATTAACTATTTACGCTTCCGCTTGTTAAACTCTGAACTGTATCAACTTTTGGTGTACCTTGCCTCCTGGGACAAGGATTAATGCACGCACGTAAGGAACGCCCGTTGGGTTATTTCCGGTCGTGACAAGTTGGTATCAGAGCCACCCTTGACCCTAGGACGAGCCGTAGATCCCAAGCCTTAGCAATATTTTCGAAATAAAAATCCTTTGTATTTGTGAAAATCCTCTAGTCTCTCTCTGTCTTGCTGCTTCATTTATCGCCAAAATCTGACCTTTAAAATGTTGTTTTTCTTTCTGTTTTTGTTTGTAGATGGCCGGCAGCGTCAGCCGTTGTCACATCCTGATTTTCGTTTCAGGATTTATAAATTATTTAATAAATTATTATCAGAATTTATATTAAATGTTCATTAATTTACAAGTGAAGTTAAATGTGGGAAATAAAATTTCCTAAATATAAAGCATGGATGGATTTAATTTTTATTAAATTCTCCATGGTTAATTATACTCTCTGTAATTTTCTCGGATTTTTCGGAGCTCAATTATTAATTTTAATCATACAAAGAGCATTTCAGTAATTACCCACATATTAAATTAATCATTAAATGGTCTAATTATAATTTTGTTAAGTACTTTTAGTGTCCAAGTATTTTCAAGATTTTTCTTGGAATTATTTGAGCATTGGAAGTATTTTTAACAATTGAAAGATCATTTAAGTGATTATTTTAATTGGAAAAAGTTTTTAAATCCTTCCCTAAGTCGTTGGGCCGAATCCGGCCCAACATCTTTCTCTCTCCGCGCGGCCGAACCGGCCCAATCGGCCCAGCTGCAGCCGAGCCGCCCTTCTCTCTCTCTGTGTCAAAGTCTGTTTTGCCTCCCTCATTCAATCGGGCCGAGGAAATGAAGCCCAGCCGGAAAAGTCTACTTTTCCTCCCTCTGCTACTGTTCATCTTCCAGCTCTGGACAGAGCCCGAGCCGCCGCCCGTGCGCCGCTTTGCCGCTTCGAATCCGCCTCAATTCGACCCCGATTCCTACGGATTTTTGAGGGGATTTTATCCTCTCGTTCTCCTCTATCTTTCCCCTCAAGAATCGGAGCAAGAGGTTGAGTATTTTGCCCGAATCAAACTCGTTTTCAAGTTTATCTCCAAAACCGAGTTTTGATTTTCTCGGATCGATTCCTCTCGTTTTGAGTCCGATCTCTTCAATCCAAGGCTATATATAGGTCCCCCTAGTCTTCCTCTTTCGTTTGCCCCCTCTCCCGTCCTCTCCCGTGACCCGTAGAGCCGTCGCCACCGTGCAAGCCGCCGCCGCCGTCGCTTCTTCGTCGCCGGCCGTCATCCGTCGTCGTTCGTCGCGTTGGTGAGTACCATCGGGTTCGTCTCGTCGTCCTCTATGTGTACATGCCCTCCAATTCCGCAGCCGGCCGCTCTATCTCCGGCGAGGTCGCCATCTTTGTTCGGCCATGGGTGATGTCAGCATGACGTCATCGGTTTTTCTTTTTCTTGTTTTTCTAATAGATTAAAACTTCGGAAAATCATATCTAAATAACCGTAGATCTGTTTCAGTTGGTTCAAGTTGCTAAATTTTTCTAAAATAAAGATCTACATATTAAAATTGTCCATAAATTGAATTAAATTTATTCAATTCTTTTTAAATGGGCTTTAATTAGATTTAATCTTGTAAAATTCATAATAAATTCATTTGAAGTCGGAAAGAGGCCGTTCAAGTCTCATAATTCATCTAAAATTATGATCTACATGTTTGTTTACTTTTTATGTATTGTTTATTTGGTTTTTATTAGTCTTTTTCTTCGTTTGTGTGTTAGCTTGTCGTTTCCGTCGTTGCGAAGGTTCGTGAGTGCGTCGGAAGTGATCAAGAAGTTTAATTGAAGACCGATTATTGCAAGGCAAGTCACACAGATCCTTAACACAATCCTTTGAGCATGTTGATCCTATATTTAAATTCTCTATTTATTTCAACTGTGCATTTATTTTCGAATGTCACCGGGTGGTGTGAACCTATTCCTTCGTTATGGCCAATTTGCATTGAATGCCCTATTCCTTGATACCTTGGGTAATAAATTGATTAGCTTGAACCTTATGTATTGGTTTGGTTCAGCTAAATGTTATATATATAATTGCTTAGCAATGCTTAGAAACATTAGATCACTAATGGGATGAATCATATATACTACATTATTATTTATGGTTATATTTAATGGTAGCTCACGATGGTTAATCGTGTTATGATAATTAATTGGTAATTAAAATATGATTAATGGTGGGTTGTGAGCACATGGTTTTGAAGGTCGTGCTCATGGCAATTAAGGACCGGTTCGCGAGCTACTGTTGTGAAACATTTACCGTGCCAACCACAAGCCAGCATGGGCAACGGCTTTATCTTTTGTATAGCATGGTTCATTACAGGGTGCCAGACTGAGAAGTGGCGAGAAGTCCATGGGGGTCGCTGGGGAGTCCATGCCTTGTTTATAAGGGGGTGATTATGATCCAGGAACGGTGCACTGTTTTGAGTTGTGTTGTGCAAAGGGTATTGTCACGATTTCCCCCTTTGCAATGCCGTGGTGGTATTTCGGGGCATGGCAACATGTGTGGAATCGTGTCTTGTGGGTACAGTGGTACACCTCTTATCAGAGTTTAAACTATTCGAATAGCCATACCCGCGGTTATGGGTGAGTTGAGCAATGTTTTTCGTGATTAGTCTCACACCTCTCACAATAATTATGGATGTTATACCTGGTAATAATTTGCTTAGCTCCTGGTTTGGAGTTAGATCTGTTCAGCCGGGTATGGTTGTTCAGGATGGTTGGGCCTGTACAGCATGGGTGTGCTGTTCAGTGTTGATTAAAATTTCTGATTAATTACTCTACTATTTTACTACTCTTAACTCTTTGCTAAATGCTGCTTTCGCAAATGAGCTTATATTATGCCATCCTTTGGAATCTTTGTGCACTTGCATATTTGCTGTGTGGCTTGTTGAGTATGTCATATGCTCATTCTTGCAATAATCAATCAACCTCAGTTGAAGAAAAAGGATCCAGAAGGAGAAGACGTTTGGCTTATACCCCAGTTGAGCTGCCTGTGGGAGTGGAGCCGGAGCTTCGCTAGATTTTATTTTTCCGCTGCAGTTTTCTTCATGGTGAGGACTAAGTGCCTCTTAAGTAAGTATTTATCGTTTTAGTTAATTTGATGAATCTGTATATTAAATTGTCAATTTGTGTACCTCGGCTGATTCCTGGACGAGGATTTTATGCACAAATAAGTTCGGAAATTACTAGTGAATTTCCGGTCGTGACAGCCATCGTGGTTTGGACATGACCGGTTTCGTCTTGGAGCTACGGGGCATGTGCGTTGTCCTGGGGTATCCACATGGAGTGGACTACCAGGGCAGGCCGCTTCCGGAGCAGGAGGGTGACGATGCAGTGCCCCTCGCCGCTTGGGAGGTCACTGCAGTGATCCTCGCTGGCTCTCCCGAGCGGACTTCGTTGGCAGTCACCGCGGGTGGAGATTCTTTCCCCGCCGCTTGCCAGAGCGCCGCTCTCCTCGCCATCGGCACTCTTCACCAGCGCTACCCGGACGAGTTGCAGCACTCGCCCTACCGCTACCACCCTCGCCGCGGAGGAGTCTGCGACTACGCCACCTTCCGGGATGCTAGCTCGGAGGATGACGCTACCATCATGCACCTGGCGCGCATGGTGGAGGCGTACGACGCGGCTCGTATCGACTTCCATCAGATGGTGCGCCGTGGGATGGTCGAGAACAACATGAAGATCCTGGAGCTGCGTCAAGAGAACCTGCAGCTCAAGAAGGACCTAGACACAGTGGAGGCGCAGCTGCATCAGCTCAAGATCGCCCAGGGAGAGGTCTGCCGCCCCAAGCGTCGCCGTGTCTGCCGCAGCCAGAAGATCACCGCCCGCAAGAGCACCTCCAGGCCCGAGCTTGTTCGTCAGTCCCTGGCGTGGACTTGCTTCGTCGAGACCCCTCGTGCCGAGCCCGCGCCCGTGGTTCCCCAGGAGGGGGAAGCCTCCGGCGTTGGTAGCACGGAGGATGCGCTGTTGCTCACCTTCCGTCCTGGCCCGTCGCAGCGGTAGACGAGCAGTTAGTAGGCTTGCGCGTGTGTTCTTTCTTGTTTGTCTTCTTGTTGGAGTTGTGTGGGGCATGGTTATGCCGGTGTGTGGTATAACCGTGTCGGAGCCTGTCTTTATTTTATTCGCCTAAGCAACTTGAACTTTAATGAACCAATTTAATAGCAGTAATAAATTCAAGATTTATGGTAGTCGTGGGTGGTTAGCCTTAATTGTCAGCTCTCTCTGTTTGCTGGTTCTGTGTGGGGTTTTCAGATGGTGATGACCAGGAGAAGTGCTAATACCGGTGATGGCAACCAACCTGAAGGCAGCAACCACAACCACCAGGGCAGCCCACCTCCACCTCCTCCTCCGCCTCCACCACCACCACCAGATACCAACGCCATTCTCACCCAAATCCTCGCCCAGCAGGCCAACATGATGACCGCTTTCCTCCACCACCTCCAAAATCCGCCCCAACAGAATGCTCCACCACCACCCCCACAACACTCTAAACTCGCCGAGTTCCTCCGCATCCGCCCACCTACCTTCTCTAGCTCCAACAACCCCGTGGATGCGTTGGATTGGTTGCATGCCGTGGGGAAAAAGCTAGACACTGTGCAGTGCAGCGATGAGGAGAAAGTCATCTTCGCCGCCCACCAGCTGCAGGGGCCCGCATCTCTATGGTGGGACCATTTCCAGGCTACGCAGCCAGAGGGGCAGCCTATCACTTGGACCCGCTTCACCGCCGCCTTCCGGAGGACCCATGTGCCCGCCGGAGTCGTGGCCCTTAAGAAAAGGGAATTCCGAGAGTTGAAACAAGGCAACCGCTCCGTGATGGAGTATTTGCATGAGTTCAACAACCAAGGTGGATATGATTCTATATGGGTAGTTGTGGATCGATTAACCAAGGTAGCTCGATTTATTCCTGTGAAGACCACCTATGGAGGGAACAAACTAGCCGAGCTCTACTTCGCTAGGATCGTGAGCCTCCATGGCGTTCCCAAGAAAATCGTATCTGATAGGGGAAGCCAGTTCACCTCTCACTTTTGGAAGAAGCTCCAAGAAGAGCTGGGTACCCGATTAAATTTCAGCACCGCGTATCACCCGCAGACAGATGGACAGACCGAGCGTCTAAATCAGATCCTAGAAGATATGCTTCGCGCATGTGTCCTAAATTTCGGGAAGACCTGGGATAAGAGTCTCCCCTATGCCGAGTTCTCCTATAATAACAGCTACCAAGCCAGTATACAAATGGCACCTTATGAAGCGTTGTATGGACGCAAGTGCCGGACACCGCTATTGTGGGACCAAGTTGGGGAAAGCCAAGTGTTCGGGACTGATATCCTGAGAGAAGCTGAAGCTAAAGTCAGAACCATTCGGGATAATCTAAAGGTGGCCCAGTCTCGGCAGAAAAGTTATGCAGATAACCGTCGCCGTGACCTGGAATTCGCAGTGGACGATTTTGTATACCTTCGGGTCACGCCATTGCGGGGTGTACACAGGTTTCGGACAAAAGGGAAGCTCGCACCTCGGTATGTGGGTCCTTTTCGTATCGTTGCCCGACGCGGAGAAGTCGCTTACCAGTTGGAGCTGCCCGCCTCCTTGGGCAACGTGCATGATGTGTTCCATGTGTCGCAACTCAAGAAATGCCTTCGAGTGCCATCCGAGCAGGCTGACTCAGAGCAAATTGAAGTTCGCGAAGACTTGACCTACGTGGAGAGGCCAGTGAAAATCCTGGACACCATGGAGCGCAGGACCAGGAACCGGGTAATCCGTTTTTGCAAGGTCCAGTGGAGCAACCACGCCGAAGAAGAAGCTACCTGGGAGCGTGAAGACGAGCTGAAGGCAGCCCATCCCGATCTCTTCGCCAGTTCTTCCGAATCTCGGGGTTGAGATTCCGTTTAAGGGGGGTAGGTTTGTCGCGTCCCAAAACGACTCTAAAATACATCCTCAAAATTATGCATAGAATAAGTAAAATCCATGTGAAAGCCTCCAACCATTAAAATGTGCAAAGTTAAAAGTCGAATAAGGCTTGGAGGATTTTTGTATATTTCCTAAAAGCCTAAAATGCGTAAATAAATTTTAGTAGAATTTCCAGAGCACAAATAATAATTAAGAAGAAATAAACAAAGTTAAAAAGGTTTTATAAAAAGAAAACCCTAAAAAGTCTTTTCCCCCCCCTTCCCCTCTTGGGCCGGCTCGGCCCACCTCCCTCCCTCTCTCTCCTCTCCCCCGCGGCCCAATCGGCCTCCTCCCCGCGCGCGCGTGCCGCTGACGGGCGGGCCCGCCCGCCACCCTCGCTGACGGGTGGGGCCTACCCGTCATCCCCTACCTTCCGCCGCTCCCGCCGCCTCGCCCGTGCCCTAGCGCCGCCGCCGCCGCGGATTCCGCCGCATCCCGCTGTCCCCGCGTGCGATAAAGTGGGGGAAATCATTCCCCGTGATTCCCTCTCCCTTTCCCCCCACTTTTCCCTCTCTCTCTCCCTCGGATTCGTTCGGAAACGTTTCCCCTAAACCTCGCCGGCGCATCAATGGCGGCCGGATCTTCCGCGGCCGATTCCCCCTCATCCGGCCGCTCTCTCCCCCTCCCAACACTATATAAACACTCCCCGTGCCTCCCTCCGCCGTTTCCGCCACTCGCCGCTCTCTCTCCCCGTCAGAATCGCGCTCGCGCCGTCGCTCTCTCTCTCCGCCGTCGCCGCCGAGCTCCGGTCCGCCGCCATCGTCGCCCCGGACTTTTTCCCGCTTCGGCGTCGCCTTCTTCGGGTTCGCCGCAACCTCGCCGACCTCGTCCACCCCTCCGTTTCGCCCGCCGACCGCCGGAACGCCGCCGTCCCCGTCGACCCGTGCCGCGCCGCCGCCTTCCTCCGCTCCGGTCGCCGTTCCCGTCGTCGCCGTCGACCCGGGGTGAGCCGTGGACCGCCCATTTCGTTTCCCCCTTCCCTCCCCTCTCTCGGCTGCCGCTCCGCCGTGCCTATGGCCGCCGCCGGCGACCATAGGGGCGCGGGCGCGCCGCCTCCCGTCGGCTGTGCCGGCGAGGCCGCCTTCGGGCGCACCGTGCGGCTGCCGCGTGGGGCCCGGCTGTCAGCCGCCCGCGCCCTCGCGTGCGGCTGACGCGTGGGACCCACGGCGCCGGCCGGTGTGAGCCGCGTGCACCCGGTCCACCGTGGACCGTGGGGCTGCCGCGTGGGCCCCGCTCCCGTGGACCCGGTCCGCGCGCCTCTCCCCTCGGCTGACGCAATAAATCCGATTTTAAATTAAAATTTAAATGAAGAAATTCGCAAATATTCATTTAAAGAGCATATAACCTTCAAATGGCCATATCTTGGCCATTCGAACTCGGAATTGGACTGTTCAAGTCTCTAATTTCTCCTTAAGAAGTCAAGAACCCATTTTTGTGCTTTGTTTCTGCTTGTTATATGGAGTTTATTAGAGTAAAAGCCTTTTCTTTTCCGTTGGTCGTGTAGACGCTGCAGCTTCGGAAGATCCGCTCTTCGTGGAGGTTGAAGCCGACGTTTGGGAAAGCGAGCAAGGCAAGTCACATCATCCTTGAACATATTGAATCCCAGTTTATAAAATTATGTTGATTTAAATTATTGCATTATCGCTTTATTTAAATTCCCGCGTTATCACTGTTTTATCTAGCCATGCCTATTTAACTTTGTTATGACCTTATTATTATTGTTATTGTTATTATTACCTTGTTCACCCTAGAATAAACAAAACCCCAGCTAGTGGACACTCTACTCATGGTATCACTAGTATGATTTTAGGTAGATGCTTCGCTTTTAATTAGGTAACATTAGGTGGTTTTTCAACTCTAGACTTTGGGGATATTCATATCACCTGGACACTTTGGAATTTGTTGGATTATTGTGGAATTGGCTTCACACCGCTCCTTCTATTCAAAATCCCCAAAATGGTTTTAGGCTGGGCTCGGGGTGCATGGTTTTGATAGTAGCACCTCGGCCATATAAGGACCGGTCTTCGGGCCTCTGTTGCAAAGCACTACCGTACTTCCACATGTCTAGTGGGTAAGGCTTAGTTTGTGGCTCAGTCTGGATATAAACAAAAGTACACGGATGGAGATGGAAGAAGTCGGGGGTCGATGGACATCTCTAGGACAAATGAAGGCTACACGAGCTGCGGCCCGGTAGTCGAGATGTCATGGCACAGGGCCGGTGTCCTGCTGCTAGGGGCTCAGTCCTGCCTGCCTGTCCCGGAGGTTCCGGCCGTAGGTGGGATTGGGTTGGTACTCTTATCTATGGCTAGGATGGGTTGGAAACTATGTCACGTCTTCCGTCTGTATACCGTGGTGGTATGTGGCACGTGGTTACACGTGAGGAAGATGTGTCTTGTGGGTAAAGATGTACACCTCTGATCAGAGTATAATCTATTCGAATAGCCGCGCCCTCGGTTATGGGCAAGCCGAGCAATGTACCCAAGTTAGTGTTTTAATTCTTAAAACCTGCTTAACAACTAAAACGTGGAATGGTTGGCCTGGGTTGCTTAGGACGAGCTGGGACCCAGGGTCGGGTTGCCAGTTCGGTCTGAATCATCGTAGGCCTTGGGTTAAGGCAGGTTCGTGTGGGTTCACGGCCTTGATAAATAATAATGTATAGTTCTAGAATCGCGTTTACAAAATAGCTTTGAGCAACCAAATATCTTTAAATGTTGTTTACTGCAACCCTAACCCTTTATAGTATAACTCCTTTGTACTCCCTTGCATTTAATCTGCACTTGTGGGTGTGTCTTGTTGAGTACGGTGGTTGTACTCAGTCTTGCTCAATTTTTCCCAAACCAAGAAGAGGAGTCCCTGGAAGATGAAGGCTTTGGTGTCTAGCTCGTGCCTGCCGTCAAGCGCCTGTGGTCGTCGCCCTAGTCTTCCGCTGTTTCTCGTTTGTCTTTGTGTGTGTTGGGCCTTTGCTGCCCATGTAATAAATTAACTATTTACGCTTCCGCTTGTTAAACTCTGAACTGTATCAACTTTTGGTGTACCTTGCCTCCTGGGACAAGGATTAATGCACGCACGTAAGGAACGCCCGTTGGGTTATTTCCGGTCGTGACAAGACTGCCTAGGAAAGCATTAAGAAAAACTCCAACCATGTGATGGTTATGCATAAGCGCAAGCCCAACAACAAGAAGAGTGGTCATAATAGAAAGCTAAACTCTGATGAGATCACGAGTACTAGCAACTCTAAGACCAAGGTTCAAAAGACAGGGCCCGCTAAGGATGTAGAGTGCTTCTTTTGCAAGGAGACAGGTCATCAGAAGAGGAACTGTAAGAAATATCTAGAGCAGCTCAAGCAGAAGCAGCAGGATGGAAAGAATTCCACATCAGGTATTAATGTTACTGAAATTAATCTTGCTACTTCCTCTACTGATTCTTGGGTATCTGATACCGGGTCAGTTGCTCATATAAGCAAATCGTTGCAGGGGCTGAAAAGAAGTAGGAGCTTAGCAAGAGGCGAAGTGGACATTCGCGTGGGCAATGGAGCAAGAGTTGCTGCTGTTACGGTCGGCACTATGCCATTATCTTTACCGTCAGGATTAGTTTTGGAGTTAAATAATTGTTATTGCATTCCAGCTTTGTGTAAGAACGTTATCTCTGCTTCTTGTTTGCAAGCAGAGGGTTATGGTTTTAGATCTATGGACAATGGTTGTTCAGTCTATTATAATGATATTTTCTATTTCCATGCACCCATGATGAATGGCTTATACATTGTGAATCTTGATGGATGCTCAGTCTATAACATTAATGCAAAAAGGCAACATCCTAACGATTTGAATCCCACTTTTATTTGGCATTGTCGCTTGGGTCATATAAATGAGAAACGCATGGAAAAGGTTCATAGAGATGGACTTCTACACTCTTCTGATTTTGAATCATTTGAGACATGCGAATCTTGTTTACTTAGCAAGATGACAAAGGCACTTTTCACGGGTCTAAATGAAAGGGAAAGTGAACTATTGGCACTAGTACATACTGATGTATGTGGACCAATGGGCTCAACTGCCAGAGGTGGTTTTGGGTACTTTATTACCTTTAGCGATGACTTTAGTAGATATGGTTATGTCTACTTAATGAGGCATAAGTCTGAGTCCTTTGAAAAGTTCAAGGAATTTCAGAATGAGGTACAAAATCATTTGGGCAAGACAATCAAGTATCTACGATCTGATCGTGGTGGAGAGTACTTGAGCCTTGAATTTGGCAATCATCTAAAGGAGTGTGGAATTGTTCCACAACTCACTCCGCCAGGAACGCCTCAACGGAATGGGGTGTCTGAACGGAGGAATCATACATTGTTGGACATGGTGCGATCAATGATGAGCCAAACTGATCTTCCGCTAAGCTTTTGGGGTTACGCTCTAGAGACGGCTGCGTTCACACTAAATAGGGTTCCATCTAAATCAGTGGATAAGACACCATATGAGATATGGACAGGGAAGCGTCCCAGTTTGTCTTTCCTAAAGATTTGGGGCTGTGAGGTCTATGTAAAACGTTTGCAATCGGACAAACTCACACCTAAATCTGATAAATGCTTCTTTGTGGGGTATCCTAAGGAAACGAAAGGATATTATTTTTATAATCGTGAAGAAGGCAAATTGTTTGTCGCCTGACATGGTGTTTTCTTGGAAAAAGAGTTTATTTCAAGAAAGGATAGTGGGAGCATGGTGCGACTTGAAGAAATTCAGGAAAGACCGGAAAAAGCTTCGAAGTCCACACAACCACAACAAGGTGAGCAAGATGTTGTTCAACAGGTTAAACAAGTTGTTGTTGAACCGGTTGTGGAAGCACCGGTTTCACGAAGGTCTGAAAGGATACGGCGTACACCTGCGAGGTATGCGCTGTTAACTACAGGACAACGTGATATATTGTTGTTAGACAACGAGGAAGCAATGGTGGGACCAGACTCTGAGAAATAGCTTGGAGCCATGAAATCCGAAATAGAATCCATGCATGTCAATCAAGTTTGGAACTTGGTTGATCCACCTGATGGTGCAAAAGCCATTGAGTGCAAATGGGTCTTTAAGAAAAAGACAGATGTAGATGGAAATGTTCACATCTACAAGGCACGATTGGTGGCGAAAGGTTTCAGACAAATTCAAGGTGTTGATTATGATGAAACTTTCTCACCAGTCACCATGCTAAAATCTATTCAGATTGTTTTAGTGATTGCTGCCTATTTCAATAATGAGATATGGCAAATGGATGTCAAAACGGCTTTTCTTAATGGAAATCTATATGAGGATGTGTACATGACACAACCCAAGGGATTTGTTGATCCACAGTCAGCTAAAAATATATGCAAGTTGCAGAAATCCATTTATGGGTTGAAGCAAGCATCTAGGAGTTAGAATATTCGTTTTGATGAAGTAGTCAAGGCGTTGGGGTTTGTCAAAAATGAAGAAGAGCCTTGTGTATACAGGAAGAATAGTGGGAGCGCACTGGTGTTTCTAATATTATATGTAGATGACATATTGTTGATTGGAAAAGATATTCCTATGCTTGAATCCGTTAAGACATCGTTGAAATTTAGTTTTTCAATGGAGGACTTAGGGGAATCAGCATATATTCTGGGCATAAGGATCTATAGAGATAGATCAAAGAGGCTAATTGGATTAAGCCAAAGTACATACATTGAGAAGGTGTTGAAGAGGTTCAACATACAAGATTCTAAGAAAGGTTTCTTACCGATGTCACATGGCATTAATCTTGGCAAGAATCAGTGTCCTCAAACGATTGATGAGCGAAACAAGATGAGTGTGATTTCATATGCTTCAGCAATTGGATCCATCATGTATGCCATGTTATGTACACATCCAGATGTTTCATATGCACTTAGTACAACAAGCCGATACCAATCAGATCTAGGTGAGAGTCACTAGATAGCTGTAAAGAATATCCTGAAGTACTTGATAAGAACTAAGGATATGTTCCTAGTCTATAGAGGACAGGAAAAGCTCATAGTAAATGGTTACACTGACGCAAGCTTACAAACAGACAAAGATGATTTTAGATCGTAGCCTGGATTTGTGTTCTGCCTGAATGGTGGCGCTGTGAGTGGGAGGAGTTCCAAGCAAGATACAGTTGCGGATTCTACAACAGAAGCCGAATACATTGCTGCTTCTGAAGCAGCAAAGAATGCTGTTTGGATAAAGAAAATTGTTTCTCAATTGGGTGTGATGACTAGTGCTTCTAGCCCTATGGACCTCTATTGCGATAATAGTGGAGCCATTGCACAAGCCAAGGAGCCTAGATCGCATCAAAAGTCCAAACACATTTTACGGCGGTATCACCTCATTCGCGAGATAGTGGGTAGAGGAGATGTGAAAATATGCAAAATACATACGAATTTGAATGTTGCACATCCGTTGATAAAGCCACTCGCTCAGCCTAAGCATGAGGCACATACTAGGGCAATGGGTATAAGATACGTTCATGATTGACACTAGTGCAAGTGGGACACTGTTAGTGATGTGCCCTAGAGGCAATCATAGAGATGATTGTATCACATACTATGTTTACATATTTATCCGACATTGTTCCTTGAAATAGATAACTCATTATTGGTTAATGAATATGTGATTATTTCATGAGACTCTTTATGTTATGTGTTGCTATTTCTAAAGGATCCCTGATCAAATATCATATGTGGAATAAATATGTTTAGATGATCAGCACATGTATTAATTGATGATCATGTCTCATGGATCATGGTATAGAGATACCAAATTAATAATGTTGACACATGTTGGTGAACATGATGTTGGATAGACCCAACATGAGACACTGCAAGAGCCATATGTGTTGTGTCATCCGTGATCTCATTTAGTGTTGGTGTTGAATCCTTAAACCTGAGATTATCATGGTTCCCAACATGTGTAGTAGCTTACTTAGGGACTGCTAAACGCTACTCCGTTATTGGGTAGTTATAAAAGTAGTTTTCGGGTATACTATGAAACATGTAGTGGGATATGAATAATTAAGATGGGATCTGTCCCTCCTATGGAGAGATATCTCTGGACCCCTCGATGTTGTACATTATGGAAGTGCATGGTCAAACCAAAGGTGATTGAAGAGTCAATCATAAGTTATATAATCTATCACAGGTTCTTGTGAATGATTGAGCTATTAGAGCATGGCACATATCTAGCCTTGAGCTTAATCGATATCGTGAGGCATAGGGGTTCATACAAGTATACACTAGAGGTTCAGCCGATATGATCTTTATGTATGCCCGGTGAGTCAATATGTTCTGCTAGGGGCCGCTGTTGACGCGTGGACCGAAAAGGAGTTTTCTGGATACAGCCAAGTGTACATGAACCTACAGGGTCACACGCTTACTGGGCCGAAATAAGGGGATTGGATGGAGATCCAATATGAGCTTAATTCGGATAAGGATTCGAATAGGAGTCCTACGGGTCTTGGAGGCCCGAGTGATGGATCCTATATATTTGTGAAGGGTGTGACCGACGGAGGCATTGCATCACGTGAGAAACCCTAGCCGCCACTCTCCTCCCCGAGCAAACTCCTAGCCGCGCGCGGGTGCTAGCACATCTGCGCGTGACGTTCCGTCCCTGTACTTGTAGGTACCGATAGAGGCGCCGCTAGTTTGCGGTGCTGATCGGCGTGGGAGTACGGCGAGGAGAACGCATGAGGAGGAGAAGGTCGAGCCGGTGCGATCGACTACTTCCTCTACATCGACGCGCACTACTTCGCGAGGGTTCCTTCGACTCCTTAGCGCTTACTTCCGTTGCGCAGCGTGTCGTGTGGTAACGATCTATGATCCAATACTTGCATGGTTCCTGGTTTACGCGGTAGAAAATTTTGATCTATGCTATCGTAGCCTACACGTTTCCCAACAGCGGGCAGGGGACGGAGCACGCCGCGTGCACCTCAAATTGATCACCATATTCGCAGGAGACATTGTCGATCGGCTAGCGAGACCAGTGGGTGTCATCGGGGCGGCAGTGGAGGAGGGATTTTTCTCTGCAAATCGCAAGCATGACGGATTGACGGTGCAGTCCGGTGGACTAGTCTGAGAAAGGAGTGCACAGTTGAAGATGAGATCCAGCCTTGGGACATCGAGAAGTGGAGGTAGAGGAATGATCTTGTTAGCCTGTGAGGTGATGCTGAGCAAGAAGCCTTGTTTGAGCGACCAGTCCCCATGGCAGCTGATGCATAGCATTCTGTGTCTGGCCGGTATGTTTCATGCTTGGCTCATGCAGGCGGCTGCTGCTGCTCCCGTCGTCAAACGGTAAGACGAAGGTGGTTTGATGGCTGTGTCGAACTGCAACACCCATGGCTTGGTGGCAAACAGAAGAGGAAGATCATGTCATTCTTGTTGGCACTGGGCGAACAAATCGAGACGGCCATCACGGATAGTGTGTTTTTGGAGAAAGAAATCAGGTTTTGTCAATCTCAATAGTACTTATTGATGAAGCAAAACTCTTGATGTCGGACTCGGGACACAAATAGAATCGGCCGAACCGAGATGGTGGCATGGTGAGTTGTTCGGTCCTTGCCGAGACGCCGCCGTCGCTCCAACGCCCTGCCGCCCGTCGCTGCTCTACTGCCGGTCGCCACTTCAGCTCCCGCTGCTCCAGTCCCTGCTCCCCGTGGACGGATGAAGGTGAAGAGAAAAAGTAGAGAAAGAGAGAGACAAGGGAGAAAGAAGGAGAGACCATGACATGTGGCCTCTACTAACACCCACATGTTAGTGGGTCCCACAATTTTTTTTATGATAAATGGGTCCTATATATGTTTTAATTCTAGTGGCACATAACTACCGCATCAATGTCACGTGGGATGAAGAACAGATCAACACCGTGTCACGTCAGCGAAATTGTCCTCCAAAACTCTCAAGGATGTTAAATTGCACCAGTTAAGATCGAGATATTCGGTATTGTGGTTGACAAATACGAATAAGATTTGGGGACTAATTAATGAAGTGAACTTATTCCATTCCATGTTCTCCACACAGGACGATCGTATAGCTAAGCCCACAAACAAACAAAATAAAAATGCTGGGAACACATTAGTGCTACTAACGGCCGAATACTTGGGCCAAGTCTGTTAACCAGCTCAGCACTATATTAGCAAATGAAGACATGGATTGGCACAAAATGATATTTTATTCAAAGCCCATAAAAGTCACTTCACCAAGCTAACTAACGGTTGCAAAATTTTAGCCAAAAATGGGAAAATCATCCATGGAAAAAACTAATACTTGATACCTCCTTTGATGAACAACGCGTCTACCTAGCCACGATTTGCAAGCATGATTAATTTTCAAACTGTTGTTCCATGTTATACTTTTATCATTCCCTCCAGTCACAATATGTTTTACTCTCTCCGGCGTCGCAAAATACAACTACTTCTGTAGTTGTTAAAGAGGATTAACTAGATAATAAAATTAAATTAGGTATGGTTATTATTTGTTCACTTGAGAAAGTAGGTAGAGAAATTAAATAAGTGATAATTGTGGTTTGTTGGGGCGAAGAAGCAAACGGATAAGTTGCAACATTAAATGATAAATTTTGAACTTTTGAGGTGGCTAACAAATTCGTGACATGAGGGAGCATGTCTTACCAATAAGAAATTTTACTAGAGGGACTTGGTGCTAAATTAATTTAGTATAACTAGGTGAAACATCGTGCAGTGCGACGGAAATTTAGTACGATAACAATAAGTAGAAATAATGGGTAAGATAATTAGACAACATAAGTTTATATAAATTGATGTGATTTACGGTAATTTAAATAGTATATACAGTGATGGTTCAAATGTAAAAGTAAACCGGTATAACTTTATGTGAGAAGAAAATGATGGATATAATATACACAATAGATTAATCATCTAATGGTTAAAACCAGTTGAGATGATATAACTTAATGAGAGAACAAAAAGAGTGAGATAGTTTGAACCATAGATTAATCATCTAAGAGCTAAAACTAACTAATGTTATATGAAGAAGGGAAATTATATTAACTAAATGAGAATGAACTATATAGGTATATAGGATCATATATAAAATGAAGAATATATATATATTAAACTAGAAAAAGTGCCCGTGCGTTGCAACAGGAAGAAAATACGAGACAATTGAGCAAACATTGAGAAATATTTACATTATGTAATTAATTGAAACAAAAATTTCACCTTCTTTATATAACGCTACATATGAAATTATAATTGCACATATATACAATGTTCTTTTGCCATATAATCGGACTTTTTCACATCTTTTTGACAGCTTTTTCATAGCATGTTTTTTTTCTTTTTTTCTTTACCAACGACGAAAATCGAATTTTCCTCGCGCTTTCTGTTTTCTTGTGAGCTTTTTTGCCCCTTTTTTCTGATATTTTTTTTTCAGAAAATCTACAGAACGGCCTTCCGTTGTGGTTACGGGATAGATTTAGTACAATTACTCCACCCTAACCGTTACGCTATATTGCTTATTTCTTCTCTCCTCTCCCCCACTTCAACCTCTTCGCTGTCGTCCACTCCTCTCCACTCCTCTCCTCATTCTTCCTCCTCAGTGCTCTCCAGCGTATTCTGCTGCCTTCCCCCACCGCACCACGCCGACGGCGCTCCGCCGACAGCGACACCTGGACAGATTCCTCTCTCGGAACCCTCCTCTCACTGCTAGAATGGCCACAAATCTGCCCCTATCTTTCCTCTCGATTTAGCCGATGATTTTCTTGAGCAAATACGCCATCTGCTATGCAAGAGTTTCAATTTGTATCTTCCCATCCCTATTTCTTCACATTGCCCCATTTTTCATGGTGTCAATTTCTATCTCCATTGTGTTCTATATACCATAGTCGATCATCCCTGTGACTTTTTTAAAAAAATTTCCGTTTCTCCTTCTCTTGCTTTGTTTTTTTTTCTTCGGCAAGACACTTTGAGATTTAGTATGGCTCATGTAAATTATAATGACACAATGATATTATGTGACATAGATTATATTTTTCTCTCATTTTGACCGGTGTTTGTATTCATCTCCACCGCCATGTTGATACCAACTGATACCAGTATGGTACCAGCTGCATAGTACCTGGTACTTGTGATAGCTGGTACCCGATACTTATGATACCTTACACTTAGTACCTGTGATACCTGGTACCTGGTACCCGATACTTGTGACACCTGATACTTGTGATACCTAGCACCTGGTACCTAGTACCCGGTACCCAATACCTGTGACACCTGGTACATGTGATACCTAGCACCTGGTACCTGTGATACCTAGTACCTGGTATCTGATACTTTTGATACCTGGCACGTAGTACTTGATACCTGCTACCTGGTACATGATACTTGTGATACTTGGCACCTAGTACTTGTGATACCTGGCACCTAGTACTTGTAATACCTGGTACCCGTGTTAACGACTAAATTTGGTAATCTCTACATCAGGAAGAAGATTGGATCGAAGCGGAATCAATGATGAGGGTTATCAAGGAGACAGAGTAAGAATCAGATGGAGTTCGGATCGGCTACGATTACGATCGGCTAAGTCAGAGTCAGACTCGGTTAAGTGATACAGCCGATTCCGACAATACGACTTGTATCCGACATCGGGTTTGAGTTGATATGCTTCAAGATGGTTGCCGTGCATGGATAGAGTCGTAAGAAGGAAATTATATCTATTAATTAGGATATTTTATGTAATTTCCTTAGAGATATGTTTGGGCAAAAGTCTGCCGCAAAGACTTATGGTATCTTAGAGTTTGTTAGGGATAAGAGTCGTGTCCGGTATGGACATATCTTGTAATTCTCGGGTATAAATAGACCCGAACCCCATATAATCAAACAACAGACGTTCAATACAATTTCGAAGCATCGCCACTCTTTTCGCTTTAGTTTATTTCGACGAGTTCTTGCTTTCGGGTTGAGCTGCATCGGTTTCGATCTTCAACAAGAGGTAAAACTTGTTATGGCGGCTTGCGTTCTCGGGATTAGTGTTTCCATCTTTATGATACTCTAATCTTGTTTATGTAATTCGTCGAGTTATCATATATCTCACATAATCTCTAGCAATATCGCTATCTAATCTATAATCGGCTAACATCTGTTGGAAGAGGGCAGCCGATTAGGTTAGGATTCGATGTTGATTTAGATTATATGAGATATCTACCACTCTATGAAACTTCTAGCGGCTTGATTGTCTAGATTTTGTTCTTCTTTTCATACTTAATGGTGCATCAGTTGAGTTTGATCAATTAAGTCGTGCTCAGAATATCAATCTCTAGCCTGCCTTCTAGTTGCCAATTAGGGTAGCACCGAAGTTTCAGCCGATCTTATCTGATTTAGCTATATTTGTCCTATACGCTTCATTGACATGTTAAATCCGCCCTTTATGTTGAAATCTTATTGTATTTAAGTATATTAGGCTTTTGTTTAGTATATTCTACTTGCCTTAATCTCTTAATATAGAGTCGTATCGGAGTATTAGCCGATACATGCTAGATCTATCTGATCGGTTATGCTATGAACGTATATAGTCTCATTATTAATATATATTTTGATCTAAGTGATTTATACTGCCTCGGCATGTCGACCGATCTATCCTAATCACTTGAGTTAAGTATATATCGATATAAAGACTATATATTGTTAATATCTATAGCCGATCGAGTAGATTTAGTACCTTCTTATTTATCAATGATTGTCGATTGATGCATATATGACATCGGCTCAAATATAAATGATATGTCATCGGCACCTAGCCGATCGGTTATCATTTATGGATTTAATCGCGGTTTCTTGTCTTTGTTTCTTGTTGATTGCAGGATCAAATCAACTGGCACGCTCATACACCCAAAGATGAGTTTTGGACCTGCACTGGAGTTAAGCAGATCTCCTAGGCGTCGTGTTTCTCATACGCTCATACGCCCGGTGGGACCGATAAGAAGTCAGCAAGCAATTCTTCCTCATGGCCGAGAAACCACCACTGTCACCATCCTCGGCTAGCCCAGGCACTGTCAAATAAAAGATCCAAAAGTTAGGATTGACCGACGTCAATGAAGCAAACGTCGTGCCTATCGATCCGGAAAAATTCACACCTGATGAAAAGAATGATTTTGATGCGATGATGCAGCAAGCACGGGATCAGTTCTTGAACTCAGTCATGCAGACTAACAAGGGAACACTTGTTCAAAAGTATAAAGTAAAGGTAGTTGCTGATGATCCTGGGACCAGTTCTTCTAGAGGTGAGGATGGGAAACAAGCTCTAGACGGCTCGGCTCAACTGAGTGACAAAAGTGCCACAGACGATTCTCTAGGAAGTCAAGGTGACAATTCTCAAGGAGTTCAAGGATTTCAAGGTGGAGGTGTTAATCAAGATGGCAATGCATCACAGGAGTTTTTCAAAAACTTCCAAGATCGGGTTGACTATGATGTGCACAATGCTTTGATCAATCAGTCTGGGGTGTTAGTCAATACATTGTCAAATATGATGAAGTCAATGGCCCAGTTTATTTGCAAGGAGGAGTATTTCCAAATTATCAGCCTTTGATCACAAATACTTATTCACCCGTTCAAGCAGCTCCCAGCATCGGCTCCCGCACCTACTGTACCACCTTCGGCTCCAGGCCAATTGGTCAATCCCCGATTGCTGATAAGAGAGTAGTCTCAACACGCTGGATAGAATGTGGATCGGCTAACACAAGTCCAGGTTGCATCTATGTTTTTGCCTCCTCAAAGCACTGTTGACCCAACCCAGCAGCAGCCGGTTCAACAAACCACCAAGGCAGCAGGTTGTGCAACCCATCCAGCAAAAACCCCCAATTCAACGAGTTGTGCAACCGATTCAGCAAACGCCATTGAGGCAACAGGTTATCCAGCCGAGTCAGCAGCAGGGTTCGTTAAATGCATCGGCTGGGTTTGCAACACCTGGTGGTCAACCTGTGCAGCATGCTGCGAATCAAGTTGTTCCGGAGCACTTGGTTCATCACGTACAACCAGATGGCACAGTAATCCCTCAGATTGTTCCTGAACACTTCGTGCGCAATATCCAGCCGGATCTTCAAAATTACCAGGGGGGCAATTTAAGTTATCAGTATCAGCCACCATTACCCCAAGTTCAGTACCAGCAGACAGGATCGGCTCAACCCCAATTTGTTCCTCAATACAATCAATTTGAGCCTATGCCACAACAGTCTCAAGGGACGCCTCAACAGTGGCCATGGGCCGATTTGATTGCAGATGTCATGAAGGAGTAATTCGGGCTCAGGCCAAAAGATGCTGGAAATTTGTACCGACAACCTTATCCTGAATGGTTTGAAAAGGTTCCTCTGCCCAATCGGTTCAAGGTACCAGACTTCTCAAAGTTTTCAGGGCAAGATAGTACATCAACTTGTGAGCATATTAGCCGATTTTTAACTCAGTGTGGTGAAGCATCGGCTGTGGATGCTTTGAAGGTTAGGTTGTTCCGGTTATCTTTGTCTGGATCGGCCTTTACTTGGTTTTCTTCTTTATCTTATGGGTCAATTAACAGTTGGGCCGATCTAGAAAAGCAATTTCATAGCTATTTTTATAGTGGGGTTCATGAGATGAAATTGTCCGACCTAACGTCGATCAAGCAAAAACATGATGAGCCCGTGCACGAGTATAATCAGAGATTCATAGAGATGAGGAATAAGTGTTACAGCTTAAGTTTGACCGATGCCCAATTAGCCGATTTGGCTTTTCAGGGCATGATACCTCCGATCAGGGAGAAGTTCTGATCTGAAGATTTTGAAAGTTTGTCACATCTTACTCAGAAGGTAACCCTGCATGAACAGAGGTTTGCAGAGGCTAGGAAGAACTCTAGAAAGGTTAATCATGTTTGTCCTTATATGTATGGATCGGACGATGATGATGATGTAACATCCCGGGTTTTAGCTATAGTCTTAGTCACGCTAATGACTTGATCACACTGGCTGAGAGCGGTGTTGATTGAGCCACGATGCTGGCTAGGACCTATAAATATATAAATATGTTGATTGTTGTTCTATTATGGATCTTAAATGATTTTTCGATCGTTTCCTTGTCCTTTATTTATCAAGCCATATCCATATGCATCATTGATTTATTGTTAGTTAGACTAAATCTGGTGAGGAGTGGGATAATTTAGTTTTGGTTAAACTATAGCATAGATTAGTCGTCACGAAGCGAGGTACACATGTGCACAGTAGAATCACAGTTCTTTATTTACAATTTATCACTACAGGTCTGCATACATACATGCATATAATTGTATACTAGAAATCTTATACGCATCACATATATTGTGCATATATATGATGCTTATTGATATAATATCATAAACTGAACCATCTCAGTCAAAGATTCAATAATTATTTATCTTTCAGAAAAATTCTTGAGTTCTAGAATAATTACAAATCAGTCCCTAACCTCTGAGTAACCTTCAATTTTAGAGACTCTGAGGGACTTAAGTGTAAAAGTGCCAAATATTTCAGATCTCACCATTTGTCTATTTAAAAACAAATTAGTGAAAATCCTCAAATTACCCACCGAGTAAGCTCTGTTGTGCTGTCACCATTCCATGAATGCAATAGCCATGCAGGTAGGTGAGTCACTAGTCAAAATCTCCCCAAAATAAATCTAACCATGTCTTCCCTTCACACCAAGCCATTGCTCCCAGAAACAAGCATAGGTGGGCAGCCATGGCGCAGCAGCCTCAGCCGCAACAGCAGTAGCAGCACGCAGTTGATCTACAAAACCACCTCAAAAGAGAGAAATAGCAGAGCAGTAGCTAGTAATCCGGCACCACAGTTACACCAAATCTCAATAGCAGCAGCCATAGAAGAACAACTAGGGTGAGAGAGTAGAAGGAAATGAAAGGGGATGCATGTGTTTCAAGAAGAGCAAGGGGTTTCAATTTAAAGAGGAGAAACAAGTAGCAGATCCAGAAGGGCAGCAGTAAACAAGAGGAGGAGCAACACCCTGACCAATTTCAGAAGAAGCTGTAGAACCAGAGGAGAGTCACACGGTCATTAGTCTTCCACAGCCACAGTAGGACCATCAAATAAGGTAATCTGGAAAAAGAATTACAATGAGAGGGAAATCACATCATGGCATGATTCTTGGTTGATGCATATATTAGTATGTTTAGGAGTTGTGTGCATGCACTTAGTTATATGCATTAAACCTGAAAAATGAACCTCAGGAGATGGCAGCTATGTTGATCTGTGCATATACTAGTATGTGTAGGCCTTGGGTGTTGCATTTGCATCCATTAGAAGCTGAACCAGAACATCTCAGATTTAGTAAAATATTCATATTAATAGTTTGATCTTCAGAACAGTTTGTGTAACTAAAATTTTACTATAGATAAACAGCTTGGTCATATGGGCTGTATATGGTATTATTGAATATAAATCTCTCTCAAGTATAATAAAAATTTCTTTCAATTAAAATAATTACTCTCTTAAAAGTAAAAGCGTAACAATGTTGTTTTAACACCAGATATTTTAGTCCAACACTAAATTATGTTATATAAATCATAGATCTTTACCAAATCAAAACATACAAATATATTTAACCATATTCAACTTAAAAATACATAGGGGTCATCTAGTTGAGTATTGAGGTGAGTGCCGATAACCTATAGTCATTGTAGATCAGCTATGATATTAAGGTTAGGTATATCATGTGCATCATACTAATATCTACATTCTTTGTTTTACTTCTAATTCGCCATATTTTTACAGATGAATATTTATCTTTGATTTCTTCGAATTCTTCATTGATTTATTCGTTCTTCGATTTCGGGTATCTCAGGCAAGTCCAACACCTTTGATCAACTCTTGTTATATTTTCGTAATTGCAATCTATATGTATCACCTTGCATTAAATTATATTTTCTATAATTGAAATAAATATGCTGATGGATTGGATTGACTGGTGGAGCAGTCGGTCATATTATAGATGTATTCTGAACCTGCTATGGTGGTGGGGGTTCGGTTGCATATATTTATCATCATAAGGTTAAATAACAACTGTTATATGGCATTCAAGCGCCGTAGCGATCGTGTCGACCACATGACCTGGAATGGGACAGGCTAGCTTAGTAGTTCTTTCTTAATGGCTTTGTCCTACGGGCTTAAGGACTTCCGCGAATCCCGTGAGCGTGGCCTAGTGATGAGGGTTGCCGTTGTTGCGGAATCCGATTAGATGATGTGGATCGCCGTTGTTGCGGGATCCAATGATTAGCCGTTGTTGCGGGAATCACCCGTAGAGATAATTGACAGATGGGATGGATGAAAAGCTTGTGACCTTAGCCTTGCCGGCATACATCATGAAGTGTGCTTCAAGCGCCGACGAGCGTGGGCATTAAAAGGTTTAAGGCGTCTGTGGGTACAGCGACACACCTCTGCAGAGTGTATGAATTGTGATATGTCACTCCCTGTTTCGGGTAGAAACTGCGAACGCGGTAGGAAAAGGAACCTATCGGAGGTTCTAATACCTGTGGTGCCTTATATGCAGTAGATTTTATAACTAATTAATATGATCTTTTACTACACTGTTTTATGAACATGCATAAAATTCCTTGTTGGATTATGGGAATTGGAGATATATGTATTATGCAGGTGGATTATGGGCATATATTTGTTGGATTGCTATAGTTGGACTTGTTGAGTACCATTCGTACTCATCCCATATGTATATTATTCCTAGTAGTGTTGAGCTAACAATTAGGTGAAGAAATGTTCTACACGATTGATCAAGATCAAATCAAAGAATCGTTCCATATCTCTACATCAACTACGAGTTGAAGGTGATGAAGGTCTAGAGTAGCAAGGTACTGTTGGTGCTTATTTTGGTAAAAAGTTATTTTTTATGGTTTTTATTTAATGGGTTTCGCTACAATTATTTCTGCTATGCTACTCTGGTGTGCTCAGTTCTTGGTAAGTTGGTTCTTACTAAGGAATGAGCCGTAGACCGGTATTCTACCTCGGAAGTGGAATACGAGGGTCGTTACAGGTGATGACTCTGCGATAGCAGCAGCCGAGTGGGTGAGAAGCAAAAAGGTTATACCATGTCAATGGGTAAAGAAATCTGGGAAAGAAGAAAGGTATGACTTTGATGTTACTAAGGCTGATAAGATTTTTGATTTGCTGCTTCGGCAGAAATAGATTCAACTTCCTGCTAGTCATACAATTCCATCGGCTGAAGAGTTGGGCAAGAAAAGGTATTGTAAGTGACATAATTCTGGGTCTCATACTACAAACAATTGTAAGGTCTTCAGACAGCAAATTTAAGCAGCCATTGAGGATGGCAAAATCAGGTTTGATGATTCTAAGAGGCCGATGAAGGTTGATGGCAATCCTTTTCCTGTCAACATGGTGCATACAGCTCGTCAAGTAGCCAATAGGGGACGTACGAAAGGTTTCCAGGTAAATTCGGCTAAGATTATCACTAAGTATCAAAAGAGGTATGATAGGCAGGAGGAGAGGTATTATGGGGAAGAGGATGATGGATTTGACCCTCATTGGGGTTGTGATTTCTTTAGATTTTGTTGGAATGAAGGTATGAGGCTGCCATCTATCGAGGACTGTCCTGGATGCAGTGATATAGCAGAGAGTTCGAGCCGATCATATAATAAAGGCAATCGGCTGAGGCAGACAAGAATTCCTATTCATCAAAGGTTGGGCCCAATGAATCAAGTTGATGGTAGGGCCGATAACAAAAACGCGAAGGCTCAATGGTGTCCTTCTGGTATTTTTACAAGGAACTAGAAGAGAAGGGTTCAAAGATTGAGGAGCAGGGAGCGTTTTCAGGAATTCGAACAGGAAATTAACCATTGGCTGAAGAAAACAAAGCAGAGGCAGAAGTGGCGTGCTAAGAATCAGGTTCCTGTAGCCGATGAGGCCGCCGCTGATGAGGCAAAAAGGTTAGCTAAAGGAAAAAGTGTTGTAACCGCTCCGGTCAATATGGTTTTCACGCTGCCTGCTGAGTTTGGGGTACGACAAGCCGATATTGATGAAGCTGATGTTGAGGAAGAATCGGCTAAGTTGGTTTTGTTACCACAACAAGCGGTTTTTGAGAAGCCAGAAGGTACAGGGAATCGGTATCTTAAGCCGTTATATATAAATGGTTATGTCAATGGTAAGCTGATGTCCAAGATGATGGTCGATGGTGGGGCTGCAGTAAACATGATGCCTTACACTACATTCAAGAGGTTGGGTAGAAATGCTGAAGACCTTATCAAGACGAACATGGTGCTCAAGGACTTTGGCGGCAACCCATCGAAAACCAAAGGGGTTTTGAATGTGGAGCTGACAGTCGGCAACAAAACCATCCCTACAACGTTCTTTGTCATCGATGGGAAGGGTTCCTATAGTTTGTTGCTTGGAAGGGATTGGATTCATGCTAATTGTTGTATACCTTCAACTATGCATCAATGCTTGATTCAGTGGCAAGGCGACAAGATTGAAATTGTACCAGCTAACAAGTCAGTTAATGTTGCCAGTGCCGATTTGGCTCCTTGGGAAATGGATGGTCTTGATTGTTTGTCTGGAAAGGTTTGGGATGGAGATTTTCTAAAAGTGTCCGATTCTAATATACAGCCAATTGAAGATGGAGAACCCAAGTTATTATTTTGAGGGCGTCGTGGAGGGTTCAGGTATCTACAACAAGGATACAGTAGATGATCTCGATGACAAACAAGGACAGGGTTTCATGTTGGCTGACGATTTGGAGGAAATTGACATAGGTCCAGGTGATCGACCAAGGCTGACATTTATTAGTAAGAATTTATCTGCAGAATTTAGAACCAAGTTGATAGAGCTGTTGAAAGAATTCAGAGATTGCTTCGCTTGGGAGTATTATGAGATGCCTGGACTCAGCCGATCGATTGTTGAACATCGGCTACCTATCAAACCAGGGGTTAGGCCACATCAACAACCTCCGAGAAGATGCAAAGCCGATATGCTTGAGCATGTCAAGGCTGAGATTAAAGGATTATATGATGCTGGTTTTATTCGTCCCTGCCGGTATGCTGAGTAGGTTTCTAGTATAGTTCCTGTTATCAAGAAAAACAGCAAGGTCAGGGTATGCATTGATTTCCGAAATTTGAATAAAGCCATCCCGAAAGATGAATACCCAATGCCAGTTGCCGATCAACTAGTTGATGCTGCTTCGGGATATAAGATTTTGAGTTTTATGGATGGAAATGCAGGATATAATCAAATCTTTATGGCTGAAGAACATATCCATAAGACAGCTTTTAGGTGTCCTGGTGCAATCGGCTTGTTTGAGTGGGTTGTGATAACTTTCGGCTTGAAGAGTGCTGGCGCTACATATCAAAGAGCTATGAATTACATTTACCATGATCTAATCGGCTGGTTGGTTGAGGTATATATTGATGATGTGGTTGTTAAGTCTAAAGAAATACAGGACCACATAGCCGATTTGAGGAAGGTTTTTGAGAGAGCCAGAAGATATGGATTGAAGATGAATCCGACAAAATGTGCTTTTGGTGTATCGGCTGGCCAGTTTTTAGGATTTCTTGTTCATGAGAGGGGGATCGAGGTGACTCGAAGGACTGTTAATGCGATCAAGAAGATTCAGCCTCCGGAGAATAAGACAGAACTACAAGAGATGATCGGCAAGATAAATTTTGTTAGAAGATTTATTTCTAATCTGTCTAGAAAGTTAGAACCTTTTACACCATTGTTGAGATTGAAAGCCGATCAGCAGTTTATTTGGGGGGCAGAGCAACAGAAGGCTTTGGATAATATTAAAGAGTATCTTAGCTCTCCTCCTATTTTGATTCCTCCACAGAAAGGGATACCTTTTAGATTATATCTATCGGCCGGTGAAAAGTCAATCGGCTCAGTCTTGATTCAGGAGTTGGATGGAAAATAGCGAGTTGTATTTTATCGCAGTCGTCGGCTCTTGGATGCTGAAACTAGATACTCCACTGTGGTGAAGTTATGCTTGTGTCTATTATCTATTATCCAACAAGTGTACTGTCATATGCAAGGCCGATGTCGTCAAATACATGTTATCGGCTCCAATTTTGAAAGGAAGGGTTGGAAAGTGGATATTCTCTTTAACTAAGTTTGATCTTCGGTATGAGTCGCCGAAGGCGATTAAGGGACAAGCTATAGCCAATTTTATTGTAGAACATCGTGATGATTCAATCGGCTCGGCTGAAATTGTGCCATGGACTTTGTTCTTTGATGGATCGGTGTGTACTCATGGTTGTGGCATCGGCCTAGTTATAATTTCTCCTCAGGGGGCGTGTTTTGAGTTTGCTTATACTATTAAACCTTATGTGACTAATAATCAAGCTGAGTATGAGGCAGTGCTCAAAGGGTTGCAATTACTCAAGGAAGTTGAAGCCGATGCTATTGAAATCATGGGGAATTCTTTGCTGGTAATCAGTCAATTGGCAGGAGAGTATGAATGCAAGAATGATACGTTAATGGTTTATAATGAGAAGTGCCAAGAATTAATGAAGGAGTTTCGGCTGGTTACTTTGAAGCATGTATCCGGGAACAGAATATTGAACCTAATGATTTGGCCCAGGGCGCATCGGGATATAAACCGATGATCAACGATGTTAAGGTTGAAATTGCAGCTATGACGGCCAATGATTAGCGGTATGATGTGCACCAGTATTTACAGAAACCGTCTCAATCGGCTTCTAGGAAATTGAGATATAAGGCATTGAAATACACTTTATTGGATGATGAGCTTTACTATCGAACGATTGATGGAGTGTTGCTCAAGTGTTTGAGTGCCGATCAGGCTAAAGTTGCAATCGGCGAAGTCCATGAAGGAATTTGTAGCACTCATCAATCGGCTCATAAGATGAAGTGGTTGCTTCGGCGTGCGGGGTATTTTTGGCCGACAATGCTGGAGGATTGTTTCCGATATTACAAAGGGTGTCAAGATTGTCAGAAGTTTAGGGCAATTCAGCGAGCGTCAGCATCGGCTATGAATCCTATTATTAAGCCATGGCCATTCCGAGCTTGGGGAATTGATATGATCGGTATGAGAAATCCACCATCGAGTAAAGGACATAAGTTTATATTGGTAGCGACCGATTATTTTAGCAAGTGGGTGGAAGCGATTCCTTCGAAGAAAGTTGATTCTGGGGATGCAATACAGTTTGTTCAAGAGCATATAATTTACCAATTTGGTATTCCTCAAACTATTACAACTGATCAAGGTTCAATCTTCGTGTTCGATGAGTTTGTTCAATTTGCCGAGAGCATGGGCATCAAATTGTTGAATTCTTCACCTTATTATGCACAAGCAAATGGGCAGGCCGTGGCGTCTAACAAGAGCTTGATTAAATTAATTAAGCGGAAGATTTCTGATTATCCTCGGCAATGGCATACTCGGCTAGCCGAAGCATTGTGGTCCTATCGGATGGCTTGTCATGGATCGATCCAAGTCCCGCCTTATAAGCTTGTTTATGGACATAAAGCTGTTTTGCCATGGGAGGTTAGAATCGGCTCAAGGAGAACTGTGTTGCAAAATGATTTAACAGCCGATGAGTATTATAACCTTATGGCCGATGAGAGGAAAGATCTGGTTCAATCACGATTGCGAGCCCATGCAAAAGTTGCCAAGGATAAGGAGCGTGTTGCTCGGCATTACAATAAGAAAGTTGTACCCAAAGATTTTTCGGCAGGGGAACTTGTATGGAAGTTGATTCTGCCGATTGGGACGCGTGATAGCAAATTCGGCAAGTGGTCGCCGAATTGGGAAGGACCATTTCAAATTTATAAAGTTGTATCTAAAGGAGCTTACATGTTGCAAGGACTCGATGGAGAGGTTTATGGTAGAGCACTAAATGGCAAATATTTGAAGAAATATTACCCAAGTGTTTGGATAAATGCATGATCGGCTGATGTCTGCCGATACAGGATAGCCGATGTATTTGCATCGCCTTCAGATGGCCGATATGGGTATATCGCCCTTAGTTGTTTTTCTATTGTAATCGGTTGTGGTTTGCCGATGTACAATGGACGATATAGTTATATCGCCCTTAGTTGTTCTCATATTATAATCATGTGGTTATATTGTCCTGGTGTTTTTATAATTTTGTCAATGTTTCTGACATTGTAAAATTAGGGGGGCACGTACATGGAAAATTGCAAATTTTTGAGCAAATTTAGAAGTTGTACTAATCGGCGCAAAGGATTGTTAAGACAGTAAAGTATTAAGGTCTCTTAGCCGGTTACAAAGAATCCGGTTACAAAGAATTTCTAAGGCCTATTACACAGAAAGTCATTAAGACAAGTATTGCTGGATAGCCGAAATAGCCTTTTGCCAAATTTGTTCTACTTCTTCAATAGCTTGGGCATCTTGAGCATCGATTCCAGGGATGATTTTCAAAGACTTGGTCAGATCGGCAACATTCTTGATAGCCGATTTCAGTCTTGCTTTCTGCGCTTCAACAGACTTTGGGAGATCGGCTAACTTCTTGTGTTCCAGATCAAGCTCAGCATTGCATTCTTGAAGTTGGGCCAAGAGCTCAATCTTGCGGGCTTCAAGCCGATCAATATTGGATTTGATTGGGCCCTCAGACAGCTGATCAAGTTTAGCCTTCTCCTCATGAACAAGTTGCCGATTAGCTTGGATAGTAGCCTCAATCTCTTTGCGTTCTCGGCGTTCAGCTAGTCTCTGCTTGGCTTTCTCCAGCTTGAATTGATGTTGTTCAAGATAGACTGCTAGAGTAAGGATGTCGGCTAACTCATCTGGGATTAGAGCTTGGATCTCATGTAGCCGAGTCCTAATCGGCCCACGGTTTACCACCAAGTTGTCCAGTGATGATGCTTCCAGCCGATGAGAAATGTCTTCAAGGGTTTTCTTCACATCATCGGACAAGGGAACCAGAGATTTGCTGGTGGTGTCTTCTTCTATTTCTTCGTCAAGATAATCTTCAATATCGAAGGAAAACAGATCGGCTAAGGCCTGCAAAGGGATTTTAAAGATAATTAGATGTGAGACAGATATGGCTGATCTGCGATTTGATGTTTAAGAGAGAACTTACCGGGATAGCAAGGGCAGCTGGTTGTTCTTCTTCCTCAACATGGTGACTTCCTACAGCCAATGGAGTTTGGTCACTTGATGATTGCTGTACAGGAGGAGAAGGAGGAGGAGGAGGCTGCAAAAAGATAAGTATTAAGGAAAATCGGCTGGAACCAACTACTAAAGGAATTAGGAATATCATACTGGTGGAGCTGATTTTAGAATTGTCGCTGCAGATTTCTTCTTAATAGCAGTTTTCTTCTTCTGCAACTATAAAGGATGAGTGATTAATCGGCTGAGAGATAAAGTGATTGCGGAAAAGATCAAAGAGAGTTGCTTACTCTGGAAAAGTGAACTGGAGCAGAAGGAGTCGGAGGGGTCTGCTTAGGTGAAGCCAATGGTGTTCTTTCCGTATCACTCACCTCGGCTGCGGCCTGATCAACATCGTCTTTGATGTCTTCTTTATCCAGAGCTTGCTCAATGGATGGGTCTAGAGTAGGCAGGTCATCGGCTGGCTTGGTTTTCTTTAATTTAGTCTTCTTCTTTGGAGCTGGAGCTAATGTGTCCATGGCTGATGATCTGGTTCTTCTTTTCTTACCTGCATCGACTGGTTCCCCCATTTGCCCATGGAGTAGACTCGGGGTCTTGGGGGCATGAAAGCCGATGGCTGGGGGAGCTAATCCACCTCCATTAGGAATAAGACCTGGAGCATACTCTATATCCTTACCACTATTACTTTGGCGAGGGGGAGAGGATTCTGTTGTCTGCAAGATAGAAGAGGAAACTATTCAAGATATGAATCGGCTGACATTTGTGTGTACCACATGGATGAAGAAAACATACCTGAGGGATGACATCTGGGAAAAGGTTTGTCATATACATGGAAGCCGATTGATGAAACAGATGCAACTTCCATTCACCCTACCACCTATCAAAATTTCGGCTCCTAAACTTTGCCAGTTCTATATTCTCGATACTGCCCAATGGAGGTCCTTGAAGGTTAAGTAGCCGATCCATCATCAGAGTTGATGAGATTTCTCCTCGGCACTGGATTTTGTCAGCAAAATACAAGCCGATCGGGAGTTGGCCCATTCCGAGTTGTCTAGCTGAGCTCATTGGATGATAAAACTCATAAGAGACCTGGATATTTCTTCCTTGATGGATGCCAACAGGAAGAATGCAGGGACTAATAGCAGTTGAGAAGACTTCTCTGGACTTTTCATATTTCTCAGAGTTGATGTCTTAAAATCTGAAATCTGGTGGGAAGTTCGAAACTCATTGAATCTTCATATGGAAACCAGACTCGAGCATCTTTTCGGAAGCCTTCATAAAAACTGCAGAACCAGTCCTTGAGCAGTTCGGCTGATAATTTTGCTCCTACATCGGCTGGTGCAGAAGCATATTCCCCATAAGACATGCATCTGCGGTGAGTGCGTTCTTCTCCATCCTCTCCCACAATCGGCTCCAGTCTTGGGAATTCAGCTTCTGATACAGATGGCCGATTAACAAAATTCATAGCTATTAAATTTAGCCAAGTCTGTAGCAACCACCATGGCCCACTTGCACCAACGACTGAGCCGACAGCTATCTTGGTTGATGCATTACCCAACATTTGATATAGATATCCAAGAAGGATTTTGCCCAAGGGGATTTGCTTTTTGGTTTCAAGGGCTTCGGCTAGAAACTGCCAATTGGTTGTAGGGCCGCAACTGGATCCGCAGAAGAGGAATTTTTCAAGCCACATCAGCAAGAAGGCTACATGTTCTCGAGAAGAAACAGACCCTTTGCCCATGTATGCCCCGATATAACCTGACCATCCTCCGATGCTTTTTGTTTTGAACTCGAAGGTGTTCTTGGTATTTAAGCTCATTGGGTTAATTGGTGAAGTGACATCTAAGCCGGTGATCATGGTTATATCTAAGAGGGTTGGGGTCATCGGCCCTTGGTTGAAAAGGAAGGCATTAAGGGCATTAGACCAGAAGTAGGATGCAGAAGCCATCAGGGGTTCATCCTTGGCTGAATTTGCTATTGTAAGAGCAAGGGCTTGGCCGATTCCAAGTTCATCCCAGTGAACCTGCTTGCTAGCCGATACGCGCTTGTACTAGGTGGGCCAACTTTTCTCCAGAGATGGCCAAGACTTGAACGTGTGTTTCTAGTGGCTCAGGTTAGGGTTGGCTAGCCTAAAGGGGATCCTGTTGGTTTCACCGATGATAAAATCAGTAGGGTCAAGATTGCCGATTGGACCCAGAAAATAGTGTTTTTCATGCGACAAGCTGGGAATCGCAACTAGGTTGGAAACGTGCTGTAAATCCCAAAAAACCGAGAAGAAGAGAGCAATATGAGACGAGAGAAAATCGATCTGCTGTTGGGAAAGGGGATCTAGCCGATGGAGACTTACCTCGGCATATTCAGTTGATGGCGCAGCAGACGGGCTGGTGGAGGACAACATCGCTGCAAGCGGAGATCTCGCCAGAGATGAAGACGCTTGGAGATCGCTTTGTGCGTCGGAGGAATCGCCGGAGAGAGAAGGCAGGGTTTCGCTTAAGCGGTGAAAACGGGAGTAACAGTGTGAGATTTCTCGGGAGCAACGGTTAGTATTTAAAGCGATTGAATAACGGTTGAAAAACGGTAAAGTGCGAAACTTGCTCGGGGTCGATGTGAAGCAAATCCGAAACATTACCAAATATTCTGGACTTGGGTGGCATGTGTTAACGACTAAATTTGGTAATCTCTACATCAGGAAGAAGATTGGATCGAAGTGGAATCAAAGATGAGGGTTATCAAGGAGACAGAGTAAGAATCAGATGGAGTTCGGATCGGCTAAGTCAAAGTCAGACTTGGTTAAGGGATATAGCCGATTCCGACAATACGACTTGTATCCGACATCGGGTTTGAGTTGATATGCTTCAAGATGGTTGTCGTGCATGGATAGAGTCCTAAGAAGGCAATTATATCTATTAATTAGGATATTTTATGTAATTTCCTTAGAGATATGTTTGGGCAAAAGTCTGCTGCAAAGACTTATGGTATCTTAGAGTTTGTTAGGGATAAGAGTCGTGTCCGGTATGGACATATCTTGTAATTCTCGGGTATAAATAGACCCGAACCCCACGTAATCAAACAACAGACGTTCAATACAATTTTGGCGCATCGCCGCTCTTTTTGCTTTAGTTTATTTCGACGAGTTCTTGCTTTCGGGTTGAACTGCATTGGTTTCAATCTTCAACAAGACGTAAAACTTGTTATGGAGGCAATACTAGAAAAATAATTTATCGCTATGAAAAAAATCGTAGCTGCCACAATCTTAAAATCGTTGCTAGCCGTGGTAATGAATGGCGTGGTAATAGGTTATTGCAACGATTTTTATTTACTTGTAATAAAATTTGATATTGCCATAAAATGGATGTGGCAAAAAAATATATATTGCAACACTTCACATCGTTGCAATAAATAACTATTGCCACCACTCCATGTGTGGCATTAGTTCTACGTACCAAATTAAATGTTTCAGTATTAATTTATCATCCTAACTATTTTCTTTTGATATGTTGTCATGGCCGGGATTCGAACCCAAGATCTCTCCCTAACGCGCGCTCTCCATGACCAACTCACCTACGCATCAATTTTGTTTAAAAATGCATACAATTCCATTTGAGACTGCCTAACAGAGATTTGAATCATGAATTTGAGTATTTAAAAGATTTCAAATGAAAAAATTAAGTTGTAGATCTCATCGAGAGCTATAAATTTCATATAAAATTTGTCCTAATTCGTGTCCATATGAAAAGAATAAGTTAAATTATGAGATGATAATTTTTTTATTGCAACGAATTTGTTGATCATGGCAATAGAAAATAGTGAAAACTAACATGTACTATGCAAATTGCCACAAAAATTAAATGTGTGATGATAGAACATGTTTTTTGGAATAGTAATGTTTTTTGTGGCGATAGCTCATTTCCTATTGCAACAAAAATACTAAATAAAACAACTATTGTAAATCGTTGCAACAAAATGTAGTTATTTGCCACATAAAAAATATCATTGCGATAGTAAAATATATTGCCACGAATTATTTTTGTTGTAATAAATTGGTGGCGATAGCTCAATTATCTTGTAGTGCGGCTTGCGTTTTCGGGATTAGTGCTTCCATCTTTATGATACTCTAATCTTGTTTATGTAATTCGTCGAGTTATCATATATCTCACATAATCTCTGGCAATATCGCTATCTAATCTACAATCGGCTAACATCTATTGGAAGAGGGCAGCCGATTAGGTTAGGATTCGATGTTGATTTAGATTATATGAGATATCTACCACTCTATGAAACTTCTAGCGGCTTGATTGTCTAGATTTTGTTCTTCGTTTCATACTTAATGGTGCATCAGTTGAGTTTGATCGATTAAGTCGTGCTTAGAATATCAATCTCTATCCTGCCTTCTAGTTGCCGATTAGGGTAGCACCGGAGTTTCAGCCGATCTTATCTGATTTAGCTATATTTATCCTATACGCTTCATTGACATGTTAAATCTGCCCTTTATGTTGAGATCTTATTGCATTTAAGTATATTAGGCTTTTGTTTAGTATATTCTACTTGCCTTAATATCTTAATATAGAGTGGTATCGGAGTATTAGCTGATACATGCTAGATCTATCTGATCGGTTATGCTATGAACGTATATAGTCTCATTATTAATATATATTTCGATCTAAGTGATTTATACTATTTCGGCATGGCGACCGATCTATCCTAATCACTTGATTTAAGTATATATCGATATAAAGACTATATATTGTAAATACCTACAGCCGATCGAGTAGATTTAGTTCCTTCTTATTTATCAATCACTGCCGATTGATGCATATATGACATCGGCTCAAATATAAATGATATGTCATCGGCACCTAGCCGATCGGCTATCATTTATGGATCTAATCGCGGTTTATTATCTTTGTTTCTTGTTGATTGCAGGATCAAATCAACTGGCACGCTCATACACCCGAAGGCGAGTTTTGGACCTGCACTAGAGTTAAGCAGATCTCCCAGGCCTCGTGTTTTTCGTCAACAACCCGGTACCTGATACTTGTGATACCTGGCACCTGGTACCTGTGATACCTGGTACCTGATATCTGATACTTGTGATACCTGGCACCTAGTACTTATGATACCTGGTACCCGATACCTGCTACTTGTGATACCTGGCACCTAGTACCTGTGATACCTGGTTCCCGGTACCTGTGGTACGGCATGGTGTACAAATTAATCACACCTTAAAATTGTCCCGTGGCTTCACTTTTCCACAGTATCCCGTGGGCTAGCTGCCCCTTTTTTTCTCGTGAGTTTTCTAGAAACTGTTTTTTTCTCGCACATTTTTTTTATTTTAACTAACATGGAAAATTCTCTTTTTTAAGTTAGTAGTTAGATTAGATTAGACATAGAGAATATATATACGCTGACAATGTTTTATTTAACTGACGATGGAAATCATAATTTTTTCCCCATTTTTGACATTTTTCTCGTGTTTTTTTGCTTTATTTTTCTCGCTTGTTTTTTCTTTTTTTTTTCTCGCGTGTTTTTTTTCCTTTTTTGGACGATGGAAACTTTTTTTAAGTAGTTAGATTAGATTAGATTAGAGATAAAGAGATATATACAGACGGCGAAAATAAATAGAAATCGGATGTTTTTTCCCGCGTTTTTTATTATGTACGAACTACGGAAACTTTTTTAACTTTTTAAGTAGCTAGACTAGATATTAGATTTTTTTTTCTTTTGTGATTAGGAATTTAGATTGTTTATTTATTTTTTAGAAATAAAAAAACAGATCGGGAGACGGAGAGGAGTATTTTTTCCGCCTCCGATTCACTTTTTTTTTTTCTGTTGCCGCGTTTTTTTTTCCAATGATCACTTTTTTTAGAGATAAGACGGACGACGGAAGCATTATAATTTTTCTTAAGTAGTAACTGAAATAGTATGTGAGTTATGTGGAATGATGATAAAACATGCATATATTTTTAAGAACTAAAATTTATTAAACTATAAAATTATAGATAATAGAGCATTGTTTGCAGGATGTTTAGGATGCAATAATTGTTAGTGGATGATGATATGGCATCTTTGTATGTTGAGCTTTAGAATTTAGTGGATTATAACTTTATAGAAAAATAGGAATTATAGATACTATAGTATGCTTGCTTGATGTTTAAGATATAATAATTGTTAGTGCATGATGATGTGACATCTTTACATGTCGAGCGTTAAGACTTGGTTGTAAAACTTTTTATTAAGATAGGATTTATCTAGTCAATGACGTATTAATTAAGGAAGATGTTAAAAGATTGGGGACTGCTATACAATATGATCCCGACAGGATGAAAGGATATCAAGATGGTAAAAAATTCTAATATCTATCAGTATCAGATTTGGAACCCCATAGGTATTGGCTCATCAGATACCGACTGACACATCATTAGTATCGGTCGATACACATCTAACCGACTAATAACTTACGGTACTGGCCGATACCCGTCAGGTACCGACTAATACCTTGTTGGTATCGGCCAATACTGGTTAGGAACTAACTGATATCTATCGGTCCTAGCTGATAACGATCGCTACCAAGTTGATATACATTCCTTCTTCCCATTGATCCCATGTCTGCTTCCCCTTCTCCGGCGACGGCAAAGTCCTGTGATGCCTCCTGTTAGTGTGAAACTCTCCAGCAAGTCGCTGTTTCTTCATCCGTCGATCCGGCGACTCATGATGTTAGAGGACAAGCTCGACCAACACAATGGTGGAGTAGGCGGGACTCCCTCGATGAAGTGATAGGCAGCCTGTTTCCCCGTGGTGTTGACGTAGCGAACCACAATGGCTTTCCCGCCAAGACTTCGTCGAAGCACAGCGGCTTAGTCGAAGACGTAGCGAACCACAATGGCTCACTCGGATTAGTCGACGATGGAGAAGGGTGCTAGCTCCCCAGTCCCCCCTCTCCTCAACAACACATCATCGTTGGCCAGCGGCGCCGCTGGCACTGCTGGAGAAAGGGGCTTTAGTCCCGGTTGGTAACCCCCTATATTCCCGGTTATGCAACCGGGACGACGAATCCGGGACTAAAGATGGGCATCTTTAGTCCCGAGTGAAATAACCGGGAATAAAAATTTATTTTTAGACCCGATTGGTATTACCAACCTTGACTAAGGATGAAGCCAGGCCAGGTCCAGTTGCTCTTTTATTTTCTTGTTTTCATTTTTTTGACATTGAATATTGATTTCACTCCATCCTTAAATCAACCCCAAATCGTGAAATCCCAAATCCTCAAATCGATCATCTCCAAATACATCCCAAATCATCACAGATCACAGATCAAAAGGATCATCTCCAAATGCATCACAAATTCTTAAAACAATTACATCACAAGTTCTAAAAAATTCATCACAAATACATCACATATTCACATCACACACAAATCAAATACATCACAGGATCATGCAATGAATCACAAATTCTCCAAAAATAAAATGCCACTGTCGCCGGGATTTTTGACTATTTGCCATCTTCCCCAGTGCCACACTTCCAAATGCCATCTTCCCAAAAAAATATAGATAAATTGCCACCGGGTCCACATATTAGTTGATTCCCAGCCATTTATTCCTTTTGTTTATGCCACATCAGCATTGGATGGGGCGAAATCCCTGTTTTGCTCTTGTGCACTGGGAGTGGGAGAAAAACTCTGATATGTGCATCGCTCCTTGCTGCCGGCTTAGCATCGCTCATCCTCGTCTGAACTTTGCATCGCTCCCTGCTCCAGGTAACTCTGCCGGCGGTGGCCAAACGACGATACAATCCTAGGTAAAAGAACAGATCCTTCGTATTTCCCTCTCTTTGGTTTGGCATTGAATTTTTTTTCCTGATATTTGGTTTTTTCTTTTCTATATTAATCTGTCCAGGGTTTGGTTTTCAGAGAGGTTTGAGGGAGCCATGGCTCCACCCAATTGCAAGTTCTACTCTATGTTCCAAGTTGTGTTTGCTTCTGAAATTTTTATGCATTGATCAGTTAAGTTGGTTGTGTTTTATTTGATGTGAGCTGTGTTGAATTTGGACCGAAAGGGCAGAGGTATCAATGTCATTTTCTTGATGTGTCATGAGGTGGCTGCTGATGTGGCTTGAAGAATGGACCAAAATGTCATGAAATCAACTAGCGTGGGGGGACCAATGGCAATTTATTCAAGTTTTTTGGGAAGATGGCATTTGGGAGTGTGGCATCGGGGAAGATGGCATATAGTTCAAAATCCCGCTGCCGCCTCCCCTTCGGCAGAGGCACCGGCCGGCCGCTACCGCCAACTCCACTCCCCTCCGTGCCAGCCACTGCTGCCTCCCGCGTCCCCTCCGTGCCGACCAGTGGCTGCTGCGCCGGCCGTTGCCAGCCGGCCGGCCCTCCGCCGCGCCCCTTCGCTGTCGGCCGCCCGGCGTCGTCCTCCATCACTCGCTCCCAGCCGCTCCTTCGCTGTGCCATCCTTCGAAAGCGATGGAAAGAGATAAGGCTCAGCTCTAAAGGAAGGAAAGAGATAAGGAAAAAAGAGATAGAGAGAGGAGTTTGTGTGGACGAGAGAAGATGATAAGTACTAGGGATTATATAGTGCGTTCTGATTTTAATTCTCGGTTAGTAATACCAACCAAGACTAAAGTTAGGTCTTTAGTCTCCGTTGGTGATACTAAGTGGGACCGGGACTATTGTGGTTTTTGGGCAACCAACCAAAATAGTTTCTTCAGTAGTGTGGGGTGATAGTAGTGTGGGGTGATAGTGGGGTTGTACTACACCTCCCCGGTATGTCGAGTCTTGGAGAGACGCGGCCATCATGGCGTTGCTCGGCAACATTACAAGCAGAAGCAGCAGCACCAAGCCACCAACTGCAGTCGTCCACGGGCGAGCGACCGTGCTTAGAGCAACAAGAGCGAGCAGAACGACGTGAAGCAACGGCCGGCAGCAGCAGCTTGCAAATGCAAGGAGATGGGTCCTCCTCCATGGGGAAAGGACGTTGTGGCTCGATCAAGATGTGATGACGCGTAGCACGGGTCCAAGAATACCCTGCGGGGATGTAGGATGGGTTCCTGACGAATAGTAATTCCGTAAAATATTACTACGCACTTGCACTACTACAGAAAGTATCATTGATGTCGGTTAAAAATTCCACATAGGACCAGATTTTCCAACCGGCATCAGTTATACAGTATAGATGAGGTTTTAAATCCTATACACTGGTAGAGAAATCATTTTTATTCCCGGTTGGTAACCCCCCTATAGTCCCGGTTTTTCAACCAGGAGTAAGAATCCAGGACTAAAGATAGCGAGGGACTAAAGATGTGGTCCCGGCTGGGGGTTTTCTTTCTTTTTTTTTCTTCTCTCTTTCTTTTTCACGGTTCTTTGTCCAAATCATCTCAGATCAAATATTCACAGCAAATCATTCACTTTCTTTTTCACTGTTCTTTGCCCAAATCATCTTATATCAAACATTCATAGCAAATCATTCACATCTATAGTTTATCCCAAATCATTCACACAATAGTTCATCCCCAATTCATTCACACAATAGACAACAACACATAACGAATCACACATTGAACACAGATCAAATCATTCAACATTGATCGAATCACACATTAAGGAAAAAGAAAAAAACAAAAAAAATTCCACGCAGCAGCGCCAGCCTCCATCGGTTGCCGCTGCACCGGCCTCCGTGCCGGCCACCGCCTATGAATTGGGAGGAGAGGGGAGGAAGAGAATGAGGAGAGGAGGATGAGGAAGAGATGGGGTGAAGAGGAGGAAGAGATAATGTGAGGGAGCAGGAGATAGAACTTATTAACTGATCCCACCTACTCCTCCTCGATCTCGCGCATGCCTCGTCCTCTCCGCCGCGCATGTCGATTTTTTTTCTGGTGGGTGTTACCTACCGGCACTAAAAATACATTTTTAGTCCTGGTTGGTAACAGATAATAGAGGGGTCTGACATCACATGTTGTTCTTTGAACCGGGACATAAAAATGATCTTTAGTCCTGGTTGGTGTTTTCAACCGGGACTAAAGATAAAAAAGTAGCTCTAACCTTTTGAACCGGAACTAAAGATAATCTTTAGTATCGGTTTTTATTGCAACCGGGACTATGGTGGAATTTGGTCGACTGACCAAAGATGGTTTATCCACCAGTGATAGGTGTGCACTCTTTTTCTTACAAGAGAGAAAACATGAAAAAAATATTTTATATTTTACTATGTATCTATATACAGTCTCGAATTATTTCCAACAACTCTCAAGATTTTTGTACCATTTTCACCAAAATTAGTATCATTACCATCTAGAGATACATCTTACCTTAGAAATAAATACTATTCTTTTGATACTACTCACATCTGAAACATATAATCCATATTTAACGCTATAGATAAGTGCAAATGAAAATTTTCTCAATTACAAAATTATAGATCTCATCTAGATGTACAACTTTTGTATAGGTTTTGTCTCCATCCAAGATCGTTTAGAAATTTTAAAATTCACTTATCTAAATATATCAGAGAACTTATAACACATTTGCGGACATCCAAACGACCTCAAATCAAAAGAAAAGGTAAACAACTATAAAGTTGTAGGTGTTATCATGCTCTACAAATTTGACAAAGTTTATTTCTTGACTTATGTGTAAAATTGATAACAATCCAGTCCAGGTGGGGTTGGCCGAGACCCAACAAATTAAGGTTGCCCGGACCCCCAACAGTTCTTAAGCACACCCACTCGGGGAAAGGCCCAATCTCCCTAAAACACTAGTCCAATAGGGGAAGGGTGGCTGTCCAATAAGGGATGAGTGGCGCTCCCTTTTAAGATGGCTTCCTCCTCCCAAGCTAAGCTCACACGGTCGCCGCCCAACTTTTGCGTCTTTGTCAGCGGGTAATAGTGGAGGATTTCCTCGTCATTCTCACCCCCTTAACAAGGGCCCAGCTCTAATACCAAATGATAACAATCCGATCCATGTGGGGTTGGCCGAGGCCCAACAAATTAAGGTTGCTCGGACCCCAACAGTTCTTAGGCACACCCACTGGGGAAATGCCTAATCTCCCTAAAAGACTAGTCCAATAGGGGAAGGGTGGCTCTCCCTTTTAAGGTGGCTTCCTCCTCCCAAGCTAAGCAATATGGAATTATTCAGAGGCTCACACGGTCGCCGCCCGACTTTTGCGTCTTTGCCAGCGGGTAATAGTGGAGGATGTCCTCATCATTAAAACCCATGTATATAAGTAGCGTCATTATAGGTGTCGGTTTTATTTTTCAACCGGTTTTACTGAGAAGCGACGCATATGTGAAGATCACTTCTGCCATTTTATGATAAAAACAGATACCAACTGCGCCGCACTCATAGGTGTCAGTTTATTACTAGGTGATTCCCTGCCCTTTGCAGCGGAAATTACTAAGTAACTTTTAATATTTTTATAATAATCATGCTAAAAGTAAAAATTTTATAAGTTATTAACAACAAATAAAACTGGTTTGTCAAACTATGTTTAGAGAGAAATAAATTTAGTACGCTCTGTATGAGATTGCAGATGAAATATGATGTCCTACACTTTAATTATACGAATGAATATATGTTAAGTATTATAAAAATTATGGATATATATGTTAAAAATATTGTGAAAAATAATGTGAAGGAAAATGATTTGATGTTGATTTGTAGAATTCAATGAATTATAGATGATGTAATTATTGCATAAGTTTTATATGTAATTATTGCTAGTGAATGATGGGGTGACATGTTTGCATGTTGAGCTTTAGAATTAGTGGATTATAACCTGTATTGCTTTAAGAACCTGTATCTATGTGATATCCATATGTGTTGCTTTATTAATATAACCTATGATTATTGGTGCCGGTTTTTTATAGATCGGAACCAATGAGTGGTTTGGTTTTGTTTGTGGATGATGACAACACGACGAAAGTCTCATATGTACCTTTTTTTAATGTATCGGCACCTATTAGGGATTTTATTAGGGATTTTTTTAGTAGTGTTCATTGATATAGAAAAAAACGAAGAGGAAGAAAACACGAAATAGTATCGGTCCAATTATTAACAGTGAGATGAAAAAGATGTATTTGTATTAAAGATGTCTACTCGACAAATTCTTTTGGATAAAACTACGTATTTAGGGACGGCGGGAGTACCTTTTATGCCATATATACTAGCATCAAATAAATAATGTCGCTTAATTGTTACATTGTCAATAATTAAGAAGTGTGATCCTCCTGTTAGAAGCTTGGGATAACCGGTCAAAGTGGTCCACCGAGAGCGGACACTGATGGCTCGGTCTTCGAACCATGCGAGCATCAGTGCGCTGTTGCCTATCTCGTCGCGACTAGCGAGTAAAGCGACGTGCATCCCGCAGCACATACAGTACATATATGCATCAGCCGCGCGGACCAGGACTGTCAAAGTGTCAATGCAATGCAAATATGCAGTAGTTTTCTGGCTGGTCCCATCTCTTACTCCAAAACATATATTCATCCAACGCTGATGCAATGCCAATCTGGCACGCATGTCGCATGCAGTCTCTGCCATCATTCTAAATGAACTACTGCCATTAACTCCGTATCAGAATATAAAATTTTACGGGTTTAACTCGGTTTTTGAAAATAGATATAATTAAATGAGAAAATTTTGTGATTGATAAAAAAGAGTTAGGTAGATGGAGTGGGAAGAGAATTGATAGACAAATTATTATATTTTAGAACAATTTCAAATACTCCCTCCGTTTCACAATGTAAGACTTTCTAGCATTGCCCACATATATATAGATGTTAATAAATCTAAACACATACATATGTCTAGATTCATTAACATCTAAATGAATGTGAGTAATGCTAGAAATGCTTACATTGTGAAACGGAGGAAGTAACTAAAAGGTATTATATTCTGAGAAGGAGAAGTAATTATATTAGCCGGCTAAACAAGTGCCAGCTAGGTCTAGACTGGCCTTCTCACACATCGATAAATTTTGCTAATGGTTTCCACTGGTACTCCCTCCGTCTCATAAAAAAATAATCTAGTGTATATCTCAGTCCTGATTCGTTGTACTAGAATATGTCATATCTAGTTATAGATTCTTTTTTTTTTTTTTTGGCATGGAGGGAGTATTATGGATGCATAAACTAGTTAAGTACCGTCGATACAGTAGTGTCTAACATGTGGGTCTGAACCTACATATCAAACATCTCCTGCTACACTAGCAGTACTGCAGACATTTTCTTTAACCTCTCATCTTTTATATATCTTTCATATTTCCATATCTACTACTTTCCCATTTAAAAATACAAACATTTTTATTTTTTAGCAAAATATTAGGGTTAATGAAAATATTCCCTGCAAGTCCTATCAGTGATCAAATTTTGAATTTTTACTTGTTTAGATTCCTCTTTCTAGCACCTGATTAATAATTGGCTAAAGTTGCATGGACTTTCTTGTATTGGATTGGGTGTCCTAGAAATGTTTATATTGTTGAAACGAAAATAATACATATTTTTAAGTCCTATAAATGCTAAATTCCTACAAATGTTCATATTTTGAACGAAAGATATTTTATAGTAAAATATTTTTCTATAAAGTAAAATACTTATGTCAACTTTCGTGATCATCTTTATTAAGTGATTAGCTATCATTGTTTTCTTCCTTGCATGTCTGTTCAAATTATGTGAGAAGACATCAGTTATGTTTACTGTAGTAGTAATCATACCTTGTTACTATGATAGTAACATTATTGTAGAATTGCAGTAACACGATACATTACTACGAAATTTATAGGTTGTTACTGCACTTTTTTTAGTAACATCATGATGAAATTATAGTAATAAAGAATATATGGTAGTAATGGTACTAGTATAATACTACTGCTTGTGCATAGCTAAATTTTTAAATCTAAATCTTGTGCAAAATACAAGTGCTAAAAAGTGCGTGTGCATGTGCATGTGCATGGTCACAAGTTGACACAAGTGCTAAAAGTACTTCTCTTTATCCATACAAACATACATACTAGCAAGCCAAGTACAAGTGAACTTTTAGAATTCTAATCTTTAAACCACAATATCTCTCACACCACAATTATATTTTACAAACCGTTTTCACCATAATGCTATAAAATAGTCATGTTACTACACAATGATCAAGACAAAAATGCTTAACGAAACTAGATGCATCATGACTATTTTATAACGCTGTTACTGCGAAAAATAGTTGTGTTACTACACATTGACCGTCGCGTTACTACGCCGCTCCAGCGAGACGAGCACTTCAAAAAAGTAAATCTCAATCTTTAGAGAGCAATATCTCTCATGTCATGTATTATTTTTCTAATTCGTCTGCACCGTAATGTTCGTAAAAAAATGCTTAACAAAACTAGATCCATCACTAAGAGATTGCATGATGTCCTGTTATTGCACGATGACCGTTCTGTTACTGCGGAATTCCTGCGAGACGAGAACAACAAAGTAGTGGGCGGGGGAGGGAGTCAATGGGCGGGTTTGACCGAGGTCTGACCGGCGGGAGGACGCTTTGACCGCCCTTTGACTAGGAGTAGGAGGGGGTTTTGGGGCCCTAGGAAGGGTGGGGGAGGTGGGTTTGCCCATGGGAGGGAGGGGGTGTTGAATTGTTATTATATAGCAAATCTATTCTACATCCTCCTTCCCTCCTCAACCGGACTCTTCCCAGCCGCAACAACAGCGGCCCGGCCCACTAAAATAAGAGGCATCCGCGGGGGTGCGCCGGGAAGAGCGACTGCCGAGGGTGGGGGCTCCTGCATCACCGTCACCCCCTGCGTGCCGTGTACATCTGGCGGCGGCTGACGGGGGTCGCTGGAGTCAGCACAAGGGAAGGGGAGCTGCTGGTGGCGGGCGACGGCCGACGAGGGGGGGGGGGAGGCCATCTGGGGAAGAGGAGTGGTAGGCACCAGGCGGGATCCTTGCCTGCTTGCTCGTCTTTTGAAGCCGTTGCCTGGAAGAGGAGTGGCTGGCAGCGGCTGGCCGACGGGTTGCTTCGGGTCCGGCAGCGACAACGCACCTCTAAGGTTTTGTCAACCCCCTATTTTCTACTCTATTCCCCTACTCCATTTTTGTGCTAATTCTCTTATGTTCCATGCCTTCCTCCCTCATACTCTGGCAGGTAGTGACGCTTCTCCATGGAATCATTCGGTAGAAGAACTTTCGATAATGCGAGGTATTGTTAGCATCCCCCATTTATTATTATTATTATTATGTGCTTTTCAATATTTTTTGCAGTTGTAGCAACAATGTGTATGTGCAATGTAAGTTAGGTCTAGCAACAATGTGAGTGAGATCTAGTAACTTTTTTCTTGATTTAGTGACAAACAATTTGCTTCGGTATGGGCAAAGAGGCGAAAAATATACTATAGGTTCACTAGAAGTTTTATTTGATCACATGTGTCTATTTTTTTATTTTTAATCTTGGATGTGATGCTGCTGATTGCTAATATTTATTCTGTTCCTGAAGTTGCACGACGCCTTGTTTTAAAAAGGGTTAAAATTTGATGGCACTGTATAATTGATTCACTGTTACATAGGCACTGTATAACTGATTCACTGTTACATACAACTAAAAGATGCAAGAAAAAGATGTAGGCATGCAATATCTAGATGAAACTTCCTATGGAATGATTATCTAAATGGACTTTGATTTTGGTTATATTGTCTGTGGACAGCCTATATTATTCAAGAGTATGCATCGTTTTTCCATTAGCCAAATCAGTGCCAGGATTAATTTGCAGTAACAGGTCTCTTAATTTGCAGTAACAGATCACTTAATATGCATCCTATATTGTGCACGACTCTGATTTTGATTTCCATGGACATTTCTAGTACCAAATCTCTTAATTTGCAGTGACAACCTTCTTGCTCTGTAGTAACACATCTTTTTTTCCTACGTTTTCCATGCAGTTAAGAAGAGTTGCAAGATTTTGAAAATAACAAAGGTTGTGGTTAGAGACGGTGATGAAAATCTGGAGATTTCCGTTGATCCTACTCAAACCCAAGCAACTGAACCAACTAGGATGGCAACGGAAGGGCACAATGAAACCAACCCACCTGAAGGGCAAAAGGAAAGCGAGCCACCGTCTGTGGCAACAAAGAGAAGGCATTAGAATAGCAATATTCGTTTCAGAACCAAGCAAACTATTAAAAGAAAGACTCTAAGACCTGCACATGATGACGATGACTTCATGGAACCCATTCCCATTTCCAAGGTGCTTGCAAGTCTATTTCTTCTGGTTTTTTCATGTGTTTTTCCTGAGTATTGTTTTGTGTTTTACCTTTGTGACAAGCTTGCCACCTCTAATTAATAATTGATTTTTCTTTGTCCACAGGGCACGAAGAAGTCAATCCCTGTAAAGAAAGCTGCTTCTATAAGAAACCTTGATGCAAGTGACCTAGTAGGCAAGAAGCGTAAGAGACCTTCAGTGAACACTCGATGTGAGCTTGGTATGATCAATGAGTTGGTTAATACATTAAATGGAAATCAGAAGATTAGACTCACTGAATTGGGTTTTGGTTGGACTTTCAAATTCAATGTGACTTCTCATGGATCGAGGGACCTTATTGAATACCTCATGAACCATTTTGATCCCAAGTTTGTGTGTTGATCTTGGTGGTAGGGGCAGGTTACCTATGATACGCCATGCTATGCGTTGTGTGCTTGATCTAAAGGATGGACCATTGGACCCACCAATAGCTTCTGATGTTGCTAATCTGCAGCCCATTAGGGAAGGACTAGGCATCAGTGGTTTTGATAGGATTTATTCACGAGACCTTATGGAGACGATTAAGGGAGGTGGGACTGATGATTTTACCATGAGGAGAAAGCAAAAAAAAAAAAAAAAAGAGAGAGGCTCACAGGACAAATACCAATAGGAGAGCAGTGCAGCCAAGTTCTGTGCTCTTCAGGCCATCCCTCCATATCTCTGCTGCATATCTCAGGTGATCAACCACAAATTTATAGAGGTCCATATTTGCATAATCTTCTAGATTCATACTAGCCATATTGATAACATGTCCACTAATGCGAGCAGCCGAGTCAGGTGCAAGAAGCTTCGCAAACAAGGAGATGGACACAAGCACGAGCATCCCACGCTCAGGAGTTTTCAACTCTGAACTTAGTAAAAAAATTTCGAAGCTCGACAAAATCAAAAACAAGGATGGCTCTGTTACATTTGGGAAACTAAATGTGAGTTTGTTTTCTTCTCTTTTCTTCTATTTTTTATTACGTGCTGGATATTTCCATTTTTTTTTACACTAGCTCATCCTATGGATGCATGCAGCTTAGGAGCAGGAAGAGCACAAGCTACTATGTTTCCAAGGGGAAGGAAAGGGTTGTTGCTGCTATTGAGAATATCAGAAAGAGGAAACACTTGGTGGAGCTCAAGAACAACCTGCCTTTGGTGGAGCATTCCCTAGCCTTCGCAAGCAGCTGGGGCCCTTTATTGATTCACTTCGGAGTAAATGTAAAGAGATTGGGCTGCAGGCATTACAGAAATATGATGAGGAGGTTGAGCAGACGATGTCTAACATATACAAGGCTCAAGACCATGTAGTGAGAGTAATAACTAGCCTTTGCAACACAAACGATCCAAAGCTAACCTACAGCCGCAAATCAAAACGGAGAAGAGGTGACCCCCCCCCCCCCGCCCCCCCTCAAGGAGATCACCCAGCAACTGACCAATCACATAGCAGTAAGTGTTCCTTCTTTTTTTTTTTTCTTTTCGTCTAGTAACATATTTGTTGGCCTAATATAATTCATGCACACTGAGTAACACTTGTACATCTAGCAGGTGACCATGCCAATGTTCAATCACCCTCTAACATAGCTGCAGCTGGGGCCACTGATGGGTTGACAGAGGAGCTGAACAATGACAATGTTCCTATCTCACCCCATGTGCAAGATCAAAGTAGGGACCTTGCAGTAGCAAATGATCAAAATGGTAGGAAGTAGTTCTTTTTTTTTTCTTTGATGGCATTTGATTTCAGGGAATAACATTTTTCTCTCCTTCTCCCTCTCTTTGGTGATATAGGTGATGCTCACCATGGAGTACCTATAGATGACGGAGATCAATATCATGAGTGTTTTGATGTGATTCAGGAAGAAGTCAGTACTTTGGTGTCAAAGATATGCTTACAAGCTGGACCATCTCCTATGAAGACTATTTCTCCTACTGGCGTGGCATCTCCCGCCTCTCTATCTCCCACTTCTGCCACCCATGTACAAGGAGGGGACAACCCTGGTTAGTCTTTTCATGCAGAAACATTGATCATTTTTGGCAGTAACCTAGGTTGTGCTGTGCTAGTAACATGACTTTCATTCTTGTAGTAACATTTTTTTTTTGTGTGTGAAGTGACTACTAAACAAGCTGGGCATCCATTCCGTGCTGCATAAAAGAAGGCCAATTGCAAATTCCAAGTACAAGTCTCCTTTCAAGGTTGACATTTCCAAACCAAATTTTGATGGAGCTAAGGTAGCAGAGGTCTACAAACTAATATGCAGGGAGCAACCTCAACCTGAACTTGATGAGTATGTTAACTCTCTCCCTTTTTTTTTGTCTATCTTTTTTGTGAAATGCGTAAAGTCTACTTGAGTTTGTTTTTTTGATTAATATCTATCAACCAAAACTTGATGATTATCTTTTTTTTGTGAAATGTGTAAAGTCTACACAACTCATATGCTGTTACATTGCATTCATGTATTTTATAGGGGGCATCTCATCAACTATGCAAATGAGGCTACTGTTTGGAACCAACAAGAACTGATAAATTCTTTTGGAGTTGGAAACAAGTTAGGAAGTGATATGATGTTCTACTTGTCACATTGCTTGTTGTCAAATGACATTGAACACAAGAAATCTAGTGTTGGCTACAGAGTCATCATCCCTACAAATGCCATTGTACATAACCTACAAACCCTCCTCTTTGTTTTTTTGGCGCAAAGGCGCAGTTTTAATCTTTTTGCTTTTTTTTTGTTAATGTGATATGACAGGAGCTCCTAAATTCTGAATAATTCAATGTCCACTAGTACAGATCCTATCATCTATGACGGGCTCAATTATGCCTGTACTACATGGGCCGTCAGAACGAAGTCATCTCAATCGGGCTTAAATTTACACCGTTGTAGATGTACTCACTCTAGGCCCAAGTACATATAGCCCGTCACCGATAACACTCATCTGTGACGGGCAAAGATTTAGGCCCGATTGAGATGACCTCGCATATCTCAATCGGACCTAGACACCGAGCCCGTCAGAGATGAGGGTCATCGGTGACGGGCTCCAAATATTGCCCGATTGAGATGACTTTAAAGCCTGTCACCGATTACTCATATCGGTGTCGGGCTTTTGTTGATGCCCGTTAGAGATAACTTTTACTTAGGTCATTTTTTTATATAACTTTGTTTGAACAGTTTGAGTTTGAATTTAAAAATATGACAACTTCAAACAATTTTTTAAATACTAAATTATTTCAAATGAAAAAAATTATCAACAACAAAGTTGTATAACATACCAATATTTACAACTTTTATTTTTATTTTGGTTATTTTTCTATATAACATTTTTTTTAACAGTTTGAATTTGAATTTAAAAATATGACAACTTCGAAACAACATTTTCAAATACTAAATGATTTGAACTAAAAAAGTCATCAACAACAAAGTTGTATAACTCATCAAGATCTATAACTTTTATTTTGGTCATTTTTCTATATAACGTTTTTTTTGAACAGTTTGAATTTGAATTTGAAAATATGACAACTTCAAACAACATTTTCATATATTAAATGATTTCAACTAAAAAGTCATCAACAACAAAGTTGCATAACTCATCAAGATCTATAAGTTTTATTTTTGTCACTTTTCTATATAACGTTTTCTTAAATAGTTTGAATTTGAATTTAAAAATATGACAACTTCAAACAATATTTTCATATACTAAATAATTTCAACTAAAAAAGTCATCAACAACAAAGTTATATAACTCACCAAGATCTATAACTTTTATGTTTATCATTTCTTCATCCGACAAAGTGCTAGTAACATTGTTAACAAAATTTACATATCTATGTTATAGTTTATAAAACTAGATGAGAGATATGTGAATTTTGTGAACAATGTTACTATCAGTTTGTCGGATGAAGAAATGACCAAAATAAAATTTATAGATCTTGATGAGTTATACAACTTTGTTGTTGATGACTTTTTCAGTTGAAATCATTTAGTATTTGAAAATGTTGTTTGAAGTTGTCATATTTTCAAATTCAAATTCAAACTGTTCAAAAAAATGTTGTATAGATAAATGAACAAAATAAAAGTTATAGATACTGATGAGTTATATAACTTTGTTGTTGATGACTTTTTCAGTTGAAATCATTTAGTATTTGAAAATGTTGCTTGAAGTTGTCATATTTTTAAATTCATATTTAAACTGTTCAAAAAATGTTATATAGAAAAAAGACCAAAGTAAAAGTTATAGATCTTGATGAGTTATACAACTTTGTTGTTGATGATTTTTTCCATTTGAAATCATTTACTACGCGAAAAAATATTTGAATTTCTTATATTTTAAAATACAAATTTTATATAGTTCAATCAAACCCGGATGGAGAAATGACCAAAATAAAAATGGTAGATCTCAATGAGTTCTATAACTTTGTTTTTGATAGCTTTTTCATATGAGTTCATTTAGTATCATAAAATTCAATTCAAAATTTATTTTTTCCTAGAAGTTTGATTTGCCTCCTACTCATGATAATACTTGCTAAATATATATTTGATCCAATTAACTCGGATTTACTGGTGAAATATGTGATCAAAATAGATGTTATGTGAATGTGGTTGTGTTATGTGAATGAATGTATATTAATAGGGGATGATAGGGTGTGACATCCTGGTCCAGGGCTTAATAGGATTAATAGAATACTAATACCAACAAATTACAAATTCTCACTCGGAAGCCAATTTCCAAAGAACTACGAGGTTAAACGTGCTTGGCCTAGAGCAATTCTCGGATGGGTAACCTATCGGGAAGGCACACAAGTGAGGTTCGGATGGGTGATGGGAACGCACACAGGTGAGGGCAAAGTCCCAAGGCTACGTGACGGGCTATAATCTAGGCCCGTTAGAGATGAGAGTCATCCGTGACGTGCTATAATCTAGGCCCGTTTGAGATGAGAGTCATCCGTGACGGGCTTTTGTGTTGGTCCGATTGAGATGTGTCATCCGTGACGGCCGGATGCCCGATTGAGATATTTTCTCACATCACTGACCTTTGCTTAGTGACGGGGACCCTGCCCGAAAGAGATGATGCTTTAAGCCCGTTAGAGATAACCAATCCCGTTCTAGTGGTCACCTATTCTTTTGAGCAAGCTTACATGGAAATGAACTATGATATCATAGAATATGTATTACCTGATGTGAAGCTGGTTCGTGATTTACCATGTGTGTTTTTCATTCTCATTTTTTTTATGCTTCTGTAGTAACAGTGTTTTTTGACATTCTTAGATTTTCCTTCCTATGATTGACAAGGAACATTTGATAGTCATGTGCTTTAACATGATTGACTAACGTATTGATATTCTTGATTTGGCGGAATCAATGTGGTCCAAAGCCACCAAGTTGGAAGATGAGAAGATGAGACAAAAGGTGGTATGCTCCTATTTGCTTCTACTCTTTTTCTTTTTTGTTCAATGTGAAGTATCATTATCCTGATTGTGTTCAATTTCTTGATGTGCTTGATAAGATCTATCCACATCATTTCACTCGAATCAGGAATTGGCATTGCTATCTTGCTAAAGTGTCACGCCCAGAAATTCTCGAACCAGAATTTCTAAGCTGAATGTGCATTAAATCCCTGTCCAGGACCAGCCAGGGTACACAAACGACAATTGTTGACATACAGATCCACGTCTTACAAAAATAGAAAAGATTACAAATGCAGTGGAAAAGATAAAAGCGAGCTAAACCGGGAAGCCTGACTTCAGCAGCGGGCGACTCCACTCCACAGGCAATCCTTGATGGCAGCGACGAAACCAACTTTGACAAAACAGCTCCAACTAGGAAGGTCTTCAGCTCTGGTGTGGGGGAAAAGAGAGCAAGACTGAGTACTACCCACTGTACTCAGCAAGTCATACCGGAAGAGAAGGTATGATGCAGGATATAATCAAAGGAGGCTAAAGGTTCTTGTGCATAAAGCAGGCATTTCAAAGCAGTAGTTGAAAGCATAAAACAGTTGTAGTAATTAATCAATATTAACCAATCACTGTCCAACGCTACACCACGTTGCAACAAGCCCAACCAACCACCTGAACTACACCAGTTCATTAAACTAAACTAGGGGTGAGACTAATCACGGTGAATCTGGTTGATCGCCCATAACCGCGGGCACGGCTATTCGAATAGTTTTACTCTGGCTAGAGGTGTACAACTGTACCCACAAGACACGATTCCACATATGTCGCCATGCCCCGAAGTATCACCATGATACTGCAAAGGGGGAAATTGTGACAAGACCCTCCGCATAACCCTCCCGTAACCATCCACACCACGCTAAGGTTTCACCCCCACCCCCAACGGGCAGTGGGCGGTCCCCTCTTGCGCAGCGGTGAATCTGGCAGCTGGACAACTGGACACCCCGGCCGACCCAACTCCATCACGCCCACCCTCGCTACCGGTGCCTAGGAAAGGGTCGAGCTATACTTCAGATCAAGCAGTTACCCACTCCCGCTTGTGGTAAGCACGGTAAGTCTCCCAGGGTTTCCCGTGAACCGGTCCTTAATTGCCATGGGTGCGACCAGCAAAACCATGCACCCACAGCCCATCATTCAATGTATTTTAATTAACTAACACCATTGCGGTGGCACCAATCCAAAGCTATGCTCATGGTCAAAGTCAATGTAATAATGTGATCCCCATGTGTGTGCTAGTTGAACTAAGCATGGCTAAGCATTTCCTAAACCAACATCTAGTCATTTTGATACCCAAGTTATCAATGGCATATGGTAAACAATAAATGACTGAGTAATAGGACCCATCCCACATGACATTGTAAAAGAGTGCAACATTTAATAGAAATGCGAGATATTTGTAAATTGGGTACAATATGATCAAACATATTGCATGACTTGCCTTGCTCTCGAACTGATGAGACCTCAGCAACGTCTTCGAGAAACCGCGGATCGACGAAACGACCGAAATCTACGCGACAAACAAAGCACACAAGCAAAACATGCTATAAGACTACTAAAACAGGAACAAAACCATTTTTAATGGATTCTTTGCATTTTTCTTGATTTACTGAGACTTGAATGGACTTAAACGGAGCTCAGATGAATTAGTTATGAATTTTAGAAGATAAACTGTGTTTTTACTAATAAAGAAAAAGTCCTTAATTAATTATTGCGCAATAATACCCAGGACTGACGTCAGCGAAAGGGGGACGGCGCCGACAAGCGGGGCCCATGGGTCAGCGGCTCAAAGGGGGTCGGTCCACCGTGGACCGGGACCACGCGGGTGGTCCACCGCGGTCCACGGGACCGACGGTCCAGATCGGCCGCGACGCCGATCGGACGGTGCGGGTGGCGGCTAGGCACGGCTCGGCCCGGCACAAAGCCGGCCGGCCGGCCATGGCGAGTGGCGACGGCACACGACCGCCGGCGGCGCGGGGAGACGGCGGCGGACGGCGCGAAAGGCGGCGGCTCACGCGTGAAGGGCAGAAAAGGGAGGGGGAGGGAGGCATCGGCCGGGCTCAGCTCGGCCTCAAGGCCGAGCGGGGCGAGGCGGCGGCGAGGCACGACCACCGACGGCGGGGACCGGCGGCGCGGGAAGCGGCAGCGAGGGCCGAAAGGTGGCGGCGCATGGCCGAAGCGCGGCGATGCACGTGCGGAGGGCGGCGGCGTGCACGGAAGAGAGAGTAAAGGAAGAAGGAGAGAGAGGTAGTCCTCACCGACGATGCGAGGGAATCGGGGTCCGGCGGCGGCGGACGGAAAGCGAGCGGCGGCCGAGGTAGCTCTCGTGGCGGCGAAGCTAGCGGCGGTGATTGCGCGGCGACGCAACGGCTCTAGCGACGGCAGCGTGCGGCCGGAGGATGGCGGCAAGCGGCGGCGCTAGCGGCGAGCGGCGCGGGCTCGGTAGGAGGCACGAGATGTGTAACATCCTCAAATTTTAAACTAAAATTTGACTGCATCATGCTGGTTTTAATCTTAGATTAGCAAAATCAAAATTCTCTTTAAAAGTTCTCTTTTTATTCTTGTTTTTGGTTCAAGTATTACCCCTAGAATTCCCTTAACCTAGTTCACCAATAAACCATAAATTGTTGCCCTATCCTAAACCTTAGTGAATTCAGCAAATTTCCTTCAAATTCCAAACCTATTCTTATTTATCGCCAAATATCTAAATTCCTCCTTTTGATCTAGCCGCCACTTTAATTCATATGGCTTGATTTCCTCTTCGGCACAAGAATAATATTATTACAAATATTGTGAATAATTGCTCTTGTGCTAAGAAAATATATTTTATCCTTCCCTTCCACAAATCCAAATTCCTATTAGCCTCAAATACTTCTCTAAAATCCATGCCATATACCTTGGGGCTAAAAATCCTATTTATCTTCCTCTTAGTTTGCTTGCCTCATTCCCAAATATATTTTGAGGAATTATATTGTTAATTTCTCTCCTATTTTGAGTGCTTTAATATTTACCCCACATTATATTCTATCTCCCAAAAATTATTGCACTCAAATAATTAGGAAATCTCTCTTCTGAAAAGTATCTCCAAAAATAAGTTCATCCCAAAGGTTAGCCACCTAAATTCCTTCCAAATATTTATTTAGATTCAAACTCCATCCCTCAAATCCCTACAAAATTTAGAAATCAATTCTATTCAATTTGCGCCGAAATTCCTTTCTCTCTTCCTTGTGGCCCATCTCTTCCCTCAGCCCAAGCCGGCCCAGCCACCTTCCCACTCAAGCCGGCCCATCTCCCTTCTCTTCCTGTGGGCACAGGAAACGCCCAGCCGTCGTTACCGTGCACCATGGGAGCGCCGCCATCCACGGCTTGCGCCGCCACTGTCGCCGTGCCGTGTTCTTCCTCTCCCGCCGCGGTCATCTTGCCTTCGACGCTAAGAAATCGCCGCCTAACGTCAGCGCCACCTCGTGCCACTGACGTCAGCCGCTGAGCCGAACCGACATGCTCAGCCAATCACGAGCGGAAGCCGGCGCCGTGTCCCTCTTCCTCACGCGCGCCGCCGCCGGCGCCGTTTTCTTCTCCCCTAAGCAGCCGTCGCCGTGCCTTCCTCGTCCTCCTCCGAACCGACCTCCGCAGCCTATAAATAGCCGGCCATCCCTCCTCTTTTCCCCACAAACCGAGCTCTCTTCTCTCTCTCCATCCATGGCCGATCGTCGACGCCATCGGTCGATCTCCCCATCCGTAGCTCCACCTCCCCTATCCTCGCGCCACCGGCTTCGCCTCCATCCGGCGAGTCCGTTTTTCCCCTTTCCCCTCTTCCTCCACCTCTAAGTCAAGCCACCACCGCCATCATCCATATCGGCTCGAGGTGAGCCCTTGCCGCCGCCGTTCCGGCTATATATCTCTCCCTCTCGGCCAGCCACCTACCTCCCCGGGTGCGCGTCGCTCGGGAACACGCGTGGCCACCGCCGTCAAGGCCGTTCATCCACCGGAGCATCGGCGCCCCTCCTCTCCCTTCTCTCTGTTTGCTCGGCTGGAAGAGAAAAAGAAGCAGAAGAAGGAAGGAAGGAGGAAGAAGAAAGAAGAAAGAAGAAGAAAAGACAAATAACTGACAGGTGGGCCCCTGTACAGTAATAACCTTTCTAATTTCTCCATTTAATTTGAATTCCAAACTTTAGAAGCCTATATCTTTTAAAATATAAACCCAATTCCAGTGAAACTTGGACCAAAATTATTCTAAAATCTTTCTCTATCTTTTGAGGCTATTTTTACTATTTTCTCATTTTATTTCGTTTTTGCCTATTTTTGGATTTTAATCGAATTCCTTTTGAATCTGAATTTTATATATCTAACCCTAGGTCTTGAGGATTCTTCTGACACACTAGATAATATCAGTCAATCTCAGGACATCGAGCAAGGCAAGTTACTATACACCTTTTGATCATTTAAGCCTATATTTTACAAATTATTTATTTATAGCCTTCTATTCAATATTCTATTTTCTATGCATAAATCAATCATAGAAACCCAGACAATTTAGTATTGCTTATTTTGCTTACAATCTGGTTAAAATACCCTATACTTAGATTGGGACAATACGTATGATTTGGATGATTTCCGGGTGGCTAGTATTGTCTCAATCGATATAAGTTTTACCAGGTACTTATGTCGAACGAACGGGTACGACCGCAGTTTCTAGAATGGGGACAGACCTAGTTATTATGTTAATTAGCAATATGGCACCTCTGTATAGTGGTTCTTATTTTTAAGTCCTCGCGCAGGAGGCAACTATAGCCGCGAAGGGCAACTTTAACCATTACCATGTACAGGTAAATGGTTTGTGATACTCGAGTATAAATTATATGGTATATTTCTAAACCCTGATCGAGATGACGTGGTGTCATACGATCAGTTCCCCTTAAATACCTCGGGAACGCCAGAACTCCTCTTGCTGCTGTTAACATTACATTCAGAGCATATGAGGATATAAGTTCATGGAACAGGTGCCACAATTGTTAATAACTTAATACTGGGCCATGACTAAAGCCGATGATTATCAGCAAGTCGTGGACTGCGGGTAAAGCGTACATCTGATGCAGTAGAATATCTTTGAAACTATTCGAATAGCCGTGCTCATGGAATTGAGTACCGGGACTCATATGGTACCCTGGTTAGAAACCTAAAGTATATGTTTTACAAACTCTTGCTTTAATATTTCCAGATTGTCTACTATTACTTTATGCAAAGAACTCCACTCCATGCCAACGCATAACATATTTCCATGGTAACTTGCTGGGTATGGTGAATACTCACCCTTGCTCTTATTAACCCTTTTTCAGATTTGGGTCAAGAGGAGGACCCCTGTGATTATTATTATGATGACTCTGATAACTTAGAAAATCCCTAGAGGTTATACCTTCCTAGTCAGAATGTACTAGAACTTCCGCTTTGTAATATTAGCACCTATGTTTAATTAGGTGAGTACCTACCCTTGTAAAACCCCTAGCATTGTAAACTTTAACGTATGCAATGAAGAACCAGCTGTATTACATGTATCAATATTTACTGATCCAGGGATTGATACATTAATCTCAGTCGGATCCAAGTTATTAGTTTTGGGACCCGACAGGACTGGTATCAGAGCATATGTTTTGACTATAGGACAAACCCTAAGGATTACTAACCAATTTAAGTTTGAGTTTACTTCAAACTTAATGTTTTAAGGGGGGTAGATTTGACTTGCGAGCACACAATATATATATTCCATTTATGTATTTCAGGTTAATGGCAGAAAGGCATGAGCGAGAACATATTGAGACGGTAATTTCTATCCATAATAATGACTACACTGATTAGCTAATCAAGTTAATGACGAAGCTAAAGATAAGTGAACAACCGGAATTCTATTCTCATGCTTATCGGAAGGAGATTATGGGGAATATGATATGACCATAAAGATCAACCCACCTAAAGGATAAGATGATATATACTATTTCCGGATGCGTCATAGGCGAGACACGCTATAAGCTGTTTTATATGATGCATCTAGGGAGGCTTTCCTACGCCTCAACCATATTTATCAAGACAAGTTTCTGCATTCTCGTTATTTATTTCATCCTATGCGAGAGCCAGGCGAAGATTATTGTACTCTCCAGAACGTGGACTATCATGAGCAACCAGTAAAAGCAACTATGTCTATATGGATGTAAGCTGCTGATGACATGTATAAGGAAGCCCTAGAACACATGGATATGCAACACAAACGTTTGGAAGATGCTGAGCGACAAGAAGCTATTCTTAAGTACAAATATCATATATTACAAGAATTGTATGATGTGAAGGATAAGCGAATTCTATATTTAATATTTGTATTACAGGCGCGTCATTCCGTCTTCACCAAGTCCCTGGATAGATAGTGATGACGACGATGATGATGATATGGACGGACATATCTCACCGGTATGTGGGGATGAGCCACAAGGGCCAAATCCTCAAGATGATGGTGAGGGAATTCTACAAGGCTTACCATCATCGCCGCCATTATATCCTATCCATTCCGAGGATGAAGCTGAAGAAACGCTCTCAACTATGGACATTAATGAGCCTAGTCAGGAGCTTGAAGTAGCAAGGGGAACCCGGATGTTTCATATTAATGACCTAAATGTTCCCCCAATCTGGACTGAAACTCCAGAAGAAGAAGAGGATCCAGAAGAACGAGTATTCGAGATGCAAGAACATATTTTTATGTATGCTGATGATTAAGGAGATGATGAAGATCCTTACTCATGCTCTGCCCCTAATACTGCTGCATCAACTTCTGCACCTCATGCTGATTTTTTTACACTTCGCACTTGCATCGTTATTCACTAACCCCGCGGAAGGTAGTGGTGAGTGATTTAATGATTAGGAGTTGTAGATAGTGTGTTAATAGTTAGAGGTCATATAAACTTGCTAGTATAGTTTAGCAAATGACCATACTCCTCTCTAACCCCTATGTGAAATTACCCCTTCCTTGGTTTCTTTTGCTTTCTTTCTTGTTTCTTCTTTTGCTTTTGGTTATTACTTTTCTAGTATGCATCATTTACAATACACTATCCAGAAATAAAATCTATGGTTAATTAAGGATGTTAACTCCCCTTTGAAAAGACAACAATTATCCTTGTCTAGATGAATTTAGTCAATGGCAGTTCAGGTTAAGGTGAGACAGGAGATATTCCTCCTCCAAATCCTGCCACCTTAGCAGAAGTAATGACAAGACAAACCCAACTATTACAGGTTATAGCACAGAATCAAGGAAATAAAGGTTATAGCGCACATGCAAAATTCATGAGGATTAAACCACCAGTCTTTTCTAAATCCGAAGAACCTATGGACGTCGAGGACTGGCTAAGGGCTATCAAAAAAAAAAAAATTAGCCTTAGTCAGAACAAATGAGCAAGAGAATGTAACCTTTGCAACCCATCAGCTAGAAGGATCAGCCAATGAATGGTGGGAAGCATATCAAGTCTCTATAGAAGACCCCACCCATATTACCACATGGGCAGAATTTACTACAGCCTTTAGAAATACCTTCATACCCACTGCAGTAATTAGAATGAAGAAGAATGAATTTCGAAGACTAAGGCAAGGTTTTATGTCAGTACAAGAATATTTAAACAAATTTACACAACTTGCTCGATATGCTGCTTGGACATTCACGACGAAACAGAAAAGATTGAAAGGTTTATAGAAGGATTATGCTATGAGCTACGAGGACTGATGATCAGCTAAAATCATGATAACTTTCAAAGCCTAGTCAATAAAGTGGTTAGGCTAGAAAATGATCACAGAATGGTAAAAGGATTTCGCAAGTGAAGGATGAATCTGCAGTGACAACCACAAGCTAAAAATCCATTACAGATTCGGAAACCCTATCCTTTTAAGCCATCTCTATTTAATACAAGGCCGGGTATGCCACCAATAATCCAAATACCAGGTATTAGTATGGAAGATTCCCCATGCTATGTTTGTAGGAAGACTGGACACTTTGCAAGATTATGCCTTAATCGCTAAAACACAGTGCCCAGACTTCCAATCAAAAACCACCTACCTCAGACTTGACAAAGAAAAATCCTCCAATCATTAAAGGCGGAACAAAGTTTGAACATGGTCAAGTACACCATATTAAGGCAGAAGAAGCTCAGCAGGACCCTGACATCTTAATGGGTATGTTTATCATAAACTCTAAACCAGTTATTGTTCTATTCAATTCCGGTGCTTTTCATTCCTTTTTATCCACAAAAGTCAGTTGGATTCAGCGTTTACCTAAAGATATATATATATATATATATATATATATATATATATATATATATATATATATATGCTTATATCAAAGGAAGAAGTGCCAGTGGTACAAGAGTATCTGTATGTATTTCCAGAAGAACTACATGAATTACCCCCAGATCAGGAAATAGAATTTGTTATAGAACTACTTCCTGGAACGGCACCTATATCAAAAAGACCCTATAGGATGCCTATCAATGAATTAGAAGAATCGAAGAAACAAATAGCCGAGATAGAAGCAAGAGGTTTTATTCGACCAAGTTCTTCACCTTAGGGAGCTCTTGTGCTATTTGTTAAGAAGAAAGATGGAAGTTTAAGGATGTGTGTAGATTATCGAGCTCTAAATGAAGTAATTATCAAGAATAAATATCCCTTGCCAACGATCGACGATCTATTCAATCAATTAAAAGGAGCTAGTGTATTCTCTAAAATAGATCTTCGATCGGGGTATCATCAATTGAAGATCAGACAAGAAGACATACCAAAGATTGCCTTTGTAACAAGGTATGGATTATATGAGTTTACAGTTATAGCATTTGGACTAACAAATGCTCCGGCTTATTTTATGAATCTCATGAACAAGATATTTATGGAGTATTTGGACCAATTTGTTGTCGTGTTTATTGACAACATTCTTATATACACCAAAGATGAAGAACATAAACAACATCTTCGATTAGTACTGGAGAAGTTAAATCAACGCCAACTTTATGCCAAATTCTGTTAGTGTGAATTTTGGCTAGATCAAGTTGCATTCTTGGGACATATAATTACCAAGAATGGAGTTGCCGTAGGTCTAGAGAAGATTAAAGCTGTAATATAATGGAATGTACCAACATTGGTACCTGAAATAAGAAGTTTTCTTAGGACTTGCTGAATATTATCGAAGGTTTATTAAAGATTTCTCTGCTAGTGCAAAACCCATGACCAGATTACTTAAGAAAGACAAGGAGTTTGAATGGACACCAGAATGTCAAAGTAGTTTTCAAAGATTGAAACATAAGCTTACTACTATACCAGTATTAATCTTGCCAGACATCCGGAAGGATTTTGAGATCTACTGTGACGCCTCTCGACAAGGACTAGGTTGTGTCCTTATGCAAGAAGGTAAAGTAGTAGCTTATGCATCAAGACAACTAAGATCTCATGAAGAGAATTATCCAACACATGATTTGGAGTTAGCAGCAGTTGTACATGCATTGAAGATTTGGCGACACTATTTGATTGGAAATTATTGTAAGATCTACACTGATCACAAGAGTTTGAAATATATTTTTACTCAGACAGATCTTAATCTTCGGCAAAGAAGATGGTTAGAATTGATTAAAGATTACAATTTGGAGATTCTATACCATCCAGGAAAGGCCAATGTGATGGCTGATGCCTTAAGCCGAAAAGCTTATTGCAATTTACGACAAGAAATACTGTCAGAACAATTACAAGCAGAATTGCTTACGTTAAATCTTGGTATTATTAAGTTTGGAGAATTAAACACTTTGGAGTTAAAACCTACCTTGATGGATCAAATAAAAGAACATCAGAAGGAAGATTTTGAAATACAAACTTTTAAGGAACGGAAGGTGCGAAGAAAGGTTGCAGATATTACTAAAGACCTGGAAGGAATATTATGGTACGAAAATAGAATTGTCGTACCACAATCAGGAAATCTAATAGAAATAATATTAAAGGAAGCACATGACTTTGCCTATTCTTTACACCCAGGTAGTACAAAGATGTATCATGACCTAAAATAATTATATTGGTGGCCAAACATGAAACGATATATTGTAAAATATGTCGCACTATACCATGTTTACCAACAAGTTAAAGTAAAACATCAGAAGCCTACTGGACTACTGCAACCCTTACAAATACCTAAGTGGAAATAGGACGAAATAAGAGTGGATTTTATTATTGGATTAGTCAAGACTTCCACTGGATATGATTCTATATGGGTAATCATTGATAGACTTACTAAAACTGCACGATTCATTCCTGTGAAAACAACTTACACTGGAGCACAACTCACAGAACTTTATATGACAAGAATAGTATGCTTACATGGAGTACCAAAAAGAATTATTTCCGATCGTGGTACCCAATTTACTTCACATTTTTGGCTAAAACTGCATTATGAATTGGGAAGTTATTTGGATTTTAGTACAACATTTCATCCACAACCCGGAGGACAAACAGAAAGACTGAATCAGACATTAGAAGATATGTTAAGAGCCTGTGCCCTAGATTTTGCTGCTAGTTGGGACAAATGTTTACCTTACGCAGAATTCTCATATAATAATAGTTATCAAGCCAGTTTAAAAATGTCACCACATGAAGCCCTTTATGAAAGAAAATGTTGAACACCATTGATATGGACAGAAATCGGAGAAAGAAGTATATTCGGAATAGACCTTTTAAAAGAAGCCGAAGAAAAGTTCAACTTATTAGAGACAGACTTAAAGTAGCTCAATCTCAACAAAAGAGTTATGCAGACTCTAGACGGAGAGAGTTAACTTTTGACATTAGTGATTATGTATACCTAAAGGTTTCACCTTTACGAGGGATAAAAAGATTTAAAGTGAAAGGAAAACTAGCCCCTCATTATATTGGACCATATCAAATAATTGCTAAACATGGAGAAGTAGCCTATCAATTGGCTTTACCAGATTATCTATCTAATGTACACCCTACATTCCATGTCTCGCAATCAAAGAAACGTTGGCGCATTCCAGAACAAGAAATATCAGTAAGTATTGTTGAACTCGACAAAGATCTAACTTATCCGAAATATCCTATCAGAAGATTGGAAGAAGCACACAGAACAACTCGTACCAAGGTGATATGAATGTTTAAAGTTCAATGGAATCATCATACAGAGGATGAAGCAACTTGGGAACGGGAATATTATTTACAATTGGAATTCCCGTATCTATTCGAAGACTCCTAAGCAAATCTCGGGACGAGATTTCTTTAAGGGGGGTAGGTTTGTAACATCCTCAAATTTTAAACTAAAATTTGACTGCATCATGCTGGTTTTAATCTTAGACTAGCAAAATCAAAATTCTCTTTAAAAGTTCTCTTTTTATTCTTGTTTTTGGTTCAAGTATTACCCCTAGAATTCCCTTAACCTAGTTCACCAATAAACCATAAATTGTTGCCCTATCCTAAACCTTAGTGAATTCAGCAAATTTCCTTCAAATTCCAAACCTATTCTTATTTATCGCCAAATATCTAAATTCCTCCTTTTGATCTAGCCGCCACTTTAATTCATATGGCTTGATTTCCTCTTCGGCACAAGAATAATATTATTACAAATATTGTGAATAATTGCTCTTGTGCTAAGAAAATATATTTTATCCTTCCCTTCCACAAATCCAAATTCCTATTAGCCTCAAATACTTCTCTAAAATCCATGCCATATACCTTGGGGCTAAAAATCCTATTTATCTTCCTCTTAGTTTGCTTGCCTCATTCCCAAATATATTTTGAGGAATTATATTGTTAATTTCTCTCCTATTTTGAGTGCTTTAATATTTACCCCACATTATATTCTATCTCCCAAAAATTATTGCACTCAAATAATTAGGAAATCTCTCTTCTGAAAAGTATCTCCAAAAATAAGTTCATCCCAAAGGTTAGCCACCTAAATTCCTTCCAAATATTTATTTAGATTCAAACTCCATCCCTCAAATCCCTACAAAATTTAGAAATCAATTCTATTCAATTTGCGCCGAAATTCCTTTCTCTCTTCCTTGTGGCCCATCTCTTCCCTCAGCCCAAGCCGGCCCAGCCACCTTCCCACTCAAGCCGGCCCATCTCCCTTCTCTTCCTGTGGGCACAGGAAACGCCCAGCCGTCGTTACCGTGCACCATGGGAGCGCCGCCATCCACGGCTTGCGCCGCCACTGTCGCCGTGCCGTGTTCTTCCTCTCCCGCCGCGGTCATCTTGCCTTCGACGCTAAGAAATCGCCGCCTAACGTCAGCGCCACCTCGTGCCACTGACGTCAGCCGCTGAGCCGAACCGACATGCTCAGCCAATCACGAGCGGAAGCCGGCGCCGTGTCCCTCTTCCTCACGCGCGCCGCCGCCGGCGCCGTTTTCTTCTCCCCTAAGCAGCCGTCGCCGTGCCTTCCTCGTCCTCCTCCGAACCGACCTCCGCAGCCTATAAATAGCCGGCCATCCCTCCTCTTTTCCCCACAAACCGAGCTCTCTTCTCTCTCTCCATCCATGGCCGATCGTCGACGCCATCGGTCGATCTCCCCATCCGTAGCTCCACCTCCCCTATCCTCGCGCCACCGGCTTCGCCTCCATCCGGCGAGTCCGTTTTTCCCCTTTCCCCTCTTCCTCCACCTCTAAGTCAAGCCACCACCGCCATCATCCATATCGGCTCGAGGTGAGCCCTTGCCGCCGCCGTTCCGGCTATATATCTCTCCCTCTCGGCCAGCCACCTACCTCCCCGGGTGCGCGTCGCTCGGGAACACGCGTGGCCACCGCCGTCAAGGCCGTTCATCCACCGGAGCATCGGCGCCCCTCCTCTCCCTTCTCTCTGTTTGCTCGGCTGGAAGAGAAAAAGAAGCAGAAGAAGGAAGGAAGGAGGAAGAAGAAAGAAGAAAGAAGAAGAAAAGACAAATAACTGACAGGTGGGCCCCTGTACAGTAATAACCTTTCTAATTTCTCCATTTAATTTGAATTCCAAACTTTAGAAGCCTATATCTTTTAAAATATAAACCCAATTCCAGTGAAACTTGGACCAAAATTATTCTAAAATCTTTCTCTATCTTTTGAGGCTATTTTTACTATTTTCTCATTTTATTTCGTTTTTGCCTATTTTTGGATTTTAATCGAATTCCTTTTGAATCTGAATTTTATATATCTAACCCTAGGTCTTGAGGATTCTTCTGACACACTAGATAATATCAGTCAATCTCAGGACATCGAGCAAGGCAAGTTACTATACACCTTTTGATCATTTAAGCCTATATTTTACAAATTATTTATTTATAGCCTTCTATTCAATATTCTATTTTCTATGCATAAATCAATCATAGAAACCCAGACAATTTAGTATTGCTTATTTTGCTTACAATCTGGTTAAAATACCCTATACTTAGATTGGGACAATACGTATGATTTGGATGATTTCCGGGTGGCTAGTATTGTCTCAATCGATATAAGTTTTACCAGGTACTTATGTCGAACGAACGGGTACGACCGCAGTTTCTAGAATGGGGACAGACCTAGTTATTATGTTAATTAGCAATATGGCACCTCTGTATAGTGGTTCTTATTTTTAAGTCCTCGCGCAGGAGGCAACTATAGCCGCGAAGGGCAACTTTAACCATTACCATGTACAGGTAAATGGTTTGTGATACTCGAGTATAAATTATATGGTATATTTCTAAACCCTGATCGAGATGACGTGGTGTCATACGATCAGTTCCCCTTAAATACCTCGGGAACGCCAGAACTCCTCTTGCTGCTGTTAACATTACATTCAGAGCATATGAGGATATAAGTTCATGGAACAGGTGCCACAATTGTTAATAACTTAATACTGGGCCATGACTAAAGCCGATGATTATCAGCAAGTCGTGGACTGCGGGTAAAGCGTACATCTGCTGCAGTAGAATATCTTTGAAACTATTCGAATAGCCGTGCTCATGGAATTGAGTACCGGGACTCATATGGTACCCTGGTTAGAAACCTAAAGTATATGTTTTACAAACTCTTGCTTTAATATTTCCAGATTGTCTACTATTACTTTATGCAAAGAACTCCACTCCATGCCAACGCATAACATATTTCCATGGTAACTTGCTGGGTATGGTGAATACTCACCCTTGCTCTTATTAACCCTTTTTCAGATTTGGGTCAAGAGGAGGACCCCTGTGATTATTATTATGATGACTCTGATAACTTAGAAAATCCCTAGAGGTTATACCTTCCTAGTCAGAATGTACTAGAACTTCCGCTTTGTAATATTAGCACCTATGTTTAATTAGGTGAGTACCTACCCTTGTAAAACCCCTAGCATTGTAAACTTTAACGTATGCAATGAAGAACCAGCTGTATTACATGTATCAATATTTACTGATCCAGGGATTGATACATTAATCTCAGTCGGATCCAAGTTATTAGTTTTGGGACCCGACAAGATGGGACGGCAAATGGGGGAAACAAGGGAGGGGACTCGAGTGAGGGTTTTTATGGGCGAGGGAGGGGCGGAAACGGCCGGGGATGGCCCCTATTTGGCCGGCGACATGGAGAGGTGGAGGAGAGAGAGAGAGGGTGTTGGGGGATTTCAAATCCCCCACCACTTGCGGGCGCGCGCGCGCGCGGGAGATGCGTGGGAGAGTGCGGCGACGTGGGCGCGAGGTGCGGGCGCGGAGTGGAGGCGCGACGTGGAGCGGAGAAGGCGGCGGCGCGGGCGGTTTCGACGGCAGCGGCGGTTGCCAGAGGTAGGAGACGACCGACTGGTGGGGCCCACCTGTCGGCGTCCCGAGAGAGGAGGGAGGGGCGGCTTGGGCCGGCCCACAAGGAGGAGGGGCCGCGGGAGAGGGATGGGCCGACGGCCCAACAAAGGAAAAGGAGGGAAAAGAAAAGAAAAAAAAAAGAAAAAGGATTTTCCTAGGATTAAAATTGCACTTTGGTGATTTTTAATTGGTAAAAATTATTTCCAAGGCTCTGAAAATTCCACTAAAAATCTTATTAATGTATTGGAGCATGGGGAACTCAAAAAAGATTCCACCACGCCGAATTCAATTATTAAATGCATTTATTAATTAGGGATTTCGCTCTAGGTTAAATATACAATTTCTTCGCCCACTTTATTTAACCATTTTTTTAAAGCAAGGAAAAAAGGGGGAAAAACTTCAGGGCGTGACAAACCTACCCCCCTTAAACGGAATCTCGACCCCGAGATTCGGAAGAGCTGGCGAAGAGGTGCGGGTGGGTGGCCTTCAACTCATCTTCTCTTTCCCAAGTGGCCTCTTCCTCTGAGTGGTGGCTCCACTGAACCTTGCAGAATCTGATCACTTTGTTTCTGGTCCTTCTCTCGCTGGTTTCGAGGATACGTGTAACATACCCGAAATTTTAGGACTTAAAATTTCTTGTCAAAATAGTTAGAGGTTAACTTCTCCAAATTTCGAGAGCCAAAAATTTCCGTTTTAATTTAGGTGATGATCAACTTAAACCATTGCATGATTAAAATTTGAGAACAAAATAAAATCTTTTCATTCCCAACATTAGACTAGAAATGACACCAAGCATACATGTACATAATGCATGCCTAGGCTCGAGTTCTTTGTGCATTTGGAGTTTTGGTCTTGTATTCCATAATAGGTCCCATGAGCATAATCTAAAAGAATTATTTCACTAAACAAACCTATAGTTAATCTTGGGTGATAACATGTGGACTTAATATTAAACTCAAATATCATCTTCTCAGTCTAAAAGAAATTTAATGTAATCCCTATAATAATATTAGATGCAATTATGAAGTGGGAATACATATACAAACAAAGGTCATCCTAATTCTCTAAAATATTTTGTGCAAGATAAAATCATGGAAAAATTTATGTGGACAGTGATTAGCACAAACTTATCCTCTGTAATTTTGGTAACATGTTAACACTCAAGTTGAAATCTCAAATTAATCGGTCGAAGCAGACAACTAAAAGAAATCAAATTAAATTTAATCGGCTAAAACCATATTTCATCCAAAAGTACATTTAACTGCACATAAGTGAACATGGGAAATAATTTATTCAAATACTAGATTAGTTATCATGAATAAATGTAATTTTTCTAGATTTTTCCTCCTCTGTTTAAGCCTCCTAAAAATTCAATCTAGCTTTCTAATAGCCCATTTTTGTTTAATTTCTGTGAGCAGTCCACCCATTATTTTTTAGTGCAACCAAAGAAAATGGAATCTAGGTGTAATCATCTACCACCAGTAAAATCTACACTAATTCTTCTGGTCTACACATTAAGTTATGAAGCTACAAAGTTAGAGGAGAAAATAATTCTGAAAAAAAATGATCTAAAAATCAAGTTTACCCAGAATCTTACCCAACCCTCTCACCCTAGCCTAGTTTGCCACGACCTGGACCCACCTGACAGCCTCTTAAGCTTGCCTTGACTCTGTCCATCACTTCCTCCACTGTTCCAGCCGAGAGAGGGAGAGATTGAGCGAGCCGACGCGTGGCCGCAACGTGTCGTCGATCTCGGTTTCCCTTTTCTCGCTCCCTACTCCTCCCAAACGCGTCGCCATTCTCCATTCATCACTCTGGAGCTGAAGAAGCCGAGGGAGGAGGTTCTCTGCCTCTCCATCGCCCCAAACCTTGCCGCCGGCCGTGGAGACGACGACCATCGCCATCGCTGATTGGCCACCGGAACGCGACCACGCCGACGACGCCCTGGAGCACGCACCGGAGCGCCGCCGCTTCAACCATCGTCGTCGTCCGGCCATTCTCATCCACCTCAGAGAAAGCCGCTGCGCCATTGTCATCGCCTCAACCTCCTCTTCAAAACACCTCAAGAACCCCAGCCGGAAACATCAAGAACACGGAGAACACATCCTTTTCTTCACCGGCGCCAATCTAGGATCGCCTCCGCCGTCATCGTCGATTACCGCTGCCTTGGTGAGCCATTGTTCGATTCCTTGCGCATACACCATCTCCTTGACCTCACAACCCTCGTGCATGCTTGCTTGAAGCAGCTCATTGTCCCGTTCGAGCCGTCGTCGTTCACCAGAGGAGGAGCGCCGTCGCCGAGCCGTTCCACAAGTCACCGCTGCCGCCAAGACCTCGACAACCCTAGCTCGACCCACGGTGAGCATCCTGAAGTCTAGAAGACCACATGCATGCATCCTTTTCGTTCGTAATCGACTTCCGTGCGCACATGCACTTTCACCCCAAAACCACCGCCGCTCACACTCGCCATCGGCGCTACTCCGATGTCCTCTAACCAAGAAAACTAGAGGAATGGAATCGCGAGAGCTTGCTCTTCATTTTATCTTTTGACCTCAACCTCAAACGAGCCACCGTTTGCCGCCGGCAAGCTCCAGATCGAGCTCAGCCATGGCTAGCTCTGCTATGTCTAGAGCAGAGGGATGACTTCCGTGAATTAGATTAAGTGCAGGGATCCGTTTACAATTGTAGAAACACACTGACATATGGGCCTAGGACTGCGGGTTGATTCCTAGAAAACTCAAGGGCCTTTGTGCATATTGGTCCCTCACAGCCATGTGGACCCATCCTTTAAAATCTGAAGAAAAATTAGGAAAATGCCCAAACAATTATATGTTTAGCAGAAAAATGCACAAAGTTGTAAAATCTATATAAAATCAAATATAGCTCATTTTGAAGTGATTCCAGTTTCTGTAGATTCTTGAAGTTATGAACTTTATTCCAGGAATATAAAACTTGACACTCACTGTACAAATAATGTCTCTAAGATTTATCTAAGATAAGTCATGCATAAAACATGTACAAACTTATAAAATACATAGAAAATTCATTTCAACTCATTTTGAAACAAAATCAAATTCTACAGATTCATCATTCATCATCATACAGTCTCTGATTAAGTGAAATAAAAGTAATTACTTACTTTGCATCAAAAGCCTCTAAAACTATTATCTTTAAAATGACTAGTTTTAGATAAGCTAAACTTTAGAAATTCATGTAGAACCCAATTTAGCTTCAATTTGAATAAACTTAAGTTATGTAGGATCACTAACACATGTATTTCCAAGTTATGAAATAATATTATATACTTGCTGTGTAGTAAAAGTCTCTAAATATTCATATAAGGATTTACTAACATAGAGCAGCCATTAATTTGTAAAACTTGTAGAAAATTCATTTTTAGTCCAAATGAAATGAACAAAGTTTCTATAGAACCAGCAAATAGTTATCTTCAACATAGTAAAATAAAATTTGGCACCTTCTGTAGAGAACATTGATCAAAACCTTAACTTAGTGAAATAAGAATTTAAACACATAGTGTTGTCTAAGTAATACATAAACATGTATAAGTATATATATACACTTTAGGTCTAATTAAACCTAAATAAAAACTTGATTGACCAGTGAAGCCATAGTTCCATCCTCATCCACTAAAATTAGAAGAACTTAGCTCATATAACAATTTCTAGGTTAATATAATATATTGCTAGTTTAGATTAGAGCATCTCTAGTTTATAAAATATGAACCATACTAGTAAAGATCATAAACATGTGAACTAAAAATGTTTTAGTTAACCAAATTATTCCTTTTATTCAACTTAAAGATCATAAACATGTGAACTAAAAATGTTTTAGTAAAGATCATAAGCATGTTCTGAACCTATCACTCAAAAGTCATGAACATATAAAACACTATATGCCTAAAACATGTTGTAACTTGTAAAATCTATAAAAAAATCATTATAACTCCAAAAATTGTGAAACCAAATGTGTTAGTCTTAGAAAACACAACTTCACACTCCTATGAAGTCTAATCTAGTAAAAATCACTTTACAAAAGTATTTCATAACACTACCTAAGACTATACTACTATAAACCGATAAAACTTCTAAAATTCATAACTCCCAAATGGAATAAAATAAAATAGGAATTATTTCACCTAAATTCATTTTAGATCAGTACCAACCCACTGTGCATAAATCATGCATTTTAGAGCATTTTGGATTTTCAGCTCTTTCGGTGTTTAATTGCATATCGTGTCCTTCATCTAGATAATTGCATAATCGGTGAAGAAGTGGATTAGGTGCTAACAATTCTCTGATCAAGGCAAGTTTTCTCCTCCCATCCTTTGAACACATTGAATCCCATGATTTGAGGAATGAAAATATTTGTTTGCAAAGTTGCATGTGAACTTAGACTATAACGGTATTTGAAATTGGGTTAAGGTAGTTATGACCTATTTGCTGCATATTCCACCTTGAATAATTGATCCTCTTGCTGTTTGAACCCCTAGAAATGGTTAGAGTACACTCTTTGTGCTCAAATGGGTTTATATATGCTCTATGTGCAATTACTTGCTTAGCCATGCTTAGAAATATGCACATGCTCATTCCATCTATAATTAAAATGTGGTTTTGATACTTGAATCTTTGCTGGAATAAAATGAATATGATGGGTATTTGCGAACTAAAATGTGTAAAATGTGATTTTACACTTGGGCAGCAAGTGGTGTGCATATAGTGTTAGTTGCATACCGATAGGGGGAGTGTTTGCCCAAGTCCATAAGGACCGAACTTGTGTCACCCATTTAAAGTTATTCGTACATCCACATGTGCTAGTATGGGATGGCCTAAGCTGATTAATCTATTTAGGACTAGCCTTGCATTCTGGTAGGCCGGTGTGTATGAGTTAGTCGATAATTCTGAGGAATTAGTCGATGATTCAGAGGAACTTCCTATTTGCCCCGACGTGGTAGTTTAGGTGACTAAGTCTGTCCAATACAACGGTATTGTGCCACGTGGGTGGGTTCCCGTTGTGTCCGCCACCACGGCGTTAAGTTTAAGGCGTGGGCCCGCCACTTAACGGTTCTAGACATATTTCCAAGTATGCCTAGGATGGAGGAACACGTATCGTGCTGGTGCAAGGCTAGATTCTAAGTAGTGTAAAGGCTTCGTTATGACCTCTAGATCACATTCAACATGAAGAGTGTGATGGAGTCTTGCAAACTCAAAACAAACTAGAGAGTTCATATCATGTGGGTAAAGCTGTACAAACTCTGCAGAGTTCTTTAAACTAATCGATTAGCCGTAATCACGGTCATGAGCGCTTTGGTGATGTGTCATGAGTATAGACTATGTTTTAAAAATGTGATCATGTGATATTGGTTTGAAATTGATAAATGTGTTGAGTTGTGTGTGTGAGGTGATATATTATGACTTGTTGTCAAAGGATGACAACAGGAGATTGATTATAATGGAATTATGATGAATTAAATATTGAAACTTAAAATTTGTTTTGTTAATTAAAGCATCAACTCTTTTACAAAAGAATTGCGAAACAAAACTTGCTTTATGCTGAAAATGAAATACATATTGCCTTCCTTTGAATATATGCCTTACATGTAGTATGGTAGGATTGACTTGTGCTTGCCAGTACATTAACTTGTTTAATGTACTGACTCTTGCTGTTGATATAACCTTTTGTTTGCAGGTTTAGTCTTAGTCTTTGAGTGATGCGGGTTCCGATTGCTTCTTCTAGGATGAGAACTTAATGGGGTATACCCCTAGTCGGTGTGCTTGTGTTTGGGTAGTCAAGCTTCCGCTGTTCTCTAATAAGTCTATTTGGCCGGTCGGCCTATGTAATTATTAAGTTGTTGTAAGTCTTAAGTTCTTTCATCTTAGTTGTGTTTGCTATGTATAATCATGCTTAAGATGAAAGTGTGGATCTAGTGCACATCCTAGGAACTAGATTCACATGAGTATGAGTTAGGAATATTTGAGAGGTTGTAGATCTTTAGCCATTTTTGTCAAGTCTCCTGAATGTGTAACACATCTGGTCGCCGCCTTCGAGTGGTTTGACGGGCACATCTCAGGCTGAAGTTGACTGGCAGGCTAAGGGCCCAGCAATGTCTCCAATATTCCTCTCTCGAGGCGTCGGATGTTTCATTATGCTTGTTTGATGACTTGAATTATTCACTTCATCTCAAATATAATGGAAGGTCCGGAGAGCCTACGACAATACGGGTCGGCTTCTCCACATACGTCAGATCTTCCTGAATTTCGATGTGATCCGGACCTGCTTGTTCCTCAGGAACTCTCAAACATTTCTTCAACTGAGAGACGTGGAACACGTTGTGGATGCCAAGCATGTTGGAGGGAAGCTCAAGCTGGTAAGCAACTTCGCCCCTGCGTTCCAAGATCCTGTATGGTCCCACAAAGCGTGGTACCAACTTCCCTTTGGTTTGGAAACGGTGTACTCCTCTGAGCGGAGTGTCACGAAGATACACATAATCCCCTGTTTCGAAAGCGAGCTCCCTTCGGCGGTTGTCTGCATAGCTTTTCTGCCAAGATTGCACGATTCTCAATCTTTCCCTGACAGCTCTGACTTTCTCTTCTGCCTCATTTAAAACTTCTGTACCAAACAACTGGCGTTCCCCTGTCTGATCCCAGAAGAGCGGAGTACGACACCTTCGTCCATACAGTGCTTCAAACGGTGCCATCTGCAGACTAGCTTGGTAACTGTTGTTGTAAGAGAACTCAGCATACGGCAAGCTTTTGTCCCATGCTCCACCAAAGTCAAGCGCACAGGCTCTCAACATATCCTCTAGTATTTGATTGACTCGCTCGGTCTAGCCATCTGTTTGTGGATGGTAAGCAGTGCTGAAATTCAACCGGGTTCCCAATTCTTCTTGTAATTTCTGCCAGAACTTTGAAGTGAATTGGCTTCCTCGATCAAACACGATCTTCTTAGGTACACCATGTAAACACATAATTCTTGCCAGATAGAGTTCTGCTAATTTCTTCCCTGAGTAGGTAGTGTGCACCGGAATGAAGTGAGCCACTTTAGTGAGTCGATCAATGACTACCCAAATAGAATCATGCCCCGATGACGTCCTGGGCAAGCCCGTAATGAAATCCATTCCGATTTCTTCCCACTTCCATTCTGGAATCTGAAGTGGCTGTAGCAAACCTGCTGGCCTTTGGTGTTCTGCCTTTACTCGCTAGCAAACGTCACAGAGTGCGACGAATTCAGCTATTTCCCTTCTCATGCTGACCCACCAGAATTTTTCTTTGAGGTCTTGGTACATCTTAGTACTACCGGGATGAATGGAATACTGAGTTTGATGAGCCTCGGTTAGTATCAGGTCTTTTAATTCCTTGTTTTCGGCTACACACAATCTTTCTCCCATCCAGATTGTTCCTTGTTCGTCCTCGACAAAACCTCGGGCTTTTCCAACCCTCATGTTCTTTTTGAGCTCTGCTATTTCAGGATCACTTGCTTGAGCTATGCGAACCTGCTCCACCAGTGTGGGCTGTGCCTCTAGGGCAGCCACGAATCCGTGCTCAACTATACCAAGGTTCAGATGTTCCAAATCACGTTGAACCTCACAGCATAGTTCCTCTACCCATGCGACGTTGCAGTAACTCTTCCTGCTTAACGCATCTGCAACCACATTAGCCTTGCCGGGATGGTAGTGTATTCCCATATCATAATCTTTAATTAGCTCCAACCATCTTCACTGTCGGAGATTCAAATCAGGTTGAGTGAAGATATACTTTAGACTTTTGTGATCTGTATTGTCACATCCTGATTTTTTTTTGTTTCAGGATTTATAAATTATTTAATAAATTATTAATAGAATTTATATTAAATGTTCTTTAATTTTCAAGTGAAGTTAAATGTGGGAAATAAAATTTCCTAAATATAAAGCATGGATGGATTTAATTTTTGTTAAATTCTCCATGGTTAATTATACTCTCTGAAATTTTCTCGGATTTTTTCAGAGCTCAATTCCTAAAATGATACAAAGAACAGTTCAGTAATTATTTGATCATTAATGATCTAATTATATTTGTTAAGAGCTTTTCTTGTTTAAAAATCCTTAAATTATAAATTGTTGTTTAAAAGGAATTATTAGAAATGATTTTAAAAGCTTAAAAGAGAAGATCTAATTTTAATTTGCTAAATCTCAACATAAAATTGGGCTAGATAAAATTTTGTTAAATACTTTGCTTAATTCTATAATTCCTAGATTTTTCTGGGATTTCTTTGAGCTAAGGAAGTATTTTTAATAAATGGAATTGCATTTAAGAAATAATTTAAATTGAAAAAGGTTTTAAAAGTCTTCTTTTGGCTTTGGGCCGAAAGCCGGCCCAAAACCCTCTCTCTCTCTCTTTCCCTCGGCCCAGCCAGGCCCAGTCCGGCGAGCCGCCGCTCTCCTCTCTCTCTCTCAGCCGCTGACAGGTGGGCCCCGCTTGTCAGGTTCTTCGTCCTCCTTCGGCCGCCGCCGCCCGCAAACCCTAGCGCGCCGCCGCCGCCTTCTCCTTCCAAATCCGCTCGATTCTTTCCTTCTCCGGTGAAATCTTTAGAGGGGAAATGATCTTCTCGATCTCCTCTTCCTTTTCTCTTTTGGAATCTCCGGTCAATTCGGTTTGGAAACTCGATGGAATCGAGATCGAATCGGATTCCTCTCTCTCCCAAACCCTAAAGTTTCCTTCTCGCCGCCGGTCGCCGTGGGCCTCCGTCGCCGCTCGCTAGCCCCTTTATAAGGACCCCCAAGCTCTCCTCTACCCGTCGCCTCCCTCGCCTTCGCCCGCCGTCGTGTGTAGCGCCCTAGCCTCGGGAGCTTTTGCGCCGCCGTCGCCGCCGTTCGTCCAGCCGTGCGCCGCCGTCGCTACGGTCGTCGTCGTCACTCGGGAAGGCCACCGTCGGGATCGCCAAGTCGCCGCCGTCCCCGTCCGCCGCTTCGCCGCCGCCGAAGACCGCCGGAGCGCCGTCGCCGTCGTCGACCCGAAGAGCTTCGCCGCTTCCTCCTCGTCGCCGCCGCCGTCCGTTGGTCTTCCGCCGTTCCTTTGGTCACCGGTGAGTTCGCCGCGTCGCCCTCTACCCGTTGGTGCCCTCCGTTCGCGTCGTCGCGCCGCCGTTCGCCGGCGAGCATGCGAGCCCGAGCCGCCGAGCCGCCGCCGCCGGTGGTGACGTCATCGCTGACGTCATCGTCCCCGTCTGCCGTGAGCCGCCGTAGACCCGTTCGATCTCAGCCGTCCGTTTTGGATAGGGTTGATCTCGGCCGTTCGTTCCCGTGAACCGTCGCCGTGCACCCGGTCCACCGCAAACCCTAGCCGCTGACGCAATAAACCTTCTTTTCCTTTTCAAAAATAATTCATTATTGCGTCATAATTCAATTAAAATCCATATAATGGTTTTAATCCGATTTAATCTTTAAAAATTCATAACTAATTCATCTTAACTCAGTTTAATGTGGTTCAAGTTGCAAAAGTTGTGTAAAATAAAGATCTACATATTAAAATTGTCCATAAATTGAATTAAATTTATTTAATTCTTTTTAAATGGGCTTTAATTAGATTTAATCTTGTAAAATTCATAATAAATTCATTTGAAGTCAGAATGAGGCCGTTCAAGTCTCATAATTCATCTAAAAATATGATCTACATGTTTGTTTACTTTTTATGTATTGTTTATTTGGTTTTTATTAGTCTTTTTCTTCGTTTTGCGTGTTAGCTTGTCGTTTCCGTCGTTGCGAAGGTTCGCGAGTGCGCCGGAAGTGTTCAAGAAGATTAATTGAAGACCGATTATTGCAAGGCAAGTCACACAGATCCTAAACACAATCCTTTGAGCATGTTGATCCTATATTTAAATTCTCTATTTATTTCAACTGTGCATTTATTTTCGAATGTCATTGAGTGGAATTAACCTATTCTTTGTTATGGACCCTTTTGTTCTTGATTACTTTATTCCTTGATACCTTGGGTGATTATAATTGGACTAGTTGAGCTTTATATATATTGGTTCAACTAGATATTAGATATGATTGCTTAGCCATGCTTAGAAACATTAGCACACAATTGGGATAACTAATGTTTCACTATCACTTATGGTTATATTTAATGGTAGCTCACGATGGTCAATCGTGATTGGTTAATTAATTACTTGCCAACTAAAACTTGATAATGGTGGGTTGTGAGCACATGGTTTTGAGAGTCGTGCTCATGACAATTAAGGACCGGTTCGCGAGCTACTGTTGTGAAACATTAACCGTGCCAACCACAAGCCAGCGTGGGCAACGGCTTTACCTTTTGTATAGCATGGTTCATTGCGGAGCACCAGACTGAGAAGTGGCGGAGATAAGCCCACGGGGGTCGCTGGGGAGTCCATGCCTTGTTTATAAGGGGGTGATTATGATCCAGGAATGGTGCGCTGCGATGGATTGTGTTATGCAAGGGGTACTGTCACAGCCCCTTTCCGAGGTACCGTGGTGGTACTGAGGCACATGGTGACATGATGTGGGGCTGTGTCTTGTGGGTACAGTGGTACACCTCTGGCCAGAGTAAAACTATTCGAATAGCCGTGCCCGCGGTTATGGGCGAGTTGAGCAATGTTTTTCGTGATTAGTCCCACACCTCTCACCATAGCTATGGATCTTATACCTGGTAATAATTTGCTTAGCTCCTGGTTTGGAGTTAGATCTGTTCAGCCGGGTATGGTTGTTCAGAATGGTTGGGCCTGTACAGTATGGGTATGCTGTTCAGTGTTGATTAAAACTTCTGATTAATTACTCTACCGTTTTACTACTCTAAACTCTTTGCTAAATGCTGCTTTCGCAAATGCGCCTATATTATGCCATTCCTTTGGTATCCTTGTGCACTTTCATATTTGCTGTGTGGCTTGCTGAGTATGTCATATGCTCACCTTGCAATAATCAATCAACCTCAGTTGAAGAAAAAGGATCTCGAAGGAGAAGACGTTTGGCTTATACCCCAGTTGAGCTGCCTGTGGGAGTGGAGCCGGAGCTTCGCTAGATTTTATTTTCCGCTGCAGTTTTCTTCATGTTGAGGACTAAGTGCCTCTTAAGTAAGTATTTATTCGCTTTAGTTATTGATGAATCTGTATATTAAATTGTCAGTTTGTGTACCTCGGCTGATTCCTGGACGAGGATTTTATGCACAAATAAGTTCGGAAATTACTAGTGAATTTCCGGGCGTGACATGTATGCACCTCACAACGGTTACCGATGAGATAGTGCCGCCAGATCTTTAAAGCATGAACAACTGCGGCCAATTCCAGATCATGGGTCGGGTAGTTGCCTTCATGAGGACGCAACTGTCATGAAGCATAAGAAACCACTTTGCCATCTTGCATCAACACACATCCTAGCCCCTGGCGAGATGCATCACAATAAACCTGGAAATCTTTCGTCTAATCTGGCAAAATTAAAACTGGTGCAGATACCAACCGTCGTTTGAGTTCTTCAAAACTCCTATTGCATTCAGCAGACCAGATAAACTTTTCTTCCTTCTTCAAGAGCTATGTCATTGGCTTTGCAATTTTAGAGAAGTTCTCAATGAACCGGCGGTAATAGCCCGCAAGTCCTAAGAAGCTCCGAATCTGAGTGACTGTCCTTAGTGGGGTCCACTTGGTCCACATTTGCTGGATCCACAGCTACTCCTTGAGCATTCACGATGTGACCGAGAAACTGAACTTCCTTAAGCCAGAAGTCACACTTGCTGAACTTGGCATATAGCTGGTGCTCCTTTAACTTTTCAAGTACCAGTCGAAGATGCTGCTCATGTTCTTTCTCGGACTTGGAGTAGATTAGTATGTCATCGATGAAAACCATGACAAACTTGTCTGGAAATTCCATAAACACCTTGTTCATCAAATTCATGAAGAAGGCAGGTGCGTTGGTGAGTCCGAAAGACATAACGGTGCACTCGAACAACCCGTAACGAGTGATGAATGCTGTCTTTGGAATATCCTCTTCGCGGATCCTCAACTGATGATAGCCTGATCGCAGGTCTATCTTAGAGAACACAGTAGCTCCTTTCAACTGATCAAACAGATCATCAATTCTTGGCAACGGATACTTGTTCTTAATAGTGACCTCATTGAGTGCGCGGTAGTCGACGCACATCCTCTTGGTTTTGTCTTTCTTTTCCTCAAAGATAACCGGAGCACCCCAAGGCGACGTGCTCGGGCGGATGTATCCCTTCTGTAACTGTTCATCAACTTGCTTCTTGACTTCCGCCAACTCGTTGGCTCCCATTCTGTAAGGCCTCTTGTGGATCGGTGCAGTTCCAGGTACCAAGTCAATCCGAAACTCGATATCCTTTTTTGGTGGCATTGTTGTCAGATCATCCGGAAAAACCTCTAGATACTCTCTGACTATGGGAATATCCTCCAACTTCTTAGTGGTTTTCTCCACTACTACCTCTTGTTCTTCACCCGCAGCCTGGTTTAAACTGATCCCTGGCTTCTGCGGCACTAGAGACTGGAAGGTTACCACTTCTCCTTTCACATTGGTCAACTTGATGGTGCGGCTAGCGCAATCAATCACTCCTCTGTGCCTTGTCAACCAATCCATTCCAAGTATGACATCTAGGTCCTTGGATTCGAGAAGAATGAGGTTGGCTGGAAAAATCAACCCTTGGATTTCAACTGTCACTGACGGGCAACAGTGAGTTGTGGTCATGCCTCCTCCAGGAGTATGGACTCGCATAGGTATCTTAAGCTTCACTAAAGATAACCCATGTGCACCAGCAAAACGCTTAGAAATGAAGGAATGAGTTGCACCAGAATCAAACAATATTTTTGCCGGTGTCGAGTTGACAGGAAATGTGCCCAATATAACCTCTGGTGCTGACTGCGCCTCCTCTGCAGACGCATGATTAACACGGGCCTGAACAAACTTGGGTCCAGCACGTCTTGGCTTCGGGCACTTTCCAACCGTGTGTCCGGGTTTGTTACAATTGAAACAGAGTTCGGGTTTTTCTCCCAACCTCTTGGGCTGTTCTAGCAGAGCTGGCTGAACTGATTGAGCTAGAATCTTTAGTGAACTCGGAGTAGGGTTGAGGCTGTGCTGCTCACTGTTGTTGTGATTGCCACTATGGTGGTTCTTGTTGAAGCTACCCGGGTGGTAGGGACGGTGCTGCCGGATAATCATGGTGGAAGGTCCACCCTGAACGTCCCATCGTGAAACGAGGCTTCTGACTCTTCCCCTGGGGAGTCCTGAACTGAGCTGCCTTCATCTTACGGTTTATTTTGTTACAGTGCTCCTCCTGACGGATAGCCTTATTCACCAGCTTCTCAAAGTCCTCATAATCTCTAGAGATCAACTGGTTAGTCAATTCATCATTAAGACCAGACAGAAACTTCTCCTGCCTCTCGTTATCGGTACACACGTCCTCAGGGGCGTAGCGCGCGAGACGGTTGAACTCATGCAAATACTCTGTAACTGTTCTGGTTCCTTGTTGCAGGGAACGAAACTCTCTCTTCTTTTGCGCCACAACTCCCTCGGGAACCTGTGCTTTATTGAAACTATGACAAAACTCTGTCCAAGTGACTACTGTCCCAGCTGGACAGGTCACCATGTAGTTGTCCCACCAAACAGAAGCGGGACCTTGCAGCTGGTGTGTAGCAAAAGCAACCTTCTCTTGGTCGCTGCATTGCAAAAAGTTCAGCTTCTTCTCAATGGCATGAAGCCAGTCGTTGGCCTCGATTGGGTTAGTGGTGCTTGAGAAGGTGGGCGGCTTGACACGGAGAAACTCTAACAGTTTGGACTGGGGTGGTGGAGGACCAAACCGCAGGTTTTGCTGCTGCTGCAACACCTGATGGTACTGTTGCTGCATCTGTTGCATCATCATCGTCATCATCTGAGTCTGATTGTCCAACACTTGAACAATTGTTGGGTTCTCGGGCGGTGGGGACGGACTGTTGTCAGATGCACTGTTGGCACGTGCTCCATTGATCTGCTCTTCGCTGCCACTGGCGTTGTTGGAGTCACGGGAACCATTCCTTGTCTTCACCATCTGAAGGGGATATGTAGAAATATGAGAAAAGGAAGAAAAACAGGGGGCTTAGAAACTAATCTTGCTTATGAATTTAAGTGCAATTATCTTAATCTTGATTAAAACACTGAGAAAGAGGCACGCAACTCCTAATTGAGGCAGTCATACCACTGACACATGATATCGACCGCCGACTAACCCACAAGCAACAAACCTAAACACGAAAACTAGCAAGCAATATCGACCGCCGACTAACCCACAAGCAACAAACCTAAACACGAAAACTAGCAAGCAAACAGACTAAGAAGACGATAAAGCTAAGGGCGGCGATTCTGAAGCTCGGGGCGGCGCTTGCAATATAGGGATAGGACTGACATCTAAAGTAGACAAGGGATAAGAACCAATTCATGCTAAATTCCAAATTGAACAAAGCAACAAAAGACTCAAATAAATAACCGAGCATGATGATTTTTATGCGTAGAACAACATTTTTCACGAACCGAGACAAAAGACACTAATGCAACTGACTAAACAATAACTTAATGCATGAAATAGATGCATGATAAGAATGATGCGCATAAAATTGCCCCATCGAACCTAGACACGACCTAATGCATATCACCTGATAGATTCCCGACTGACTGTCGAATAAACTCCAAATAAAATTTTACTAAAACCCTAGACTGAGCTAATTTTAAAGATCCGATCCGAATGACCGACCAAGATATTTTTTCCACAAACCAAAGAGGCAAACCCCAAATTTTCCCGAAACAAATCCAAGTGAAAAAGGCATATGCATATGAGAAGGGGTACAGAGGGCTCTTAGGTTTTCCAGTTGGCTTGTCCTACGGTCAAGGTCGGCTCTGATACCAACTTGTCACGCCCAGAAATTCTCGAACCAGAATTTCTAAGCTGAATGTGCATTAAATCCCTGTCCAGGACCAGCCAGGGTACACAAACGACATTTGTTGACATACAGATCCACGTCTTACAAAAATAGAAAAGATTACAAATGCAGTGGAAAAGATAAAAGCGAGCTAAACCGGGAAGCTTGACTTCAGCAGCGGGCGACTCCACTCCACAGGCAATCCTTGACGGCAGCGACGAAACCAATTTTGACAAAACAGCTCCAACTAGGAAGATCTTCAGCTCTGGTGTGGGGGAAAAGAGAGCAAGACTGAGTACTACCCACTGTACTCAGCAAGTCATACCGGAAGAGAAGGTATGATGCAGGATATAACCAAAGGAGGCTAAAGGTTCTTGTGCATAAAGCAGGCATTTCAAAGCAGTAGTTGAAAGCAGTAAAACAGTTGTAGTAATTAATCAATATTAACCAATCACTGTCCAACGCTACACCACGTTGCAACAGGCCCAACTAACCACTTGAACTACACCAGTTCATTAAACTAAACTAGGGGTGAGACTAATCACGGTGAATCTGGTTGACCGCCCATAACCGCGGGCACGGCTATTCGAATAGTTTTACTCTGGCTAGAGGTGTACAACTGTACCCACAAGACACGATTCCACACATGTCGCCATGCCCCGAAGTATCACCATGATACTGCAAAGGGGGAAATCGTGACAAGACCCTCCGCATAACCCTCCCCTAACCATCCACACCACGCTAAGGTTTCACCCCCACCCCCAACAGGCAGTGGGCGGTCCCCTCTTGCGCCGCGCTGAATCCGGCAGCTGGACAACCGGACACCCCGGCCGACCCACCTCCATCACGCCCACCCTCACCACCGGTGCCTAGGAAAGGGTCGAGCTATACTTCAGATCAAGCAGTTACCCACTCCCGCTTGTGGTAAGCACGGTAAGTCTCCCAGGGTTTCTCGTGAACCGGTCCTTAATTGCTATGGGTGCGACCAGCAAAACCATGCACCCACAGCCCACCATTCAGTGTATTTTAATTAACTAACACCATTGCGGTGGCACCAATCCAAAGCTATGCTCATGGTCAAAGTCAATGTAATAATGTGATCCCCATGTGTGTGCTAGTTGAACTAAGCATGGCTAAGCATTTCCTAAACCAACATCTAGTCATTTTGATACCCAAGTTATCAATGGCATATGGTAAACAATAAATGGCTGAGTAATAGGACCCATCCCACATGACATTGTAAAAGAGTGCAACATTTAATAGAAATGCGAGATATTTGTAAATTGGGTACAATATGATCAAACATATTGCATGACTTGCCTTACTCTCGAACTGATGAGACCTCAGCAACGTCTTCGAGAAACTGCAGATCGACGAAACGACCGAAATCTACGCGACAAACAAAGCACATAAGCAAAACATGCTATAAGACTACTGAAACAGGAAACAAAACCATTTTTAATGGATTCTTTGCATTTTTCTTGATTTACTGAGACTTGAATGGACTTAAACGGAGCTCGGATGAATTAGTTATGAATTTTAGAAGATAAACTGTGTTTTTACTAATAAAGAAAAGTCCTTAATTAATTATTGCGCAATAATACCCAGGACTGACGTCAGCGAAAGGGGGGCGGCGCCGACAAGCGGGGCCCACGGGTCAGCGGCTCAAAGGGGGTCGGTCCACCGTGGACCGGGACCACGCGGGTGGTCCACCGCCGGTCCACGGGACCGATGGTCCAGATCGGCCGGGCGGCCGATCGGACGGTGCGGGCGGTGGCTAGGCACGGCTCGGCCCAGCACAAAGCCGGCCGGCCGGCCATGGCGAGCGGCGACGGCACACGACCGCCGGCGGCGCGGGGAGACGGCGGCGGACGGCGCGAAAGGCGGCGGCTCATGCGTGAAGGGGAGAAAAGGGAGGGGGAGGGAGGCATCGGCCGGGCTCAGCTCGGCCTCAAGGCCGAGCGGGGCGAGGCGGCGGCGAGGCACGACCACCGACGGCGGGGACCGGCGGCGCGGGAAGCGGCAGCGAGGGCCGAAAGGTGGCGGCGCATGGCCGAAGCGCGGCGATGCACGTGCGGAGGGCGGCGGCGTGCACGGAAGAGAGAGTAAAGGAAGAAGGAGAGAGAAGTAGTCCTCACCGACGATGTGAGGGAATCGGGGTCCGGCGGCGGCGGACAGAAAGCGAGCGGCGGCCGAGGTAGCTCTCGCGGCGGCGAAGCTAGCGGCGGTGATTGCGCGGCGAGGCAACGGCTCTAGCGACGGCAGCGTGCGGCCGGAGGCGGCGGCAAGCGGCGCGGGCTCGGTAGGAGGCACGAGAGGGTTTTTATGGGCGAGGGAGGGGCGGAAACGGCCGGGGATGGCCCCTATTTGGCCGGCGACGTGGAGAGGTGGAGGAGAGAGAGAGGGTGTTGGGGGATTTCAAATCCCCCACCACTTGCGGGCGCGCGCGCGCGGGAGATGCGGGGGAGAGGGCGGCGACGTGGGCGCGAGGTGCGGGCGCGGAGTGGAGGCGCGACGTGGAGCGGAGAAGGCGGCGGCGCGGGCGGTTTCGACGACAGCGGCGGTTGCCGGAGGTACGAGACGACCGACAGGTGGGGCCCACCTGTCGGCGTCCCGAGAGAGGAGGGAGGGGCGGCTTGGGCCGGCCCACAAGGAGGAGGGGCCGCGGGAGAGGGATGGGCCGACGGCCCAACAAAGGAAAAGGAGGGAAAAGAAAAGAAAAAAAAAAGAAAAAGGATTTTCCTGGGATTAAAATAATTGCACTTTGGTGATTTTTAATTGGTAAAAATTATTTCCAAGGCTCTGAAAATTCCACTAAAAATCTTGTTAATGTATTGGAGCATGGGGAACTCAAAAAAAATTCCACCACGCCGAATTCAATTATTAAATGCATTTATTAATTAGGGATTTCGCTCTAGGTTAAATAAACAATTTCTTCGCGCACTTTATTTAACCATTTTTTTAAAGCAAGGAAAAAGGGGGGAAAACTTCAGGGCGTGACATAAAGTGCCACAACAATCCTTAGAAAATGATTGTGGGTTCTTTGCTCTTATGAACATGCAGTACTGGGATGAAAATAAATTGGTCAAGCAAGTGAACTCTGTAAGTACATTTTGCCTACATGCCACAATATTACATTTTTGCACAACTCAATTGCATGACCAAATCTTCTGTGTGTGTTTTTATGGAGGATGGAACACACTTTCGGCAGGAATTCCTCTACCATGCATTGTTCCATCGCTTGAACGACAACAAACCGTTGTTGCCTGGGATTCCTGAGAAATTTAGGCCGTAGATTGACACCAAGTAGTATCGTAGTTCAAGTAGTATCGTAGTTTTCTTTCTTGCCGTTCCCACTTTGTATGGAAAAAACTTGTACTCAGTGACTCTTAGACAGCAATGAACATGTATTATGGCAGTAACACGATCAAGTGTTGGCAGTAACACTGGCAGTACTTGTACTATTTTTGCACAGTGGTGTCATTTAATGTATCAACTGGTGTTCTGGTGGTAGTAATATGAACTTATTTTTATCCCTTCTTTTTTTTTTTCCAGTCATCACGAATGCAAATGCCCATTTGTTTTTGGATATATAATGAAATGTGTATATATGCATGACAACACTTATTGTAGTTTTGACCCACTGCTGTTTTGGGGTTCATTTTTTTTCTCAGATTGTATTTTTGGCAGATCGGTAGTAACATGTTGTTCTTTTTTTTTCCTTTTTCTCGGTTTCTCCGATTCAACATATATGTGTTTTTTAGCAGTAACAATTATGTAATTTCGGCACTAACAAGTATGTACTTTCGGAGTAACATAGTACTGTTGGCAGAAGTTCTAGCAAGCTTATCTAGCAGTTTTGGTTTTCTTAATACAAAACAAATGATATCAGAATATATGCGTCACATTTTTCTCAGTCATATCGGCAGTAATATTGTTCTTTTTTCCTTTTTTTCGGTTTCACTGATGAAACAGATATTTTTTTTGTTAGCAGTAATAGCTCTGTAATTTCGGCAGCAACAAGTATGTATTTTTTGTAGTAACATATAAGTAATTTCGGCAGTAACAGCCGTTCTAGCAAGCTTATCTAGCAGTTCTAGTTTCCTTAATACAAAACAAATGTCATCAGAATATATGGTTCACATGAGTACTGTAGAGTAGGAACAAGTACAAATAAATCACACACAAGGTCTAACTATTCATCATATCCGTCTTCTTCTTCTTCTTCTTCTTCTTCTTCTTCTTCTTCTTCTTAATCATCATCATCATCATCTTGTGTCGCTCGACGTTTCCTTGTTCTCTATGCTTTTACCCTACTTGGGCAAGTCCTAGCATTGTGCCCCCACAATCTTATGACAGACGTTGCACCTTCCGCTAGGATCTCTTAATTGTTTTTTTCTCAGGTTGTTTTGTGACATTTGGCTTTCTCCCCTTGGTTGCTGAGATTGGCGCCTTTATGAAAGGCACTTGAGGTGGACGGTTATCCATTTCTTCATGATCATTATGTTGTTCTGCTTGTATATCTTCACATGGGATTGCTTCAGTTTTCCTGTGTAGATCTCTCAGATCCTTCATGGCTGTGTCATAACGCTGTCCGGACTTTGCTGCTGCCCTTGCAATTGTCGTCGCCTCATTGAGCAACATATTGCGTCGAAAGATCTCTGTTGTGCTATCAAGGCCAAAGTGCCTATAGTCATGTCCATCAAAATCACTCCCTTCCTTGGCATTTCTGGTGTATCTTTTCAATATGTACTTGGCTGGAATTTTATCAACATGGAGGTGGCATAGCAGCTTTACCATGTGGGGGCAAAATAGTCCTGCAGTAACAAGATATAACAGTTTCAGTAACGACACTGCAAAAACTGTAGTAGCAATACTGTGTGATAAGGGGGGTGGATTATAGACCTGTGTGCTCCCATAAGGAAACTTTGAATGCATGTTGTGACCATGGGTTCTTATTACTGCTCTTGCAAAGAGACACTGTGTAGCTCCCTATGTTTTCCGATACTAGATTGACGATGAACGCGGTGCTATCAAGCAATGTTACCTTGAACAAGTTGAAGACTGCCCTTGTATACAACTTGCTGACTTGTTGCTCAAATGGGTACCTTGTGCTCAAGATTGCCTCGCACTGCAATCACATTAACAATGAGTCTTTTTTTTGGCAGCAACATATACTGGTTTAATAAATCACTAATACTTGGTCCACATACTGATGTATTTTTTTAGTAAGGCATAAAACATGCAGTTATACTATGCATCAACACACTTAAGAAGTAGCAGTAACAGCAAGAAAAAACAATAGGTTGTGTTCGCTAGGGGAGGATGGGAAGCTGCATAGTGCGTACGGAAAACGGGGTAGTCCATTAGTGTGTGAATAATTAAGTATTAGCTATTTTTTCAAAAATGGATCAATAAGTATTAGCTATTTCGCATATAGAAACTTTTTACAAAAAAACACACCATTTATCAGTTTGAAAAGCGTACGCGTAGAAGACGACAGGGAGTGTTGGGAACTTGCTCTTGCAAACACAGCTGAAGCATCTATGCCCCCGGTGTCAATTTTGGTAATTAATGACAAGCGCAAATTATGAACTAACCGTTGTCTTTGAGCTATATATGCGCATGGATGATTAGCGATGGATTAAAATTGACGGCGCAAAGCAAAGGGAAAGAAGACGGTAAAACTAGCGCTTTAATTTAGAATTGATTGAGGTGTAGGGCGATCAAATTTGCTAGTTTATTTTTAGTTTCGCCGTACTATTAAGAGGGGTAATGACCTAGCAAAGAGATGATTTTAATTGCCACATTAGGTCATTATGCAATTAAACTTGTGCTCACATTTCACACAAACACACACTTCACTGGGTTCGGCCTGACTAGGGATGGTCAGACCGGGCACATAGTGGCAGTCTGACCGGAGTACCCCGGCCGGTCTGACCGGCCACAACGGCGGTCTGACCTGACCATAAGGCCGATCTGACCGGCGGCACATGCGCGGTCAGACCGGCCCCCTGGAGGACGGGATGGTGCTGCTCGGGGTGGCCGATACAAAGCCGACGGAGCCGTAGTCGGTCAGACCGAGCCGAGACCGGTCTGACCGCCCGCTCAACTCCGGTCTGACCGGCCAGGCCGATGGGGCCCTCTGACAGCACTTCTACGGCTAGAAAACTAGCCGTTGAAGAGTAGCACGGTCTGACCGGCCACATATCTCCGGTCAGATCGGCAGAGCACAAAGTTGGGGGATTTCACCCCCAACAGCTAGTTTTGGTGGGTGGGAGTATAAATACTCCCCCACCAGCAGCAAGGGGGCACTCTTGGCACCCAATTCAATTGCATTCACCCGTGCACCTCTCTCACACTCACTTGAGCTTTGTGTTCATCCATCTAGTGTGTTAGAGGGTTGATTAGCCAAGAGTCAAGTGCATTTGCTTCCATTGTAGAGCTAGTGTGGCACTTGATCATCTCCATGCCGGGTCATTGCTTGTTACTCTTGGAGGTTGCCGCCTCCTATACGGCTTGTGGAGAAGTTGCCCGGTGACCTCTCCGAGAAGATTGTGGAGGAGGCCCAGTGCCGGTTTGTGAGTGGTTTGGAGTTCACCACCTTCGGAGTGAAGGAAGAACTACCCTATTGATCGAGGCTTGGGTAGTCCTCTCCGTGAGCTCGCTCCCGCCTTGCCCACCCCTTGACGAAGGGGGCGTGCGGTGGCTTCATGGTTGAGCGGTGGAGTTGGGCTTGCCACAACGGGGAGTAGGAAACCGGCGAGTTTCCGAACCTCGGTGAAAAATCTCTTGTCTTCTTGTCTCATTTGATTGTCGCATTTACATTTGTGCAATTTACATTTCTAGAGACAAACTTGAGATCATATCACCCTAGGATTGCTAAACATTGACATAGGAGTGTGATTTACTTTCCTAGAGATATAATTGAGCCACTATCACCCTAGGTTTGCAAAACATAACTTAGTTGCTTAGTTAGAGTTGACCCTCACCAAGCCTAGCAACTTAGGTTAGTTTTGATTAGGTGTCATTTAGTTTTAAATCGCCTATTCACCCCCCCTCTAGTCGACATCTCGATCTTAAATACGCTAGTTACATCCTGAGAATATGTTTCTTTGTCTTCTAGTTGCTTCCTCATTGCAATGCAATAGCTCATTTCATCCACAAATATGTGTAAAGTTGTAAGCTGCTTTGCAAAGCTTGTTTTGATCACATGATTCATGCTCTCAATCGAGCACAATATATATTTTTGAAGTAAGCAGGAATCTACTCTGAACGTATCCTGTAAAGGTCCTCCATAACGTCAGAGTTTTCAAGGTTGAACTCAACAACAAGTTGCTTCCAGGCTTCTTCAAATTCTGCCATCGTCAATGGGTGGTTTATCACATAATGCAACTTCTCTTTGATGTGCTTGTGCTGTGCATAAAGTATCCCCAAGGCTCTCTTGTACTTCTTTAAAACATGCCACCTGCATAGCCTATGTATTGTATTCTTCAACACCTCCCTTATTGTGGAAGCCATAGCCGCATCCTGGCCTGCACGTTTGAAAAGCACAATGCAGGGATCACTTTTGTTAAACAGGCATAAACAAAATAACAATGAAGATAGTAGCATAATGGTAATTATGCAGTAACATAATGCAGTAACAAAAGACAATAACTCTTTTAGTTGCAGCAATAGGAATTAGGAAACTACCTGTCAGAATGCAGATAGGGGCTTTCTGATTCATGCATTTGAGGAATATTTCAAACAGCCACTTGAAAGAATAAGATGTTTCATCTCTAAGTAGTCCAACACCTAAGATCACGTTGTGAAAGTGGTGATTGCAGCCCACAAAGACAGCCAAGGGCATATTAAATTTGTTTGTGCGGACGTTGTGTCAAACGTAATGACATCACCGAAATATTGGTATGCTGCCCTGTTGCTTGCATTGCACCAAAAGATATTTTTTTATGGCGTCATGATCATTAGCTTGTATGTCATAGTAAAAATTGTTGTTCTTTGCCTTCATTTCTTTAAATATCATGAGCAACATTGACACATCATCAGATGCTTCTTCAAGCGTATTTTCAGCTTTCCTGCAAGTGTTTTTATTCTTTAATTAGCGCAAGCATTTTTTTTTCTACTGTTGATATTACTGCAGTTATAGACAAGCATAATACGCAGTAAATTGACTTTAGGGGAGTAGTAACATACATCATAGCAGTACAGAAGTAGTAATGCTTTTGCAATGTGAGGCGTGTTGGGGGGAGGAGTTCAGTGTAGTTGCATACCTATTAGTAAAATCTTTGCTGGTAAATGGTATGTTTTCCGTACCTCCATGCATTTTTTAAAGCAATGACAATATTGCACCGTGGGGCACATTGCTTTTTTGCATTTGTTAAAAAAATTCCATAACTGAGGGGTCATATGTCTTGTGTGATTGTTGAAAGATCGCCAAAGATGGAGATAGATGAAGAGGGTGGTTGTGGTCCAAATTTGCCCTTGTGATTCTCCACGGCCTACCAACCTTGTCCTGTTTTAACCGGATCAATGATTTGCAACCCACTCTTTCGGTTGTTTTCATTCTTTTTCTGCTGACTTCTTCCCCCTTGTATGTGTGTGACCCTTGACGTGAGCAATGCGGAAGACATGCACGATGGTCCTTCTCATACTTCCCCCTCCTCAAGATAGCTATGATTTGGAAACTACGGAAAAGGGGAAAACTCCGAGTGTGGCAATATCTGATCTAGAGAGGACGCAATCATCGTTTTACAACCGAGTACTTTTCTGTCCACGGTGCTGCGTCACCTCATTTGGGCCCAATGGGTTGCCTATCAAGTTAGGCCCATTAGGGGCGTGTCCTAGTGTGAGAGCATGACCCCAACCCCCCTGTGGTCGTTCTCCCCCTCTTCTTATACCTTTAGCTGCCACCAAGAACACTTGTGTTTTGTTTAGATCAAAGTATAGCGTTCTATTTTGCCGAGTTAATCTCGTGATCGGTTAGATCGCCGGATTGCTTGTTACTGAACCCCACTTGTGCTACTTTTGTTGATTCAATACATCATTTTTGATTCGCAAATTGAGTTGCTTATTCATCTTGTTCTTGGTAGTTCTCGATTGCTTGCAGGAATAATTAGCCTCGTGGTTGGGCTAACTGTGCATTCTGTCGAGATTCACGACCGCCTCTGAAGTTGGTGTTACGATTACTAAGGCGCAACATCCCTGGATAGTTATAGTCGGATCGCCAATGTCGCTCCATCCAATCGACTTATCCTCTCATCGAAAGATCGGGACACCCTCGCTCATATCAAGTGGAGATCGGGGAAGACGGTGGTGGCATGGAAGGGAGGAGGATGATGGTGGCAGCCTAGAAGGGACACAAACCAGAGCACAGGGGCAGCGGCGACACAAGGGTGAGGTAGGCATTGCCGACGCTGGTACAGAGGTGGAGAACAGGGGTGGCGTGAAGGGGAGGCTGAGGAGGGTGAGTGGACAGGGCCTCAATTGAGGTGTCCAAAGCATAAGGATAATACGATGGCCCAGATCGAAGCTAATCAGACGGCTAGGAATAATTGTGTCACTGTTTTACTGTAGCAACGGGAGGAGGCCACATAGCAACTAGAAAAACAATAGGTTTTATATGATATTTTTATCTAGATATCTTCCAATATAGAAATGTTTTATCTCTTTGCAATCATAAATTGCATCCACTTTTTGTGAAGAACAAATCATAGTTCAAAACATTACTATGAAATTGTACACTTTATCATTATTTTACTATTGCCACTTTGCTTAAAACGTTCTAAGCTAGACATCATAAAAAAATATCCATGGTTTAAACCCTTACAAAATAAAATCAATTTGCATGCTTTGACAAAATATAAAAAGTACTTTGGACTATCCAAAACAACGTGTTCATTTCTTTACAAATGTGAATTGATGACTTCTACTATCAAAGCCATTTGAAACCTAAGGTTGAAAGTTGGTGCTCAAAACTCTTGCAAAGTGTTTTTAATTCTATGTGATTTCTGAAAAAAAGAACTGATCGGTAATTTGGACGGTCGCATCGGAATATCTGACCGATCAGAAAATCCGATTTAAGCAAACTTCTGATCCTTGATTTGAGTTTGAGGGTTGGCTGTGGCCTAAATAGGCCTTACCAAATTTTGTCAATGCCGAATTTTGACAAGTTTTGACATGGCTAATTTTGGTAAGATAAAGTTGGGTTTGGATTGAAGCCAAAATAGCCTGAGTTCACTATTGAAATGGCCAATTTTCTTAGGCATGCCAAAATTTGGCTTCAAACCAAATAGACACAAAACACTATTAAAATTGCCAAATATTGGTAAGTCTAATTTAGGCCTCAAACCAAACCAGCCCTGAGAAACTTATTGGAAATTCTGATCATGTCACCGGAAATTCCATTCCGTCGGGAAATCAGAAATTTTGAAAGTTCTGAGTCACGGTTTGATTTTGAAGAAAATATTGGATATTCCGATCGTCAGACGGAAATTCCAGTAGTACTGGAATATCCCAAATTCTGTTTTTTAACTCAGTCTGTGCAGGCAAAAACTATCTGAATATCCTATATGACATCCTATACGATTTGAGTTTGGAGTAATTAACTCAGGTGAATCAATCTGAAGATGCTGTCCAAGGACTGCAGGGTCTCCACCCATGAAACGAGACCTTGAAAGCCACAAGCCCACCACACCCTGCCCCTCAATGCACTTCATTCACCGCACCCACGTTTTCACCAAAACACCTGACATGATCACTAACACCCTGCAGGGTTCTCGCCCTGTACGATGGATCGACCACTGTAAAAATCGATCTGCCAAACAGCGATCCGGCCAGCCAGACCAGACCTTTAACCCTTCCTCCGTTTCACACCCACGCTCACGTATCAGCTACCCCGGATGACGAGCCAGATGATTTGGTGATGAAATTGGTGCTGCGCAGCGAAACAAAAGCGTCCAGAATCCAGAGGGATTTAGGGTGGATTCAGGTGTCGGCTCCGAAATCATCATCAAGCAAGCGCACCGGGAGGGGTCCTCCCCTACCCGGCGGCAGCATGATTGCGCAGGGCGAAGTGGCCGGCAGGGCAGAAGGTGTGATGGGGCGTTGATGGATATGGCCTCCCCCTCCCGGGGGTCACGTCGTTCCAGCGATGCGACGGGCTCCCGTCGCCCCTTTTGGTTTGGGTTTATTTGTGTAGCGGTAAAGCGTATTTGCGTTTTTGCAATGCCCTCTTGAATTGGTTTCATCTCTTGTTATTATTAAGAGTTCATCGTTAACGTGGTGTTTAGGAAAGATAGACTAAACTAGTCTCTCTCACAGAAGCATAAGTCCCTCCCATAAAGACTAAAATTATTGTGACCTCCTTTCCAAACACCACCTAAGTCTCGCTGTCGTACAGCCGTAGTAGCTTTGCTAGAATGGGCCTGATTGATCAGAGTGTTTCGTTCAATTGTTGCAATCATGGGTGGCGGAAGCACCTGCTCATGAAAATATGTTTTAGGGGATAAGAATAATGACATGGGAGTTATCTGAAATAGTCGATGACCCCCCACACACACATCTATTTTTGAACAGGAAACAAACGTTATTTTGTTTTTGAAAGAAACTGTTGGTCAGTAGCGACCCGACTCAAATAGTGTCAAGCAAAGAAATGTAATGTTTCCATAAAGAAAATGAGACATGTTATAATCTATATGGTGTTATCATTCCACTTTTCTTCTTGTTTTCATCAAACAAAATTTTAGTATATTTTCTTTCTTTGGTAAAATTACTATTTGATAACTAGTCAACATCTCGTATGTTGGTGCCAACAGTATAAATATTAAAATTTTAATCATATACCAAATACATTGGTTATATTTAGAATACTCCCTTCATCTCTAAATATAGAGGATTTTGGTTGGATATGACACATACTAGTATAATGAGCTTGTCCAGATTGATTGTACTAGGATATGTCACATCGAACCAAAATCTCTTATATTTAGGGACGGAGGGAGTAGTGAATTGCTCTCTATCTCAAAAAAAAAAAAAAGAAAACCTTACCTAAAAAAAAAACTAACGTTTATATACATTTCCTATTCATGGCAGTTAACTGATATCCAAGACAACATCAGTCGTTGGATTGTCATCCGATGGTCCATGACTTGTCTTCTACCTCCAACCGGAAAAAACCGGAACCAAAGGTAATCACGGTTTGGTTCGATAGAAGGACCGGACATGCATTCGAACCGCTTTAGACCGGATGAACCGGGCGGTTTTTATGAAAACCGGCAATTAAACATTAAACCACACCGGTCAGACCAGTAGGTCCACTGTTGGGCCATAAATGGGAGGTGCCACTTCGTTTCGGTTCGATAGAAAGACCGAACATGCATTCGAACCGCTTTAGACTGGATGAACCGGACGGTTTTTATGAAAACCGGCAATTAAACATTAAACCGCACCGGTCAGACCAGTTGCCCTCGCTGGGTTTCGACCTCTGGTTGATGCACTGGAGGAAGCAACCAGTAGCCATTGGGCTACAACACGGCTTGTGATAGACTAGAAATACACACGGTAGATGTAAGATATAAACCGCGGTTCAACCGCTCGGGCCAACGGTTGGACCGATGGACCAGTGAGCCGAGAGGTCAGCCGGGTCACCCACCGGTCCGGCTTTTTACATTATGCTCTACATATGTTTAGAGTAATAGAAGTAGAACGACCTATTTGGAAATCATGAACCGACATAATGATGTAATAGTATTGGAAATTCTTTCCCTTTTTTCTCTTTGTAAATATTCTCTCATCTATATATTAATATATATATTAATATATATTCTCTCATTTCCAAGGCCTAAAATCCATCTCCCATCTTAGTCAAAGAGTGGTCAAAGCCTCCTCATACCAATCAGACCTCGGTCAGTCCGCCTACTAACTTTCCCCACCACACGCCTCTTCTCAGCTCTCGTCTCGCATGAACGGTGCAGTAATATGATGGCCATCATGCACTAACACTATGGTTGTTTTTAGTTCATGTGCTAGATTTTTTTTAAGTATATGGACACACATTTGAAGTATTAAATGTAGACTAATAACAAAATAAATTACAGATTCTGCCTATAAACTGCGAGACAAATTTATTAAGCCTAATTAATCCGTTATTAGCAAATGTTTACTGTAGCATCACATTGTCAAATCATAGCGTAATTAGGCTTAAAAGATTCGTATCGCGATTTACATGCAAACTGTGCAATTGGTTTTTTTCGACAACATTTAGTGCTCCATGTATGTGTCCAAACATTTGATGTGACGGAAAAGTTGGAAGTTTGAAGAAAAAATTTTGAATCTAAACACGACCTATGTATTACATGTAACGCTAAAAATAGTTGAAATACAGTCACGATGGATCTACTACTTTTTTTCTAGCATCATGGTGCAAACAATTTTTTTTAAAAAAAAAACAGTACAACACGTGAGAGATTTTGTTTTTCAAAGATTGACTTCATTGAAATTTGACTCTCCACAAGCAGTAAGACCATACCACTATTATTTCTAGTATCTGTTATGCATTATTACAATCTCACGATGTTACTGCAATAGTGTAGTAAGGACTAAATTTCAAGTGACCACAACGTGTTACTGTTGTTTCTTGATAATGTTAACGTAAGAACATATGTAAACAACCAAATCACCTTGCTTAAAACTAGTCAGAACGAATCCATCGTATCCAATCTCGGTCAAACCCCTAAGTGGACGCAACATTCGTTTTGTGAAAATTGTGCAGTGACACTAGTGCTGAGGGGCAAAGAGAGATCAGGATTATATTTTGGTACTACAATATAAAATTGTTACTATATTTATATCGCGATGTTACTACAGGTTTGCAATAAGACATACTACAACTAGCAGTAACATGCGAGAATAAATACTATAGTTTAGGACTGGTAGTTGTATGGAAAAAAAAATCAATAGTGTGGTGGTGGCTTCTACTCTTGAGAATTGAACGATGGTGTATCTTATGTTACCGTAGTAATCTATAATTCACATGGTGATGTTGTTGTAGCAGTGCATTAATATTTTTGCAATAGTGCAATAAGACGGTTTCAAGTGTACAATAACAACCATTACAGTATCATTACTACATGTGCCAATACTATATGGATTAGCACATATGAGAAGATAAAATTTTACTAAAATAAATTCATCACAAGAAACATAGTCTACTGAATAATGCTTTGTGGTGATTAAGTTGAAGATCTTACGTTCATTTCCGATTGAATGCAATTTTAATTTATCCAACAGAAGAGGGGGAGAGAGAGGAATCAGGAGTTCTCTCTCCTCAATAGAAGAGAGGCGTGAGACTGAGCGTGGATTGGGAGGGAAGAAGGGAGCACGAGAGATAGTGGATCGGGAGGGGAGAGGGGGCATGACAGAGCGCGAGGAGAGGGGAGAGACAGGAGGAGGAGGAGGAGAGGCGCACATTAGGGGATGGGAGGGTGGACTGAGAGTGGGGGAGGGGTACAGAATAATTATTCCAGGGGTGGGCGTAGAATAGTCTTGTCCTTAATATATATACTAGCAAAAATGTCTATGCGTTGCAACAGGTGAAGATAATTTTCACAGTTGATAAAAATTCTACCAATTTAAACGACAAAATGAAACAAGACAAACAAAACAATGGCAAAGCAAAGTATTGAACCCGGTTGTGCTCGCTTGATACGTCATCACACGAAGAATCCCTTATGTACACATTTCCATAGCCTCACAAATCGATCGGGAGGCTATTCCATAGGTTGATGCATGTGTATTATGTTATACGTCATTGATCAAATATTGAAATTTTGATTATTCAAGTAGTGAAAGTTTTTTACTTGTAGATGAAAAGCATTTGCGAAATAACAAACTTGCCACATACACACCTTAATGATAATTTTAAAAGAAAAATATTTCTGAGTAGAGAAATTTGAAATAGGAAAAATGAGAAAAGGAGGAAAAAGTGAGGAGATTGGAAAGGGAAGGAGAGGTCAGGATGACCGGGAGAAAACAAAAGGATAAATAGGGGAAAAAAAAGAGAAAAAGACGCCGATCAGGAAGGGGCGCGCTGCACCGAGTGGAGGCACGCTGGATGGGGCGGTGGGATGGTGTGGGCTGGTTGGGTTGGGTGCACTGGCAAATGAAGGGGAGGCGTTGGGCTAGGAAGGGGGCGCATAATAGTTATTCTAGAGTCACGTCGAAATGGATACTGGTGTCAGAGAACCAACTCAAATACAGATAACGTATCAAAATTTTGGTAGAAATATCTAATTTAATTGGGGTACCATGGTATCCGGGCTCTAACATTCAAATTGAGAATATACCCAATTTCAATGAGTATGAAGTTCTTTAAAAAAAAGTTAGTAACATATTTGAACAAGTTTGAATTGAATTTGAATATTTTGTTAGATTTTGATTCTAGGTATGTACCATCAAAACATATAATTAGTTAGATATATATAAATAGATTGTGAATTTGAGTTGTTTTGATGCTAGGTATAGGTAGGAATCAAATTCTTATATATATAGGTATATACTCCAAAGTATTTTTTTTAAAAAAAAATCCAAAGTTCGAGTCAATTTGATTATTGCATACCTTGGTGTCGGGGCACTACAGTGCCATCTATATATATAGAGAGCACAGCAGGAGTGTCTCCTGTTGTAAAAAAAAAGGTGGTACGAGGGGTAGGGGTGGTGAGGTATAGTTTTAGAGGGATGTTCGGGGTGGTGCAAGAAGGGCGGGATGCTGATGATGATAGCACCGAAACTGTAGGAATGGAGGAGGGCAGTGAGCCAGTGTCAAAGGGGAGGGGGGGTTGCCTCACCGTTGCTCAGAGCAGGGAGGAGTAAGGGGAGTGAGAAGGGAGATCCTAGTTGGTTGGGCAGGGCTCGCCAGCAACGTTGGCGACTTTCTTGCACCAGCGAGCCGGGGGGGTGACACACTGAGGGCAGGGAGATGGTGGCGCGGGGAGATCGTGAATTGTGAGAAACTTGAAAGGTGAGTCTGGATCGGAGAGGCTCATTAGTATGTGTAAGAGCACCGGAAGAGAGAGAAAGAAAGAACCAAAGCTTGTGGCCGAGGTGGAAGAAGACCTCAACACCATTAGATGATGACCGATGGAGGAGAGAAAATCAACTCACAAAACTAAAAAAAATCAATCGCCTGACACATAACAAGTCTACTCATTCCGTCCCATAGAAAACCAACTTAGTACTAAATGTGACACATCCTAGTACTATTAAGATATCTTTATCCGGATTTATTGTACTAGAATGTGTCGTATCCTATTTTAAATTTATTTTTTAAGAACGGAGGGAGTAAGTGCGTGTGCACTAATTAGTGCTAATCAACTACCATCCTGTCAAATGAACTTACTATGCATCTTTTTTTTTTACATGTACAGTAGATGAACTATAATGTTATCTCTATTTTTCTTCTCCTCTCCATCTCTCAACTACAGTATACATTTATACATTTAATGTATGAGTCGTCCTTCGAGGCTTCTTGAAAGAAAAAGAACGCATGAAAATTGAAGTGCATCAATGGCACGGATTAAAAGTTAATTAACAGGGACAAACATCACTAGAGAGGGGAGTTTTCGTCCATGGGAAAGTTCAGCCCATCTCCAGCAATGCCCGTCCTCAGGAGCGATGGCGATCACTGCATTTGGAGGTCAGTCCATATCCAGCCGCCTCATCTATCGACGAGACAAGACGACGATCGATTTGCGACGGCAGTTTGGCTCGCGATGCCTTCCTCCGTCAAGTAGCACTGCCCCCTCCTCTGTTAATGTAACATACTGAAAATTTGCTATTTTCTAATTATGCATCATGCCGATTCTTATGTTCTTAATAACTTCCTAAACCTAAGAAATTATAATTAGAGGGACCTCCTAAAACTAACATGTATAAAATCCCTTTTTGGTATTTAAAATCTTTCGTGGTTTTATTCTAAAAATTGATCTTGTTAGATCGAGGTATTCTCTTTGATTTGATTTTTTGCATCTTAAACCTTCTTTCGACCAAAATTTCTTTTATTCAAATTTAGTTTGAAAACCCTTTCTATTTTTAAGAATTATGGTCCAAGAAATTCTTCCAAACCTAAACCAAAGCAATTCCAATTTCATTGGAATTAATTGTCGACCCATCCTTTGATTTCAAACCTATTCTTATTTATCGCCAAATATCCAAGTTTCCCATTAGCCTCAAATACTTCTCCAAATTCTTGCCAAATAATTTGAGGCTAACATCCTATTTATTTCCCTTCCCTCTCAATCGAGTGCATCAAATAAATTCCGTTATATTCTATCTCTCAAAAGATTGCACTCAAATAAATTAGAACATCCTTATTTTAAAATCCCTCTCCGAATTCAAATCCTTTTTAAAATCTAGCCATCCAAATTCCTCTAAATCAATTATTTGAATCTCTAGGAAAATTAGACTTTCTTTGTTTCTAGACTGGGCCGAAACTCTTTCCCTCCTCTAGCCCAAGCCGGCCCAGCCACCACAGCCGAGCCGCCCTTCCTCCTTCTGCAGACGCGCACACGCACACGCCGTCGCCGCTTCCTTGCCGTCGCCGCCAAGTCGCGCCGCCACCGTCGCCGTGCCTTACCCTCCAACTCCGCCGTTTTTCCTTCGCCGCTAAGCAACTGCCGCCGACGTCAGCCGCCACCTCACGCCGCTGACATCAGCCGCCGAGCCGAACCGCCTTCGATGGCCAATCAGCAGATAGAGTCGACGCCGTGCTCCTGTTTATGTGCCGCCGCCGCCGTGATTTGCTCGCCCTCCTCCTCTGCAAACCGCCATGAACCACCGCCCCTCGTCGCCTATAAATAGCCGGCGAGCTCATCCCATCTCTTCCGCATCCGAGCTATCTCTCTCTTTCTTCTCTCTCCTCCATGACCGGCCACCACCATTGCCACCGGCCGATCTCCTCTTCCACAGCCCTACATCCCAAAACCTTGCGCCATTAGCTCGGCCTCGATGTGGTGAATCCATTTTGCCCCCTTTACCCCCTTCTCTCCCCCTTTGAATCAAGCCATCACCACCACCATCCATGTCGGCCGGAGGTAAGCACTTGCCGTCGCCGTTCCGGCCTCCTCCCTCTCCCTCTCCGCCAGCTACTACCTTCCCCGGATACGCGACGCTCGGGAACACGCGTGGCCGCCGACGTCGCCGCCCTCCAGCCACCGGAGCGCCGCCACCCCGCTCCCCTTCTCCTCTCTCTTCTCTCGGCTCTCTCTGGAACAGAGAAGAGGAAGACGAGAAGAAGGAAGAAGAAGGAGAAAAGAAAAAGAAAAAGATAAAGAGGTACTGACAGGTGGGCCCCTACAGTACTATTTCGTCTTTTCTAGATTTAATTCAAATTCCAATCTTTAGAAGCCCATATCTCCTAAACCGTAAATCCGATTCCAGTGAAACTTGGACCTAAATTCACCTAAATTCAAACCCTATCTTTTGACCCCAAATTTGCTATTTTAATAGTTTATTTGAATTTATTCAAATACCGTTTGAATTTATATTTGCCTTTTTAAATATTTTCTTTTATCTCAAAATACCCTTTAGCCACTAAAAAGCCGCCGGTTGGAACTTTACGCCTTCCATGGGGACGCTCGCGGTTTACTATCCCCGACGTCGGACCGTTGGTTGTAAAGCCCGGCAAAACCCAAACCTAAGGTTGAAGTGCTGCTCCTGGCACCCCACGCCTTGATGCGTATAGCGGTCGGAGCTTCACTATTCCCTCGACCTCCACAGTACGCCGCACAGTTAGCTCTCGGACTCTGTGTGATCCTAGCCGCTCCGCCGCCACTCACGGTTGTCGGAGTAACACATCCGCCCCACTAAACCTGCACCCACCTCCTATTCTTCTAGCCAATATGATGTCTATCGACACCGGCTAGAAGTGATACCAAATCTAGTCGCTGTACTGTCCAACTCTAGCGACGACTAGCAAACACCCAAAACCCTAGCCGATATTTATCCTACCTCAATATCGGCTTAAACAACTAAACCCTAGCTAACACCTTGCGAGTTAAAACCCAACCGTCATCCAAATACCCCACCTACCAATATCGCCTATCCACTATAATCAGCCACCTACTTTCCTAGAACCTATACAGAGCCTAGCCGATATGCTTCCCTATTCCGCAGTCGGCTTAAATATAACCAAACCCTAGGTATTATACTACCTAAACCTACCACCAGCTAATACTAGCCCAATAATCCTAATAACCTATAAAAGAGATAGGCTATACCCTAAACCCCAACCCTCCTAACCGTTTATCGCTTTCTTGCTATTTTATGGCTTTTATTGAATTTAGTTCTTCCTCTTCTTCAAGTAGAGTCTATTGTATTTTGGATGACAACCTGTGGTATTTCGAGGATCGGATAATCAGGTTGTCTATCTCAGAGTTATTTGCGTTGGAGCAAGGCAAGTTATTATTCCTCCCCTTGAAATTAATTACCCTATATTCTATATCTCTATTCTATGCATTAGTCATTCATGATTTTGAATGCATAACCTGAACATATAGCAAACCAGATATATGCTAGATTTGCTTAGCCCTGCCTAGTTAGTCTGCATAAAAATATAATGAACTTAGATTGGGACAGTACGTAGGAATTGGTTGATTTCCGGGTGGCTAGTACTGTCTCAGTCGATATAGTTATTACCAAGTACTTATGTCAAACGAACGAGTACGACCGCAATTCTAGAATGGGGACAGACCTTGCAAAGTAGGTTGTCTAGCAAAGGTGGTACCTCTGTACAGTGGTTCTTATTTAAGTCCTCGAGCAGGAGGCAAACATATGCCGCGAAGGGCAAATATAACATTTACCGAGGCGCAGGTAAATGATTTGTTGAGCTCAAGTGTGTGTGTATTGTGAAAACCTGGTTGAGATGACGGGGGTCTCTCAACCAGTTCTCTCTCTAAAAACCTCGGGAACGCCAGAACTCCTCTCGCTGCTGATAACGTTACGTTCAGAGCGCATGAGGATGAGAGTTCATGGAACAGGTGCCACTGATGTTAGTAACCGAAAAGCTTTGCCATGACTAAGCTAATGAATATTGGCATGTCATGGATTGCGGGTAAAGCGTACATTTACTGCAGTAAAGTAAACCTGAATCTATTCGAATAGCCGTGCTCACGGAATTGAGTATCGGGACTCATATGGTACTTTGGTTAGAAACCTAATTCAAGATTTTACTAAATGCTGCTGCATTTAAAACATCAGGCTTTCTATTTCTATACTCTCTGCCTTCTGCAAGTAATCGTAATCCTACTCAAATATTACCTTTTTATACATTCATTATTGAATATAATAGCTTGCTGAGTACGTTGTACTCACCCTTGCTTCAACCTCGTTTTTCCAGAGTTAAATTGAAGTTCTTGCCGAAGCCAGGAGTTCAATCATATAAGTTAGTCTTATTTCAACCTAGTTCACAAATCTAGATTAGTTAGATGGTTTAAGTCTATAGCAAAATATTAGAGTTGAGACACTCTATAGCTTCTGCTGTAATAGTTAGCCACAATCTTATAAATTCCCCTATTAATTTATGTAATAACATCTCCTTTGGAGCCTTGTTCAAATGTACGCAATGAAAATACAGATTGTTGAAGCTGTATCAATCTACTGATCCAGGGCTTGATACAGTTAAACATGTCGGTTTCCGAATCATTAGTTTTGGGATCCGACAGTTAACCACGCCGCCGCCGATTCCTCCGCCCCGCTCGGCCGCTCCTTCCGTCTCGCTGCTACCGCGCGCGCGTGCCCAACCGCCTGTGAAGCGGGTCCAAGGTGCTTTTCCTCCACTGATGAACACCGGAAGTCTGGTACTCGCGCCAGCAGTTCGCTAATGACGCCACACTCATTCACTTCCCCATGGACGGAAATACCCCTCGATAACTTTTAATCTGAGCCGGTGACATGCTTTACTCTTTGCGTGCGTTTCTTTTGGCAAAATTTTGCCTTTTTTTTTTTTGGTTGAGGAGCGTAGAACCTATCTCTATATGTATTTATCTTGAAATATGTGAATAGTTAGCTATTGTAGGAGGGCCAATCATTTCTATTTTTCAAATTGTCTGTACTCCATATAAGATTATAGTTGATTATAGCTTAGTTGTAAACTTGCTCTAACGATATTTTGGGCGGCTGATAATTAGAGCCAACCAATAGTCCAATAGTAGTATTGTACTACGAATGTCATTTACTACTGGTGTCTAAAGATTGAATTGGCCGACATATATTCATTGATAGCACCTGCATCAGACTGTAGAAGCAAGTGCACAACCTGTTGAGAAATATGTTGAAAGGTGCATTATCTAAAGAAACATCACCCAGCTCTGTTCTTTGGCCTCCTTTGAATTTTGGCAAAGGAATTGAATTTGAAGTTGGTCTTGTATTTTGTGTTTCATCGGCCTCCAAACCCAGTAAACCCACACCTGATCTACTAGTTGTCACTAGCAAGTAAACCGAGCCAAAATGAACAGAATCATTGAATTCAACCCTTAGCTAGTTCTCTGTCATCGTCGTCTGCAAGACTGAAATCACCTTCATATTATCTGAAGAAATGGGACCACCCCCAATGCATATGATTCGTGATTCCCTTTCCCTCCTCCCCTCTCACAGTCTCACTTTTCGATCTCTGCGCTGCACATACTCGGTGGTAATCTTGAAAGCCATCACGGTCTCTGCCCAGGAACAGCGATAGCTAGCTGGTCCCTGCAGGAAATGGCCAGCCTCTGATACAGTGAGAACCAGCTGTACTTAATGGTGCTACCAGTGTACGTGCTTGCGTGGGGGCCATGAAATTGATGAAAGAAAATTCAAGAGAGAGATGCATGCCATCAAAACTAGCAGTGGTAGTAGTCTAGCAGAGATCAGATCACCATTTGTTTGGTCTTTTTCCTCTGTCCAATTCGGGATGACTGACCTCAAGACAGAGTGTTCCATGGAGCTAACAGCCTCTGGTCAGTTAATTACTATTATGCACAATTGCACATGGGTGCACCCCCATGGTCGCGTTTAAGTTACTTCACGTTGGAGAAAACTGATTTGGCCTAGAACCTTACGCCATTGGTGTGAAATTGCACCATGGTGCATGTCTGATGAATCTGTTTAAATCCATTGAAATACATTGAAAGAATTCTATCAGAAACCCCGCTACAAAAATAGGAAATAATGTCCTAAAGATGGGCTTTCAGGGAAAAGCTTGCAAAGAGTTTAGTGTAACTTTTTTTGTATAAAAGAAAGTATTTTTGGCTAAGAAGGCGAAGAGCATCTCTGTCATCATCGGCGACAACCCAACATCTCACACTAGCTTCACTTTGGACCATGTTCTAACACAAACTTGCTTTTATGGAACGAACAAATTAGAGAGGTAAAGGGAAAAGAAACTCTCTAGCAATCAGACCAACATTATGGATAAGGCTTTTCACTGAGTAGGATCCGTGCTAGCATCATCCAATTTGGAATCAAAATAATCTACCAATCCAGACACATTTGAAAGCTGCATGATTACCCAACTTCACGCAGTAATTGTCACGCCCGGAAATTCACAAGTAATTTCCAAACTTATTTGTGCATAAAATCCTCGTCCAGAAATCAGCCGAGGTACACAAACTGACAATTTAATATACAGATTTATCAAATTAACTAAAACGATAAGTACTTACTTAAGAGGCACTTAGTCCTCACCAAGAAGAAAACTGCAGCGGAAAATAAAATCTAGCGAAGCTCCGGCTCCACTCCCACAGGCAGCTCAACTGGTGTATAAGCCAAACGTCTTCTCCTTCTGGATCCTTTTTCTTCAACTGAGGTTGATTGATTATTGCAAGGTGAGCATATGACATACTCAGCAAGCCACACAGCAAATATGCAAGTGCACAAGGATACCAAAGGATGGCGTAGTATAGGCTCATTTGCGAAAGCAGCATTTAGCAAAGAGTTTAGAGTAGTAAAACAGTAGAGTAATTAATCAGAAGTTTTAATCAACACTGAACAGCATACCCATACTGTACAGGCCCAACCATTCTGAACAACCATACCCGGCTGAACAGATCTAACTCCAAACCAGGAGCTAAGCAAATTATTACCAGGTATAAGATCCATAGCTATGGTGAGAGGTGTGGGACTAATCACGAAAAACATTGCTCAACTCGCCCATAACCGTGGGCACGGCTATTCGAATAGTTTTACTCTGGCCAGAGGTGTACCACTGTACCCACAAGATACAGCCCCACATCATGTCACCATGTGCCTCAGTACCACCACGGTACCTCGGAAAGGGGCTGTGACAGTACCCCTTGCATAACACAATCCACCGCAGCGCACCTTTCCTGGATCATAATCACCCCCTCAAAAACCAAAGGCATGGACTCCCCAGCGACCCCCGTGGGCTTATCTCCGCCACTTCTCAGTCTGGTGCCCCGCAATGAACCATGCTATACAAAAGATAAAGCCGTTGCCCACGCTGGCTTGTGGTTGGCACGGTTAATGTTTCACAACAATAGCTCGCGAACCGGTCCTTAATTGTCATGAGCACGACTCTCAAAACCATGTGCTCACAACCCACCATTATCAAGTTTTAGTTGGCAAGTAATTAATTAACCAATCACGATTGACCATCGTGAGCTACCATTAAATATAACCATAAGTGATAGTGAAACATTAGTTATCCCAATTGTGTGCTAATGTTTCTAAGCATGGCTAAGCAATCATATCTAATATCTAGTTGAACCAATATATATAAAGCTCAACTAGTCCAATTATAATCACCCAAGGTATCACGGAATAAAGTAATCAAGAACAAAAGGGCCATAACAAAGAATAGGTTAATTCCACCCAATGACATTCGAAAATAAATGCACAGTTGAAATAAATAGAGAATTTAAATATAGGATCAACATGCTCAAAGGATTGTGTTTAGGATCTGTGTGACTTGCCTTGCAATAATCGGTCTTCAATTAATCTTCTTGAACACTTCCGGCGCACTCGCGAACCTTCGCAACGACGGAAACGACAAGCTAACACGCAAAACGAAGAAAAAGACTAATAAAAACCAAATAAACAATACATAAAAAGTAAACAAACATGTAGATCATATTTTTAGATGAATTATGAGACTTGAACGGCCTCATGCTGACTTCAAATGAATTTATTATGAATTTTACAAGATTAAATCTATTTAAAGCCCATTTAAAAAGAATTAAATAAATTTAATTCAATTTATGGACAATTTTAATATGTAGATCTTTATTTTACACAACTTTTGCAACTTGAACCACATTAAACTGAGTTAAGATGAATTAGTTATGAATGTTTAAAGATTAAATCGGATTAAAACCATTATATGGATTTTAATTGAATTATGACGCAATAATGAATTATTTTTGAAAAGGAAAAGAGGATTTATTGCGTCAGCGGCTAGGGTTTGCGGTGGACCGGGTGCACGGCAACGGTTCACGGGAACGGACGGCCGAGATCAACCCTATCCAAAACGGACGGCCGAGATCGAACGGGTCTACGGCGGCTCACGGCAGACGGGGACGATGACGTCAGCGATGACGTCACCACCGGCGGCGGCGGCTCGGCAGCTCGGGCTCGCATGCTCGCCGGCGAACGGCGGCGCGACGACGCGAACGGAGGGCACCAACGGGTAGAGGGCGACGCGGCGAACTCACCGGTGACCAAAGGAACGGCGGAAGGGCAACGGACGGCGCCGGCGACGAGGAGGAAGCGGCGGCAACCTTCGGGTCAACGGCGGCGATGGTACTCCGGCGATCTTCGGCGACGGCGAAGGGACGGACGAGGACGGCGGCGACTTGGCGATCCCGACGGTGGCCTTCCCGAGTGACGACGACGACCGTAGCGACGGCGACGCACGGCTGGACGAACGGCGGCGACGGCGGCGCAAAAGCTCCCGAGGCTAGGGCGCTACACACGACGGCGGGCGAAGGCGAGGGAGGCGACGGGTAGAGGAGAGCTTGGGGGTCCTTATAAAGGGGCTAGCGAGCGGCGACGGAGGCCCACGGCGACCGGCGGCGAGAAGGAAACTTTAGGGTTCGGGAGAGAGAGGAATCCGATTCGATCTCGAATCCATCGAGTTTCCAAACCGAATTGACCGGAGATTCCAAAAGAGAAAAGGAAGAGGAGATCGAGAAGATCATTTGCCCTCAATCAATTCGGCCGGAGAAGGAAAGAATCGAGCGGATTTGGAAGGAGAAGGCGGCGGCGGCGCGCTAGGGTTTGCGGGCGGCGGCGGCCGAAGGAGGACGAAGAACCTGACAAGCGGGGCCCACCTGTCAGCGGCTGAGAGAGAGAGGAGAGCGGCGGCTCGGCGGACTGGGCCGGCTGGGCCGAGGGAAAGAGAGAGAGAGGGTTTTGGGCCGGCTTTCGGCCCAAAGCCAAAAGAAGACTTTTAAAACCTTTTTCAATTTAAATTATTCATGAAATGCAATTCCATTTATTAAAAATACTTCCTTAGCTCAAATAAATCCCAGAAAAATCTAGGAATTATAGAATTAAGCAAAGTATTTAATAAAATTTTATCTAGCCCAATTTTATATTGAGATTTAACAAATTAAAATTAGATCTTCTCTTTCAGGCTTTTAAAATCATTTCTAATAATTCCTTTTAAACAACAATTTATAAATTAAGGATTTTAAACAAGAAAAGCACTTAACAAATATAATTAGATCATCAATGATCAAATAATTACTGAACTGTTCTTTATATCATTTAAGAATTGAGCTCTGAAAAATCCGAGAAAATTTCAGAGAGTATAATTAACCATGGAGAATTTAACAAAAATTAAATCCATCCATGCTTTATATTTAAGAAAATTTTATTTCCCACATTTAACTTCACTTGAAAATTAAAGAACATTTAATATAAATTCTATTAATAATTTATTAAATAATTTATAAATCCTGAAACGAAAATCAGGATGTGACAGTAATGATGATTTCTCCGCAGCATCTGTGCCACGAGTGAAGAGTGACAAGCTTAAAGGCTCAATATAAACCTCTGAAGTTGCATGATCAAGTTACAACTTAGCTGGCCCGGTTGACCCCATCGATTTTGCTACATGTATAAAGGTTAAGAAAAAAAATTATTTCGACACACAATTGCAAAATCCCATGAAGTATGATTAATTTTGGGTATGTTTAAAGCACCCTTGGAGAGATATGAACCGTCCATTTAATTTAATATAACACACCACAATTAGTTCTAGTACATCTGATAAAATGGTAGGTTTGGAAAAAAAATAAAATGCATGGTAAAGAAGTAATTTATTCCATCTGTAGAGTAAATCGACTAAATTTTAGCTAACTACATGTGTGTTTCTTCGTCCGTAATGCACGCTTGTTCCCTAATGCCATGCATATATCTTTCCTGATTTGTTGGCTTATTATTTGTTTTTAATTTGAGGAACGCATATAACAAGTAGCCATGAAACTACTCCGCTTCTTTCTTCCTCTTTCCTTCTTCGATCCGATCGAACATGATTTATATAAGTTAATTTACAGTCTAATTAAATCAATTGGTGATCCTCAGATAACATGGTTGCATGCAAAATTCAGTTTCCACATGCATTATTAAGGATGTTTACGGAAGCTGGCATTATTTAGCATCACAAAATTGAGAGAGAGATACCGGCAACCTCACCGGCGGCGCTCATCGACCGAGTCGTAAGTCTACGACGGATGGACAAGATAACCTTCGCGGGATTGGATTTAGAAAAGTAATTTCAACATACCCCTATTACTACTATTTTAACAAAATATCCAAAATAACCCTATAAATCAACGGGACATGTTAATTCCACTGCCTTACTAACACTAAGTAATTTATTATTATTGTCAAAGTACTGTAAAAGCACCCTAATTATTAATGATATATGTACTGTTGCAGTAATTTGGGAACAGGCCGGGGAAAAACGGAGAGTGTCAAGTACCGTAAAATCTCGATTGTTGGTATCCTCTTAAACTGCACGTAGGGGCGGAGCTACAGACTACAGTGACAGGGGTGCACAGGAACCCGGTCGAAAAATCAATTACCTGTAGTTATCTCATGTTCACCACTTGACACCCCCTCAGAGCTCCTGCGTGTACCCCCAACCATCAGGCCGAGCAGCAAGCCAAAGAGAAGCTTGCATTCTTGTAGCTAATTAAGTATTCTCGTGGCTGCATCATACTCCTATATGCTCTCAGCTCTGTTATATCACAGGACACAGGTCTACAAATTGGCCATGCATGGAGTGTAGCCGTCAATTTCATCCAGCATTTCTTAACCTCTCTTTTTGCATTTACAATCACTATCAAACAAATGGAATATCCTTACCCACCACACTACCAAAGGTCTCGTCAGCCATTGATTGTAGTAAGCATAGTCAGGCATGTTGCATCCCTTATAATTTTCTCACGATCATTCTGATTTATTGCAAGCAAATTAAGTTAACAACTTTGCATGTTAATTAGGGTCTCAATGGGATGATATTGGTTGCTCTTATCAAAATTGAGGGTTACTTTTCAATTAAGCATTTTAGATGATAAATTAATTGGAGGAAAGCTTGGGTTTAGTTGAGGCCCTTAACGCTTGAGATGCAATGTCAAGTAAGTTGCTTGACTTTGCAAGAATCAAACTATGGTATAGCATACAGGACAATTTCATAGCTTTTAAAATATGATGTATTTACATTAGGAAATTCTGTAGTTTATGTAGTATAATATAATAAAGCATTATTTTTCTGTTTCTTTAAGCCAATGGGTTGGACTAAGTACTTATCCAATTCTGGGAACCTTCTTTGCTTTTGATTTTATTCTCAACATGTTCGTTGCACTATACTAATCGATGTTTTCATTGTGTTCTCCATTTTGGTAAGCACTTTTTGTCACTACATTTTTCTTTCTGCACAGACTCTTTCTCACATTGAATTTGCTGATGCTAAAATGTAATGGATATACTACTATTTACTACAACACTGCTAGAAGAAAACATATACCACTAAACTATATGAAGCTATGGTGTACTCCCTCCGTCCCAAAAAAAAAAAGATAAACCCTGGGTTTTCATATCCAACATTTGACCGTCCATCTTATTTGAAAAAATTATGAAAAAAATTAAAAAGATAAGTTACGCATAAAGTATTAATCATGTTTTATCTAGGGATAGCAATGGGTTGGGTCGGGCACGGGTAGAGCAAAACCATGCCCGACCCGATGTCCAACATTGCCCGCCGAAACCCTACCCACTAGAGTTAGCGGGCAAAACTCCATGCCCGTACTCATGCCCGGCGGGCGCGGGTATGTCTGGCGGGTACCCAATGGATCTCACATGAATAATAACTTAAAAGATATGTAATTTAACAAAGAAAAATAAAATCAATAATTTACCAAATTATCGGTTATCAACGATAATTTGAATTACATCACAACTTAGTATCAGTTAGCATCACGAATGAACCAAGAGAAATGGTATAAGAATTAAAAAATGAGTCAAAATTAGCTAATACATATGTATCGGGTCGGGCATGGATTACCCACGGGTAAAAAATAAAACCCGCCTATTACCCATAATATCTTCGGGTCTCGGGCGGGAGTGTCCATGGGTAAAAAGTCACACCCACACCCGTACCCATCGGGTCGGGTATCCACGGATACCAGGACCCATGGGTAAAATTGCCATCCCTACCCTAGTTTTATCATCTAACAATAATGAAAATACTAATTATAAAAGAATTTCATATAAGACGGACAGTCAAACATTGGACACGGAAACCTAGGGTTTGGCTTTTTTTTGGGACGGAAGGAGTGTAGTACTACCTTCGTCCCAAAATAAGTGCAGCCATAGGTATCCGTGTCCAACGTTTGACCGTCCGTCTTATTTGAAAAATTTATAAAAAAAATTAAAAAAATAGTCACACATAAAGCACTATTCATCTTTTACATTTAATAACAATAAAAATATTAATAATAAAAAGTTTTCAAATAAGAAAAATGTCAAAAGTTAGACATAAACAATGTAAAATTGCACTTATTTTGGGATGGAGAAAGTACGGATGCACCCCTCTATGTTGCTCTAGCTCTTTTTTTTTAAGCGGAAATGAATTTAACTTTGAAAGCCGGTATTTGAAAAAAAAACACTCAAAATAGAACTGGGGAAACAAACATGCGACACGCTCCTAACGATGCTTGTTTCTACAACGACAAATTCAGGTTACTAGTAGAATATTTGCCAATTGGAAAATATCATCCCAATTGGTCGTACGTATCCTACCTACCACGCAGGAGGCACCGTGGCACCGAACAGAAAAGTGACGCTGCTGCTCACTTGCTTGCACCGGTCGAGCACAAAGTTTCTCCATTTTTGTAAGACTCGCACCAAAGTTTCTCAAAAGCTGTAACGTGCAAGGGAACACGACGTCACACCGCACCAAAGCAACGCTACGCCGCCGGTGGCGACAAAGCCACCGAGTCCGAGACCAAGACCGACGTGACATATCCCAACGTCGCCTTGATGATCTCCCCGTTCTTTCCGCGGTCAAGTCGGAAAAGAGTCGCGAATTACGCAGAGGGATCTTGACCGCGATCGGCCATGTGTAGATCGATCCGACACAACACAAGGTCGAAAGGTTTCGTGAGAAAAGGTTGCCGGGAATCAACCGGAGGAGCGATCGGTTTTTGGACGTTTGGTCCTTGCAATGCCGGTGGTCAGAGGTTACCAAGCTCCAGTCAACACACATGACGCAGGGCATCTCGCGAGCGCACGAAAGCGAAGGGAGAATTTAGAATTTAGGACGGGCTCGTGGGATGGGGAAACTGGCATCGTACTACAGTTTTTGAGGCAGGGTGATCAGATTTGCTGGCTTTTGGTCTCTCTCTCTCTCTCCCGATACGGTGACTTGTTTTGCTATATAGCCTATAGGTATATTTTATTCTAACTTTTTGTATTTGTACTGTTGGTAACATTAGGGTGAAAATTTTTAGTGTGTCACATCGGATATACGGATGTACATTTAAAATATTAAATATATACTAATAACAAAATAAATTACAAATTCCGTCTGTAAACTATGAGACGAATTTATTAAGCCTAATTAATTTATCATTAGCAAATGTTTACTGTAGCACCACATTGTCAGACCATGGAGCAATTAAGCTCACAATTTACACGTAATCTGTGTAATTAGTTTTTTTCCTATATTCAATGTGACAGGGTAAAAACTTTTGCCAGAGGATCTAAACAGGCTCGAAGTTGAATTGAAGTTGTCCTACAATTGGAATTAGTATGTAAAAACAACACAATTAATTACTAACAGATTAAAACAAATAGATGCCTTTGGATCGAAGGTTTTTTGAATTGCAGAAAACAGGTATTGAGTACTATAGGAAATTTTACCGTTCATCCCTTTGGAACAAAGGTATTGAGCCCCCCATTTTTTTTTTAATTTCCTCTGCTTATACCCAAGGCTCTTATATAAGCTATAGTGTCAAATGACGATAACTTCACAGCTCATTAGTAAGATTCCATGACTTGACGACTTTAATTACCCGTTGCAAACTTGCTTATGTTGTTCCTTCAAAATACGTGCTTAGGGCATGGCCAACGGTGGCAGCCTACGTTACCTACATATGGGATACGGATACACGATACGGCGATACGGGGATATGGTATTTTTCGGAAAATAAAGATACGGGGATACGTTTGTATATATATAATAAAAATACAGAAAATTATAAATTGAATTGGGGATACTATAGTATGAGTGTAGCCGATTGGTGATTACAATGTAGCAATCATCTCTAATTCCCTTTTGTAGCTAATTCACGTTGATTAAGCCCAAACTACCAGCTTCCAATAATTCAAACAAAAAAAATCAACACATACACGTTTATAACTAAAAGACTAAATAACTGATGAATCTGCAGGAACATTAGCAGCCGAACTACCGCTGGATTGCTAGATGTGCTAGGGACTGAACTTCCAGTTCCAAAACCCATTGCATCTTTTAAAACAAAACATAGTTATTGTTGTGCCCAGAAAATAAGGACATTGCAGTCTTGCGGATTCATTCAAGAAAAAAGCTGAAGAGCGTTGTAAATCTGAAAGGCTAAAAGATGGGATTTATCTTTTATTACCTCGTATGGGGAACAAGAAAAGAAGAGCTCGGTTGTGATGGAGCGCTTTGCTCAGCATCAGAGGCGTTGTGTTGGTGGCGGCGGCCCTAACCCCTGGCAGGGCATGACTGCGGTCGGCGGAGATGCTGCCTGCGTCTGGCAGCAGCGGCCCTACCAGTACGGGGAGGTTCTACAAGCTAACCCCGAGGAACTGGAAGTTGGGGGTGACTATTTCCCTGTTGGGGCCGGAACACCCGGGCCTGCGGGGGTGGGTTGGATTTTTGGACCCATGGGTGAGTGGTGGTGAGGCCCCGCAAAATTTCGGGTGTGGGGACAGGGATGGAAAGCTCAGGGCCTGTTTGGTATAGCTCTAACTCCTAAATTTAGCTCTAGGAGTTGGGTCTGGAGTGGAGTTGTGGAGCTGCCTAAACCCAGCTTCACAACTCTAGTTCATTTTGTGAAAGAGCTCTACCCAACTCCACTCCTAGTTTTGGTGGAGCTGAAACTGTTTGGCTGAGCTCCAGCTCCAGTAGGGGTGGAGCTGGAGCTGGAGCTGTGCCAAACATGCCCTCAATTGAAGCAGTAGGTGGAATCATATATAAAGTAAACCAAACCCTAAGTCCTTTCTTCTACTCTTTCACAACCACGAGCCCCTAAGAAATCAATCCTATCCTTATTTGTCACATAGGAAAAAAAGGTTGCTGGGAGCTAGGACGCCAACATCTGCTTCTCTGCCTCGGCTCATCTCCACTAGCTGGCGCCCCACACCACGCCACCCTCCCACCTTCCTCATCACTGCGTCACCTCGAAGTCACCCGCCTCATCCCTTCATCACCAGCACAAGCCGCCTCACGTCGCTCATTGCCACATCACCTCGACGCCACGCCATTGGCTCATCGCCACCCAGCAGCCACTGCCTCAACTCTGGTGGTGCTGGCTGGCCACCACCACCTTGACGCTCGCATCCTACTTGTCTCGACGTCACGCTATCAACCCACCACCATCCCGCGTGTCTTGCTCCTCTCGCCATCAGAGGGAGACTAGTTCCATGCAAGACAGCAGGGCCCTAGAGGTGTCGCCGCCACAGGCTGATTTTCACCCACTCAGTCATCCGGGGCCGGGGGTTGGTCAACCCGAAGGGAAAAGTGAGCGGGGATGTTCTTATCCTCCCCACTAAACGGTGGAGCTAGGTAGGAGGGGGGGTTCCTTTAGCATGTATGCACCCCTCAATCTAAACTCAGACACTTATATCAGTCTAAATTTAATCAAAAGTATATTAAAACAAGCGAGTGATATCACTCTCCATTTTATTCTAACTCCAATTGCCACCCCTAATCGGGAGACACACCGTGGCTGGTGGCGTGCCACCGTAGAGTACAGTGCGTGCCGCATCCAAATCCGGACTGGCGCATTACCCAACCATGGAATGCAGCGGTGGTCGCGTCCCCAAGCAGAGGAGACCCCGTCCCCGAACCCAACCACCACTGCGACCCAAACAAAAGGCTGCAGGGCCCAACCCCTAGCTACGGCTCAGAGATGCCTGGCCCCAGCCCTACTCCCTCGCCCCAGCACATGTGTTGACGCCCAGGCTCAGGCTCAGCACACACCCAAATACCCAATGGCCATGGATAGATTCATCATCCAAACATAGATAATGAGAGTGCTTAGCTGTTGCAAGTGGCAGACAGGGAGGGGCTAGTCAATGGCGACTGCTTTGCTTTGCACCCAGCGGAAAAGCAGTTTTTCACTAGCGCAGCGGATGGCAGCTCCCTACTAGTACTCGGCTGGGTGGGAGGGACCCAAAAGCTGCAAGATCTGGGAGGCGTTTTAGGGTGGCTGTCGACCTTGTAGCTAAGCTAGCTTGCTGTCCGGTTAATTGATTGATCTACCAGCTAGGTCGTGTGGATGTTGTAGTGGAGCTGTACTCCAGTTGTGTTTGTCTTTGTCCCTCATGAACCAGCGCCAATTGGACGACCTGCACTTGGTTGATACGAGTACAATAGTAATGATAACAACAATATGATTAACCTGAAAAACAATCCAGGATTTGCCTGTCTATAACTAAGGATTTGTCAATCATCGCCTTCAGGCTGCAGGAAGAATCCAACTGATTAATAAGTGATTTTATATTCTACTTACGTGGATTGCTGACATGACATGTATCCCAGCCGTCTATACATCCAGGTCTAAGCAGAACAAACACTTCGTCAAAGGAGAGTTATTCGACTCCGTACAGCAATTTGGTCCTGTACGGTTGCCGTACACGTCCGTTTGGACCTGCCACGACAAACCCCGAAACGAACTGTACAGACCACAACTTTCAAGCGGTTGAGAAATAACGCGACCAAGCAAGGAACGGGAAAAACCCCAAACGGCAAGACAGTGTCATGGCAGAATAAAGGTGGAATGAAATTGAACGACGATGCGACACCATTCACAGTTTCACAGCCAATTGGGATAAGTATCTAATTGTGCAATATGTAATGGATCAACAATGCTACTAAAGTTTGACTGGATGGCATTTTTTATAAATCAAGCCATGTGAACCTACCAACTTGGCAGTGTGGATCAATAACTTATTTGCAAGGAAATGAAGGAATGATGAAGCTGAATGTTGAAGGAAGACCTAACATGTGGCAAAAACAAGCAGATGTTGATGGGGGGAAAGAAAGAACTATAGCTGCACTGCACAACATCATGATCATCAACGAAAAAAGGAATTTAGCACACACATGAAGCAACCCCAAGAGATTTACATATACTCCTCCCTAATCTATCTGATGTAACTTAACATGCTATTATTTGTTTGTCCACATCACATAACAGCACCAAGCATGAAAGAACTTCATCACTATTACACGACAAAGCTTGAAAACTCTCAACTCACTCGTTAGCTAACTAGGCATACCAGAGGTTGTGTTCGGCTGGAATCAAAAGCCAACTCCGGTGGCATTGAGGGGCCTATGCCGGTCCTTCCAGAAGCAGGCATCGGGCGCCAGCCGTGCCGAGGATCGCATCGGCTCGGATTTGCAGCGCTTCAGAACAAACGGTGCATATGTTGCAGCGCCAGTAACTAGTGGCAGCTCTATCTTGAACTTCTGCTCCGCAGCTTCTTTGAGTGGTGATTTCTGCACAACCGGAGGTGGCATAGACACCAAGTTTGCTGATGCAGGCGCTACACTCTCTTCTGTGTTCTTAGCATCACTGGTTCCTTCAGCATTGTCTGTATCCTTGAGCTCCTCCGCTGGAGCGGCATTGCAACCAGCCTTTTGTTGGCGGCGGTTGCGGCGGTTCTGGCCCTGGTAAGACTTCCAGTGGACGAAGTCCGTGCTGCAGACCCATGTCTCCTTGGAGACCTCCATAGAGAGCTTAGGCTCATACATCATCAAGAGGAGGCAATCTGGCAATTCATCACTTTTCTTTCTTCTCTGCTTCTGTTCTTCGACCACATCTTGTGCCTCAACACCTCCGACTTCTACCTTCTCACCCTTCTCATCAACTTGTGTCTCTTGTGTTGTTCCTTCTTCCTGTCCATCCAATGTTGCTTCTTCCTTTCCGTCGTCATGAGATTCAAGAGTTTCCTCTGCACTGTTTGGGGCAGCATGAACAGCGCAATCTTTTTCCGACTCTGGCTCAGATGAAATTTTCTGGCCCTTTCTGGATCCCATCAGCACCTTAGGCTCTGCAACAAGATGTTCCTGCTCAATAGAGAAGCTCCATCTGCGGCCATCCCTGTCGATGGAGAAACTAGCTCTCCTTGAGTCCTTCAAGCTCGAGAAGCTTGACCGACGTGCTTCTGTCTCGGCTGAGAAGCTGTGCCGCCGCCCAACCCTGTCACTGCCCGACGAGGCCCTACTACTGCTACCTACCCGTCTGCGGCTGCTCAACCGTCGCAGTTTCCTGTCCTCCTTCAGTGCTGTCGATGGGGAGCAGCAATTGCTTGACCTCCTGCCCTTCATCTCTTGCTCCTCTTTCTCAGGTCCTGGAACAGAAACTTCTTCCTGAGCTTCCGCCACAGTCTCCACCATCTCCAGCAACGGCAATTGGATATCCCTCCCTGTAGCTTCTCCTGCCAAAGCTACCTCCAAAACTGAGTCCTTCCGAACAATTGGTGCTTCCTCTGGCTCAATCTTCTCTTCATCCTCTCTGCAGTCACCGTACTCGCTCGCTTCTTCACCAAGATCTCCGCATTCAGAGGTCTCCACTGCTTCCGTCTCCAGTGGATCTACTTGTCCTGCTTCACAACCATCATGTAGGGAACCATCACACTCACGGCATTCAGCTTCTTTAGTGGAAACCGCTGAATCACGGGCTTGCTCTTTGCATTCCTTATCTGTGTCAGCACCATCTTCGTCTTCCTCATCCTCTTCCTCCTCTTCGTCGTCGTCGTTTTCGTTTTCATCCTTGACATTGTCAACCTGACTGACATTTGCCGCTGCAGGGGAGCCCCAGAAGCGAGTGGCTAATGCAGCCATACGAACAGGGTCCGACCTGCAGCGCATCAGCAGCAGCGCGTTTCGCGGCGGGATGCAGACGCTGACCCTCCCTTCCTCCTCCTTCCCAACAACCAAGATCTCGTCCTTCTTCTCCACTTCCACCTCCCCGACTACCACCGTGCTCTCCTCCTCCTCCACGTCCCACCCTTGCATCACGAGACCGACCTCTGAAGCCTTTACATCCTCGGCCGGCACGACGGCTGCTCCCTTGCCGATCTCATCGTCTTCCTCCTCCTGGATCGCCAAGAGGCACCTGGCCACGGCGGCTCCGCAGAGCCAGCTCCCGCTGGCAGGCGGGCGCCGACGCTTCTTGTCGGCGGCAGAGAGAGAGCCGCGCTCGCCGGCGCCGGCGGCGCGAGACGGCGAGCAGAGCGACCGGCCACCGCAGGAGCCGAATGTCTTGAGCGCCTCGCAGATGTTGACTGGGATCTGGTACACCCAGCCCTGGTTCTTCCCCGCAGGACCGTCCCGGTCGTCTCCGGCGCGGCGGAAGCTGGCCTCCGCGCTACCGCCGCCGCCGACACCCCCGCGCCTGGACCGCGAGCGCAGCGCGGCGGCGGAGGCGTGCTTGGGCTTGCGCTTTCCTCCCTTGACGCGGACCTGGCCGATGCAGGTGACCTTGGGCGACGAGGGCTCGGCTGGCTCGAACCCGCCCCGGCCGCGGCGGCCGCCGGAGGACCCCGAGGGGAACATGGGGGACTGCCCACCTTTCAGGCTCCCGCTGTTGCGGAGGCGACGGCTGAGGGAGGGGTGGAGCGGCGGAACCGGCGCGCTGTCGGCGCCAGCAACGGCACCGGCTCCGCCGCCGGTGCGGCCGGGGCTGAGAAGCTTGGAGGAGCTGGAAGGGCGCAGGGTGGCGGGCGCGCCAGAGGATGCGGAGGCGGTGGAGGGGCGGGAGGTGAAGCAGATGAAGAGCTCAGTGCCACCGCCGCCGCCGCCGCCGCCCCGGTCCGAGTGCTTCTTGCGGCGCATGAGGGGGGGAGGGGATGTGAGGCGTGTGACCTCGCTGTTTTTTTCTCCTCTCTGTATTTATGAGAGGAGTGAGGCGTTGCTGCTGTGGCTGGCTGCGCTAGCGTGTTAGATGCGGTGGAGGGGAATAAATTAGGGTTTGTTGGTGGTGGCGCTGGCAGTGGAGAGTTGGAGACCGGAGAGGAGAGGCGAGGTGTGCGCTGTGCGGGAGGAGGAGAGGGGAGGTGGTGGAAGATACAGATAATGGTGGTGGTCTCGGGTGGGTCTGGGTCTGGATGGCCATGGGACTGTGGGAGGCAGGAGCAGCGCCCGCGCCACGCTGGGTTTGTCCTCCTCCGGCTTGGCGATGGAAAGTTAAAAGGAAAAATAATATATATACCTATTTTTAACCTTTTTAAAATTAGGCATCGTTACATTATCAAGTTTTGGTAATTATAGATTAAATATGATATTGTCAAATTCTTTAGATATGACCAATATATCGTAATAAACTAAACACCGCCTTAAATTTTGTCGATTTTACCAAACAATGGTATAATTTAAAATGGCATGAATCTGAATAGGCCCAAAATGTTTTTCCCATTTTGTTTCTTTTTTCTTTTTGTTTTTCTTTGGAGGACTGATTTGCCCATAGTTTTCGGATTGAGATCATATACATTACTAAGTCAAGAAGAAGTGGACCTATCCATGAATAATTTTTTTTTTTGCATATGCATCATGTCGCCTATCCAAAATAAAAGGTTGAAATGTATGAACAAAAAGTTTTCAAAATAAGTTGTTATGTATCCCGTCGTCTATTCAAGCTTTACTTCACTGCCTCCGCTCTGGAGCCTTACGATCGGACGACCGATCCAGCGCAAACTATCGGACACTCGGACGATGGACGCACCGTACAACTCTTTTTTCAGATTATGAGCCAACATGCATATTGTCTCTTTTTCAATACCAAAACCTTTATCTCACATAAGATAGCACACATACTACTCTTGCCCTCTCTCCCCTACACATGCATGCATTTTTTTAATAAGCTTTAAATGTTTTTTTTCCAATAATCATCTATCAAATTTGTGATTCGATTACACCATTAATTCATTTTAATTAAATCTTTATAATAAGATATCACATGACTATATTCTGATCGAAATATTTTATTTTTATTTTTTTTGCAATAAATGTTTTTTAAGTTTTTCACATTATTTTATTTATATATTTCAATAAGTATTCGATTATCCTACGCCTCGGTCGCCGGGGGAGGGGAAAAATCGGTCGCTCCCCCCTCCCCCCATGACGCGCGTGCGCACGTGCGCCCTGGGCCTCACGATGTGTCACTGACTACCTACTACGTGTCTCCACCACATACTCCGTTGCAACAAATTACCCATATATTTTGGAAACTCTCTATTAAGGGAATTCATTTTATTTTTTTTCCAAAAAAAATGTTTCACCTAGTGTACTCACAAAGTTTCACTATGTATATATCTAATATTGCAGAGAACCGAAATATTCTTTTGTAACAAATCACCCACATATTTTAGAAACCCTCTATTAAGGGAATTCTTTTTATTTTTTGTTCCACAAAAAATGTTTCACCTAGTGTACTCACACTGTTTCACTATGTATAGATCTAATGTTGCAGTGAATTGAAACATTCTTTCGCTATTTGCTGAAACATTGTTTTCATGTAAGGTGAAAGAACGTCCGATTTAAACGATTGAAACATTTTCGATCTACTTAGTGAAATAATCCCGATATACTTAGTGGAACATTGTGCAACATTTCAAAAGAAAATCAATAATAAGCTTAAAAAAATTCGTTGGAATATATCCATGTGTGGTTTTGTTTTAAAGATTTAATTGTGATAAATATAGTGATATAATCGGATCATGCATCGGATAAATATTTTAGGATAAAAAATAGTTTAGAGTTAGTAGATTTTCATACTGCATGAGGGAAGAGAGAGCAACTGTGATAGTGTGTATGCATGACTGCATGCTGCAGAGAGAGCACAGACCTATAACTAGAGACAGCTAGAAAGCGCATTTGCATGCGGCATAGACCATAGAGACAGAAAGACTAGTGCATGGGCGTCCGATTTTTCGCTATTCCTCGGACGTCCGACGCGTAGTTATCTCCTCGAGTTATGACATCATATTTTGAGTTTTGTAGCATATATCCATAATTATCATCTTCCCCGACGTGACGTTGATTTCAAACCTACCTGACGGCCATTGCTATTATACCAAGCTGCAGTCAGGGGATTTGGAACATGAAAAACATATCGCGTGATCGATTGCCCCAGGCGATCAGTTTCCCTCCCCCACGCAGTTTCTCTTTTTAGCACCGCTTTACTTTCCTACTTTAGTAAGTTTATACATCTAAAATTTGTATACCTAAAGTTTATACATCTGAAGTTTATATACCTAAAGTTTATAGATCCAAAGTTTATAAGTCAAAAGTTTACATACCCAATTCAAATTTGAATTTGAATTCAAATATTTTTTATATATAGTATTTTTATGCATAAAGTTTATATGTACTAAGTTTACGGTATAAAGTTTATACTTATCTATACATAAGTATAGAGTCTATGAACATAAATAAGAGTATTAAAAAATTTTTTCTAACTTATGTTTTCTTATTTTTTAAAAAATTTATGGTGTAGTAGGAAGAGAAGAAGGGAGGGGGAAGGGGAGAGGATGCGGGCTTTCCCGATCGCGCGCCCTCGGCGCGGCGCGGGCGATCGATCGCGCATTAGGAAGACCCGAACAATAATATTTTCTCTTCTCGCATCTCTTCGATTTGTTCTATATCTTTGGAATGTAATAATAGCGTTTGCAACATAGATTAAAACAAAAATAGTCTGCAAAATGTCTAAAAATAGTTACGCTAAATGAGATTATCTTAATCCATCCAAAAACCAAATTGAACCCTCACTATTTTGCTTCAAAACCTGATTTGACCAAAACCCAACCATTCGCCAACCCAAAACCCAACCGTCTCCCTCTGCTCATCATACTATGCCGCTAATCCACACCATAGGTCCACGTTTTCTTTTTTTTTTTTTTTTAGTATTTGTTGCAATCTGACTAGCCACTAGCCCACTATACATCTTCAACCAGCGACAAACATTATTGAGTTCTTCTACATCATGTTGCTGACAAAAGATCCACGCTCCCATCCGCCCTAACACCTTGAAAATTTCGATTCTAAAATATGAAAGCGAAAATTTGAAATAATTAAAAACTTTTTCCAAAATTTCGTCATGCTAATATTTATTAAATTTCCTTTTTCTTTTCCTGGTTGTGCCGGTGCAAAAAAAATTAATAAATAATTCCAAAGGATAATTTAAAAAGGAATAAAATTCAAACACATTAAAATAACCATGAGTATAAATTAACATAGATTAAGAAAATACTTTGCAATAAAATCAAACAATAACTAGTTACTAAAACCTTCTTTTAACTAAATCTTTTAAGAAATAAGCTTTTCAGCAAAAGTATAATTTCGATCCTTCATTGGACTGGCCTAGCCCAACAAGACCCAAACCCTAATCCTTTTAAACTCTATAAGTTTAAATTAGTTCCCTTAACTTGTTCCTTTTTTCCTTTCAAAAAAGTACACCGAAGGTCCCTTAACTTGTCATTGAGCTACAAAATTGTCCCCCAGTCGTAAAACTAGATTATTTGACATCCCTAACGTACAAAACCATTCACTTTAAGTTCTTCGGTGGTTTTAACACCGATTTCGTCCGACTTGGCGGCTGAGTCAGCATAGGACCCACGTGGGCCCCACATATCAGGATGCCACGTCAACACCCTTTCTCTTCCCCCTCCTCTCCCTTCCTCCTCCTCCTCCTCCTCCTTCTCTCTCTCTCTCTCTCTCACTTTTCTCCTCTCTAGGCAAGCAGGCCGGTAGGTGGGGAAGAGGTCGCCGGGGCAAGGCGGGAGAGGAGGAGGTGGCGGGCGATGAGGCGATGATGGCGGCGGCTGCGACGCGGGAGGGGAGGCTGTCGTGCCGAGGTCAGAGTGTCCCTTTCTCCTCTCTTTCTCTCTCTCTCTCTCTCACTCCTCTCGTTTGGACAGGGCAGCTGACGGGTGGGGAAGAGGCTGATTGTCGGCGATGCAAGATAGGAGGTTTGGCGGCCGACGACGTGGGGGAGGCGGCAGAAGCGAGGTGGGAGAAGGGGAGGGCGTCGGCAGCAAGAGCACTGGCAGGGAGAGTGAGGACAATGGGGACGCACCGCTGCCATCGTCCATGGGCGCGGATCCCCTTGTGTATGCCATCGAGGTAGGCTACTGCCGCTGCCACCATAGGCTAGTTGACGAGGAGGAGGATGGGAGGGGTCCTCAGGCAATCGTGTGGCTGGCCGCCGTCTGCCACCATGCTCCTCTCCCCACCTTCCACCACCGCACTCGCCGGCGCAGGCGCTGGCTCCAGATCCACGAGCTCCCTGTGGGACGAAGATGGTGATGATGTGCTCCCACCGTTCTCTTTGCTGTCCCCCGTGCTCCTGCCGCCGTCGCTTTCCCCTCCTCCCACGTTGCTGGCCGCCGGACCTCTTTCCCACCTGCCGGCTGACTTGCCTAGAGAGGAGAAGAGAGAGAGAGAGGGAGAGAGAGAGAGAAAGAGAGAGAGGAGGAGGAGGAGGAGGAAGGGAGAGGAGGGGGAAGAGAAAGAGTGCTAACGTGGCATCCTTGCATGTGGGGCCTACGTGGGTCCCACACTGACTCAGCCACCATGTTGGAGAAAACCAGGGTGAAAATGTCACACCCTGAAGTTCTTTCCCCAAGCCTAAATTGAATTTATAAATCACCTTGAGAAAATACCGGAGTCAAAGCAAGAGAAACCCTAATAAATTAATGCTAATAATAATCGGAATTGGCATGTGGGATTTTTCTTGAGTTCTACATGTCGAAATATGCTAACAAGATTTTTATTGGAATTTTCAGAGCTCTAGAAATAATGTTAACCAATTAAAAAGGAGCACAAGCATTATTTAATTCCCTGGAAATTCTTTTCCTCCTTTTTCTCTCTGTTTTTCTTTTTTCCTCTTTTTCTTTTCGGAATGGGCCGCCGGCCCATTCTCTCATCTCTCTCCTTCCCGCTGGGCCAACCGAAGGCCGAGGCCCAGCTGAGCCGGCCGACCGAGCCCTCCTCTCTCCCGGGGTCGCCGACAGGTGGGGCCCACCTGTCGGGTCCTCCCCCAACCTCCAGCCGCCGCCACCGCGCCCCGCAACCGCCGCCACGTCCACGCTCCCGCCTCCTCCGGGCCACGTCGGCCACGCCCGCGCATGCTCCCGCGTCTCCCGCACCCACTCCCCCTCTCTCCCGTCCGCGCCCGCGCTCGAGACAGTCGGGATTCGATTTTCGAAACCCGCCTCTCTCTCCTCTCCCACTTCCCCCACGTCGGCTGGCGATTCCCGCCTCTCCTGGCCACGTCCGAGCTCCCTCTCCCCTATTTAAGCATCCCCACTCTCCCCTCTTTCTTTTTCCCCATTTCGCCAAGCTCTCCCGTGCCCTCTAACGCCCTAGCGCCGTCGCCCTCCTGTCCGCCGCCGCCGCCGCCGCTCCGGTCGCCGCTAGCCGCCGTGCCAAGCCGCGCCGTCGACGCCGTCGCGTTCGCCGTCGTGCGGGCCGTCCCGTCCACCCCTCCTCCGTTGGTATCCGCCGCCGGAACCCACTCCACATCGTGCGCCGGTGAGCATCGCCATGGCCGCCGCCTTCGGCCGGCGTCCTTGCCCTCTCCCTTTTGCCTCTCTCCCTCTAATCCCTCTCCTCTTGTTCGCTAGGTGGTTCCGGACCTCGTCCCGCCTTCGCCATCGCCCTCCGTCGCTCACCGTCGTCGATCGTCGTCGGTGATGCCGCTCCTCCCCTTCTCCTTCTCTCCCGCGCCGCTTAGCCGCCGCGCCGCCTCCTAGTCGCTTAGCCACCGCTATCGCCGCCCGCATCGCCGCGACGCCGACGCTCTCTGCCGCCGGCCGGTTGCCGCCGGTCGCCGTCTCGCGTCGCCGCTGCACGCGCGCCGCGCCGCTGCGCGCCATGGCCGCCGGGCCGGCTTGAGCCGTGCCTGCGCGCGCCGGCCGCGAGCCGCATCCGCCGTCCGATCTACCGGATGGTAGATCGGGGCCGTATGTTCGGCCGCCCACGTGGCTGCCGCGTGGCCGCCGAGTCGGCGCCACGTCAGCGCCACGTGGTGCGCCGTTCCCTTTCCCGGTCCGTGGACCCGGTCCACTGCGGACCGCCACCCGTGTCACTGCCATGTGGGGCCCGCATGTCGACGCCACCCCTCTCTCTCCCCAGGATATATTTATTGCGCAATAATTCAATTAAGGATTTTTCTGTTTATAGTAAAAACACAGTGAATATTCTAAAATTCATATTTAATTCATCCGAGCTCCGTTTGAGCCCATTCAAGTATAAGTAAATCAAGAAAAATGTGTAGAATCCATTAAAAATGGTTCTGTTCTCTGTTTCAGTAGTCTTATAGCCTGTTTGTATTGTTTGCTTTGTATGTCGCTTAGATTCCGGCTCTCCCGACGCTCCGGTGTACTTTGAGATAGTCGTCGAGGTTCCTCCAGCAGCAGAGCAAGGCAAGTCATGCTTGTCACTTGAACATGTTGATCCTATATTGCAAATGGTCTATTGTTTTCCTTCAAATACTGCATTGTTTTGCAATAATACTATGGGATGTTTACCTACTGTTACAGCCATGCTATTTTTGGTACCTTGCTGCTATTTTTGGTACCTTGCTCCTTTGATAGCTTGGGTTATAAACATGACTAGAGATTGGATTAGGGATTGCTTAGCCATGCTTAGTTCAACTAGCACATAATGGGGAAAATCATATTAATGTATAGACTGTAGGCTCTAATGTTAATGTTGGATTAGTGCCACCGCATCGGTGTTGGTTAATTAAAATAAATCAAATGGTGGGCTGTGGGTGCATGGTTTTGTTGGTCGCGCCCATAGCATATAAGGACCGGTTCGCGGGATGCCCTGGAAGAACTTATCGTACTTACCACAAGCCAGCGTGGGCAACGGCTGGGCTTGTAGTTTAGCTTTCCTCTAGTTAACGCATCCAGGCAAGGGTGGGCGTGATGGAGCGGGGCGGGCCCTGCGACGGCCTCTGTCGCTTCCGGATTCACCTAGGCACGAGAGGGGACTGCCCGTTGCCCGCTGGGGACGGGGGTGAAACCTGAGGTGTGGTGTGCTTGGCTAGAGGGGGTTATGCGAAGGGTCCTGTCACGGCCTCTTTCCGGTATGTCGTGGTGGCATGTCGGCGCACAGAAACGTGTCGTGGGGCTGTGTCTTGTGGATACAGTTGTACACCTCTGATCAGAGTAAAACTATTCGAATAGCCGTGCCCGCGGTTATGGGCGGTCAACCAGATTCACCGTGATTAGTCTCACCCTAGTGTAGTCTGATGGAACCGATTAGTTCAGGTGGTTGGTTGGGCCTGTTGCAACGTGGTGTAGCGTTGAACAGTGGATGGTTAATATTGATTAATTATTACAATTGTTTTACCGCTTTCAACTACTGTTTATAAATGCTCGTGTTATGCAAAAGCACCTCTCTTGCTATCCTTTGGTAATATCCTGCATCATACCCCCGTTCCGGTATGACTTGTTGAGTATAGTGGGTAGTACTCAGTCTTGCTCTATTTTCCCCAACCCCAGAGTTGGAGTATGCATCAGATGGTGGTTTCTCCGAGAAGTAGGCTTCGTCCGTGCCGTCGAGGATGCCTGTGGAGTGGTGTTCCCGCTGCCATTCAAGTCAAGTCTTAGCTCCAGTTATCTTTTGTTTTTCCGCTGCATTTATGTAAGACTTTTATAATGTTTGTAAGAGGTGGATCTGTATGTCAACTTTGTCGTTTGTGTACCCCGGCCGGTCCTGGACGGGGATTTTAATGCACATTCTGCTTGGAATTCTATTCGGGAATTTCTGGGCGTGACAGAAAACCACTAAAGGACCTAAAGTGAACCGTTCTAAAAGTAGTGGGATGTCATATATATATGGTTTTGTAATTGGGGGACGATTTTGTAACTCGATGACAAGTTGAGCGAACTTCGGTGTACTTTTTCCTAGCCCTGTCCCAATTATTTTCTCCTTCCGACCTAGCCCACTGCTCACCAGCCGAACCCTCCTGCAGCCCTAGCCAGCTTGCTCAATGGGTCGGGCAAACTGAGGCGAGCCGCTGGCCTCGGCTTGTTCCCCTTCACCTTGATGGCGACCTGCCGCCGCCCAATCCACCAGAGTCTAGGCTGGCCTGTCCGCCAACAAGCTCATCAACAGAATCCATTGTACCTGCCGCTCCTCGCCACAATTAGAAATCGCAGCGCATTAAAAACCGGCACCTTTGAGGCTACATAGGTGTCCGTTCATCAAAATGGCATCCCACGAGTGTGCGCTCTGGCGGGAAAAAACACTATAGGTGTTCTTTCTAGTATTTTCGGCATCTATAGTGCCATCTTTTTTTATGTTATGTTGTAGTGACAGCTACATGAATGTATTTTGTCCTTTCTTGGCCTATTTGGTCTATGTGGACAGTGATTGGGCCAGTACGCCTATCAAAGCCTACTTTTGCTTTCTCCCTACGCTCTAGCCACCCCTAAAGGCTTATAATCTTACCGTGCCGTGACTCTTTCACAGTTTCACTGTCCTGTAACCTTCGACAGCCCTTTGTCATCTTGCACACTTCGCCATAGCCCACAGGCATGGCTTTGCATACTCCCGCCACTCTTCGCTAGTGCTCAATTGCTTCTACTGTTATGGCCAAGGCCTTGTGACCTTCGTGTTAGAGTATATGGATAAGATCGTATTGTATCCGGTTTGTTATGGTAGGATAGGATTAGTTTCCATCTCTATCTCTTTGAGTTTACTTAAGATACAATCCATGTACTCCTATATATATCGACCCCTGAGGCTCAATACAATGTGCGATCTGAGGACGTGGTCAACCTCCATAAAATCCACGTCCTACCGTCGCCAACCTCGTCCACGTCGGCCATCCCCCGTCGGTTCCCCGCAGCCTGCCTCCGTGCCATGCACCTCGCCGTCACTGCCTGAGATCCCCGCACAGGACCACCTCCACCCGCTGTCGGCGCCATCTCCATCAAGTTCCACCGTCGTCGCCATGGTCGTTGCGGCGTCGTCGGCGCGGCACAGGGTACGGGGGGACCCATCCCTGCCGGCTCCTCCTCCGCGGCCGCCGCCGCCGTCTAGGGAGCTCGTGGCCGCCGCCGCCACCTACGCCCGCAGGCCGCCGGTTCACCATCGACACCCCTTCCGTTGACGCCCCCTCACGGGATCTGGAGGTCGTCGTCGTTGCAATTGATGCTATCTGGCCAAGCAATGGCCTCGCTATCGTCACCTCTCCGCCCGAGGACCGCCATCCTCTGCATCCCAGGTCGTCGCCGCCCATTCCTCGTCGTCCTCCTCCGGCCACCGACACTACCATCTCCTCCTCGGACTACTCCTGACGTGAGCTCGCATCAGCCTCGACCATCCACTGGTTGTCGCCGCTGTGGTGGGCCACCTCCCGGCGTCCCCTGTCAGCCAACACACCTGGAGTCCCTGCGCTGTCACCGGACTGTGAGGTCCTGTCCTCCATCGACCTAGAGACCGGCCTGCCAAACTCCTCTCTCTCTCTCTCTCTGTTTCTCTCGTTGAGAGCAGGGAAAGGTGGGGATGAGGTTGTTTGACTAAAGGTCTATGGACTTGGTGTATGGACCATCGAGGTGGACCAGCTGCACAGGTGCTGCTAGCCTGCTACCGTGGACTACTGCTGCTGCTGTACCTTTTCTTTTTCTCCCGATCAGAGATCGGGTTTGTGTTTCCTACCGCCTCATCAACATCTACGTGACTCCGACATCGGCATTTACTTTGTCGTCCTACCCCATGCATCATCGGCTTGAGGACCCGTTCAAGCGCTCGGCTACGACGATACCTTGCCGCCGATCGTCTTTGACTACGCGTCTGCGCTATCAAACTTCGGGTTGCCGGCTTGCCGCTGCGTCACCTCCTCGGGCCACAGTGTCACCGCGCCTGGTCCACCTCCACTGGTTGTTGGAATGCTGAGAGGCGCCCTCCTCAGCATGGCCTCACCGCCAGTGGAGTTCTCACCGCTGCATTGACATCGAGCCACACCTATGTCGCCCCTTCGGGTCATAGCGTTCTCGCTCTCGTCGTCTTCATCGTCGACTGCGTATCGACATCCTCGTTGTCTGCACTGGTCATCTTCAGCCGTTGGGTTCTTCTTTGTCTACTTCGAGAATCACTGCCGCATCTCTGGGATGCCACTGTTGCCATTCTAGGCTGGTGGTTCAGTCGCCCCTACTTCGGCTACCAACATCGTCGTCCAGGTCATTGGTCCCACTCCATCGCCTTCTACTTCGTCCATCATGATTCATTGCCAGTGTCGCTGTATCTTCCTCGACTACACTTCGCTTTTCTCTGGCAACTGCATGTTGCTCCGGCAATTATTCCTCTACGCCGTTCTCGCACCGCAACCGTCTTGGAGGCCTTCTGTCACGTCCTGATAAATTCATCCCGAAATAAAAATCATTGTCTAAAAGGAATAATAGAATTAATTAAAATCCGAAAAGAAATTGGCAAACATTAAAATACGTACAAGAAAAATTCAAATGTGGCCCGGAGAATTTTTGTTAAATTCTCCTTGGTCTAAAAGGAGCCCTCAAATTTTAGTGGAATTTTTAGAGCACAAATAATAATTGAGAAGAAATAAACAAAGTGGAAAAGGTTTATAAAAAGAAAATCCTAAAAAGAAGTTCTTTTCCCCCCCCTTCCCTCTTGGGCTGGCTCGGCCCACTTCCCTCTCCCTCTCTCTCTCTTCCCCCGCGGCCCATCGGCCTCCCGCGCGCGCGCGCCACTGACAGGCGGGCCCGCCCGCCACTCTCGCTGACGGGTGGGGCCCACCTGTCATCGCCTTCCTCCCGCCGCGCCCGCCGCCGCGCCCGTGCCCTAGCGCCGCCGCCGCCGCGGATTGCGCCGCATCCCGCCGCTCCCGCGCGCCATAATGAGGGGGGAATTATTCCCCGCGATTCCCTCTCCCGTTCCCCCCGATTTCCCCTCTCTCTCTCCCTCGGATTCGTCCGATTCGAAGTCCGTAATCGTCGCCGGCGTCTTCAATGGCGGCCGACATTTCCGCGCGCGATTCCTCCCTCTCCGGCCGCGCTTTCCCCCTCCCGTTGCTATTTAATCGCTCCCCGTGCTCTTCTCCTCCGTTTCCGCCGTTCGCCGCTCGCTCTCGCCGTCGGATTCGTGCTCGCGCCGTGCACCCCTCTCTCCGCCGTCGCCGCCGAGCTCCGTTCCGCCGCCGTCGCCGCTTCGGACTTCCTCCTCACTCGGCGACCCCTCCATCCGCTTCGCCGTGTTGCCGCCGACCCCGTCCGCCGCTCCGCTTCGCCCGCCGACTGCCGGAGCACCGTCGCCCGCGGCATCCCGAACCGCGCCGCCGCCTTCCTCCGCTTCGGTTCGCCGCCGCCGTCGCTCCGGTCCTCCTCCCGACTCGGCGACACCCCCCTCGGCTCCGCCGCATCGCCGTCGACCTCGTCCGCGCCTCCGCTTCGCTCGCCGACCGTCGGAGTGCCGTCGTCATCGTCATCCCGACCCGCGCCGCCGTCTCCTTCCGCGTCGGCCGCCGTTTCCGTCGTCGCCGTCGATCGGGGTGAGCCGAAGACCGTCCCTCTCGTTTCCCCCTCCTCTCCGCTCTCTCGGGGTGCCGCTCCGCCGCGCCGTTGGTCGCCGGCGGCGACCATCGGGGCGCGGACGCGCCGCTCCCGTCGGCCGCGCCGGCGAGCCCGCCTTCGGGCGCGCCCTCGCGGCTGCCAGGTGGGCCCGGCCGTCAGCCGCCCGCGCCGCGGGTGCGGCTGACGCGTGGGACCCACGGCGCCGACCGCCGCCAGCCGTGTGCGCCCGGTCCACCGTGGACCGTGGGGCTGACGCGTGGGCCCCCACCTCCCGTGGACCCGGTCCGCGCGCCTCCTCGCCCGGCTGACGCAATAAACATGATTTTTAATTAAAATTTAAATGAAGAAATTCGCAAATATCCATTTAAAGAGCATATAAACTTCAAATGGCCATATCTTGGCCATTTGAACTCGGAATTGGACCGTTCAAGTCTCTAATTTTTCCTTAAGATGTAAATAACCCATTTTTGTGCTTTGTTTCTGTTGTTGTGTGGATTTTATTAGAGTTTAATGCTTTTCTTTTCCGTTGGTCGCGTAGACGCTGCAGCTTCGGAAGATCCGCCCTTCGTGGAAGCTGAAGCCGGTGTTTGGGAAAGCGAGCAAGGCAAGACACATCATCTTGATCATATTGAATCCCAATTTATAAAATTATGTTGATTTAAATTATTGCATTATCGCTTTATTTAAATTCCCGCGTTATCACTGTTTTATTTAGCCATGCCTATTTACCTTTGTTATGACCTTATTATAATTGTTATTGTTATTATTACCTTGTTCACCCTAGATTAAACAAAACCCCCAACTAGTGGGTACTCTATTCATGGTACCACTAGTATAATTTTAGGTAGATGCTTCGCAATTTAATTAGGCAACATTAGGTGGTTTTATAACTTTAGACTTGGGAAGCTCTCATATCACCTGGACACTCTGGAATTGTTGGTTTATTGTGGAATTGGATTCACACCGCTCCCTCTATTCAAAAGCCCCCAAAATGGTTTTAGGCTGGGCTCGGGGTGCATGGTTTTGATGGTAGCACCTCGGCCGTTTAAGGACCGGTCTTCGGGCCTCTGTTGCAAAGCACTACCGTACTTCCACATGTCTAATGGGTAAGGCTTAGTTTGTGGCTCAGTCTAGTCATAAACAAAAGTACACGGATTGGAGATGGATGAAGTCGGGTGTCGATGGACATTCTCCAGGGCAAATGAAGGCTACACGAGCTGCGGCCCGGTAGTCGAGATGTCATATGGCAGAGGGTTGGTGCCCTGCTGCTAGGGGCTCAGTTCTGCCTGCCTGTCCCGGGTATCCCGGCCGTAGGTGGGATTGGGTCGGTACTCTTGTCTAAGGCTAGGATGGGTTGGAAACTATGTCACGTCTTCCGTCCGTATACCGTGGTGGTATGTGGCGCGTGGTTACACGTGAGGAAGATGTGTCTTGTGGGTAAAGATGTACACCTCTGATCAGAGTAAATCTATTCGAATAGCCGAGCCCTCGGATATGGGCAAGCCGAGCAATGTACCCAAGTCAGTGTTTTAATTCTTAAAATTTGCTCAACAACTAAAATGTGGAATGGTTGGCCTGGGTTGGCTTGGGACGAGCTGGGACCCAGGGTCGGGTTGCCAGTTCGGTCCGAATCATCGTAGGCCTTGGGTTAAGGCAGGTTCGTGTGGGTTCACGGCCTTGATTAATAATACTGTGTAGCTCTAGGATCGTCTTTATAAAATGGCTTTGAGCAACTAAGTGGCTTTTAAATGCTGTTTACTGCAAAACTTAACCCCGATATTATTATCCCCTTGTACTCCTTTGCATTAATCATGCATCTGCCGGTGTGGCTTGCTGAGTACTGTGGTTGTACTCATTCTTGCTCAATCTTTTCCCCCTTCAGTAAGAGAAGCTTTGGAGAAGATGTCTTAGGTGGAGTCTTGGCTTATACCCCAGTTGAGCGCCTGTGAAGATGGAGCCGTAGGCCCGCTAGTCTGCTGCTGTTTATTTTTGATTGTCAGGCCTGAAGCGCCTTTGTAATAATGTAAATATTATCGATATAATAAAGATGTGTCTTTTATATCATGTTTGTATGGTGTACCCCGGCTTTTCCTGGGACGGGGATTAATACACTAGCGTTCGGGAAAAGGCAATTTTCCCGGTCGCGACAAGCTGGTATCAGAGCCATCTCGACTGTAGGATAAGCCAAGTGGATAAAACCTAAGGATATATTTTATAAATAAGAATTATTTGCGAAAGTTCCTTTTTCCTCCTTTCCCTAATGCTATTTGCAAAATGTTTATTCTCTTCTTCCTTCTTCGGATTTTCAACTAGTACTAGGTGGTCAGCTTTGCGAAGAAGAAGATGTCGTCAGTGGTTTGCCGAAGCTCCAGAAGACTGCAGGGTCTGCTAGCGAAGTGTAGGAAGCAGTGAAGCCAGCTGTGAAGCAGGAGTGAAGATCTTGGAAAACCCGTCGCAGAACCTAAGCCACCCTATAGGGTAGTGTTGTTAGTCGTGTGTTCCTTGCTTGCGTGTGTAGCGCGTGGTTTGCATCAGTGGGTTGTGATGTAACCATGCTAGGTTGTTTGCTTAATCAACTTGCAGAATAAGCCTAACATACATCATAACAGCAAAAGACTTAGATCTGTTAAGGTCCTATCCTTAGTTTCTAATCTGTCTCTCCCCTTTGTTTTCCCTCTCTCCCTCTCCAAACCTTTGCAACAAATGACTGACAAAGAGAAAGGCGATAAGGTCAGAAGTCAGGACATTGGTACCTCAAGCTCCCGAGTGAATGAAGCACCAGACACCAGTTGTGTGACACTAGTCCAACACCTGATTAACCAGAACCGACTGCTTATAGAGATACTACAGCAGCACCAGACGCCAATTCTGAACTTGAGTCAAATACAACCTCAAGTGCAGTTGGAGGCAGTCCAAGCACTCACACCACGAGTCAGCGCACCGCCAACCTCCCAGAAGGCCCCTCATGCCATGCCACATGTTGACCCAAAAGAAGCAAGTATCATCTGTTTTATGTGTGATGAGCAAGGGCACTATGCAAGGAACTGTCCTCAGCAGAAAAGAAAAGCACCACTGCGTACCGAAGATGAAGTCCGTAAGATGATCATTACCAGCACAGAATGGCCTCCACCAGGAATGACAAAATGTCAGAGGAGAAATTCCTCCCGAGGTGCACAACAGTTGACAGAGCATCTTTTAGCTAATGGAGGTAGAGTGTCTGGTAGTGAAGATTCAGATCAAGTTTCCTCAGATGATGAAGATGAGAAGTCTCCCCAAGGTTTTAACCAGAATAAAATAGAACATAAGGCATGCTCTCGTTGTGGAGAAATCGGTCATGTTGCCAGCTCGTGTGCCTCTACATGCGTTCATTGTGAGGAAGACCATCCACCCGACAGGTGTCCAACGAGCAGGATCACTTGTTTCTTTTGTGAAGGAACTGATCATGTACCAAAAGATTGTCGATTCAGTTTTCTGCTGACGAAGAAGATGGCCAACCAACCCGCCAGTTCCAACGGAGAGAAGCATCAAGGAAACACAAATCCTCGCCAAGATTACAGTTTCAGCCTAACTCCAGTGCCGGGACAGAGGAATCAAAATGAGAAAAGAAAATGCCAAGTCCGGGAAGATATCTGTTGCTTCAATTGTCAAGGAATGGGTCATTTCGCCGACAAGTGCCCAAAACCAAGAAACGTAGCTGCCAGCACGTCAGTCCACGCAACCCTCCGCAATCAGAAGCTTGCTCCTCAACGAATTGCCATCCATGCATCCCGAAGCAGTCCTATAGCCCGCGTTGCACCAGCTCCAACTCCAATGAGTGCACTACCACAAGGTGTCAATGCTCAATTTCAGCCCCAGCCACCAGCTGACAAGACAGAGGCCAGTATCTGCGTTGTACCTTTGGAAGTTCCAATACAGCAGCTGAGAAATCAAGTACAAGATGAAGAACCCGAGTGTAAGAAAGTTATTGTTTGTTACAACTGCAGGGAAGAAGGGCATTACTCCAAAAACTGTCCCCAACCAAGGCAAAATCGGCCTCCACATTTTCGCCAATTTACAGGAAGCAGCCGTGCCAATTACCAAGTAGTCAGTGGAGCAAATGCAGTACCTGTTAAGCCTAGTGCTAGTCAGAAGCAACCATAATACTCTTGTATCGGTGTTCAAGTACTTTTGTTTTATAGCTGTTCCCCGTCAATCATGTAATAACAGAGAAACATGAGATAATGAATGAGATTGGCAAGTTTATGTAGGGTCCATATTAAGATTGCAAGTGTCGTGTGATGGGTACATTTGGTTGATGATTAAGGAGACCTAGGGTCTCATTTCCGTAAGCTCATAGTCTGTTATGAATCAAATAACCTAGCGATTGATGGCGAAGAAAATCAAGTGATCAACCAAAGAGACATTTGTTTGGACTAAGAGTTTCCGATGTGTCTTCTTCGGATCAAAGGCATGCACCCGTTGTGGAAAAATTGGACATGTTGCTAGCATGAGTCTCATCAGCTAGTCAGCTCCAACAGCAACATCGACGATATCATCCCCAGCACCGATGCTCCTCTTGCTCCACCTAACTCTGCAATAAATCATGGCAATAATACCTTTAGCACCAACCACTTTCTGCATCGACAACCTCAGCAAAGAATTGTCGTAGATGGAAGAAGTTGTGTCTCTCCCCGACCTACTCCAGGCCGAGCCAAGGGCAATCAACCTCCGGAGGGCGATACCAAGCAGAAGACCGTCATCCGCTTCAACCAACAATCAGAAGGAAGCTTCTCCTGTGAATGATAGCATTATGCAGTCCTATCACATCATCACAGAACCAATCAAGGATGCAGTCACTAGAACAATGCCAGCTATATCTCTCCAGAATCAAAATGAGCAGCCATGTTTGTGGTTTTCAGTCCGCTACTTATCATGGTGTAATCGAAAGTTTGCGGCAATCATGTAATACCTAAATATATTCATGTCTATAAACAGGGAGCTTGCTATGCTTATGGATGATTCATGTTGAGGATACAATGTACCGATGTTAAGCACCGTCCCTTTTTGTTTAAGGCAGTGCCTCGTATTCATGTAATGAGGGAGAAATGTGTAATACAGACAAGTTCCATGAGGATTCGTTTGAAAGATGCGGATATGTGATTATGTGTATAATTGCTTACTGATAAAGGAGACCTAGGGTCTCATTCCAGAGGAACTATATTCTAACCTCGAGTTAATAACCAACCTGTTGATGGAAAAGAAAACCAATTAAACTGTGTTGGGTTAAAAAGCCAATGAGATGGTAGTTGGGGATAGGTGTTTGGATACGCCTTTTACAGATCAAGATAAGGATTGTTGGATGAAACCCATAAGGGTACCCGCCATGCCTCTACATTGATAAGTTCGGATATACTTGCAAACAGTTAAGAAGATCCAGGAGACATCAATATTTGAGAACATAGTAGTCGATGGTTGGTAATTAGTCTATCAGGTATCAGGAAAGGGTCAAAGGTGATATGGCAGAAGAACAATATGGATGCTCCCCACCTCGAGGAAGCACTAAAGATGATTATCGGCAATTAAACCCTAGTGGCATAGATACAGCTAGCAAGCAATGTATTTCCCTGAAGGTAGTCTGTGCAGTTTTTGACGAACCACATCAAGGTTTCACTGAAAGCAGCAAGCCAAAGGACCTCATCGTCCCCAGAAGCGTCCGCAGTCCACATTAAAGAATACCACCTGTTAGAGATAAACCGAAAGAAGATTGATAAAAGAGGTTGGCAAAGATGTTCACTAGCATGAAAGAAGAAGGCCGAAAGGTGATTGATAAACAGAAACATGCTCTGCATCACTCGAGGAAGACTCCCGATAGCAATCAACCCTACAACAGTTGCCCTGTCATTAAAGGAGGTGAATTCATGGGTAAGAGAGATGACCACAGGTAGAAGTAATTCAATGGGGACAAGGATGGAAACTTTTGTGACATGACCAAGAAGTCAAGAAGTAAAACCTGAACAGTGGCATCTAAAGCTCGGGTCAACCTTGGGCTTTGTATCAGATGCTACTAGAATAAAAGCACTTGCACTAGTATCGTTCAACGCGCTTTCCTAGCAATCGATCCATCGAGAAAGAACACATCAAGGCTGAAGGTGCAAAGGAATACGTTGAATGCTAAATGATGACAACATGAAGAGAATAGTGGGAAGTAAACTGAATGTAAAGAAAGTGAATCCGAGTTGCTTGTTCATGGGAGCTATTCCCCGTTATGAACCAAGTGATATGTTCGAAGATAGTTTACAGAGGTCAGATTAAAATCACATGTAACAGCGAAGCTTCAGATTTGGCAGGGTAGCGATCAGACAATAACAAGTCCAGCAGTAAAGTCATTTGGGAAGACGTCAAAGCATGTCAAGTGGGATAGGTTGGTTCTGTTGAGAAACATAATTCAAAGTCAAAGTTACCGACCCTTGCCTCGAATAGCAGAAGTAGCTAGCACCCGGAGACCAGGAAAGCTAATATGAGGCAGTTGGTGGCAAGCTAGAAGTAAATGACAAGCATGGTATTCTCATGATGACAAACATGGTATCCTAGTAATGACAAGCTAGTGTTGACGCATGACATGAAGTGGTAACTTGTATGAGCTTGACTCCAAAGATATGAACCATGCAAAGTTCTGGAACTGAAGCCCCATCATCAAGTGACACAACCCAGTCGAAGTCAGCTAAAGGTTCAACCAGGGACAAGTCAGGTGAAGAGAAGATTCCATCTGCAACAGGAGATCGAGCCAAGCAGTCCAGAGTGGAGGAGTTGTGCTAGGCAAGTTTGTTATAGAAGACGGAGCGGAAGAAGTCAGATCATAAAAGAAGACCGCCCAACCTATCTTCTTGCTAGCCTCCTCGAATCTCGGGGACGAGATTCTTGTAAGGGGGGTGGATTTGTCACGTCCTGATAAATTCATCCCGAAATAAAAATCATTGTCTAAAAGGAATAATAGAATTAATTAAAATCCGAAAAGAAATTGGCAAACATTAAAATACGTACAAGAAAAATTCAAATGTGGCCCGGAGAATTTTTGTTAAATTCTCCTTGGTCTAAAAGGAGCCCTCAAATTTTAGTGGAATTTTTAGAGCACAAATAATAATTGAGAAGAAATAAACAAAGTGGAAAAGGTTTATAAAAAGAAAATCCTAAAAAGAAGTTCTTTTCCCCCCCCCCTTCCCTCTTGGGCTGGCTCGGCCCACTTCCCTCTCCCTCTCTCTCTCTTCCCCCGCGGCCCATCGGCCTCCCGCGCGCGCGCGCCGCTGACAGGCGGGCCCGCCCGCCACTCTCGCTGACGGGTGGGGCCCACCTGTCATCGCCTTCCTCCCGCCGCGCCCGCCGCCGCGCCCGTGCCCTAGCGCCGCCGCCGCCGCGGATTGCGCCGCATCCCGCCGCTCCCGCGCGCCATAATGAGGGGGGAATTATTCCCCGCGATTCCCTCTCCCGTTCCCCCCGATTTCCCCTCTCTCTCTCCCTCGGATTCGTCCGATTCGAAGTCCGTAATCGTCGCCGGCGTCTTCAATGGCGGCCGACATTTCCGCGCGCGATTCCTCCCTCTCCGGCCGCGCTTTCCCCCTCCCGTTGCTATTTAATCGCTCCCCGTGCTCTTCTCCTCCGTTTCCGCCGTTCGCCGCTCGCTCTCGCCGTCGGATTCGTGCTCGCGCCGTGCACCCCTCTCTCCGCCGTCGCCGCCGAGCTCCGTTCCGCCGCCGTCGCCGCTTCGGACTTCCTCCTCACTCGGCGACCCCTCCATCCGCTTCGCCGTGTTGCCGCCGACCCCGTCCGCCGCTCCGCTTCGCCCGCCGACTGCCGGAGCACCGTCGCCCGCGGCATCCCGAACCGCGCCGCCGCCTTCCTCCGCTTCGGTTCGCCGCCGCCGTCGCTCCGGTCCTCCTCCCGACTCGGCGACACCCCCCTCGGCTCCGCCGCATCGCCGTCGACCTCGTCCGCGCCTCCGCTTCGCTCGCCGACCGTCGGAGTGCCGTCGTCATCGTCATCCCGACCCGCGCCGCCGTCTCCTTCCGCGTCGGCCGCCGTTTCCGTCGTCGCCGTCGACCGGGGTGAGCCGAAGACCGTCCCTCTCGTTTCCCCCTCCTCTCCGCTCTCTCGGGGTGCCGCTCCGCCGCGCCGTTGGTCGCCGGCGGCGACCATCGGGGCGCGGACGCGCCGCTCCCGTCGGCCGCGCCGGCGAGCCCGCCTTCGGGCGCGCCCTCGCGGCTGCCAGGTGGGCCCGGCCGTCAGCCGCCCGCGCCGCGGGTGCGGCTGACGCGTGGGACCCACGGCGCCGACCGCCGCCAGCCGTGTGCGCCCGGTCCACCGTGGACCGTGGGGCTGACGCGTGGGCCCCCACCTCCCGTGGACCCGGTCCGCGCGCCTCCTCGCCCGGCTGACGCAATAAACATGATTTTTAATTAAAATTTAAATGAAGAAATTCGCAAATATCCATTTAAAGAGCATATAAACTTCAAATGGCCATATCTTGGCCATTTGAACTCGGAATTGGACCGTTCAAGTCTCTAATTTTTCCTTAAGATGTAAATAACCCATTTTTGTGCTTTGTTTCTGTTGTTGTGTGGATTTTATTAGAGTTTAAGGCTTTTCTTTTCCGTTGGTCGCGTAGACGCTGCAGCTTCGGAAGATCCGCCCTTCGTGGAAGCTGAAGCCGGTGTTTGGGAAAGCGAGCAAGGCAAGACACATCATCTTGATCATATTGAATCCCAATTTATAAAATTATGTTGATTTAAATTATTGCATTATCGCTTTATTTAAATTCCCGCGTTATCACTGTTTTATTTAGCCATGCCTATTTACCTTTGTTATGACCTTATTATAATTGTTATTGTTATTATTACCTTGTTCACCCTAGATTAAACAAAACCCCCAACTAGTGGGTACTCTATTCATGGTACCACTAGTATAATTTTAGGTAGATGCTTCGCAATTTAATTAGGCAACATTAGGTGGTTTTATAACTTTAGACTTGGGAAGCTCTCATATCACCTGGACACTCTGGAATTGTTGGTTTATTGTGGAATTGGATTCACACCGCTCCCTCTATTCAAAAGCCCCCAAAATGGTTTTAGGCTGGGCTCGGGGTGCATGGTTTTGATGGTAGCACCTCGGCCGTTTAAGGACCGGTCTTCGGGCCTCTGTTGCAAAGCACTACCGTACTTCCACATGTCTAATGGGTAAGGCTTAGTTTGTGGCTCAGTCTAGTCATAAACAAAAGTACACGGATTGGAGATGGATGAAGTCGGGTGTCGATGGACATTCTCCAGGGCAAATGAAGGCTACACGAGCTGCGGCCCGGTAGTCGAGATGTCATATGGCAGAGGGTTGGTGCCCTGCTGCTAGGGGCTCAGTTCTGCCTGCCTGTCCCGGGTATCCCGGCCGTAGGTGGGATTGGGTCGGTACTCTTGTCTAAGGCTAGGATGGGTTGGAAACTATGTCACGTCTTCCGTCCGTATACCGTGGTGGTATGTGGCGCGTGGTTACACGTGAGGAAGATGTGTCTTGTGGGTAAAGATGTACACCTCTGATCAGAGTAAATCTATTCGAATAGCCGAGCCCTCGGATATGGGCAAGCCGAGCAATGTACCCAAGTCAGTGTTTTAATTCTTAAAATTTGCTCAACAACTAAAATGTGGAATGGTTGGCCTGGGTTGGCTTGGGACGAGCTGGGACCCAGGGTCGGGTTGCCAGTTCGGTCCGAATCATCGTAGGCCTTGGGTTAAGGCAGGTTCGTGTGGGTTCACGGCCTTGATTAATAATACTGTGTAGCTCTAGGATCGTCTTTATAAAATGGCTTTGAGCAACTAAGTGGCTTTTAAATGCTGTTTACTGCAAAACTTAACCCCGATATTATTATCCCCTTGTACTCCTTTGCATTAATCATGCATCTGCCGGTGTGGCTTGCTGAGTACTGTGGTTGTACTCATTCTTGCTCAATCTTTTCCCCCTTCAGTAAGAGAAGCTTTGGAGAAGATGTCTTAGGTGGAGTCTTGGCTTATACCCCAGTTGAGCGCCTGTGAAGATGGAGCCGTAGGCCCGCTAGTCCGCTGCTGTTTATTTTTGATTGTCAGGCCTGAAGCGCCTTTGTAATAATGTAAATATTATCGATATAATAAAGATGTGTCTTTTATATCATGTTTGTATGGTGTACCCCGGCTTTTCCTGGGACGGGGATTAATACACTAGCGTTCGGGAAAAGGCAATTTTCCCGGTCGCGACACCTTCTCTACTAGTCCTCTCCGACATTGGCGTATGATTCATGGTGGTCCCTTATCTCGCCTGTGCGGTATTGGCAACACTGGTGCGCACGTTCGTCCCAAGTTGTCCCAGGGTCTGGCAAACCCTGTGTGATGTCTCGTCCTTCACGGTTCGATTACATCGGCTCTTCAGCGTCATCATCCTCAATGACTGCCACGATCGTGTCACCTTCATCTTCTTCAGCGCGTCCTCGCTCACGACTACTCTACAGCGCCCCAAGCACGCCTTGCGGCTCGGCTACCTCGACATCAGCTTCCCCACTTCGGCTACATCGACCACGGCTACTCTACGCACGGCTTCATCGACCACGGCTCCCTCGCATCCTTCGCTTCAGCTACATCGGCAACAGAAAAAAGGGCTATCCAAGTGTCCGCATTGCTCACGCTTGGGCTAGGGGGGGAGGGGTTGTTAGAGTACATAGATAATATCGTATTATATCCGATTTGATATGGTAGGATAGGATTAGTTTCCATCTCTATCTCTCTAAGTTTACTTAAGATCCAATTCATGTACTCCTATATATATCGGCCCTTGGGGCTCAATGCAATGTGTCAATATTTGCTGCATTCCTCTCTCCCTATACTATCCAACACTGCCTCCAACATGAGATGTTTCCTATTTATTTTAATTTGGAAACATTTATTGGATAGTATTTTTCTTTGTCTAGATTAAATATTTTCGAAGTCTATTTGTGTGACCGATTTCTGAGGTCTATTCTCTCTCTTTCATACAAATTTTGGTTCAGTCCATTCCCTCCTAAATGTATCTAAAGTCGACAAATATATCCTGTCATAGTGTTCTTTGGGTTTTATATCTATTTTCCTTTGTACTTTCCATTTATTTGTTTTGTTTCATTGTATGTATGTTTGTGCTTCAGAGCTTCACGAAGCAGATTTTGTTCATGGATTTGAGGAGGCTAGTGGGGCTTACTTTTATGTAGCACATACTTTTTGTTCAAATTATTTCGTACTTATAAAACTAGATATCCATATGATTTTAGATCACTTATTTATTGGTTATACCCTGAATCATGGTAACCATTGGTTCATCTATCATGATCACGTCTGATCAACATGGGCTAGGTGAGAGTAGCTCGTCCTGTTGAATCATATCTCATGAACGATGAAGTAGATTCTCATGTCAAGAAGTACTAGTATATGTTACCAGCATTATATTTCTGAAAGGTTTGATCACGATTTGCAGGAGAAACAGACTGGAACAAATGAACAGGAATGGGCCAAGGGAATTTTGTCACGCCCAGAAATTCACGAACGAGAATTTCAAGCAGAATGTGTAATAAAAACCCCTGTCTAGGACCAGCCAGGGTACACAATTGACAAAGTTGATACACATATCCACGTCTTACAAAAATATGAATAAATCTAACATATGCAATGGAATTTAAATAATCGAGCTAACTAGCCAATTGAGGTCTCAGGTAAGCGTAGCATCTCGAAATCCACAACATCCTCGATGACAGCAACATACCTACCCCTCCAAGTAATCACCATCCGTATAATACTCTGCTTCTGAGGATTAGGGGAAATAAAGCAAGACTGAGTACTACCTGTTTACACCCAAATTTGGCACTTAGGGATAAAATAGGAGAAATTGACAAAGTTTGGAAGTCTGCCGGTTTTCCTCTGTGGGGCCGATCTGACCGCCGTGTGTGGGCCGGTCAGACCGGCTGTATGTGGCCGGTCTAACCGGCAGAGTCCTAGTCTAGGTCTATTTCGCCGGGTCTCGAAGTTTCCTTACTCGGGAAGGCATGTTTCGGGTTTCCTTTGGATTCTATCCCGAGTTGGACGTGAAAAAGGCCTGTAGAGGGCAAGACCAACCTCTATATAAGGGACATGGCCGGTTCAATTGTAACTAACAAATCTACAATCAATCAATCGAATCGTTTTTCATATTGCTTTTAGTTTTCTCTTAGTTTGTCCATCTTTGTCGATTTGCACCGTAAATCATCCGCTGTCGCTACGAGAGTGCGACACCTCTTTGTAGGTTGTCCTGAAAACCTTCCGTTTTACCCACGAGATGGGTAGTTATCTAGAATCGGCTCCGCTAGCCGGTTTATTTATCAAAAACCATCTTGGTTTAGCTTTTGCTAGATCGAGGTGGTTGGCGACTCTAGGATCATCGCAAGGCGTTAGGTGCTGCGATCGTGCTTGTCAACTTGTCACAAAAAGTTGCCAACACGATTTTTGGTGACTCCACTAGGGAAATCTGCTCAACGTCATCTCAACTTCGACTTCGCCATGACGAAGCCCCCGTCATCCAAGGCGGAGGTGGAACCGTCCAATGTGATACCAATTACATTGGAGGAGCTCGATAGGGAAGCGCGCAAGTCCATGGAGGAGTACCTTAAGGAGGTCACACATGAGGCGTTGATGAGGGCGTGCACTAGGACTCGTCAAAGTGTGATCGTCAAGCCTGGACCGCGCATTAAGCCTAATTTCAATGTGGTAAGTTCTAAAGAGGTATCACAATCTATCTAACAACAAATTGCATCTACAATAGATTCATCTATAGCTACATTGAATACTAAGTTAAATGCATCTATTGAGAATCATGTTGAAGGATTTTTGAGGACTAAATTCGGCCCTCTCATGGCCGATTTTATGTTCAAAGATAAAGCCTCTACCAGTGCTAGCCAAGCCCCTATAGATCAAATAAGTAGAAAAACCGATGGGGCGAAGACACAACAAACCGGTGAGGGGTGGACGGCGCATACAGCCGGTCTGATCGGGCCAGATGGCCGGTCAGACCGCAACTTCGCCGCCGGTCAGACTGGCCAGATGGCCGGTCAGACCGGGTATTACCCCAGCGGTCAGACCGGTCCTCATATTGGTCTGACCATGCCTCTGGACGCCGGTCAGACCGGCGCAATCATCCCAATACAGGGGGTAGATCCAATGACAAACAATGCGTATTTGTATCATCTTAGAACATTTGATCCCCTTGTATCTAAAGGCACTACTAGTTCCCAAATCCCCCCCCCACATGTTCCCAATGCTTACAATGATGTTTCCAGGGGGTATCCTCCCGATACTAGGCAAGGCCAATATAATTATATTGCGCCGCAACCACAACCTATTAGGCCACCAAATCCACCACCAAACCAACATAGGCCTGATAATATGGAGGAATCGATTAGTGGGATCATTAGGGATAAATTCGGGATTGAAGCTAGGAATCGTGCTAAGGTTTACCAAAAGCCGTATCCTGACCACCATATCCTCGTGGTTATAGAGTTCCCGGATTTACCAAGTTTAGTGGTGAGGATAGTAGGACCACATGGGAGCATGTAGGTCAATTCTTAGTGCAATGTGGAGAGGCTAGTAGTTCCGATACTTTTAAATTGCGCTTGTTTTCTTTATCTTTGTCCGGTACTGCTTTTACATGGTTTACTTCTTTACCGGCAAATTCTATTCATACTTCGGTTTTACATGGTTTACTTCTTTACCGGCAAATTCTATTCATACTTCGGTTCAATTAGAACAAAGATTTCATGATTAGTTCTATACTGGTGAAACTGAGCTTAGGTTATCTAATTTAACATCGGTTAAGCAAAAGTATAATGAATCTATCATTGATTATGTTAAGAGATTTAGGGATGTTAGAAACCGATGTTATAGCTTGAATATAACTGATAGAGATTTGGCTGATCTTGCTTTTAATGGTTTAATTGCTCCTATTAAAGAAAGATTAGATGGCCAACAATTTCTTGATGTTAGTCAACTCATGCAAAAGGCTCTAGCTCAGGAAAGCCGGGTTAAGGATAGTAAAAAATTTGTTAGACCATATGAGGAGAAGCCTAATGTTAATTCAATTGATTACCCTGAGGCTAGTGATAGTGATGGTGAGGGTGATCATGATATGTATGTTGCTGAGTGTTCATGGACAAACAAAAATAAGCCTTTTGTTTGTTCTAATTTAATGCCGACTCCTCGGAAATATCGGCAAAGTGAGGTTAAGTGTAGTTTTGATGTGGCCAAATGTAACAACATTTTTGACTATCTTTTGCAAGGAAAACAAATTAGATTACCTAAAGGCCATGTCATACCATCTCAAGAAGAATTGAAGCGTCGAGCTTATTGTAAATGGCATGATTCTCATTCTCACTCTACTAATGATTGCAATGTGTTTCGACGACAGGTTCAATCGGCCATAGATGAAGGACGATTGAAGTTTACCGATGGTTCCAAGATGAAGCTTAATCATGATCCTTTTCCGGTGAACACAATTAATTTTGATGATAAGAAGGTATTGATTCGGCCGGCTGGAGCAAGCCGAATCTGCTATGGGGAAAGAGTGATCATTGGAGAGCCTAGGCCAAAGATGATGGTGCTAAAGAATCCGGAGGTTGGTGTCTGGAAGGAGAATAGGAGTGAAGCTTCTAGTTCTAAAGTTCCTAAAAAGACTAAGGTGATCTTCGATATGCTTTTGGATAAACATGAGAAGTAAGGTGGTGAGAAGGCTTGCAATAAAGGAAAAAGACCAAGATCATCTCCTAGGGAACGATTTGGTCATTCACCAAGATGGTTGGAATCATCTACATATCATCGTCCTCAAGACATGTCATGGGGACCTTACCCAATGCCGCCGCCGGGTTATCATTATCCTTACTACATGCCATGGGGGGCAACACTGCCAATGTTCAATCACATGCCTCCAATGCAATACAGCCAAGGATGGGGAGGACCAAGGAGGCTAGTTCATGAGCGTTTGTCTTCACCAAACAATGGCCAGTTTTATGGTAAGAACAGGGCCAATGAAGAAAAGAGGGAAGGAAAGCGCGTCAAAGTGGAGACTAGGACTTCGGAGGTGATTACCATCAAAGTGGGGTCTCATGATGCGCCAATACCTTCTGGAGATGAAGTTGGAGAGTCTTCAAGCAACAAATCCGAAGCCGGGACCAGCTCATCACAGTCGGCCAGTCTGACCAGGCCCTTTGGCCAGTCTGACCGCAGCCCTACAGCCGGTCTGACCGGGCCATCAGGCCGGTCTGACCGTCGGCCTAACATCGGTCTGACCGGTCCATCTGGCCGGTCTGATCGACGACCCAATGTCGGTTTGACCGGCGCTTCTGGCCGGTTTGACCAATGGTCTAAGTCCGGTCTGACCGGGCTCCAGCGCCGGATCGATAGGAGATTTGCAAAGAGTTGTGCGGGGGCTTCATCGTCTTCGAGTAGACTCAACAGGGGGCATTATTTACCTCCTAGAACAGAGCCGAAACCGAGGTAGATGCCTAAGGATTTAACGGCTACTCAAAAGAGGAGGTTGCAACATCTTCGGGCCCAAGAATTAAGAGAAAGAGAGGTCAAAGAGCAAAGGGATAGAAGGTTCAATGAGTTGCGACCACCGCCTACAAAGTTGTGGAGGCGTAAGTCCATAGACATTGAAGAATCGGTTGTTGTAGAGGAGAAGGAAGAACAATCGGTTGTTAAAGATGAGTCATCTCCAAAGGAAGACATGGATATCAACATGGTATGTATGTTACCTATGGAGTTTTGCGCTATGGATGAAGCCGAAGTTGCTCAATTTTCACTAGGTACTAAAGATGTGGTTTTTGAGAAGCCCGATGAGTCAGACCGTCATATGAAGCCTCTATATCTCAAAGGTCATATTGATGGGAAGCCGGTCTCTAGGATGCTAGTGGATGAAGGTGCCGCCATGAATTTGATGCCATACTCGTTGTTCGAGAAGTTGGGGCGTGGAGATGATGAGTTGAAGAAGATCAATATGATTCTCAATGGCTTCAATGGTGAACCAACGGAAGCGAAGGGTATCTTTTCGGTGGAGCTTACCATGGGAAACAAGGCGCTACCAACCGCTTTCTTCATCGTCGATGTGCAAGGTAACTACAATGTTATTTTGGGTCTTTGGGTCATTGTTGGATCCATGCCAATTGTTGTGTGCCTTATACCTTGCATCAATGTTTAATTCAATGGGATGGCGATGATGTTGAAATTGTTCAAGCGGATACATCGGCTGAAGTTGCAATGGCCGATGCTACTTTTGAGTGGCGTCATGGGAATATTCAATGCTTATCGGGGATGGATCTTTCTAACTATGATTTCATTAGTATCTCCAATGGCAACTTTGTACCTATTTCTGTAAAGCCGGCTAGTTTAGCACGGCTAGGCCATATAAATTTATGTAATGAGTAAAGAAGCTAATTTAGAGTGGAGGGTGCAAGAATATCGATCTACAGAGAACGATATTGGTGAAGCTATTGAAGATTTTGATGAAGTAGAGAAGCTTGGTCAAGAGTTTACATAGGCTGATCCGTTGGAAGAAGTTGGCATAGGTGATGGAACTAAGCCAAGGCCGACTTTTGTAAACAAAAATATGAGAGCCAATTATAAGGTGAAAATAATCGAGCTACTTAAGGAGTATGTGGATTGCTTCGCATGGGAGTATCATGAGATGCCGGGTCTTAGCCGTGAGCTTGTTGAGCATAGGCTTCCAATTAAGCCGGGTTTTAGGCCTTATAAACAACCACCTCGTCGTTTAACTCCTTTGCTATATGACCGAGTCAAAGAGGAGATTGATCGGTTATTGAAGGCGGGGTTTATTATGCCATGTCGTTATGTGGAGTGGGTGTCTAGTATAGTCCCGGTGGAGAAGAAGGGGGTGGGAAGATTAGAGTTTGCATAGACTTTAAAGATTTGAATAAAGCTACTCCCAAAGATGAATATCCTATGCCTATAGCCAACATGATGATCAATGATGCATTAGGTTATTATTTCTGATATTAGAAGAGCCGGTGCTTGATTTTAAATCTTTGTGCGAAATTGGCAAAATTGCAGACCAGGGGCGGTCTGACCGTGATTGCGCGGCCGGTCTGACCGGTGACCAGGGGCGGTCCGACCGGCCACATGCCGCCGGTCTGACCGGCCGTGCACGGCCGGTCTGACCGGTTCTGGACAGAGCGCTGGGGGGCACGCGGCAATTGATTCAAAGGCTAAATTAATTGTAAATTCGGACATTTGTGCCCAAGAAACAGAAGAAGATTGGAGGATTCCTTTGATTAGATATTTGAAAGACACTGCACTTAAGGTTGATTGAAGAATTCGGCGGCAAGCGTTCAAATATACATTGCTTGATGGAGATTTATATCACTGAAATATAGATGGAGTTCTATTGAAGTGTTTAGATGATGATCAATCTAAAGTGGCTATGGGAGTTCTATTGAAGTGTTTGGATGATGATCAATCTAAAGTGGCTATGGGAGAGGTGGATGAAGGAATTTGTGGAACTCATCAATCGGCCCATAAGATGAATTGGTTGCTTAGGAGAGCGGGGTTCTATTGGTCGAGGATGATTGAAGATTGTTTCAAATACTATATGGGATGCAAAGCTTGTCAATGGTTCGGCAATGTTCAATTGGCGCCCGCCACCGTGTTCAATCCTATTATCAAACCATGGCCGTTCCGAGGATGGGCTTTGGACTTCATTGGTCAAATTTATCCTTCGTCATCAAAGGGGCATAGGTTCGTGCTAGTTGCTACGGATTACTTCACCAAGTGGGCTGAAGCCGTGCCGCTCAAGAATATGACTCATACGGAAGTAATTGACTTTATTTTGAAGCATATTATCCATAGATTCAGTATTCCGCAAACATTAACTACGGATCAAGGGGCTTCTTTTATGTCTAAAGAAGTGAAGAGTTTTGCCGAATCTTATGGTGTTAAATTGTTGAGTTCTTCTCCTTACTACGCTTAGGCTAATGGACAAGCCGAGTCGAGTAATAAGACATTGTTGAAGCTAGTAAAGAAGAAGATCGAGGAACACCCTAAGAAGTGGCATGACGTGCTTTCTGAAGCATTGTGGGCGCATAGGATATCTAAACATGGTGCCACTTAAGTCACTCCTTTTGAGTTAGTATATGGTTTAGCTTTTGCTAGATCGAGGTGGTTGGCGACTCTAGGATCACCAATTGACAAGCACGATCGCAGTACCTAAACGCCTAGCGGTGATCCTAGAGTCGCCAACCACCTCGATCTAGCAAAAGCTAAACCAAGATGGGTTTTGATAAATAAACCGGCTAGCGGAGCCGATTCTAGATAACTACCCGTCTTGTGGGTAAAACGGAAGGTTTTCAGGACAAACCTACAAAGAGGTGTCGCACTCTCGCAGCGGCGGTGGACGATTTACGGCGCAAATCAACAAATATGGACAAACTAAGAGAAAACTAAAAGCAATATGAAAAACAATTCGATTGATTGATTGTACATTGGTTAGTTACAATTGAAAAAGCATGTCCCTTATATAGGGGTTGGCCTTGCCCTCTACAGGCCCTTTTCCACGTCCAACTCGGGATAGAATCCAAAGGAAATCCAAAACATGCCTTCCCGAGTAAGGAAACTTCGAGACCCGGCGAAACAGACCTGGACTCGGACTCTACCGGTTAAGCCGGCCACATACCGCCGGTCTGACCCGGCCTTCAACCGGTGGTCTGACCAGCCCACACACGGCGGTCAGACCGGCCCCATAGAAGAAAACCGGCAGACTTCCAAACTTTGGCAATTTCTCCTATTTTAAATAATCGAGCTAACTAGCCAACAGAGCTCTTAGATAAGCATAGCATCTCGAAATCCACAGCATCCTCGATGACAGCAACATACCTACCCCTCCATGTAATCACCATCTGTATAATACTCTGCTTCTGAGGATTAGGGGAAATAAAGCAAGACTGAGTACTACCCACTGTACTCAACAAGTCATACCAAAAGGAAGGCATGATGCAGTATAACTCCAAAGGAAGCTATGGGTTATTTGCATAAAACAACATTTAGAAATCACAATTTGAGTGTAGTAAAACAATAATTATAAACTAAACAAGGCAAATTTTGCAACAGTAAACCATGACTTAGTGGCTTTAGCTGGAGGATACCGAACAAAGTGACTTTTGGAGGAAAACACTCCCAAAACTTGGATATTTGCTGGTGGACACCGCACACATTAAAGTAATAATTTCTGGTTGAAGAGGAGAGAGAAACCGCGTGAAATATCAAAAATGCCCCTGGGCCCACATGTCAGCTCTCCTATCTCTCTTCTCTCTCTATCCCAAATGTCAGCGACGACAGTGGGCAGGCGAGGTCCGGCGGCAGCGGCGGGAGGGCGAGGGCAGAACAGACGCGACTAGCGGCGTGTAGAGGAGCGCCGGCGCTGGCCGGACAACAGGCGAGGTTCGACGCTGGCAGCTGCGTGTGGAGGAGCGGTGGCGCGACTCAATGGCGACAGCTCCAGCGCATGGAGTGAGGAGGGAGGGGCGTCGTCAGTGGCTGGCACTGCTGTCTAGGCACCCAGCTGGCTGGAGCCGTCGCCATCCTGTCGATGTAGCCGCTTTGCCCTCGCCCTCCCGCTGCCGGACCTCGCCTGCCCATCACCGTCACTGACATGTGGGATAGAGAGAGAAGAGAATAGAGAGAAGTGGGGGGATCGAGAGAGATAGGAGAGATGACATGTGGGCCCAAGGGTATTTCTGACATTTCACGTAATTTTTTTCTCCTCTTCAACTGGAAATTATTACTTTAATGCGTATGGTGTCGACCAGCAAATATCCAACTTTTGGGAGTGTTTTCCTCCAAAAGTGACTTCGTGCGCTGTCCTAAAGCTAAAACCGTGAAGTCACGGTGTCATGTAACAAAATTTGCCTAAACAATGTTAAATATCACTACCCAATGCTAAACCACGTTGAAACAGGCCCAACCAAACCACCTAAACTAAACAAGTTCATTAAGCCATATTAACATTGTGAGACTAATCACAGTTAATCTGGTTGATTGCCCATAACCGCAGGCATGGCTATTTGAATAGTTTTACTCTGATCAGAGGTGTACAATTGTACCCACAAGACACAATCTCACAATACGTTACCGTGCGCCAACATGCCACTACGACATACTAGAAAGAAACTATGAGAGGGCCCTTCGCATAACCCTCCATAACCAATTGCAGCACACCTTAGGTTTCGCCCCCTCCTTAAACCAAGTCGGGTAGCCCCTTCTCGTGCCTAGGTGAATCAGGAAGTAGCATAGACCATTCTAGGGCCCATCCTAACACCATCACGCCCACCCTTGCCCGGGTACGTCAGCTAGGAAAAGCTACACTACAAGTCTAGTCGTTGCCCACGCTGGCTTGTGGTAAGTACGATAATTCTTCCAAGTTTTGCCGCGAACTGGTCCTTAATCGCCATGGGTGCATCTAGAAAAACCATACACCGATAGCCCACCATTCATATTTTAGTACCATGGTGGTATATAATCATTACTCTCAGAAATAAACAAGGTCTACAATTAATGTGAATTCCCATAGTGTGCTAATTGAACTAAGCATGGCTAAGCATCACCTAAACCAATCGGCTAGTCATATTATACCCCAAGCTATCAATGATATAGGATAACTAAAGGCTGAGTACAATAGGTTTCCATCCACCATGACATTATAAAACAATGCAGTTTAAATGGAAAGCGGAGAATTTGTAAAATAAGTAAAATATGTTCAAGGAATATGTATGACTTTCCTTGCTCCGGCGCTGAAGGAATCTCTGCTACCACTTCGTAGTAAATGGGAACATCGGAATTGCTGGTTTCTATACAACAAACAAAGCACACAAGCAAAACCTACTATAAGTCTACTGAAACAGGAAACAAAACCATTTTTAATGGATTCTAGACATTTTTAGATATGAATTTAATTCTAGACATTTTCTAGAAATTAATTCTCAAATGAATTAGATATGAATTTTAGAAGTTTTACTAACATTTTTAGAAGTTAATCGATTTATTGCGCAACAAAGGAGAGCGTTGACATCAGCAAGACCGGCGGGACTAACCCGTCAGTGACTCAAGAGGGTTCGGCCCATGGTGGACCAAGTCCACGGGACCGGGGCGGGTGTACCATGTGGCACACACGTGGCACCGACAAGGCGGCCACGTGGCGTACAGGCGGCGGCGCGCGAGCGGCCCCGATCTGTCAAGGGGCGGATCGGACAGCGGGTCGCGACGTCGGCTGCAGCCATCCCAACTGGGAGGCGGCGGCCATCTGGCGTGGCAGCGATACGGCGACACGGTGGTGACGCAGTGGCACGGTGGCGGCGACGCAACGGCACGCAGGAAAGAGGAGGAGGGCATCACCGATGGCGACGACAACGGCGCGGAGGAGGCGACAACTATGGCGAGGGGCCGACAGGTTCTAGCGATCCCAAAGGGAGAGGAAGAGGTAGATTAGAAAGATAGAGAGGAAGAGGGACAACCGGGAGAGGTGGCCGGAGTTGGCCATCAATGGCGGCTCACCGGCAAGCGGAGGGCGGTGACAAACCGGCGGAATATTATTATTCCGAACCTCCCGTAGCGCCAATGGATGCAGGGTTTGGATGGATGGCTGGGATTGATCCCCAATGATGGTTGGAGGGTATTACCGACCATTCCAACCGTCACAACCGTCATTACCTGCCTATAAAAAGGAGCTCCTCTTCTCACTTTACTCGGACACCTCAAGCAAGAGCTCTCTCATATTCCCTCAAGTTAGTTTAGTGTTATCTAGCTGGTGGAATAGAAATAGAGTAGAAATCAGGAGTCTGGAAGTCTTCAGAAGAGTTCGGGTATGGCTCTAGCAGCTTTCCTTTCCTCTTTTGTAAGTTTTGTACTTTATTTAGAATACTCTTCTTTATACATTTATTGTATTGAAATACTTTCCGAGTATATGAATGCCTACTTTACATTATGTTCATGTTATACTGAATATGCTGCTAGCTTATCTAGGAGATGCTTTCGTGCGGGTATAGTGTTTGCTTATGCAAATACTCTATGTCATGGTGATGATATTAGAGTAGTATCTGGTAGTTTAGACGTGGGCGGCGAGTGAGCAAAATGGAAGAGGGGACCCATGGGCAGAAACTAGTCCTGATGAGACACTAAACAAACTTCTTAAAGATAAAAGGAAAAACATAAAGTCATCATCGGACATGACTTAAACTTTCCTAAATACAATACTTGCCTGATTAATAGATAAATTAAGTTGCTATGCCGTCGTCTCCATGATTCCTTCTTAAACTCGGACTCTTTTGGATAAGCATGCCATCGACTGATTGTGCTCTTTCTTTAATCGAATTCACTAAAGAATCTTACCAAATTTTGGCGTTAATAGCATCAGATGGACAGGCCCACTTACACATATCACTTCACTTAAATTTTCATCTTCACTTCATGTAAAAGGGTTAACCCGGAAATAATATGGTTAGAGGGACATACCCTTATAAATTGGTTCCACTCTTGCTAAACTAGCTAGCAAGGTGATACTAAACATGCACACATAGCTGTCATGTGCTACACAATCCAAATTCTGATTAGGCCAGGATGTTGCAAGGTGCAAATTTGGCCCATCAATAGAACCTACTTTATTTTCTCTTTTTTTTTTTGAGAAGAAATCTACTTAGGGCATGTTTGGCATATCTCTAGTCCAACTCCACCTTTCGTTGAGTTGGAGCCCAACTAAACGGTTTCAACTCCACTAAAAATGGGAGTGGAACTAAATGGAGTGATATCATAAAATGAATTAGAAAGGTGGAGCTGGGTAAGGTTTAGTTAGCTCCACAACTCCGCTCTAGACCTAACTCATAGAGTTAAATTTAGGAGTTGAAACTTCACCAAACATGCCCATAATTAGATAGATACATAGTGGAGCTATTTCGCGCAGTTGTGCTGATAGCACACATGCACGTCTTTTTTTAGTGCTGTTTAAATTTGATTAAAAAATTGAAATAGATACTTTTTCAACAGAGATTTATTTCAAAATTTAAAAAGTGTAGTAAACTTTCACTAAACTCAATTTTTAAAACTTTCAATTCAATTTTTAATCTTTTAGCTCAAACCTGAAACTTTCAACTCATTTTAAAACCTTCAACTCAAAGTTTTTGACACTCTCATATTTATTATTTTAACGTAAAGAACTTAACACCAATCGCTATTAGCGTGTTTATGACCTTTGCAAGTAACAGACTGACAGATTAATACACGATTGATTAATTAAGTATTAGTTTAAAAACTTGAAAAATGGCTTAATATGATTTTTACAATAATTTTTCTATAGAAAAATTTGCAAAATAAACTCAGTTTAATAGTTCGGAAAAACATGTGCATGAAAAATAAGAGCAAAGGAATGGAAAATTCAGGTCCTGTTTAGTTTCCATGCAAAAAAAAACTTTTCACTTTGTCACATCGAATATTTGGACACATGCATATAGTATTAAATACAGACAAAAAAAACTAATTACACAGATTGCGTGTAAATTGCGAGACGAATCTTTTAAGCCTAATTACTCCATGATTTGACAATGTGGTGCTACAGTAAACTTTTGCTAATAACATATTAATTAAGTTAATAAATTTGTCTCGCAGTTTACAGGTGGAATCTATAATTTGTTTTATTATTAATCTACGTTTAATATTTTAAATGTGTGTCCGTATATATAATGTCACGCGACAAAATTTTTCACCCCTAATGTAAACACAGCCCTCAATAGTAGCGTTGCTGCCTGCATTTGGAGCCCCCTAGATACACACAGGAACAAACAGATAGCATAGACCACTCATCAGCTGGAGACGAGTCAATTCGTCGGGAACACCGCAGCTCACCGTAGCTTGAAGCTGCAACCACCAAGGTTATACCACAACCCAACGAAAACGACAGCAGCCATGCAGTACAAGCCAAGGCAGGGCCTGTATGCCCGCCAATGTTGCCCTGTTTGGTGCCACCCTATTGCCGTGCGGTCTTAACTCTTAAGTAGGGCTATATTTTTATCTCTTTTGAGTGGCACTGCACGGTGAAAGTACGGTCGTCGACTTGTATCCGTTTCATAGTGGCCTATGCATGTTATGGTTATTTTATAGTGATATGTGCTTTTTTCTCTATATAAAAGTAGTAACTCTTAGTTATAAATCTAGACATACACGTACTTATGTAGATTCGTAGCTAATTCATAACTAAAACTTAGGAGTCCTATATTTTGGGACTGGGGAGTATATGATTCGTGTCTGTCAAATGCACTGATCAAAAATATACTAAATTCAATAAATGATTAATGCAAATAACCCTATTAATTAATTAGTATATGAATGCTGGCGATCGATTGGAAGTCGACCTATTAGTTGATCGTAGTACTAGATTCGTGGCTAGTAAAGTGAGAGAAATAATTTATCAAACGGCCAAGAGAGAGGTTAATTCAAGCCCACGATAAGGATCATGTATTGACCAGCATATGTGATGTGTTTACAGGAGTGATAAGAACGAGGATGGAGCCTTTTTTGGGCAATGTAACCTACCTAGAAAAATGTTCACTTTAACTTCTCAAACTGTTTTGTTAGACCAATTTTGTTTAGACCACTTAATTTTCCTACTTTATTTTGGGTGACTTGTAAAATTAACAGTATTCAGTTTAGTCTCTTAATGACATTTGATATTTCTTTGTTGGAATTTTGTGGTAGAGACACATAACATTGCGCCTTGCATCCTGACTTGTCTTCGAATTTGCAATCACTGTTTCCTAGGTTGGTTATATAACTACTTGAGTCTAATTTAAACATTGAGATTCAAAACTACATGCAAACTACTTCGAAATTTTTTAAAATAGTTTATGTTGTCGAATGGACAACTATGCCACGTCGAAAGGCGTAGTTCTCCCAACACTAGTTGGAATGTAAAAGCAATTGTATTGATTCGTAAAATTTTTTGGGATCCCCTTATTACATGGCCCTAGAGTTCTATTTATAGCCTTAGCACAAGCTTGCACCTTCTAGGGTTTAGGGTTAGGGTTACAGGGGATTTTACATGGTTGCCCTTATGAAAGGGACATTTACATGGGTAGTTTAGGGTTACAGGGGATTTTACATGGTTGCCCTTATAGAAGGGACATTTACATGGGTACGCAGTGTCATTTGCACATATGGGCCTTTAATGGGCTGATAGGCTGGGCCTAGTCTATAGCGAACGGGCCTAAAAGACCGGGGGTGTCCTGTTGGGCCTCCTTGATGCCGAACTCGTCATGGCGAAGTCTTTGTAGTTCGCCCAAGATGCCTTTACTTTCGGAGTACCGACGCGGCTTTCCAGCCTTCGCCATCTTCGCTTATGGCTTTCGCCATAGGGCTTCGCCTGAATGGTCTTGACGTCTTTAGCTTGAATCCTTGCTGGTACTACGGTTTCGGCAGGTCCGGCCGAAGAGCTTCATGGCATGCCTCCAACAGTTTACAACATAGGTGTATGTTATCTGTCCATATACAAAAATAAAACTTCAAATGTGACTTGTATAGAGAAAAAAAATGAAAATAATATTAGGAGTACAGTGAGTGGTTTTAGGGTGGTGGTGGTGGGGTTGGGGTGGTGGGGGAGTTGTTAAAATGAGCGAAAAGATTCTTTTAAGGAATTAAATGCTACTCCCTTCGTTTCAACAATATAAGTATTTCTGCATTGATTCCCATATTCTAATGATTGCAACGATTCTGAAGCCAATAAGATTGTTGAGAAGAGAATATATAAGCAATTCAAAATTTAAAAATTAACAACTGAACTGACTAAAATAGAATCTTTTGACCGAATCTTAGTATTTTCTACTCTCTCCATCGCAAATATATAAATCCTTATATTTTAAAATAGATGGAGCATATAGCAAATAGTTCAAGAACGTAAAATGGATTCTTTTCCTACTCTAATTAATATGTTTTCCATGTTGAAATATTGTGCCACCAAAATTTTCCAAGATATTTAACTATTTGCCACTTTTACAGGATAATTAAGGATTTGCCACTAAACCCAAATATCATAAAGTACGAGTGGCAAATCCTTATTCTCACGTCTTAAAAGTGGCAAATAGTTAAATGCCAATTTTCCACTCCAAATACACCGCCATATATATATGCACACACATATACATACGCATGTCTGTATATATGCCAAGGAAATTATGGCAATGCATGTACACCGCCTTAGACTATAAAAAGGAGGGGTCTTACCACTAGGAGGGAGACTTTTCGAAATCCGGAAAACCCTAGTTCAGCTCTCAATTCACCTTTGTAACCCTCTTACGAGCGATGTGAATCTGTATACTTTGTTGTTGTTTTCGTGCTGTAGGAATTGTAATTTTGCACAATAATTGTGCGAGCTATTGTATGTGCTACGTCCAAAATGGCACAATTGGCCATTAACTAAACATCATGTGACCAGACGCACACTCTCCAAGCTAATGGTGTTTTGTTTGAGGTGTCATTACATGCTTGGCTTTGCATTGCATGGAAAGAAGTTCCATAGGTGATTAGGGAAAAGAAAGGTGATTAGTGCCCTAATAATATAATCTAGGTGATTGTGTCATGGGGAACTGTGCCCTGGTCGCTTTCATCCTCGGTTACCACACCATTGGTGGCAGATAGCTAATAGCAGATATAATAGCAGGCTATAAACCAGCTATAAACATATTTTAAAGAGATAAAAGGAAGAAAGAGAAAAGCAACGGGCTATAGATCTATAACCAGCTGCAGCACGGACTCCAAAACGTAATGTGTATATGACAGGTGGGACCAGGTATTAGTAATATAGTAAGCAACTATTGTATGAATTGGTTATTACATTGGTTATAGATGATTTGTAACTAGTAGTTGGCTATACTATTAAACTTGCTCTAAAAGGATGCCGAGCGTGGGGGCTACCTTCAGTTCCGATTAATTTGTGCTATTTGCTTAGAGCAAGTTTAATAGTATAGCCAACTGCTAGCTTCAATTGTCCATAGCTAATCTAATAGCTTATTTATACAATAATTAATATATAGTCCCATTTCTCATACACACATAACGCATTATAGTTAATATATGGTTCCACTTCTCATACACACAACATATTAGAGTTTGTGCTGTAGCTAGCTATAAATTTGTAGTCCGCTTTCCTTCTCTCTTCTCTTCTCCATATGTGCTTACAGCTGACTTGTAGCATACTACTTCTCTTCTCCATATGTGCTTACAGCTGACTTATAGCATATTGCTTCTCTTCTCGATGTGCTTACAGCTGACTTATAGCATGTTATTGTACTCGCTCTTATAAAAGATTAGCTGCACCCAACCAAAGCTTACAAGCACGGCCGGTCACATGAACCAAAAAAGTTTTACTCCCTCCATCCTAATATCAGTGCATCTAGGATTAAATGTGACACTTAATACAACAAGTCTAAACACGTATAAAATGTCACATCCAATTCTAAAGTACACAGATGGAGTATCTAACAATAAATTCTGAAGTGCACTTATATTGGAACGGACAGAGTATCTAACAATAATTCAGTATAAGCCTCGGTTTGTCGATACTTGTATACAAAAGATTGCATTTATGAGCAATTAAATATAAGCCCAATATCTTTTAGTGTATGTTTTGCCATTGAACTTGTAGCAGTATAACGACGGCAATCTAGTCTCACACTCTCATGTCATTATATTATCAAAATGCCATGAAAAGCTACGTACTGAAGCAGGCATTTATCACCGCTAAGGTGTATTCTGTTAATAACAGTACATCAACAAATATAATTTTAAGAGCTCACATGGAAATCATATTTGGTGTGGTGGTGGCGCGTCTGTTTTTATGTAATTGAAAAAGAAATACAAGGGCTTACATATTTAACAAATGAAACAATTCTAAAACATTTCAGCTCAGGCAAAAAACTCAAGTACACCGTTCCACATTATAATTGATAAGATGTTTGTCTCTCCGTCCCTCACTAACATCTATTAAATTTAAACACATATATATAAAGGGACATACATAGATCATGTATGAATCTATTCAAAACAAAACATCTTATAATGTAAGATAGATGAAGTACGTGGAGTATAGGACAAAGCACATATTCGGCCATTCGGGTGTACGCGTATTACTGTCAGTGCCAAAAGCAAAACAGGGTCAGATTTACCAGACCACCGCATGTGAGCTCCTACACTTCTTTGCGGTTCCTTTTTGGGCAACAAGGCCTCTGGTATACTGGGCTACTGGCATCTCTCCCGTGGAAAGGCATTTGCAGAACCTTGGAATTTGGGAGCTTCATTCTCTTGCCTTTGACGCCTTGACCCAACATGAACCATCAGCAGTCCAACACTTCTCTGGTCCCAACTCCCAAGCGGTTACTAGGGCCAAACTATTGTTTCATTTCACCGGAGGGCATCTTCTCATCTTCTAGCTGCTGTGTGTAAATAATTACATCCCATAAGATAGATGAAGTACGTGGAGTATAGGACAAAGCACATAATCTCCTTTTACCTGATCCGATTCTTGAAAAGAAATTTCACATCGCCAGTAGCTGATTGCCTCTTTGCAGTAATTTGCATTACAGCACCATCAGCTAGCATACGCTGAACAACCCTTGCTATATTTTTTGCATCATCTATACCGAGATGATGGCTTCCGACGATTGGCATTTGTAGCTCCCTCATAATTGTCATCATTCCGGTAGCCTAGCAAAACACAATAAATATTAAATATTCATGGATGCACATTGACTCTCATCATGAACAAAATGAACAACAAATCTGAATTCCAACAGAACAATATGTAATGGGCTAATGGGTTGAGTTTAGCTACCCTTCTGTTATAGAAGTTGAGATAGATATCCTTCAAATTGATCCACTCCATAAAGTAAGAAGGTAACTTAATTTTTGAAACCCTGCACTGTTCAGGTACCTTTGTCTTCAGATCCCAATTCCCACTGCAATATTTATGAACACACGAGGATTACACTGATAGTAATATATAGAATCTAAAGCATCACTGTTAACTCGAATTCCAGCCATGAATTAAGGAGATATGTACTAGATGCAACACAAAACCCACCAAGAAAGTTTGTGAAACAAAGTTTGACATACTTTTCAATCAACTCTAACCTCCAAAATTTTCCAAAGTTCCTGTTCCACCAGGATCCTAAACCTAAAAGAATGCAGACACTATCAAACTACAAGTACAAATAACTACATCTTTTTTGCACAAGTGCAATGGCATAACTGAAAGAATATATCAGTACTTCCCTAAAATTTATAACATTAGCAGCAATAAATTACCAAGTGATGAATGCTGCACTGTTGAGTGCTCCTCCTTGCTCCTTTTTCCAAAATTTGTGATGTTCGATCCAGTCTTCAAACTCTTGAAGTACTTCCATGAAAGGTATAGCAGTATCATGCCATACACTACATATTACACAACAAATTAGTACATATTACTTCCACATATCTAGAGTTAACAAATGCACGTCAAGAATTCTAGATCATAGAAATATTTTAGGATGACAATGGAATAACAGACTGCAAACACAAAGTGATAATATGCATAAAATACAGGTGACTAATGAAGATGGGTTGATGACAAAACACAGTTTTACCAAAAGGATAGTGGTATACAAAACTCAATCCATAAGAAGGAATGCAATCAAGAAATAAAATATATAGAACATTTTATACAAGAAATAAAGCAAACCAAACTAGATTAAACCTAGACCAGTGGATACAGTTTAGAACATCACAAACTGAAGTTACAAACTCATAAAGAAAATGATAAATAAGACAACTGAAGAATCTAGAAATTTTACAAGCTAAAGGGTTTGATTCGCCTCTAGATGTATCCATATAACCAGCCAATTCATGGGTTACATTCATGATAAGACTAACTGAACCTATGTTAAGGAAAAAAAAAAAGACTCCCGCTTTAACAGCAAAATAGTTAATGATGTATAGCCACTGAAAATTACGATCAAATCATCAAACAAGTTATTCTGCAGTGAGAAACAGAGTTAAATAGTGCTACAAATACCGGTCAACTCCAAATTTCCCATATTTCCCTTCAATATATTCTCTTATTCTTTGCTCACTCATTGCAGTAGGGTGTACAAACCTACAAGCAACACACGAGGGGATAGAGATAGTAACTGATATTACTGAAAAGGCAAGAAAATACAGAAAGGATTAACATCTACAATTGTTACAAACGAATAAAACAATATGAAATATTGCATATACTAAGTTATACAATGTTACAGTGTCACATTTTTCTCACTTATTTAAAATATTTAGATGTCTATTCAAACTTACAGCATCACACAAGAAAGAAACAGCTGATATAATTTGTCTGACTGTAACAAATGCTACACTATCATGCGAGTATTATTCACACACCATGTATTGGGCTGTCCAGTGGGTCGCCTCTAAGCCCAATGCCCATGACACCAGCTAAAATGGCATGTCTTTAGAGGATATTTTCTGCATGTGTGGTATATATGGGCTGTTTGGATGGTTCCATAACAATATATTTGGCGTGTGGCATGCCGCACATTGTGTGGCCAAGAATTTGTTGGCCACAATTGTGACAAGTTGTGGCAAAAAATTCACTCTATGACAAGTGGACCAGCTAACAGAAAGTGCGGCATAACTCACTTGTGGCATGAACCAAACGCTAGCCTTAGTTGGTCAAACTTGGTTGCCACAAGTTTAGCAAAGGTTGGCACTCAACCAAACATGCATTGCCCATATTCATGATATTGATATCCTATGGTTTTTAGATTTTGCAAAGAACAAACAGCATGTAAATTCAGGACCTTGATTCTTTCTTTTAGAAAGTAGAAATTCAAAAGGATATTTTTGGGAGGAAATTAAGAACTTGAGTCATGCAGAACCATTGGATAAGAACAGAAAAGTAAAACCAGGAAAAATATTTTTGGTTCTGTTGTTTGTCCATGAATCCCTAGACACACTCTAGCTGCAGTATAGCTGTTGCAAAATTTCCAATTGTAGCGGTTTATGTGCATCCATCTAGTCATAAAATGTACTTCCTCCGTTTCATATTATAAGACTTTATAGCATTGCCCACATTCATATATATGTTAATGAATCTAGACATATATATGTGTTTAGATTCATTAACATCTATATGAATATGGGCAATGCTAGAAAGTCTTATAATATGAAACGGAGGGAATACCTTCCTAAAAATTTAATTTGTATTCAGTTATATGCTTATATGTTTTAATTCACTCAATTATTACACATCTCAACCAGCATGGGCTCTCCTGTATGAAACAGAACAATATACTGAAATTTTAATTTTGCCATTCATTGCGAGTTTTAAGACTATATTATGTTTTCTACCATCCCTGTTCAGTCAACAGTAAACCTCTCCTTGCCCCTCTTCCGTTACTAAACCACTAAATCTCTCCTTTTTGGCATCCATGCTCAGTCAACACTGGTTACAACCAAATTTACTTTTAAGAATAATGCCGTTATGAAGTTAACTTAATAAAAAATCGAAAAAGAATACAAAAATCCTGAAAAAGATCATGGATTACCCTGAAACAAATCTTTCATAATTTCACAAATAAAAATATCCTAGAGAACTTTTTTAGGTTCACCGCATGAAAATTGAAATGATTGAGGCGCTTTCGAATAGTATAGTTACATCAAATTTTCCTCAAATATATATGTTGAAATAATGAAAAATTTTCAATATTCCTCAATTGTGTTGTAAAAAGTTCTTACAGGAATTTATGATTTCTCTTAAGTGCCCCTTTTTTGTTGAAAGCTTTGGAAACTATAAATTTGCATAAGTTTTCAAGAATTTTCTCCGTAAGAGATGGTCTTGTGGGAAGTTTGATGATCAACTAGCCTTGAGTAGAGTGATGGGAAAAGAGAAAAACACTCTTAACAAACGAGTTGCAAAAGAGAGGCAGGATCCTTAGATGGTTGAGGGAAGTATAATATCGGTAAGTCAGAATGAGTGAACATATTTTCAAAAAAAAAAAAAATCGAAGTAAAAAAGACAACATATTCCACAAAAGGGATTCAAATATTGCATCTTAAATCTTAATCTCATAGTTCTTCGATTAAATTTCTCACTAATCTTGATAATAGTTCTTGGTGCTCAACTGAGTGAAATGAGAACCATACAAAGCTAAACCTTCTGTATTTAAACTAATAAAGAACTATATTACCACCAAAGAATATTCACAAGAAATTAGAGAAATAAAAGTTGCAAAACTCATCTATGTTTGGGGGCGAGTTTGGTAATCATTCAAATAGTCTTATGTATTGAGAAGAATATTTCAATAACTATTAATGTACAGATGGGCTATACCTGTGAAATGAATCGACGAACTCCATGCTTTGGGCATCAATCATTACAACTGGGAATTCAAGAATTTCAACCTTACCTTCCAAATCAAGGACCAAAAAGTAATCCAATTTCTGAGATTTCACTTTATCTGCAGCTGAATAATTCACTGGAAGGTCCGTTGACAGATTGTGATTGAATTTCTCAAGATGCAAAGTATCATTCAACTGAAGAAGTATAAATCTCAATTACAACAGTGCTTCCAATAAATAGACAATTCTCAATTGCAAGCTAGTATGTAAAAGAGTTCCAAATATGTCTGGAAAACATTCAAACAGAATGATCTATAACAAATATAGAAAAAAAACCTCAGCCCATAGAGAAGTCATGCTACTGGCAGCCTAATCTGTATTAATCTTAATTCAAGTTATACAGCAAATCTAGTTTATGATGAAATAAACGTAACACTATTTGGGCCTCTAGGAAAGAATTCATAGAAGTTTAAAGTAGCTATGCATTTTCCTTACTTCTTTTGGATGATATTCTTAGCAGAACTGCAGAAGATTCATTGATCCCCTTTAACCATTAGAGTTTACAAACACAAAGTTATTTTTAACTTTTTAGGAAATTAGTGTCGAGGGTTCTAAAGAGCCCAGACTTAAATTTGTATATCTATTCTTTTGTATAGGATATCTCAACAATTCTGTCCAACACTTTCAACTAATATATTAAATCCTATTTTCTTTAGGGGGTATAAATCCTAATATTAAGAATGTTTTCAAGAAATCTATCTGGTAATCTATATCTATATTACTTCAAAACAACGTAGTGGTGGCGGTGAATCCAACCCTGACAGACACGCGTAATATTAACCGTACAATCGCGAGATCCAGCACTCCTGATCGATCCATCTAGCTGCGCTCCCAGATTGATCCCTCCACGCTCCTTTCCCTCCACCCGTGCCCCATCTCTCCCGCGACGGTTCCCACCACCAACGCCCCATCCCTTCGGCATCCCTCCTCCCCTGCCGATGGCTCCTCCACCGCGCCACCACTGTCGCCGTCACCGTCGCCGGATCGAAGGGACCTCATGTCCCTCGCACTGTCTCCTCTCCCTCCTTAGCCTCCATGCCGGGTCGCTAGGGCCTCCCTTCCCTCGCGCTGCCTCCACCCTGTCGCCCCAACCGCTGATGGCAAAAAGAAAAACCCACCGTCAACGTCCTCCCTGTGCTGTTGTTGCTGTTGCTGCCATCACCTTGCTCTTGCCGATTTGTTGTGGATTTGCTTCCGCTCTGCGCTGACCTCCTGCCAATGTATGTGCTGCCGTGTGCTGCTGCTATGGCCAGAGAATAGAAGGATGCAGAGAGAACAAGGAAGAGGAGGAAAACATTAGACGTTTTTGGTGCTCATGAACTGCTCGATGAAATGTCTTGAGGTACTACTAAAGTCTGAGTACGTTTCTGTGAATTATCCTTGTAGGTTTACATGCAGAACCTCCTTCCTTGGATTTGTTATTATGTTTCCAGTGGAAAGTAATTTAGATTTAACAAATATTTCAGTGAATCATCAATGTCAATCAACTATCAACAAGAACATGCTTAGTTTATTCCCAGTAGGGGGTTGTATAAAAAGTAAGAAAACAGAACAGAAATTTGGTGCTTGTAATTACATGATTTGTCTTTTATTGTGCTCCTAAGCAAGTCTCTGAGCTTGTTTTGCCTGTGGACATATTGCAGGGGCTCATCACAAATATCTGTATGATCTCTTCTATCGATTCACATATGGTGATTTAGTACCTTTCTCGGGATTGCACACACATGATCTCTATGCCAGGTTAGTCAAGGTTGTTAGTTTTGTTAAGACTATCCTGAATGCATAGTCATCCTTATTCTAACCTCTCTCTCTGCATGAGGAATGAGCTGCTATAATCACTGATTGGTGCTACTCGCATTTTTATAAACAACATTTTAGTTTGCTGGGATGGGAATTTAGAGACACTGTTTCCAAATGTTTTTTATGGGGTCAACAAGAAGCCTGCGATAATAACAGCCTTATGCCAATGTTTCATCTAGGATGATTTTAGCAGGATGTTTACTAGGCAGACATGATTCAGGTAGTGCACTATGAAGGCACTTGTGTTGATATTCATGTAGTGCATTATGGATGTTTTCTAGGCATACATGATTCAGGTAGTGAGGGATCATTTGTAGAAGCACGTTATCTGAAACAATACAAGCAATTGACAGAGTGATTTGTGGGTTAGGGCACTACGCAACGCTTTGATGAGTGAGCCGTAGCCACTATGCTGATCATGGAGCAGCAGAGCAGAAGCCGCAGGTTAAGGTGATGTCCTCTCTTCCTAAATCCTCAAATAATAAAGGTTTGAATTGCAACGTGTGATTATGGGCTCCATGCATACTGAGCCAGCACAACCGTTTGCCTGGCTGCTTCTCCCTGTGATCCTATGGTTGGGTTTCCACATCAAGAACTGGTAAGAAAACATAAGATGCAATTTTGGTTCAATTTAATTATATTGTGCTCCCATAGCAGTGCATTTCAATGATGATCCGGAAGATGCCCCATCTACCCGCACAACAAGTTTCTTGATGGTATGCTTACTTGATACCCATGCCAAGTTCAGAATAGATTATGAAATGGCATTTCTCATATGTTGTTTGGATAGTCTATGCCTGTTACCTTTAGAGATTATTTGTTAATGGTGTTTTTCAGATGCTCCATCGTGTTTTTTTGCTGCTTTTTGAAAACTATTTTAAAATTCCATTTTTTGTAATGTTTACAACTTTACACTGGTTTTATTGTCTCTTCCTCCTAGATAGAATCATAATATTACTTATCAAATGATTGATACGATGGTAACAATAATTAGCATCGTCAGTAGTAGATTCTCACGTTTAAGAACTATATATGTTCAATCTTATAAAATATGCAGTGTCCTCTCAAGTTGCATGTGGGGGTTCATTACCAAAAAAGGGGTTCTAATACATGTCAACAACATTTTAGTCATTGTATGTGGTTGAAAACTACGGTTACTGCAATAATTATTTCCTATTGGGTTTAGGTTACTTAATATCCTGATTCTGTACATATTCACGAATTTAAGAAACCTATGTGCTGTAACTAAAATTCAATTAAGTTGTCATAAGGCAATCAAAAGTTGCCAAATACCCATTATTACCTCTTACTCCCTCCATTTAAAAATATAAAGCGTATTTTGTTTTCTTCAGACAACTTTGACCAACAATTACTCTATTATAATATAATTTTTGTGAGGCAAAATTGATGTTATTAGATTCGTCTTCAAAAGTACTTTCTTATGATTATACTTTTGTGTCACATAAAGAATATATTAGGAAAGAAGTTAGTCAAAGCCTTGTCCTAATAAGACAAAATACGCCCTATATTTTGAAATGGAGGGAGTACATTTTAGAGAGCATGAGAGGTGACAAATAAAATATTTGACTCTAGGAAAAGGGTAGGGAAAATTTCCCCTCACCTTAAAAAAGACCATTAAATACCATGCTAATGGTTTTACAGAACTGGAAGGCTAAAGTTGTTCTAGTTAGGTGGAATCTGGTGAAGACATAAGCATCAAACCACCCTTTCTAACAAATGCGCACATTTTCATTTGCAGCTTTGCTTTTGGCGTATCCATGTCATGTTAGGGCATGATTAATGATGTCGTGCTGCACAAAGATGAAGCTAATTGTTTGGCTGCTTGCACATGAAGAAGATAGAACACAAAAAAGTCTTAAAACATAATCTCTGACTGTTTGAGCTACGGCTCATAAGACATGGAGAAATAAAAGAAGCAACTGGAAATAATTGCTGTGTAAAACTTTGATATCTGTGTTATTAGTGGTTTAAAAGCCAATGCTGGAAAATAGACCAGGTTCTAAAAACCCCAAAATCAACTCCAAAATTAAGTTTCAAAATTCAAATTTTGGCTGTGGCTAATAAGCTAAGAAGAAGATGATGAGAGGCTTGATGCAACATATAGTGTATTTCTGAAAAATAACATAAAAACGGATTAAATCAGCATGAGAGCAACAGTTGCATCCTAAAATGTGTATTGCTTCCCAGAATTTAAAAAAAATACTAATTAAAACTTACTTTGTAGACAGCATTTGAGAGATTGTAGCCATGGCCTGTGAGCTAGGTTCAGTGTGCAAGTGTCAAGGCAATATAGCACAGATAGAAAATGTTTAGCCTCAGATTTTTTTTATTCAGCAAAATTAAGAGCCAACAAACTACAGACAAGGCTACAAAGAATAAAAGGTAGTATTAATCATTGGAGCAATACGACAACCAACAGTTTACAATTGTAGGAAGCAATGAAGATTGAAGGAAGGACAGTAGAGTCATAAATACTGTTCAGCCAAGCAGCTTGTATTGCACTAAGGTTGTGGTTTGAAAGTCAGATTCAAATGGGTTACATATCCTTGCTAAGCAATAAAATATGGTGCTTATGTATATACAAATTATGCCAATTAAGTACTCCACTTTTATAAAAGTTTACAAATTAAGGGAAGTTTGACAATAGTAAGTGAGACGAATTTGCACTAATCTGAGAAGATCAAATCTTTAACGCAATCCAAACTTATACCCCCCAACTGTGCAGCTATATGTAATCTACAATTTGATTTATTTTATATGCTGAGACAGATTGATCATTCGTCTCACCTGATATTAACCACAGTGCTTCAAGATTAGTAAACTATTGAACTTTTCTGAATGAGCATCAAAGGAAGCACTTCTAGCAGACAACAGACAACATAGCAACCGTGGATATTATTTGATGATACTAAGGTAACATTCCATGCAGAATTGCAGATTCTCCTTCCTTCTATGCTTTGTTCATATCAGAAACTGACCATGGGATGGGAGGTATCCATTGTCAGCCAACTGCTCTACCATGTAGGAGATTAGCAAAGCTAGAATCCTAAATTTGTTCCTCTTTCACAAACATTGCAAGTGTCCCACTTAATTGTTTTGGCCCATGATTGGGTACACTAACTAGACTGCCTTTTATTTTTTCCAGACAAATATATGCTTTGCCATTCTATGGCTAAGCTTTCTTAACTAGTCGTGTCTACTCTGACAAATGTTTTTCTCAATTACAAAAACCTCAAGTTAGGCCCATTTTTATGTAAGAAACAAGGCTCAAACAAAATGTTTTGCCCACCTACAGCCTCAAACAAAATTGCTAGCCACAAATTCAAAGCAATATGCAGTGCAGATTAAGAAACTACAGCTTTCATTGCAGCGTCCGCAAACATGGTTTCTAAAAAAAGAAATGGGGAAAAACACCAGCCCATAGAGCAACTTTAGCGACAGATACAATTTTAAGAATGGTCATACGACAAATTCAGTACAGCAGGCAGTAGCATGTCTCACTCAAAGCTAGCACACTGGATGATTAATTGGCACACCCAAATTCATGAGGTAGAATAGCTGGTTCACTGCAGGAAATCCAGTAGTGCATGGCTTAAAAAGGTAATTAAGCAAGCGGAGGATACAGGCATTGTTATAATTTGACGCTCCTACAAGGCTAAGGTTTTACTAATCAATACTATTATACTTCTCCACAAAATAACAACAACTCCACAAGAGATTATCTTCTCCCAGCATCAAGTTCAAACTCACATCCTCATATTTAATTATTAACTCATGCACTGAATCTAACCTAATTGATACGGTACCCACCCACCTGAACCTGAATCTAACCTATTGATACGGTATCCAACCCACCTGAACCGCAGGTCACAAGGGGCAACAGAAAATTACATTAACCAAACGACAGTGAATCGCGAGAAAGGGAAGGAAAATCCCACCATGGTGCATTTCCCCTGGGTGTAGTACAGGCACGTGGGCTTCCATGGGCGCCTGGAGCTCGGCCGCGGCGGCGCCTCCATCACCGCCCCATCCCCGTCCGCAGAGGGAAGCGGAGAGGCCTGAGATAAGGCGGCGGCGATGGCGAAGCCTCGGTGGTGGGGGACGCGAGTCACGCGAGGGCGCAAGACGGAGGAGGGCGAAGAGAAGGGGCGCAGTAAGGAATGGATCAGGAAGGGGGAGGAGAACGCGGGGGGAGAAACCCTAGCGAGCGCCATCTAAGGCGAAGCTACCCTACAGTTCGCTATGGCCGCAGCAGACCGATGGGGTTTTGCGGGTAGAGAAAGGGAAAGGGGTTTCGAAAGGTTTGTTTGGAGAGGGCTACGCCGTCGGACGTCCGATGCTGGAGCGAAAAATCGTCCGCTGACCGATTTACGTGCAAAACTACTTTTAAACTGATTTTTTTTAAATTACTTATCTAAATTATGATCCGATTACACCATTAAATTTATTGCAATTAAATTTTCAAAACAAGACCACACATGGATATATTCCGATGAAAAAAAAATTAGCTTATTATTGAATTATTTTTAAATGTTGCACGATGTTCCACTAGATATATCGGAATTGTTCACTAAGTAGGTCGAAAATGTTTCACTCATTTAAATCTGGTGTTGTTTCACCTTATATAAAAACAATATTTCAGCAAATAGCGAAAGAATGTTTCAGTTCACTGCAACATTAGATCTATACATAGTGAAACATTATAAGTACACTAGGTGGAACATTTTTCGGTGAAACAAAAAATAAAACGAATTCCGTTAATAGGAGGTTTCCAAAATATGTGGGTTTTTGTTGCAATGAAATATTTCAGTTCACTGCAACATTAGATCTATACATAGTGGAACATTGTGAGTGCACTAGGTGAAACATTTTTTGTGGAAAAAAAACCAAATTCCCTTAATAGAGGGTTTCCAAAATATGTGGGTGATTTATTGCAACGGCGCGTTCCACTGCAACATTTGATCCATACACAGTGAAACATCATGAGTACACTAGCTGAAACACTGTAAAACTACTGGTTGAAACATCAAAAGAGGCCACATGCAACATTAAAAAATCAATAAAAAAATTAAAATATTTTTTTGTCAAAATATAATCATGTGTGGTCTTGTTGTAAAGATTTAATTGTAACGAATTTAGTGGTGCAATCAGATCGTAGATTAGATAAATAGTTTACGATAAAAAAATCTTTTGAAGAAATAAGAAAAGAAAAGATTCTTTGCATGCTGTAGTGGCAGACAGCGTCCGATTTTTCTCCACCCCACTGGTCATCCGGGTGTGAGCATTTTCGGGTTTGTTTGGTTGATGCCCCCGAGAAAGATGCGGTAAATGCTGCGCGCCGGGCATCCGACGTCAGAAGGAAAAATCGGACGCCCGCACCTCCTGCCGCTCCTAGTTTTCAAACGATTTTTCTTTTAAACTAATTGTTCAATCTATGATCCAATCACATCGTTGTATTCATTGCAATTAAATCTTTACAATAAGATCACACATGATTATATTTCTATCAGGGTTATGGATACCATATACCTAATAGTAGTCGACTAAATCTCGGCAGGACCCACCACATACCATGTCTTATACGGAAACTGACCTCGAGGGAGTTCCGGATAAAGAAATACAACCAGAGTTTTACGTGGAAACGACAAGGACTGCTCGGATTGTATCCATATTGGTTTCTCTAGTTCTACTTGGACAAAGGGACACCTATGGGTATAAATACAAGGCCCCCTAGGAGGAGAAGGGACACGACCACCTCAATCAACACCCACCATAGAAGACAGAAGATCAACATACAAGCCAACGTACGAAAAGACAAGACGCCGGATACCGACTTTAGGGATAAGCACGGCTAATCCTCTATAGTGTCTCCGGATACTGTCAGGAGAGACGAAAGCGTTATCTCTGATCTCGCCGGGCACAGATTCGAGGAGGAAGACTACCCTGTTGTCGACTACGAGTCAGAACTACAGACCGCCATGTCGACAACAGTTAGATATGCTACCCCAAATATTGTACTGGTGTGATTATGGTGAATAAGAGCAATACCGGCTTCGGCCAACAGGATGTAGGGCTATTACCTGACAATTCAGGGGCCCGAACCTATATAAAAATCCTCGTCTCCGTCTCTTTTACCTCAGTCTCGCGTATATCCTAGTACCAACGATCCCCATACTATGCAAATACCGGAATCGCGACATCAAACGTCGACAGTGGCGCGCCAGGTAGGGGACCTTTTGGTGCTTCAAGGTTTCGACGAGATGGGTTTAAGAGATGGATTCTCCGACAATGAGCTACTCAACGACTTCAGATGAGGGGGAGATCCAACCTAACCAGATCGGAACCATCATCGTCGTCAACAATTCGATCTCTCGAGATCGACCAACCTTCAAGACGTCATCACCATGGAGGGTATCGGTTCAAAGTTGTCAACCATGAGGCCTTGCCCGGATCGACTACCTCTGAACCAACATCCACCGCCAAAAAGTTCGACGAATTACCATCATCAGGTATTGACAACATCCGAGATCAGTCTGACGGTTAGCCTATTCTGAGAATCGACGAGGTGCCCTCATCGGATTCAGACATATATATCGGCTTACATCAGATCGGAGTCAATTACCCGTCGTCCGACCTGCCAACCAAGCAGCCGGCCGACTGCATTGCCGTCTACACGTATATTATACATGCATACCATGGGACCCATGCACATACAGTAACACTTACAATGTACCAAAGGCTATTTTGCCTTAGGTACGTATATACGTATGTCGGTGGGCCACCCGTACGTGCCTGTATTAAGCGTCCATAAAACGATCCAGACCAACTACCAAGGCTAATCAAGGTAATTAGTAGATTAATTAATTCAATTGATCTACTAATTTCGTAGATACATCCGGCATGTATCTACAAAGGTACGCAATATTTTACATGCATTTTATCGTACCTATTTTTACAATTTATACGATATTGTCAGATCAATAATTTATTATGTTTACCTAGAGCATGTTTTTATACAATATCTATTGCGCGAGTGTCCCCGATGTTAAATCGACTACGGTGTAACGCTGGGGGCTCGCTCTATTCTCTTCTGTATGAATCATGCTTGTTTACGGTTTACATAATACCTGATATTTAATATGCTCGTTATATCCTAATAATACTAGAAGATCCATACAGTTTTTTGATACTCGATATTCTCTACTATATGTCTTGCCTTCTAGAAAATATTTTTCAGGAACAATTGAGCACTCGAGTAGGTTGTGGTCGAGTACACCGCATTATCGAGAACATTCTCGAAAAATGCTGAGTCGTCACACCCAACCTACCAACGAAGACCGACGACCTATCTCATAGCACCGGCCATGGCTGGACTACTCGAGAAAATGTTGTTAACGGATAATTCCTCGCGAACGCCGTCGGCTTGATCACCCGACATGATTGTGAATGGACATCCGGATATGCTACAAGTTGGGTGTGTAAGTCATGCTGGCCACATGAGATACACATGTAATAAACCAACTCTAACACTTCCATTGGTGTTCGAGAGATAATTTTACTCGCTCGCTGGTTCTCAAACCAATAAAAGGTAGCAATCACTCGCACCAGATGATCGAGGTACGACTACAGCAGCAGCTTAGTGGTCCTCGCACCACGACTTCAGATGACTCATGGTTGAGGGACAACTGCGACTGGTCCTCGACCGGCAGCATAGCGGCCCTCGTACCAACTTCAAATGATCAAGAGACACCTACTCACTGGCTCTCAACCAGTCAATCATAGCGATCTCTCGTACATTTATTTCTAGTGGTCGAGTTACGACTACTACCTGGTTCTCGACCAGAGGTGTAGCGATTCTCCCACTATTTCCACCTCTAGTGGTCGGGTTACGACTACTATCTGGTTCTCGACCAGAGGTGTAGCGATTCTCCCACTACTTCCACTTCAAGTGGTCGAGTTACGACTACTACCTGGTCCTCGGCCAGCGGCGTAGCGATCCTCCCATTACCTCTACTTCAACAAAGCTGATATCAGGTGCACAGTATCGCCAAGTGTTTTTGTCGTAGGCTTTCCGGACCCTCCATTATATTTGAGGGATGAAGTGAATAATTCAAGTCTACCTGGTTCTCGACCAGAGGTGTAGCGATTCTCCCACTACTTCCACTTCAAGTGGTCGAGTTACGACTACTACCTGGTCCTTGGCCAGCGGCGTAGCGATCCTCCCATTACCTCTACTTCAACAAAGCTGATATCAGGTGCACAGTATCGCCAAGTGTTTTTGTCGTAGGCTTTCCGGACCCTCCATTATATTTGAGGGATGAAGTGAATAATTCAAATCTTCCTGGTTCTCGACCAGAGGTGTAGCGATTCTCCCACTACTTCCACTTCAAGTGGTCGAGTTACGACTACTACCTGGTCCTTGGCCAGCGACGTAGCGATCCTCCCATTACCTCTACTTCAACAAAGCTGATATCAGGTGCACAGTATCGCCAAGTGTTTTTGTCGTAGGCTTTCCGGACCCTCCATTATATTTGAGGGATGAAGTGAATAATTCAAGTCATCGAACAAACATAATGAAACATCCGATGCCTCGAGAGAAGAATATTGGAGACATTGCTAGGCCTTTAGCCTACCAGTCAACTTCAGCCTGAGATGTGCCCGTCAAACCACTCGAAGGCGGTGACCAGATGTGTTACACATTCAGGAGACTTGACAAAAATAGCTAAAGATCTTCAACATCTCAAATATTCTTAACTCATACTCATGTGAATCTAGTTCCCAGGATGTGCACTAGATTCACACTTTCATCTCAAGCATGATTATACATAGCAAACACAAATAAGATGAAAGTGATTATAAACTACATCTACTTTAGTTACATTGGCCGACCGGCCAAATAAATATATAGAACAGCGGAAGCTTGTCTACCCAATCCACAAGCACACCGACTAGGGGTTTACCCCATTAAGTTCAAGTCCTAGAAGAAGCAGTCGATCACCAGCATCACTCAAAGGCTAAGTCTAAATCCTGCAAGCAAAAGGTTAATTCCACAGCAAGAGTCAGTACATTATTAGAAATAATATACTGGCAAGCACCAAGACAAGCCTAAAACCCTATTTGCAAGGCATATAATCAAGGAAGGCATAATATGGTTCTTTTTAGCATAAAGCAAGTTTTATTTGCATAAAACATTTCCAAATCAGGTTTACTTTCAAATAAATTTCAGCAAGCTAGTACTTGACATATTGGGCATCAAAATAGGCATTAATCATGTATAAATATGCACCTCATTGCCTTTCATGGCAGCAAGGAGAACATTCTCAAATCTCATCACAATTTGAAGGTAAATTTCAGCATTTAGAAGAATAAACACAAGTCTATACTCAATATATATCCACACGCCGCTCATGTCCGCGAGCACGACTAATCAATTAGTTTTTACTCTGCAGAGTTTGTACACTTTACCCACATGATGCGAAATAATAATCATGCAAGATCATGGCACGCAATACATAAGTACCCGATTTATTACCCGCAACAAAGCTTTTCCAAAATTCATGATTTAGCCTTGCACCAGCACGATACGTGTTACTCCATCCTAAGCCATACACATTATATGACCTAGAACCGTTAAGTGGCGGGCCCACGCCTTAAACTTAACACCGTGGTGGCGGACACAATGGGAACCCACCCACGTGGCACAATACCGTTGTATTGGACAGACTTAGTCACCTAAACTACCACGTCGGGGTAAATAGGAAGTTCCTCTGAGTTATCCGAACTCATACACACCGGCCTACCAGAATGTAAGGCTAAACCATAAATAATTTACTAAGCTTGGGCTATCCCATACTAGCACATGTGGTTGTACTGTATACGAAATGAACTGACATTGAGTGAAGTCCTTAGGTCGGTTTGGGCGCACTCTCCCTCTATCGGTACACAACTAATCACCATATGTGCACCACTTGAGGCCCAAACCTAAAATCCATGTTTTCCATCATTTTATTTATGAAAATCACAAGTATTAAAGATCTGTCCAGATTAATTAAAAATCAATTTTCATGTTTGTAATGAGCCCATAATGACAAGGAAGACCATTCTAAGCATGGCTAAGCATTATAGTAACCTAGTGACTCCAAAACTCATATATAAAGTGGTATAGTCATATTGTTCCTAAGGTTAGGAATGAGGGATATGGATATACGTGGGGTCAAGGTGAATGCAAACAATAGGAGTTTGTCTAACAAGTTTAACAAAATTTTAATTTATTAGTGTACAATCGACATGCAAGATTTGCAAACATTTTCAATAACCTCCAAAACATAGGTTCAAAGTGATCAAAGAGAGGGAGGTGGGACTTGCCTTGCAACTGGAAAATGTCAGCACCTAAATCACTTCTTCACCGATTAAGCAATCATCTATACAAAGTACACGTTATGTAATTAAACACCGAATTATGCGAAAAATCCAAAATGCTCTAAAATGCATGATTTGTGCACAGTGAATAGGTACTGGTCTAAAATGAATTTAGGTGAAAGAATTTCTATTTTATCTCATTTCATTTGAGAATTATGAATTTTAGAAGTTTTGTCGGTATAGTGTAGGATTTACTTAGGTACTATTGTGAAATGCTGTTGTAAGGTGATTCTTATTAAGTTTATGTTTGCTGGGGTGAAGATATGTTTTCTAAGACTAACACATTTGGTTTCATAATTTTTAGAGTTAATATGAATTCTTTATGTATTTTACAAGTTATAACGTGTTATAGATGTATAGTGTTCTATAGGTTCATGGCTTTAGAGGTTTAGGTCCAGAACTTGCCTCATCTAGCTAGTGATGTATAAAATGAGTATTTTAGCTAACTAATCTAACCTTAGTTCATAGGCTTATGGTCTTTATTATCATGGTTCATATTTTATAAACTAGGGGAGCTCTAGTCCATTCTAGCAATTTATTATATCAACCTAGAAATTATTATATGAGCTAAGTGCCTTAAGTTTTGGTGGATGGGGATGGAACTATGCATTCACTGGTCTAACAAGTTTTATTTGGGTTTCATTATAGCTAGAGTGTATTTCTATATACATTTATATATATACATATTGCTCAATCGATACTATGTGATTAGCACCTATCCTATAAATTTAAAGTTTAGAGCTATAACCTGTACTGAAGGTTCCATATTTTATTTTACTATGTTGAAGCCCACTGTTTGCTGGTTCTATAGATATTTGGTTCACTTCATTTAGACTAAAGATGAATTTTCTACAAATTTTACAATTTAAGGTTGCTCTATGATGGTTATTACTTACATAAGTATTTAGAGGCTTTTATCATACAGTAAGTATATAATTTTATTTTATAACTTGGAAGTATATGTTCGGGTGATTCTACAGAACTTGGGTTTACTCAAAAAGGATCTAAGATGAATTTTATATGAACTTCTAAAATTCAGCTTATCTAAAACTAGTCATTTTAAAGGTAATAGTTTTAGAGGCATTTGATGTATAGTATGTATACTATTTCATTTTGCTTTATAGGAGAACATAAGTTGGTGGATCTGTAGAAACTGAGTTTGCTCCAAAATGAGTTGAGATGTACTTTATATGCATTTTATAAGTTTGTGTATGCTTTATGTATGATTTATCTTAGACCCATTTTAGAGACAAGGTTTGTGCTGAGGGTGCCAAGCTTAATGTTACCACATTAAAGTTCATAGTTTTGTGAACCTATAGAAATTTGAATCATCTCAAAATAAGTTATATTTGATTTTATATGGATTTTACAAGTTTAGGTGTTTTGCTGTTAAAAAGTAAAGGCTTTTAGTATTATCTTTTACATTTTCAGATTTTAAACTCATTGGGTCCACCTGTCGGTCTCAGGCCAATATGCAAAAGGGCCTCTAAGGTTTCAGGAAATCAAACGCAGTCCTATGACTGTTCTGTGTGTCTTGAGCTTTTGCAGAAAGAACCCTACATTAACCTAAATTCTTGTGACGAGGTCCCTGGTTCGAGCTGAAGCAGATCAAGCCATGGCTGAGCTCGATCTCAAGCTTGCCAGCGGCAAACGGTGGCTCGTTTGAGGGTGCGACCAAAAGACAAAATGAAGATCATCCTATTGCGATTCCATTACTCTACTTTTCTCGGTCAGTGGACATCGGAGTAACGCCGGCGGCGAGTCCGAGCGGCGGCTGTGCTTAGGCTGCTACTGCATGTTGAGTTGGTGCTCGATTCTAAGTGAATGAAATGCATGTATGCAATCCTATGGGCTCAAGGGTGCTCACCGAACCTTGAACGAGGCGCGTGAAAGTCTGGACAGCGGCAGCGGTGAAGAAGATGGTCCAGCGACGGTGTAGAGCTCCGGGAAGACGGTAACGGCTCGATCCACTCATCGAATTGACATGCATGTGTTTTCATGGGGTTAGTGAGGTCCCAGGGATGGTGTATACGCGAAGAATCGGACAATGGCTCACTGGAGGAGGCGGAATCGACAATGGCGACGGCGACCGGAGGTGAAGAAGACGGTGGACGATCTCCACACTCGTAGCACCATCCTTCGAGATTCTTGAGGGGAAATAGAGAGGAGGTCGAGGCGAAGATGCTGGCGTGACAGCTTGGCCCGGCTTGGTCCAGATAAGCGGGAACGGCGATGATGTCCCTGCGGCGGTGCACAGAGCGCGCTCTAGAGCGACCATGACATGGCGGCGTTCCCGCTGCTGTAGAAGATGAAATGGAATGGGATCAAAACCAAAGTTGTTCGGCATGGTGAGATGAGAATGGAACAAGTATGAGTTAGAGATGGAGAGGGCTCGACGACGGTTGGCGATGTCCCTCTTCTTGGCGGCCGGCAATGAAAGAGAGGTGGAGAGGGAGAGCTGGAGCTTCCTCCCTTGGTTGGATCGGCACCGGGATGGTGGGTGAAGAGTGGCGACGTAGCTGGGTGGAGGTGAAGCCTCGGTTCGGCGCTGCCACGTCGAGCCCACGCGTCGAACGCGCCTGAGGGCTGTCGGCTCGGTCTCTCTCTCAGTTCTGGTCGGCTAGAGGTGTTGCACAGAGGAAGGGCAAACCAAAGAGACTGCCAGGTGGGTCCAGGTCGTGGCAAACTAAGCTAGGGTGAGAGGGTTGGGCAGAAACGTGGGTGAACAAAAGGTTTGAATGATTTTCAGGATTATTTCTCTCTCCCACTTTAGTAATTCAATTATTTAATTTGTGGGTAGAATAATTTAGTGTGGATTTTTCTGAAGGTAGATGAAGATACCTAGATTCCATTTTCTTTGGTTGCACTCAAAAATTTATGGATAGATTACTCACAGAAATTAGAGGAATATGGGTTCTTTGGAAACTAGTTCGAATTTTTAGGAGACCTAAACTGAGAAGATAAATTCTGGAAAAAATATTTTTATTCATGATAAATGACCTAGTATTTGAATAAATTATTTTTCTTATACACTTTTATGCAGTTAAATGCACTTTTAGACAAAGTATGGTTTTAGCCGATTAAGAACTACAGTTAATCTAGTTTTTATTAGTTTGACTGATTTATTTGAGTTACCAAATTTAGTTATTAAATTATACCAAAATTACAGTGAGTTGTATGTGTTGAGTAGAGCCTACATGAATTTTCCCATGATTTTATCTTGCACGAATTATTTTAGATAATTCACAAGACTTATGTCTTATATGTGTTTCCCTTTCCTAAATGCATGTAAATGTTTATAAAAGTTATATTTGGACTCTCATTAACCTGAGGTGATATTGATATGTTAGAATTACAGTTTACCTTACACATTTCATAAGCTCCTTACCTATTTATGCATAAGTTTACTTTAGTATTAAATTAAGAGAATGCTTATAGAGATGATTAAGATAGAATATACCCTATATGATATAATTTATTTGTTCACTTTCATGTTCATGACATGTCTTCAGATGGATGTCCAAATTAGTTTTGTGAGGCTTGACATTAGCCATGTTGATATATTTTAAGGTGTATGGTTTCTATTTTAACTTCCTCTAGCTAGCACTAGGCCCTAATGGTTTAGTTGTTTATCTAGATCTTAGTTAATATTCATGAGACCTATTATGAAATGCAAATCAAAAATTCAAATGCACATGAAGGATTCAAGTTAAAATATGATTTATGCGAGTATGCATGCTTTCACTTGGGTTGCATTCAGGTCCTAGGTTAAAGATGAAAAAGTTTTAATTTGTTCTCAAATTTTATTCATGCAAGAGTTGGATCAACTTCACCTAGGTTTAAAATGGAAATTTTTGGTTTACAAAATTAAAGAACTTTCCTTTCAACTAGTTTTGATGGAAATTCCTTAATCCTAGAATTCGGGTATGTTACAGTTTTACCCAGAGATCCCTTACCATGATGACACCTAGCGTTGAAACCTATCCTACAGTCCCTTTACGCCGTTCTGGCAAGGCCTCTGAGGAACCTAAGGGAACTTCGGCTGGGGACATCCAGAGCGGATAAGGCCTTGTCGGATCCTGTAGAGACGAAAGATCATGTAAGACCTGGTCGTGTAAGAGTTCTCGCCGTGCGTATTAACCAAGCTGTGTAATCGGAAATGGACTTTCCAACTTCACGGCTGGGGGCTAGGATCAGTGCTTGTTCAACCGAAACAGGTCAAAGGTCCAAGAGCCTTATCATCCGAGAACGATTCTCCGATGACAAGCCTGGGGGCTAGGGAGAGTGTATAACTCAACAAACTGACTGATCGAAGTCGGTAAAAGAGAAGACGCTCATACACAAAACATTGGAAAATCTTATTCGACATTGTTGAAGACTCCATGTCTCGATGGTTCTACACCAAGATCGACTAAGGCGAGTACGACAAATGTTGACAAGGCTTCGTCGCAGATTCTACGCCTTCTCGATCGCTCGAGAACGGTTGGTGGATCTCGACAAGGAATACGGAATGAAGAGATGGTGTACCCGCCGAGATAAAATTTCTTGACTTCAATCCAAATTCTCGATTACGGCAAGATGGGAGACTTAGTCGTATGCTCTGTGCTTTCTTGGTTGACGTCGGAGATTGACTCAGACAACCCCTTAAGGTGCCCGCATGAGGCTGATAAAGGAAATCTAACGTTATCTCTGAACTCATCGAGAACGGTCACGTGAGCTCGATAACAGTTACTCCAAGGTCTACGGTTGAGAATATGAATTCGTTCATTTGCATTGAAGTCGGGGGCTACTGTCAGGGTTATGGATACCATATATCTAATAGTAGTCGACTAAATCTCGGCAGGACCTACCACATACCATGTCTTATATGGAAACTGACCTCGAGGGAGTTCCGGATAAGGAAAGACAACCAGAGTTTTACATGGAAACGACAAGGACTGCTCGGATTGTATCCATATTGGTTTCTCTAGTTCTACTTGGACAAGGGGACACCTATGGGTATAAATACAAGGCCCCCTAGGAGGAGAAGGGACACGACCACCTCAATCAACACCCACCATAGAAGACAGAAGATCAACATACAAGCCAACGTACGCCAAGACAAGACACCGGATATCGACTTCAGGGATAAGCACGGCTAGTCCCCTATAGTGTCTCCGGATACTGTCAGGAGAGACGAAAGCGTTATCTCTGATCTCGCTGGCACGGATTCGAGGAGGAAGACTATCCTGTTGTCGACTACGAGTCAGAACTACAGACCGCCATGTCGACAACAGTTAGATATGCTACCCCAAATATTGTACTAGTGTGATTATGGTGAATAAGAGCAATACCGGCTTCGGCCAACAGGATGTAGGGCTATTACCTGACAATTCAGGGGCCCGAACCTGTATAAAAATCCTCGTCTCCGTCTCTTTTACCTCAGTCTCGCGTATATCCTAGTACCAACGATCCCCATACTATGCAAATACCGGAATCGCGACATCAAACGTCGACAATTTCGACAAAAAAATATTTTAGCTTCTCTATTGATATTTTTTTGAATATTGAATATGATCTCTTTCGATGTTTCAACCAGTAGTTTTACGATGTTTCAGTTTATGTACTTGCGATGTTTCACTATGTACGAATCAAATATTGCAGTGGATTTTGATATTATGGAACGCGCCGTTGCAACAAATCACCCACATATTTTGGAAACCCCCTATTAAGGGAATTTGGTTTATTTTTTGTTCCACCAAAAATGTTTCATCTAGTGTACTCATAATATTTCACTATGTATAGATCTAATATTGCAGTGAACTGAAATACTCCATTGCAACAAAAAACCCACATATTTTGGAAACCCCTATTAAGGGAATTCATTTCATTTCTTGTTCCACATAAAAATATTTCACCTAGTGTACTTATAATGTTTCACTATGTATGGATCAAATATTGCAGTGAACTGAAATATTCTTTCGCTATTTGCTGAAACATTATTTTTATATAAGGTGAAACAACACCCGATTTAAACGAGTGAAACATTTTCGATCTATTCAGTGAAACAATTCCGATATACCTGGTGGAACATCGTGCAACATTTAAAAATAATTCAATAATAAGTTAAAAAAATTCATCGGAATAAATCCATGTGTGATCTTGTTTTGAAGATTTAATTGCAACGAATTTAATGGTGCAATCGAATCATGATTTGGATAAGTAATTTAAGAGAAAAATCAGTTTAAAGTAGTTTTTGCACGTAAATCGGGCACTAACGTCATGCTGACGTTAGCGTCCGATTTTTTCCCAAACATCGGACATCCGAGCCGGAGTTGCCTCCGAAAGATGCCTAAGAAAAATATACGTCCGTACGGTAGAAAATATGTGATGATACTTGCCTGATCAATTATGAACCATATTTAGTTGGAGTCCTCAACCTGAAATAAAACATGACCATGGCCCTGTTTAGTTCGCACCAAACTTCCCCCAACTCCCAACTTTCCAGCACATCACATCACATCCAAAACTTTCCTACACACATAAACTCCTAACTTTTTTTTCCAAACTACTAACTTTCCTCAAACTTCTCACCAATTTCAGGAACTAAACACAACCCATCTTTAGATTGTGACAAGTGTTAGCAAAGAGATATTGAATGGATCAGAACCAGACACAATTTAGGTGGCCTAAGCCTGACGTCATGTTGCCTGATTCAGGCGAGCAATTTAGGTGGCCTGAGCCTGATGGCATGTTGCGTGAGCATGGGAGGTCTTCAAGGCGGTAACCAAACAAGCAGCCAGAATAATCAGATAGGCTATTCAGGCAGCTCCTCTCGAGGGCAGTAACCAAACACACCTATGGTGTGTTTTGATTCTCTGCATCAGGTTTGGCCTGCATCCGTAGGTGCAACTTCCTCTTGTTTGGTTGCCTATGCGGTCTTCTTAGCCTGAATCCGCTAATGCAAAAAGGGCTCTCCAGCCAGGCTGAGGAGAAACGCACGATTCGAGCTTCATAGCTCGGGCAGATTTGGTGGATGCATCGGGTTGCACCATAATAGTCTTTAGGACTTTGGCTAAAAACACGGAGAAGACTAGGGATCGGACGTTCTATCCCTACCAAAATACCGGGCGGTGTTTCGCCATATAAAAAAATGTTCCAAATATTTCACTACATGGTAAAATTTGTTTGAACGAAAAATATTTCACATGTTCCATTACTGAGAAAAATATTCGATTGCTTAATGAAAAATGTTTCAATCAAAGGAACATTGCAACATCAGGTCATGTATGTGTAACATCGAAACAGACACGGAGTCATCATGTGAAACATCCCAACAAAAAAAAGAGTGAAACACTCAAGACAACCAAATGCAACAACATCAGGTCATGTATGTGTAACATCGAAGGAAACATGGAGCCATGATGTGAAACATCCCAACAAAAAAAGAGTGAAACACTCAAGACAACCAAATGCAACAAAAACGAACAATGTATTGAAACAAAGCCTACCCGTCTCCACCGATGTAGGCCAATGGCATTTCACCACCCCCTTGACAACATTGTTGCTGCCGGCGAGTTTAGAGCTCTCTCCGGCAACGGCGCCTTCCGCTCAACCTCGCACGAAAGCCTCCTCATGGCGTCGTAGCCGCTACCGACGCGCATATGTTCTATATTAGATTTACTTGTTATATATTTGAACAAACGTTGCTACACAATAAGTTTTGTGTGTTTTCGTTTGCAGAGATACCTGCTTGGGCGAAAGAAAAGAGACCGAGCGTAAGGAATGCATGGATGATTAAAGAAGTTGATTGGGGACCAAACCAAGACCTTCTCTATGTCCACTTCCATCTCACCATGTCACTTTTGGTCCATAGAAGACAAGAAATCAAGTTTTACACGTTTTGGATTCGGATTCGGGTCTCTTGACAGCATCAAATTCAAACGGACTTAGCCGTTGATCTAGAAGGAATTTCAGAGACCATGAGTACTTGTTGGAAAGCTTATGGAGTCTACTTTCATATGGTTTTGGTCCCATGTCAAAATTCCTACCAAGCTGTCGGGTATCTGCAAAACAAGCCACGTATTTCATCTAGTCCGAATCTGATTTGATTTGGGTTTTGGGCCTTGTAATTGTGTCGTGGGCTTAGCCCAAGGGAGTGTGCGCCCTAGGAAAACCCTAGGACGTCCCTAATCATATTTATTCAGTAACCGTCATCGTTTAGAGTTGGGTTTCTGCTTAGATTAATCTATCAAGAATAGTTTCACTGCTAGATCGGTTTGTTGAACCCCAAATTTGAGTGCTTAATCATTCATATGCAATTGTGTTGCAATCTATCTTATTCTTGCTTGTGTTCTTCAATTCGCATGCAGGGATTAGCCTTCTCGGCGAGGTCAACTGGGTTTCGGCACGGTTGATAACCAGAGGAGACGTGGTGCTGCGATTGCGGGGCTCAGTAGCGTGTTCATTCAGAAGCCGGATTGAGTTGTGTCGTGACTCCACCCAAATCGATTGTTTATCGATACCTATCGGAAGATCGGGACCTAACATCCTTATGAAGAGGCCTTCTCCGGCACCTGCGTCTTCAGCTCCCATCCACAAGCCTCATCATGGCTCTGCCACCACCGACGAGCTTAGAGCCCTCTCCAGTGACGGTGCTTCCTCTCCACCCCCGCGCGGTGCCTCCTTGCGGTGCTGCAACCGCTACCAGCGAGCTTAAGGCCCTCTCCGGTGCCGCAGCCACCTTTGGTTCCCACCTGCAAGCCTCCTCTTTGTGCCTTTGTCGCCGGCGAGTTAGGGTTCCGGCAAGCTCAGGACCTCAGTGGAGACAAGGCCTTCCACTCCCCTATACGCCTCCTCGCCAACGAGTTGAGCTCCCGCGAGAAGGAGACGAGTGAGAGGAAGAAGAAATGGGGAGGAAGGCGTACAATGGATAAGATCCGCTTGGATGGTCGATACAAAGCATTTTCGCGAAAACACAGGTCGGTCCACAGTATAGGAAAGTTCTTAAATCTCGCCGCATCCCGTTCTTATGGGTTCTAGACCCAGTCTCTATCGTCAGCTTTGTTACATGGAGAAAAATTCACCGTGGGCCTCCCGATCTTCTCGTCCCGTGAGAGAGTGCATTGATCTGTCCGCATTACAACAGCGTCTTCTCTACCATCTGTCACCGTCCTGACCGAATCACTCTGCGAGCACATGCTTGTTGATATTTCTTAACAACATTACTAGAAATATAATTCCCAGCAATGACATGGAAATATTCATGGTATGTTTATGGTTACAGATATTATCCGCAAGCGCACGGATATAACATTGTAGCATTTCACCCGGAAGTATTCGAAGGTATCGTATTTATTTAATCCCAAGGGAAGATATGATAAGAGAATACTATGGTAATAGTGCTAATAGATTATATATTACTTGTATGCATCAAGGTCTATGTAGGAGTTAAGTAATTCAAAGGGTAAGCGACACACGGAAAAAAGAACTATGATACTCTCACTAAATATAATCTAAGCTAAGTGGAGAAAGAATAAGAAAAGAATTCATTCATATACTTCTAATATACATACATCTTTAGTCTACACTTACTAGTATACAGCCATGCAACCAATACCCCCTAACAGTGCCCTCCCGGTGTTTCGAGAGACCACCCCGGGTTGCCGAGTTCCTTACAACAATCTGTGATGGCCGTCCAACCAGGGCTAAAGACGGAGGAGTACCCTCCCTAGGAATTTTTCTTAGGAATATATACTAACGTGGAGGAATACCCGTACTAAGCTGTCACCATCAACGGCCCACCTCTACTGTCCCGCAACATATATGCCCAGATAGTGACACTTAATAATGTAGACACCACGTCTACATTATTAAATACTACTCTATATCACCCGTGATGACATAGAGCAACCGAGTAATAGGACACTAAACCCACACCATTGCACCTCTCTGGTAGGCTAGCTATACAACTATATTGATACAAGTATAAATTAAAGTCAGTACTCAGATAATATAAATGGAATAAAATACCGAAGATGTATAAAGAAGAATATTCTATTAATTCAATAAGTCTTACAAAAGAAGAGAGAAAAGCTACTACAGCCATACCCGAATTCTTCTGAAGATCCGAGGACTCAGAATACTATTCTAATTCCTACTCCACTAGCACTAAGATACTACTAAACTTGAGAAAGAGAGAGAGCTCTTCTTCTTGAGTGTGTGAATGAATGAATGAGAGGAGGGATATTTATAGGCTATGAGGTGCCTTGGGAGAGTGGAGATGCTCAAGGTATCCAAGGAGCATATTCCCTCTTGCTTCACCTCCTTGTGACATGTGTCCAGTGACGGTTTCTTCAGTTTAATCGGGCCATAACCACCTTGGGATGCTGATTACTACTAGCCGGTGCAAAATTGGGCTGATTGGGCCTGGCTAGGGTTCCGAACCCTAGCCAGGCCCAATCAGCCCACCACCTGGCAGGTGTACTCCTCATTAATTCCCTAGCCCAATAAAAGTGGTGGAATGAGCCCATTCATCCATATAAGTTTGGATCTTTACAGCATCTGATTGATTGATCGTTTATTTTCTGTCGATTCTCCTCCATTTATATGTGCTTCTCCTGTATACATGTTAGTAGCATAGTATATAGTGGAAGTAGATATTTTATTTGGAAATTATGCATTGCAAGCATAGGCAGTCTTCATTAATTTGGTAATATTGACAGTCAAAATTGGTCGATAACGACCGTCAACAATGCTCCACCCTTCTATGAACCCTCTCTGCCCAAGATCGTTACTGTTGCCATCCACGGACCACCGTTTCCCCACACTTCTGATGACCAAGTGGTTGGAGCCTGGGATTCGCGCGAGCTCGAGGGCCTCGTTGGTTCTCGTGTGTGCATGCACCTTCTTGCAACACTATATAATATGTTTGATGACTTCTTGTCTCACATTGATGGCCTGTCCATTTTAGAGGTTTCGTCCCGACTACAACTGGTCACTACCCTTTGGTCACAGCCGCACCGAAGGGCGGCGGATCCCCTCCCCCCCCCCGAGGGCGGCGCCGAAGGATCTGTTGCCCTCACCACCCACCGTCACCGCCTGCCATCGCCGAGGTCGCTGTTGACGGCTGTTAAGTACCAAATTAACGCTGTCAATACCTGCATAAGAACATAAATATAAAACATCTAACATAGTGGTAGGGTTTATTTCTAACAATTTCCACGAGTGTTGGTGTATATTCATATGCAGGTGACAAACTACCTAAGTTGAGATGAAATATACATGAAGGAGGAGGATAATCAAACTCATATCCAAACTTATGGAGTTTTGGACCCAAAAACCCAATTAAACACCTCCAAATGGGCCAAACATCCATACCAATAGAATGAGGGGCCCAAAATAAGTGTCCAGGCCAAATACTAGGGCTAACAGAGCCAGCTAGGGGTTCGGTGTCACGCCCAGAAATTCACGAACCAGAATTTCTAAGCTGAATGTGTATTAAACCCCTGTCCAGGAACCAGCCAGGGTACACAAACGACAATTGTTGACATACAGATCCACGTCTTACAAAACTATGAAAGATTACAAATGCAGCGGAAAAAGATAAAAGCGAGCTGAGCCTGAAGACTTGACTCCTGCAGCGGACGACTCCATTCCACAGGCATCCTTGACGGCAGCGACGAAACCAACCTCTTCGAGACATCTTCAACTGAGAAGGACTTCAACTCTGGTGTGGGGGAAAAAAGCAAGACTGAGTACTACCCACTGTACTCAGCAAGTCATACCGGAAGAGGAGGTATGATGCAGGATATAACCAAAGGAGGCTACGGGGTTCATTTGCATAAAGCAGGCATTTAAAACTAGTAGTTGAAAACAGTAAAAACAGTTGTAGTAATTAAGCAATATTAACCAGTCACTGTCCAACGCTACGCCACGTTGCAACAGGCCCAACCAACCACCTGAACTACACCAGTTCATTAAGCTAAACTAGGGGTGAGACTAATCACGGTGAATCTGGTTGACCGCCCATAACCGCGGGCACGGCTATTCGAATAGTTTTACTCTGATCAGAGGTGTACAACTGTACCCACAAGACACAGCCCCACGACACGTTCCCGTGCGCCGACATGCCACCACGACGTACCGGAAAGAGGCCGTGACAGGACCCTTCGCATAACCCTCTCTAACCGATCGCACCACACCTTAGGGTTCGCCCCCGTCCCCAGCAGGCAACGGGCAGCCCCCCTTTCGTGCCGCGGTGAATCCGGAAGCCGATCAACCGGACACCCCGGCCGACCCAACTCCATCAAACCCACCCTCGCCTGGGTACGTCGGCTAGAGAAAAGCTACACTACAAATCCAGCCGTTGCCCACGCTGGCTTGTGGTAAGTACGATAAGTTCTTCCAGGGCATCCCGCGAACCGGTCCTTAATCGCCATGGGCACGACTAGCAAAACCATGCACCCACAGCCCACCATGTAGTGTATTTTAATTAACCAACACCATTGCGGTGGCACTAATCCAAAGCTACTGCCAATAATCAAAGTCTATGCTTTAGTGTGATCCCCTTTTGTGCACTAGTTGAACTAAGCATGGCTAAGCATCTCCTAAACCAACATCTAGTCATTTTAATACCCAAGTTATCAATGGCGTAAGGGAAACAACATATAGCTGAGTAATAGGACCCATCCCACATGATATTGTAAAACAATGCAATATTTAATAGAAATGCGGGACATTTGTAAATTGGGTACAATATGATCAATTGCAATGTATGACTTGTCTTGCTCTTGCACTGATGGAACCACAGCAACGTCTTCGAGAAACCACGAATCGACGAAATGGGCGAAATCTACGTGACAAACAAAGCACACAAGAAAAACATGCTATAAGACTACTGAAACAGGAAACAAAACCATTTTTAATGGATTCTATACATTTTTATGAATTTACTGAGACTTGAATAGACTTAATCGAAGCTCGGATGAATTAGTTATGATTTTTAGAAGATTATCTGTGTTTTTACTAATAAAGAAAAAGCCTTAATGTATTTATTACGCAATATTGCCCCAGGGCTGACGTCAGCAAGGGGTGGGGCGGCGCCGACATGTGGGCCCCACTGGTCAGCGGCTCAAGGGGGAGGGAGGGGTACTGGCAGGCGGGGCCCACCGGGCGGCGACTCGTGGGGGAAGGAGGAAGGCGGCCTGGCTCGGCATGGCTTCAAGCCGGCCGGCCGGTTATGGCGAGGGCGGCGGCGGCAAGCGGCCATCGACGGCGGTGGCCGGCGACGCGGGCGATGGTGCACCGCGGCGACGCGCATGCGGGGAGCGGCGGCGCGCGCGGGAGGAAGAGAAGGGGTGGGAGTTCTCACCGGGGATCGGCCGGCGCGGGAGGAGACGACGGCAAAAGGCGACGGTGAGCGACCGGAGGGCGACGGCGAACGGCGGCCGAGCTCCAGGACACCCTAAGAGAGGAAATGTGAGGGGTTAGAGGGAGAGAGGGTGTCCACGACGAGCGAGAGCCATGGCCGACGGCGGCGGCTATGGTGGTACTCACCGGCGCGCGGGGAGAAGCGGGCCCCGACGGCGGGATTGGATGGGGATGCGGCGGCCGGGGTAGATTTGGCGGCGGCGAAGCTAATGGCGGCGGCGGATTGGCTCGGCGGCGGCTCCAGCGGCGGTGAGCGGCGGCCGGAGGAGTGGAAAAGGCGGCGGCGGCGGGTGTAGCGGCGCGGGAACGATAGAGGGCACGGGAGGGAGCGGTGGAAAGAGGAAAAGGTGGAGGTGTCACATCCTGTTTTTCGTCTTAGGATTTATAAATTATTTAATAAATCATTAATAGAATTTAAATTAAATGTTCTTTAATTTACAAGTGAAGTTAAATGTGGGAAATAAAATTTCCTAAATATAAAGCATGGATGGATTTATTTTTTATTAAATTCTCCATGGTTAATTATACTCTCTGGAATTTTCTCGGATTTTTTCGGAGCTCAATTATTAATTTTAATCATACAAAGAGAAGTTCAGCAATTATTCAAATATTAAATTAATCATTAAATGATCTAATTATAATTGTTAAGAGTTTTTCTTGTTTAAAAATCCTCAAACTATAAATTGTTGTTTAAAAGGAATTATTAGAAATAATTTTAAAAGCTTAAAAGAGAAGATCTAATTTTTAATTTGCTAAATCTCAATATAAAATTGAACTAGATAAAATTTTATTAAATACTTTGCTTGTTCCTCTATTTTCTAGAATTTTCTGGGAATTGTTTGAGCAAGGGAAGTATTTTTAATAAATGAAACATCATTTCACGAATTATTTTAATTGAAAAAGTTCAAAAACCCCTCCTTTAGGTTATTGGGCCGATTTTGGCCCAATACTTCTTCTTTCCCGCGCGGCCGAGCCGGCCCAAGCCGGCCCAGCCGAGCTGCCGAGCCGCCGAGCCGCCCTCCTCTCCCCAGCCGCCGATAGGTGGACCCCACCTGTCGGGGTCATCCCCTACCTCCGGCCGGCCGCCATTTGCCGCCCGAGCCGCCTCCTTTCCACCTCCAAATCCACCTCAAACCGACCCCGATTCCTCCGGGTTTTTGAGGGGTTTTGTTCCTCTCGTTCTCCTCTTTCTTTTCCCCCAAGAATCAAAGAGAATCGTTGAGGATTTGATCCGAATCGAGTTCGTTTTGATTTTATCCCTAAAACCGAGTTTGAATCTTTCTCGGATCGATTCCTCTCGTTTGGAGTTCGATCTCTTCAATCCGAGCCTATATAAAGCACCCCCTAGTCCTCCTCTTTCGTTTGCCCCCTCTCCCGTCCTCTCCCGTGACCCGTAGAGCCGTCGCCGCGTGAAACCATCCGCCGCCGCCGCCAGCCGAACTCCGGTTGCGCCACCGCGCCGTCTCCGCCGTCGCCGCCGCTTGCCGTCGCCGCCCGTGGGTGCGCCAAGGGGTGGAGAAGCCCGGCCGCCGCTTCCCCTTCGCCGCCGGCCACCGGAGAGCCGTCGCCACCGTGCAAGCCGAGCCGCCGCCGTCGCTTCTTCGTCGCCGGCCGTCATCCGTCGTCGTTCGTCGCGTTGGTGAGTACCATCGGGTTCGTCTCGTCGTTCTCTTCGCGTAGATGCCCTCCAAATCCCCGGCCGATCGCCCTATCTCCGGCGAGCTCGCAAACCCTAGCCGGCCGGCCCTGGGTGACGTCATGCTGACGTCATCGTCTCCTTTTCTTTTCCTTTTTCCCTTTTTTCTAATAGATTAAATCTTCGGAAAATCATAACTAAATAACCGTAGCTCCGTTTCAGGTGGTTCAAGTTGCTAAATTTTTCTAAAATCAAGATCTACATGTTTGTTTATTTTTTATGTATTGTTTATTTGGTTTTTATTAGTCTTTTTCTTCGTTTTGCGTGTTAGCTTGTCGTTTCCGTCGTTGCGAAGGTTCGTGAGTGCGTCGGAAGTGATCAAGAAGATTAATTGAAGACCGATTATTGCAAGGCAAGTCACACAGATCCTAAACACAATCCTTTGAGCATGTTGATCCTATATTTAAATTCTCTATTTATTTCAACTGTGCATTTATTTTCGAATGTCACCGGGTGATGTGAACCTATTCCTTTGTTATGGCCAATTTGCATTGAATGCCCTATTCCTTGATACCTTGGGTAATAAATTGATTGGCTTGAACCTTATGTATTGGTTTGGTTCAGCTAAATGTTATATATATAATTGCTTAGCAATGCTTAGAAACATTAGCTCACTAATGGGATGAATCATATATACTACATTATTATTTATGGTTATATTTAATGGTAGCTCACGATGGTTAATCGTGTTATGATAATTAATTGGTAATTAAAATATGATTAATGGTGGGTTGTGAGCACATGGTTTTGAAGGTCGTGCTCATGGCAATTAAGGACTGGTTCGCGTGCTACTGTTGTGAAACATTTACCGTGCCAACCACAAGCCAGCGTGGGCAACGGCTTTATCTTTTGTATAGCGTGATTCATTATAGTGCGCCAGACTGAGAAGTGGCGAGAAGTCCACGGGGGTCGCTGGGGAGTCCATGCCTTGTTTATAAGGGGGTGATTATGATCCAGGAATGGTGCACTGTTTTGAGTTGTGTTGTGCAAAGGGTATTGTCACGATTTCCCCCTTTGCAATGCCGTGGTGGTATTTCGGGGCATGGCAACATGTGTGGAATCGTGTCTTGTGGGTACAGTGGTACACCTCTGGCCAGAGTAAAACTATTCGAATAGCCGTGCCCGCGGTTATGGGCGAGTTGAGCAATGTTTTTCGTGATTAGTCTCACACCTCTCACAATAAATATGGATGTTAATACTTGGTAATAATTTGCTTAGCTCCTGGTTTGGAGTTAGATCTGTGCAGCCGGGTATGGTTGTTCAAGATGGTTGGGCCTGTACAGCATGGGTGTGCTGTTCAGTGTTGATTAAAACTTCTGATTAATTACTCTACTGTTTTACTTATCTTAAATCTTTGCTAAATGCTGCTTTTGCAAATGAGCCTATATTATGCCATCCTTTGGAATCCTTGTGCACTTGCATATTTGCTGTGTGGCTTGTTGAGTATGTCATATGCTCATTCTTGCAATAATCATCAAACCTCAGTTGAAGATAAAGGATCCAGAAGGAGAAGACGTTTGGCTTATACCCCAGTTGAGCTGCCTGTGGGAGTGGAGCTGAAGCCATCGCTAGACCGTTAATTCCGCTGCAGTTTTCTTTTCTTTTGTAAGTGTGTAACGTTATCATTATGATGGATTTGTATATTAAATTGTCAGTTTGTGTACCTCGGCTGATTCCTGGACGAGGATTTTATGCACAAATAAGTTCGGAAATTACTAGTGAATTTCTGGGCGTGACAGGAGGGGAGTGGAGGGATGGTTTATATGGGCTCGGGAGAGGTGGACGAGGCCGGGAAGGTGGCCGATTTGGCCGGCGACGTGGGGGAAGTGGATGAGGAGAGAGAGAGTGGGGGAAAAGAGCAAATCCCCCGTCGTTTGCGGGTGCGCGAGCTAGCGGGAGGTGTGGGGAAGGTGAGCGGCGACGTGGGCGTGCGGCACGGACGGAGTGGGCGCGGGAGCAGCGGGATACGCGGCGGCGTGGGCGGTGGTTTCGACGGCGGTTGGCGCGGGCGTGGGCGGCCGGAGGTTAGGGAAAGGGCTGACAGGTGGGCCCCACCTGTCAGCGCCCGAGAGGGAGAGGGAGGCCGGGTGAACTTCGGGAGTGGGAGGGAGGAGCGGGCCGGCGTAGGAAGAAATGGGCCGGCGGCCCAAGAAAAGGAAAAAGGAGGGAAAAGAAAAGATAAAAGGAAAAAGGATTTTCCCAGGGATTTAATATTGTACTTTGCTTATTTTAATTGGTTAAAATTATTTCCATGGCTCTGAAAATTCCACTAAAATTCTTGTTGGCATATTTTGACATGTAGAATCCAAAAAAAATTCCACATGCCGATTCCGATTATTATTTGCATTTATTACTTTAGGGATTCAACTCTAGGTTAAATTAAACAATTTCTTCGGACGATTTATTTTATGAATTTTAAAGCAAGAAGGGGAACTTCAGGGCGTGACATTCGGCCGAACCTTGACAAAGGCCGATGGCCCAGGCCCAGGCCCAGGTTTCGTTCGGTAGCAAACAGCTCCCAATGACGGTTATGGTCGTTTTCACCGGTAGAAACCATCATAAAATGGACACTTGGAACATGGAGGATGAAAATGCCCATTGGATGCCATAGAGGATCTCCACACTCCCAAGCAAGCTCACACTATAAATACCCCTCTCTTCCCTCATTCTCTCTCACACACACACCATGATGTAGAGCTGAATTACAAAAGGCTCTAAGTATACTTTAGGTTCTTTATATGTTCTACATTATACTTAGAATTATGGAGAGACTAAAGTAGAAGAAGTCGGAGGAATTCCGGAATTGTCGGTAATCCTCTTGTACTTTGTTAATTACTCTGGTTCAATAGAAATATTATTCTGAGTAATTAAGATTTGCTTAGTGAGAATTATATCTTGGTTAGTTCCTAATTAGCATGCGGGATCATTGTTCACTATAGTACATTAATTTATAGTGATCGGTTTAGTGTTTGTACAGCACTAGAGTAGTTATTAATTGCATAGACGCGGTGTCTAGGTAGTTAATTTCCGGTGGTTGCTTCGTATCCCACAGTAGGTTTGAGGTGGGTGTAGAGGTGGTGACAGCCCTCAATTACATTGAAGTCCTCCCTGTCTAGGTACGCAGTAGAGCCATATCTAGGAGCAGCGGGCTGGCCAGTGCCTGATGTTTCGTGTTAGGATTAAACTGAGCTTTCCGCCGGATCCACCCACCATCACGAAGCCACAACCACACCCGAGGGCGGCAGATCCGGCCCTCCCGAGGGCGGCGCCGCTGGATCCGCCTCCCACTGTCGCCGCCCGCCGTTGCGAAGCCGCAGCCATTGCCACGGCTGCACCTTCGCTGAGCCGCCGCCCGCCCATCGCCGCCCGTCGTCGCGAAGCCATATTCATTGCCTCCCGTTGCACGAATGCATCATTGGTGTGGCTTTATGAGTACGGTGGTTGAACTCAGTCTTGCTATTTCCTTCTTTTAGAAGTGGAGCGCTTTTGAGCTGAAGACGAAGTTAGAGGACCGAGGCTCAAACCCCAGTTGAGTTTTGTATGTGGAGTGGAGCTGAAGCCCCGCTATGATCGCCTTTTTCCGTTGCTGCTGCTTTCTTTTCGGTGTGAGGACTAAGCGCCTCTTCTGTAAGTATGCACGCTTTATTTATGTTTGAATTCGTATATTAATTTGTCGCTGGTGGCGAGGGTGGGTGTGATGGACTTGGGTCGCCCGGGGTGTCCGGTTGTCCAGCTTCCGGATTCACTGCGGCGGGCGAGGGGACTGCCTACTCCGGGTTAGGGGTCGGGGTGAAACCTTAGCATGGTGTGGATGGTTAGGGGAGGGTTATTCGAAGGGTCTTGTCACAATCACTCGACATGGTGATGTGCCCGCGCAGGCATGGTGACATGCCGGTAGATTGTGTCTTGTGGGTACAGTTGTGCACCTTTGGCCAGAGTAAAACTATTCGAATAGCCATGCCCGTGGTTATGGGCGATCGACCAGATTCACCGTGATTAGTCTCATCCTTAATAATTGGTTAATGAACTGGTGTAGTTCAGGTGGTTTGGTTGGGCCTGTTCAACGTGGTGTAGCGTTGATCAGTAGAGATTTATTATTATCTTAATTAATCAACTGTTTTACCATTTTCAACTATAAATGCTTTACAACTGCCTTTATGCAAATAGCCACAAACATCCCTTTGCCTCCCGTTGCACGAATGCATCATTGGTGTGGCTTGCTGAGTACGGTGGTTGTACTCAGTCTTGCTATTTCTCCCTTTCAGAAGTGTAGCGCTTCTGAGCTAAAGACGAAGTTAAAGGACCGAGGCTCAGACCCCACTTGAGTTTTGCCTGTGGAGTGGAGCTGAAGCCCCACTAGGATCGCCTTTTCCGTTACTGCTGCTCTCTTTTCAGTGTGAGTACTAAGTGCCTCTTCTGTTAGTATTTACGCTTTTATTTATGTTTGGATTTGTATATTAATTTGTCGTTTTGTGTACCCTGGCTGATTCCTGGACAGAGATTTAATACACAAAATAGTCTGGAAATTTGGGCTAAATTTCTCGATGTGACATCGCTGGTCGTCGATCCAACGTGGTTGCCTGTTGGTATTTCTTAACGATATTACTAGAAATATTCATTCCCAGAAATGGCGACAAAAATAGTCCTGGTATATTTATGGCTACTGTTGGTATTTCTTACGATCACAGATAGAATCCGCAAGTGCACGGATATACCGATGCAGCACTTCCCCTATGGAGTATTCCAAGTGTATCGAATCCAAGGGAATGTGTGTGATTATCTCTTACTCCGGTTCATCCAAGGACACAAGATAAATATGGGCAAAGGGTAGAGGGGATTTCCCACTGAGAAACAGTGTCGAAGGAAAGCTTAAGTTTAATCCTAACGCGATACTTCAGTCACTGGCAACCCGCTGTTCCCAGATGTCACTCTACTACGTACTCGGACAGGGAGGACTTAAGTGCTCTTGAAGGCTGTCACCACCTCTACACCTACCTCTAACTACGTAGCAACCACTGGAAATTAATTACCCAGACACCGCGTCTACGCAATTAATTACTACTCTAGCACTGGCCAAGCACTAAAGCAAACACTATATAATTAATGGACTATAGTGAACAATGATCCAGTATGCTAATTAGGAACTAACCAAGAATAATTCTCACTAAGCAAAATCTTAATTACTCAGAATGATATTTCTATTGAAGCAGAGTAATTACCAAAGTACAAGAATAAGGAGAGGATTATCGACAACTCCGGGATTCCTCTTACTTCTTCTACTTCACTCTCTCCCTATTCTAAGTATACTATAGAATATGTAAAGAAGCTAAAGCATACTTATAGCCTCTTGTAATTCAGCTCTACATCATGGTGTGTGTGAATGAGGGAGAGGAGAGGGGTATTTATAGTGTGGAGCTTGCTTGGGAGAGTGGAGATGCTAGGAATATTCTCCATAGAATCCAAAGAGCATCTTCCTTCTCCTCTTGCCATGTGTCCTCTTGATGACCGTTTCTACCGGTATTAACGCTCGTAACCGTCATAGGATGAGGAGCACAACCGTCATACCAAAGTTGGGCTGGATTGGGCCAGCTGGGGGTTCGGTCGAACCCTGGTTGGCTCCCCTGGCCCACATCCTTCTCCAGGATGCTGACATGTGGGCCCCACTTTATGATACTCCATATTTTGGCTCCAAATGATTGCACATTTTATATGTTGTAGCTCAAACCCATGTGAGTCCATCAGCGCAAAATATATTTCCATTCTTTACGATCATTCTCTCCCAACTTTGGTGGTTGATCACCTGCATACAAATATACACTAACACTCGTGGAAATTGTTAGAAATAAATTCTACCACTATGTTGGATGTTTCACATTTATGGTTTTATGCAGGTATTGACGGCGTTATTTTGGCACTTAACAGCCGTCAACAAAACCCCCCACACTTAGCTCTTTTATATTACCTCTATATATTCCAAGATACAATACAAGTACACAAATTTAGCGGTCTATCGTCCCGAGTAAAGGTTAAGGATTAATGTGGAATAAAATTTTCCAAGATACAATTCAAGTACACAAATTATTCTAAGCCATATCTGTACCTGTGAACTTTTGCACTGTCTAACTTACCATCTTGGGTAATTGATGAATGGAATGGTTGTCACGCCCGGAATTTCTATCCAAAATTCCAAACGCTTACATGTGCGTTAAACCCTCGTCCAGGAATCAACCGAGGCACACAATAACAAATTGATAATAGAGTACTATCAAACAGCTAATTAATATTCGCAAAAATAAATAATTATTACAGAGGTGGATAGTTCCTCTCAAAAGAATAAAATTCTACGCAGCGGAAATAAACAAAAGACTAAGCAGCTATGGTGACTCCACTCCACAAGCAACTTGACCCGAACAAAGCCTAATCCTCCTGGTCATCACCTTCACTGAAGCACTCCTCCTCTGTTGAATGAATATTGCAAGAATGAGCATATGACATACTCAACAAGCCACACAACAAATATGCAAGTGCACATGATAACAAATGATAGCATAATAAAGCTCAGCCGTCAACAAAACCCCCCACACTTAGCTCTTTTATATTACCTCTATATATTCCAAGATACAATACAAGTACACAAATTTAGCGGTATATCGTCCCGAGTAAAGGTTAAGGATTAATGTGGAATAAAATTTTCCAAGATACAATACAAGTACACAAATTATTCTAAGCCATATCTGTACCTGTGAACTTTTGCATTGTCTAACTTACCATCTTGGGTAATTGATGAATGGAATGGTTGTCACGCCCGGAATTTCTATCCAAAATTCCAAACGCTTACATGTGCGTTAAACCCTCGTCCAGGAATCAGCCGAGGCACACAATAACAAATTGAGAATAGAGTACTATCAAACAGCTAATTAATATTCGCAAAAATAAATAATTATTACAGAGGTGGATAGTTCCTCTCAAAAGAATAAAATTCTACGCAGCGAAAATAAACAAAAGACTAAGCAGCTATGGTGACTCCACTCCACAAGCAACTTGACCCGAACAAAGCCTAATCCTCCTAGTCATCACCTTCACTGAAGCACTCCTCCTCTGTTGAATGAATATTGCAAGAATGGGCATATGACATACTCAACAAGCCACACAACAAATATGCAAGTGCACAGGATAACAAACGATGGCATAATAAAGCTCAGTCGTCAACAAAACCCCCCATACTTAGCTCTTTTATATTACCTCTATATATTCCAAGATACAATACAAGTACACAAATTTAGCGGTATATCGTCCCGAGTAAAGGTTAAGGATTAATGTGGAATAAAATTTTCCAAGATACAATACAAGTACACAAATTATTCTAAGCCATATCTGTACCTGTGAACTTTTGCACTGTCTAACTTACCATCTTGGGTAATTGATGAATGGAATGGTTGTCACGCCCGGAATTTCTATCCAAAATTCCAAACGCTTACATGTGTGTTAAACCCTCGTCCAGGAATCAGCCGAGGCACACAATAACAAATTGATAATAGAGTACTATCAAACAGCTAATTAATATTCGCAAAAATAAATAATTATTACAGAGGTGGATAGTTCCTCTCAAAAGAATAAAATTCTACGCAGCGGAAATAAACAAAAGACTAAGCAGCTATGGTGACTCCACTCCACAAGCAACTTGACCCGAACAAAGCCTAATCCTCCTGGTCATCACCTTCACTCAAGCACTCCTCCTCTGTTGAATGAATATTGCAAGAATGAGCATATGACATACTCAACAAGCCACACAACAAATATGCAAGTGCACAGGATAACAAATGATAGCATAATAAAGCTCATTTGCATAAACAACATTTAATAAACATTTGAGAGAACAGTAAAATTGTTAAGTAATTAAGCAATATTAAATAAACACTATATAACACACCCGTATTGCATAGGCCCAACCTCATCTGAACAACCAACCCCGGTTGTACAAATCAAACCTCCATACCAGGAATATACCATTCCAAACCAGGAGTCAGATTAATTATCACAGTATTATCATTAATAATGAGTAGTGAGACTAATCACCAAAACCATAGTTAAACCCACCCATAACCGTAGGCACGGCTATTCGAATAGTTTTACTCTGGCCTAAGATGTACCACTGTACCCACAAGACACAACTCCACAACATGTCGCCATGCACCTCAATACCACCACGGTACCTCGGAAAGGAACCGTGACAGTACCCCTCGCACAACACAACTCACCACAGTGCACCATACCTAGATCATAATCACCCCCCTCTACAACCAGAGGCATGGACTCCTCAGCGACCCCCACGGATGTCACGTCCCAAAACAACCTTAAAATATATCCTTTAAATTATGCCTAGAATAATTAAAATCTGAGTGAAAGCCTCCAAAAAATTAAAATGTGCAAAGATAAAAGTCAAATAAGGCTTGGAGGATTTTTGTATATTTCCTAAAAGCCTAAAATGTGTAAATAAATTTTAGTGGAATTTTCAGAGCACAAATAATAATTATTAAGAAATAAACAAAGTTGAAAAGGTTTTATAAAAAGAAAAACCCTAAAAACCTCCTCCTCTCTCATGGGCCGAATCCGGCCCATCTCCCTCCCCCTCTCTCTCATCTCCCCACGGCCCATTCGGCCTCTCCCCGCGCGCGCACCGCTGACGGGCGGGCCCGCCCGCCACCCTCGCTGACGGGTGGGGCCCACCCGTCATCCCCTTCCTCCCGCTGCTCCCGCCGCCCCTCCTGCGCCAAGCGCCGCCGCCGCATCCCGCCGTCCCCGTTCAAAATTAAGTGGGGGGAAATATTCCCCGTGATCCCCTCTCCCTTTCCCCCCATTTTTCCTTCTCTCTCCCGCGTTCAATTGGCCGGATCCCCCGCGCCGGTTTCCTTCCCCGCCGACCGCCCTCTCTCCCTCCCGACCCTATTTAAACCCTCCCCACTCCTCCCTCGTGTCGCGCCCTAAAAATCGCCTAAATTAATATTGCATATTTTAAATCTTTTTTAGAAATTATTTTAAAAGCCTACAAGCTAAACTCTAATAATCTAGCAAAAATTTCAACATAAAATTGAGCTAGATAAAATTTTATTAAATACTTTGCTTGTTCCTCTATTTTCTAGATTTTTCTAGGAATTATTTGAGCAAATTTAATAAATGAAACAACATTTCACAAATTAATTTAATTGAAAAAGTATAAAAAATCCTCCCCTAAGTCGTTGGGCCGATTTCGGCCCAACATCTTCTCTCTCCGCGCGGGCGAGCCGGCCCTAGCCGGCCCAGCCGACGCCGCCCGCCCCCGAATTTTTTTCGGATTTAGATTTTTTTTTAATATTTACAGAAATAATCTATCGACCAAAAAAATTGCAGAAATAGCCCCTGCCGCCCACCTCTGGGGCGGCAAGCTGACGTGGGAAACGGGGGAGGAACGGGCGGTGATGGAGGGAGGGTTTTTTTGCAGGAAAACCCTTGCCGCCCTCTGGTGGGGCGGCAAGGGGCCCGAATGCAAAAAAGCCAGTCGGGGCCGGCTATTTTGCAGGCGGTCCCTTGCCGCCCTCTGGCCGGGCGGCAGGCCTCGCTGCCTATAAAAGGCCTGCTGCCCAGCCCCCAGCCCTCATTCTTCTCTCCTCAATTCCAGTGAAAAAAAAAGAAGAGAGGAGAGGAGAAGAGAAGAAGGGGCGAAGCCCTGCCGGATTCAGACTTCGATTTCAGGTAATATTCATAGATCCTATATGTGACTATTGAGTTAAATAGTGTGTATTCTTTAAAAATTTGTTTGAATAAATGCATTATATTTTTAAGGTTTTAGTTGTACTAATCTAGAAGTGCGTATTGTAGATATCGGTAACTACGTAGATCTGCTAGTTTGGAATTAATACATTACCGTTGCATTGGCTTACACAAGAAGATATTACGTTGTAGATGTTTATTGCATGAAAGAGTAATATGATCTAGTTATTTCGTTGACAGATATGTCGAACAAACAAATATTCCAAGTTTACCATGGACCAGCAAACGTCTGTTACGGGCCAACTGGGGTAGATCTGTCAGATTTTATTGTATCAGAAAGGGGAATTGAGAGACCGGCTGAGAGGAGTGTACCTTCTATAAAAGGATGGTTAATGAGGGGCTTGAGAGTTGATCCACAGACAAGTGACATAACAATCAATGTTATAGTAAGTCGGGCAACTGAGGGTTTTTATTGGGAACTAATGCCAGTTCAAAACTCTCGAGTGTGGAGATGGTATTTGGAAAATGCATTGCAACGCGGGTGGCCTCTAGCTTTGGTTCCGTTTGTTCACCCGAAGGATCCAGGTGTGCAGACGAACATGGATGATGGCGAGGGACCAAGTGCTGAAGTAAACGAGACTTCTGTGGAGGAGGTCAACGCACGAGAGGACGGGGGCGTAGTAGCTCCAGTGGGCATTCAACCAGGTGGAGTGGCTGACGAGGGGGAGACTGTCGGTGCCATTGTGGATGAAATGGAGAGGGAGGATTCTGACAACGAGCGTGTAGAGGAAGGTGATTCGTCAGATGATGAGACGGATATTAATCCAGCAGAATGGGCTAGTGAGGATTTTTCTGGGCTGATCGTCTCTGAAGAGGATAGTGTGAGATGGGAGTACAAAGAAAATGAGGTTATTCAGGGAGCGATTTATAGTAGAGCAGAAGATATGAAGGAGGCGGTAAAACATTTTGCAGTGTCACTTCATAGAGAGTTTTGGGTTGCCAAGTCGAACCGGTCGCAATATGAAGTTCGGTGTGTTAAGGAAAAAGATGGTTGTCCCTGGAGAGTGCACGCGTATAAGGGGAAATGGAAGGATTATTGGACAGTGTCAGTTGTTACCAAGCATACATGTTTTCTACCTGGTGTTCAGAAATACCACAGGAACATTAAATGTGCATTTGTTGCATCTGAGATGTATGCGCATGTCATCGATAATCTCACATATGAACCAAGGTCAATAGCTTACAAGGGTCCCGTTGTCGATGTGTAGGTTTCGCCCAGTTCGCTATGACGCAGGCCGCCCATTTCTCCCAGGCTGCATGGTCAGCGTCACAGGCAGCCGGCACGTCGAGTCAGGGTCCACCACTGGACCATGCTGGGACCTCGTCGGACCCCTTCCTGTCTTCCACCGTGCTCTTCGACATCACTGACTTCGACTTCGCTTCAGGCTCGACAGAGGATGTCATCGGCCCCTCACAGCTGGGAGGCGCACCGCCGGTGCAGACGCAGGACCAGGCGCAGGCCACTCCTCCGCGGGACACTCGTGCTACCCGTGCTGTGCCACCGGATCGTTTCACCTACTCCCAGGACCACGTGCGAGCACAGGCCCGGAGGACCAAGCGTGGTCGCGGCGCCGGGCAGGGCCAGTAGAGCCGTCTTCTTTTTGTTTACATGCTTCACTTTCCAGTATTGTATGCTTGTGTAATGACTACGTTGTTGTTATATGTGCACGATAACTTTCGGCAAAGGCACGATACCTTTCGGCGCATGCACGACTACTTTCTGCCGCACCGATGCAGCCTCCTTTATTCGCGTGTGATACGATTATTTGCCCGCCATTTGGCGCATACGACCGATGTAACTTTCGGCGCCGATCATGCATGTATCTTTCGGCGCCAATCAAGCGTACCCACCATACCCCACCACGTTCACATGTCAGGGGTATCACTCGATTTTTTGCGCCTATATAAGTCGCCTTAACGAGTGAGGCCTCACAATCTTTCAGAACTCAGTCACATTCAGTACTCTCTTCCCCACTTGCTTCATTACAAATCCGACCGGCTTTCGTCAATGGCTAGACGTCGGGGTGTTGAGGATCCAAACTGGCATAGCGATCCTTGTGTATACCTACTACCACCTTGGTGCCAGCGTCCTCTCTGCCTATGCGGTGATCGATGCCAACTAATGGCTTCGAGGAATCCTGATATTCGAGGAAGGCGCTTTTTTAGGTGCCCTAACTATGACCGTGAGGTATTTTATTATCTGCATATGCTTATTCATTCCGTATGGGCAATCGCTTTATTCTTCGTAACACTACTCTATTCGGCAGACCCGCACTACGGCTTGCGCATACATCGAGTGGGTCGATACAGAAAATCCCGTTCTCGACCTAACCACTTGTTTACAAGAAGGTCGCTGGTATTTCGCATCCGAAAGTACTGAGCAATACTTACAGAGAAAAGCGGCTTATGAACGACAATGTCGTGAACAACAGAGCGACTGGCGGGTGCTAACTACGGCACTCCCTCCATGGGAAGCTCGTCCAAGATGCAGGTGTGGTGATCGTTGTCAGGTTCTTCGTTCCATAAATCCTACAACATTGGGTCGAAGGTTCTTTGTTTGTCCAAATATTCTTGACGACGATTTCATGGTAAAAATATTTTGATTACATGATTCCTTATTTTCTCACAACATTTACTAACTTTGCTTGCTTTACATCTATTCTTTCCTCCCAGGAACCACCAAGGAGATGTCAATACAGAGAATGGATAGACACCAGAAGGGTTCTAACTCCACCTAGCCGTGTTGTGCAGCTTGAACTACCAGAGCAATACAGGGTTACTAAAGCGCGGTTTGAGAGAGGAGAGGGATCCTCACGTAGGGGTTATCTATTATCGGACAACTTGGCATATTGAAATTTCTACTGTCATGCTTCCTTGTCCCATTACTACATCGTCGTTGTGTTCAACTATTGCACTACCTCCCTCCTAGTTCGAATCTAATATCATCTATGTAACCGCAATGCAAATAGTTGTATCATGTTCAAATTGTACTACTATTTCTTCATGTTACATAATTCTCCTTGTTTAAGTCCATATAATGTTTCTACGACCTAGACTGCGATAGGCCTATATAAATTATCCGAGTACTAATACGTCGAATAAGGTACAAAATAATACCTCACTTAACATATGAAATTGCGCAACAACCAACTTCAATACATTTTTATAACAATATTAACAAGTTTTACCAATAAATACTTCTTTATTTATTATTAACATAACATAGAAAAATCTTTTGGCCGTACTTTTTTTATCTGGGTCCCTTGCCGCCCTCTATTGGGGCGGCAAGGGACCCAGATGAAAAAGTACGGCCGCAAGCTCTGAATGGGCGGCCAAAATTGCAATTAGCCTCTTGCCGCCCTCTGTATGGGCGGCAAGGGCCTAATCGCAATTTTGGCCGACGGCGGCAGACAGCGCGGTCGACCCACCGTCTGCCACGTCAGCTAGCCGCCCACCAATTGGGCGGCAGGGGCTATTTCTGCAATTTTTTTGGTCGATAGATTATTTCTGTAAATATTAAAAAAAAAATCTAAATCCGAAAAAAATTCGCCCGCCCCCTGCTTCTCCAGCCGCCGACAGGTGGGGCCCACCTGTCGGGCCTTCTTCAACCTCCGGCCGAGCCGCCCGAGTTCATCCGAGCCGCCGCCTTCCTCCACCGATTCCGCCCCAATCCGGTCTCCCCGTGTCCGATTGATTGAGGGGTTTTGATCCCCTCATTCTCCTCTATCTTTACCCCCAAGATTCGGAGTAAATCGTTGAGTATTTTAACTGAATCGGACTCATATTCGAGTTTATCCCCAAAACAAACCCGAAGATTTTCCCACCTCGATTACTCGAGGTGGGAGTCCGATATCTCCAATCCAAGGCTATAAATACGACCCCCTAGTCGTCCTCTTTCGTTTGCCCCCTTTCCCGAGCTCTCTAGTGCTCCGTAGAGTCGCCGCCGCGTCGCCCTAGCCGCTTGCCGTCGCCGGCCGACCTCCGGTCGCGTCGCGCCGCCGCTTGCGTCGTCGCCGCCGCATGCCGTCGCCGCCGTTAGGTGCGCGTGAGGGAGTAGAAGCCCGGCCGCCCCCTCTCCGTCGTCTCCGGTCGCCGTAGCGCCGCCGCCGCCGTCGACCGAGCCGCCGCAGCCGCACCACCTCGTCGCCGGGCGCCGTCCGTCGTCGTTTGTCGCTTCGGTGAGCACCTTTGAGATCGTATCGTTGCCCTCTACGCGTAGGTACCCACCAAAGGCCCGGCCGAGCCTCCTAGCGCCGGCGAGGTCGTCGCCTTTGCCATGGCCGGCATAGATGACGTCAGCATGACGTCATAACCTTTTCTTTTTAGTTTTTTTTAATAGATGAAATAGATTAAAACTTCGGAAAATCATAACTAATTCATCGTAGCTCCGATTCGAGTGGTTCAAGTTGCTAAATTTTTCTAAAATTAAGATCTACATGTTAGAAATATCCACATGTACTGTTTATGCTTGTTTTTGTACTGTTTTGTTGATTTTGTTTATTTGCTTTAGTTTCCGACGTTCCCGAGGAGAGCGTTTCAGTTGAGGAATGTTCAGATGTTTTTGTGGAAACTCAAGGCAAGTCACACAGATCCCAAACAACCCTTTGAGCATGTTGAACCCGTTTAAAGCTAATGTTTTATTTCAACTTATGCATTATTTTCGAATGTCATCGGGTGGTGAACCTTTCCCAGTTAATTAAATTGATTAGCTTGGAGCTTATATATTGGATTGGTTCAGCTAAATGCTATATGTATGTTTGCTTAGTCATGCTTAGAAACATTAGCTAATTAAAGGGGACTAAATATATATTATATTATATTATTATTATTATTAATTATGGTTATAATTATTGGTAGCTCACGATGGTTAATCGTGTTGTGTTATGTTAATTGATTGATAATTTGCACCTGGTTAAGGTGGGTTGTGAGCATGTGGTTTTGATGGTTGTACTCACGACAATTAAGGACCAGTTCGCGAGCTACTGTTGTGAAATATTTACCGTGCCAACCACAAGCCAGCGTGGGCAACGGCTTTATCTTTTGTATAGCATGATTCATAATAGTGTGCTAGACTGTGAAGCGGCGAGAAGTCCGTGGGGGTCGCTGGGGAGTCCATTGCCTCTGGTTTTGAGGGGGAGATTATGATCCAGGAACGGTGCACTGTGGTGAGTTGTGTTGTGCGAGGGATATTGTCACAGTTCCTTTCCAAGGTATCGTGGTGGTACTGAGGCGCATGGTGACATGTTGTGGGATTGTATCTTGTGGGTACATTGGTACACCTGATGAGAGTAAAACTATTCGAATAGCCGTGCCCGCGGTTATGGGTGAGTTGAGCAATGTTTTTCGTAATTAGTCTCACATTATTCATTAATGGTAATTGTGCTAATTAATTTGACTCCTGGTTTGGAATGGTATATTCATGGTATGGAGGTTTGATTTGTACAACCGGGGTTGGTTGTTCAGATGAGGTTGGGCCTATGCAACACGGGTGTGTTGTATGGTGTTTATTTAATACTGATTAATTAATCAACTGTTTTACTATTCTCTTAAATATTTATTAAATGCTGTTTATGCAAATGAGTTATATTATGCCATCCTTTGTTATCCTGTGCACTTGCATATTTGCTGTGTGGCTTGTTGAGTATGTCATATGCTCATTCTTGCAATATTCATTTATCAGAGGAGTACTTCAGTGAAGGTGATAATCTGGAGGACTAGGCTTGGTCCGGGTTAAGTTGCTTGTGGAGTGGAGTCGCCATAGCTGTTCCGTAGTTTATTTTTTTTTCCGCTGCGTAAAATGTTATTCTTTGAGAGGAACTATCCACCTCTGTAATAAATTATTATTTACGAATATTAAATAGCTGTTTATTTGTACTCTATTATCAATTTGATATTGTGTGCCTCGGCTGATTCCTGGACGAGGGTTTAACACATATGTAAGCGTTTAGAATTTTGGATAGAAATTCCGGGCGTGACACCTCGCCCGTTTCTGCCACTTGCCGCACCGTCTCCCCGCTAGAATCGAGCTCACGCCGTCGTCCTCTCTCTCCTCCGTCGCCGACGACCTCCGGCCAGCCCTCTCCGCTCGCCGGGACCGTCTCTCGCCTCGGCGTCGTCTCCTCCGGCTTCGCCGTGCCGTCGCTGACCCCGTCCACCACCTCGCCGAGCTCGCCGACCGCCGGAGCGCCGTCGTCCCCATCCACCCGAGCCGCTCCACCGCCTTTCTCTGCTCCGGCCGCCTCCTTTACCGTCGCCGTCGACCCGGGGTGAGCCGTGGACGGCCGCCTCTTTCCCCCTTCCCTTCCCCTCTCTTGGCCGTCGCTCCGCCGTGCCTATGGCCGCCGCCGGCGACCATAGGGGCGCTGGCGCCGCCTCCCGCCGGCCGCGCCGACGTGGCCGCCTCCGGGCGCGCCGTGTGGCCGTCGCGTGGGGCCCGGCCGTCAGCCGCCCGTGCCCTCGGGTGCGGCTGATGCGTGGGGCCTACGGAGCCGGCCGGTGTGAGCCCGGGTGCGCCCGATCCACCGTGGACCGTGAGGCTGCCAGTGTGGGCCCCACTCCCGTGGACCCGGTCCGCGCCCCCCCTCCCCTCGGCTGATACAATAAATCCTTTTTAAATTAAAATTTAAATGAAGAAATTCGCAATTATTCACTTAAAGAGCATATAAACTTCAAATGGCCATAACTTGGCCATTTGAACTCGGAATTGGACCGTTCAAGTCTCTAATTTTTCCTTAAGAAGTCAAGAACCCATTTTTGTGCTTTGTTCCTGCTTGTTATATGGAGTTTATTAGAGTAAAAGCATTTTTCCTTTCCGTTGGTCGTGTAGACGCTGCAGCTTCGGAAGATCCGCTCTACGTGGAGGTTGAAGCCGATGTTTGGGAAAGCGAGCAAGGCAAGTCACATCATCTTTGAACATATTGAATCCCAGTTTATGAAATTATTTTGATTTAAATTAATGCATTATCGCTTTATTTAAATTCCCGCGTTATCACTGTTTTATTTAGCCATGCCTATTTACCCTTGTTATGACCTTATTATTATTGTTATTGTTATTATTATCTTGTTCACCCTAGAATAAACAAACCCCGACTAGTGAGTACTCTATTCATGATTCCACTAGTATGAATTTAGGTAGATGCTTCGCTGATCAATTAGGCAACATTTGGTGGTTTTGTAACTCTAGACTTTGGGAATATTCATATTACTTGGACATTATGGAATGGTTGAATTATTGTGGAATTGGACACACACACCTCCCCCTCTATTCAAAACCCTCAAAATGGTTTTAGGCTGGGCTCGGGGTGCATGGTTTTGATAGTAGCACCTCGGCCACATAAGGACCGGTCTTCGGGCCTCTGTTGCAAAGCACTACCGTACTTCCACATGCCTAGTGGGTAAGTGTCACGCCCGGAATTTCTATCCAAAATTCCAAACGCTTACATGTGCGTTAAACCCTCGTCCAGGAATCAGCCGAGGCACACAATAACAAATTGATAATAGAGTACAAATAAATGACTATTTAATATTCGCAAATAATAAATTATTACAGAGGTGGATAGTTCCTCTCAAAGAATAACATTCTACGCAGCGGAAAGAAATAAAGTAAAGCAAACTACGGAACAAATATGGCGACTCCACTCCACAAGCATTTTAACCCGAACCAAGCCTAATCCTCTAGATCATCACCTTCACTGTAGTACTCCTCCTCTGATGAATGAATATTGCAAGAATGAGCATATAACATACTCAACAAGCCACACAGCAAATATGCAAGTGCACAGGATAACAAAGGACGGCATAATAAAGCTCATTTGCATAAACAGCATTTAATAAATATTTAAGAGAATAGTAAAACAGTTGAATAATTAATCAGTATTAAATAAACACCATACAACACTCCCATGTTGCATAGGCCCAACCTCATTTGAACAACCAACCCCGGTTATACAAATCAAAGCTCCATACTAGGAATATACCATTCCAAACCAGGAGTCAAATTAATTATCACAATTACCATTAATGAATAGTGTGGGACTAATCACGAAAAACATTGTTCAACTCACCCATAACCGCGGGCACGGCTATTCGAATAGGTTTACTCTGATCAGAGGTGTACCACTGTACCCACAAGACACAATCCCACAACATGTCACCATGCGCCTCAGTACCACCATGGTACCTTGGAAAGGAACTGTGACAATACCCCTCGCACAACACAACTCACCACAGTGCATCGTTTCTGGATCATAATCTCCCCCTCAAAACCAGAGGCAATGGACTCCCCAGCGACCCCCACGGACTTCTCGCCGCTTCACAGTCTGGCACACTATAATGAATCATGCTATACAAAAGATAAAGCCGTTGCCCACGCTGGCTTGTGGTTGGCACGGTAAATGTTTCACAACAGTAGCTCGCGAACTGGTCCTTAATTGTCATGAGCACAACCATCAAAACCACATGCTCACAACCCATCTTAACCAGGTTTTAATTATCAATTAATTAACATAACACAACACGATTAACCATCGTGAGCTACCAATAATTATAACCATAATTAATAATAATAATATAATATAATATATATTTAGTCCCCTTTAATTAGCTAATGTTTCTAAGCATGACTAAGCAAACATACATATAGCATTTAGCTGAACCAATCTAATATATAAGGTTCATGCTAATCAAATTATAGCCCATAGGAAAATAAAGTCATCTTCGGCCATTACTTAATTAGGAAAGGTTCACCACCCGATGACATTCAAAAATAATGCATAAGTTGAAATAAAACTATAGCTTTAAACGGGTTCAACATGCTCAAAGGGTTGTTTGGGATCTGTGTGACTTGCCTTGGGCTTCCACAAAAACCTCTGAACCTTCCTCAACTAAAACGCTCTCCTCCGGAACGTCGGAAACTAAAGAAAAAGACAAAATCAACAAAACAGTACAAAAGCAGGCATAAACAGTACATGTGGATAATTTTAACATGTAGATCTCAATTTTAGAAAAATTTAGCAACTTGAACCACTTGAATCGGAGCTACGGTTAATTAGTTATGATTTTCCGAAGTTTTAATCTATTTCATCTATTAAAAAAATGAAAAAGAGGGAATGATGACGTCAGCTTGACGTCATCAATGGCGGCTTGGCTCGGATGGCGACCTCGCCGGCGCTAGGAGGGTCGGCCGGGGTTTTGGAGGACACCTACACGTAGAGGGCAACGACCCGAACCCAATGGTGCTCACCGAAACGACGAACGGCGACCGACAACGGACGGCGACGAGAGGCGCGGCGGCGGCGGCGGCGCTACGGCGGTCGGTGACAACGGCGAAGGGGCGGCCGGGCTTTCCCTCAATCACGCGCACCCGACGGCGGTGAGAGGAGGCAGCAGCGAAGGCTAGGGCGACGGCGCGGCGCGGCTGGTGGTTGGTCAGCGGCGGCGGCGGCTAAAGCGACGCGGCGGCGGCTCTACGGCGCACTAGAGAGCTCGGGAAAAGGGGCAAACGAAAGAGGACAACTAGGGGGTCCTATTTATAGCCTTGGATTGAAGAGATCGGACTCCCACCTCAAGAAATCGATCCAAGAAAATCGAAATTCGGTTTTGGGGATAAATTCGAAAACGAATTCGATTCGGTTAGAAAACTCAACGGTTTGCTCCGATTTTTGGGGGTAAAGATAGAGGAGGATGACGGGATCAAAACCCCTCAATCAATCGGACTCGAGGGGGCCGGATTTGAGGCGGATTTGAAGGGAGAAGGGGGCGGCTCGGGCTAGGGTGGCCGGCCGGCCGGAGGTAGGAGAAGGGCCCGACATGTGGGCCCCACATGTCGGTGACCCGCGTGAGAGGAGGGGCGGCGGCGGCTTGGGCCGACTTGGGCCGGCTTGGCCACGAGGGGAAAAAGGGGAGTTGGGCCGAAATCGGCCCAACGACTTAGGGGAGGATTTTTAATACCTTTTCAATTAAATAATTCGTGAAATATTGTTTCATTTATTAAAAATACTTCCCTTGCTCAAATAATTCCCAGAAAAATCTAGAAAATAGAGGAACAAGCAAAGTATTTAATAAAATTTTATCTAGCTCAATTTTATGTTGAAAATTTTCCTAGATTATTAGAGTTTAACTTGTAGGCTTTTAAAATAATTTCTAACAATGATTTAAAATATGCATTTTTAATTTAACGTGTGGGTTCACGGCCTTGAGTAATAATATTGTATAGCTCTAGGATCGTGTTTTTAAAGTAGCTTTGAGCAGCTAAGTGTCTTCTAATGCTGTTTTCTGCAAACCCTAACCCCCTATATTATAACTCCATTGTACTCCTTTGCATTTATTCTGTACTCGTGGGTGTGTCTTATTGACTACGGTGATTGTACTTAGTCTTGCTCAATTTTTCCCAAACCCAGAAGAGGAGTTCCTGGATGATGAAGGCTTTGGTGTCTAGCTCGTGCCTGCCGTCAAGCGCCTGTGGTCGTCGCCCTAGTCTTCCGCTGTTTTTCTTTTGTCTTCATGTGTGCTGGGCCTTCGCCGCCCATGTAATAAATTAACTATTTACGCTTCCGCTTGTTAAACTCTGTATTGTATCAACTTTTGGTGTACCTTGCTTCCTGGGACATGGAATAATACACGCACGTAAGGAACGCCCGTTGGGTTATTTCCGGTCGTGACAAGTTGGTATCAGAGCCTCCTTGACGTTAGGACGAGCCTTAGATTCCAAGCCTTAGCAATAGTTTTGAAATAAAAATCCTTTCTTACTTGTGAAAACCCTCTAGTCTCTCCCTGTCCTGCTGCGCTTCATTTATCGTCAAAAGCTGATCTTTAAAATGTTTCTTTTTCTCTTTTGCCTTTGTTTGTAGATGGCCGGCAACATCAACCGTCGTGGCCTGGATCTGACTGGCTTTGTTTTGGAGCTGCGGGGCATGTGCGTTGTCCTGGGATATCCGCATGGAGTGGACTACCAGGGCAAGAAGCTTCCGGAGCAGGATGGTGACGATGCAGAGCCCCGCGCCGCTTGGGAGGTCACTGCGGTGATCCTCACCGGCTCTCCCGAGAGGACTTCGTTGGCAGTCACCGCGGGTGGAGATTCTTTCCCCGCCGCTTGCCAGAACGCCGCGCTCCTCGCCATCGGCACTCTTCACCAGCGCTATCTGGACGAGTTGCAGCACTCGCCCTACCGCTACCACCCTCGTTGAGGAGGAGCCTGCGACTACGCCACCTTCAGGGATGCTAGCTCGGAGGATGACGCTACCATCATGCACCTGGCGCGCATGGTGGAGGCATACGACGTGGCCCGTATCGACTTCCATCATATAGTGCGCCGTGGGTTGGTCGAGAACAACATGAAGATCCTGGAGCTGCGTCAGGAGAATTTGCAGCTGAAGAAGGACATGGACGCAGTGGAGGCGCAGCTGTGTCAGCTCAAGATTGCTCAGGGAGAGGTCTACCGCCCCAAGCGCCGCCGCGTTTGCCGCAGCCTGAAGATCACCGCCCGCAAGAGTACCTCCAGGCCTGAGCTTGTTCGTCAGTCCCTAGCGTGGACTTGCTTCGTGGAGATCCCTTGCGCCGAGTCCGCGCCCTTGGTTCCTCAGGAGGAGGGAGCCTCTGGCGTTGGTAGCACGGAGGAGGATGTGCTGTTGCTCACCTTCCGCCCTGGCCCGTCGCAGAAGTAGACGAGCAGCTAGTAGGCTCGCGCGTGTGTTCTTCTCGTTTGTTTTCTTGCTTGAGTCATGTGGGGCATGGTTATACCGGTGTGTGGTATAACTATGTCGGAGCCTGTCTTTATTTTATTTGCATAAGCAACTTGAACCTTAATGAACCAATTTAATAGCAGAAATAAATTCAAGAATTATGGTAGTCGTGGGTGGTTAGTTTTAATAGTCAGCTCTCTCTATTTGCTGGTTCTGTGTGGGATTTTCAGATGGTGACAACCAGGAGAAGCGCTGTTACTGGCGAAGGCAGTCATCCCGAAGGCAGCAACCCCAACAACCATGGTAGCCCACCTCCACCTCCTCCCCGCCACCACCACCGCCACCTGACATCAACCCCATCCTCACCCAAATCCTCGCCCAGCAGGCCAACATGATGGCTGCTTTCCTCCACCACATCCAGAATCCGCCGCAACACAATGCTCCGCCCCCACCACCACCCATGCAGCATTCTAAGCTTGCCGAGTTCCTCCGCATCCGCCCGCCTACCTTCTCTAGCTCCAACAACCCTGTTGATGCCTTGGATTGGTTGCATGCCGTGGGGAAAAAGTTAGACACCGTCCAGTGTAATGATGAGGAGAAAGTCATCTTCGCCACCCACCAACTGCAGGGGCCCGCATCTCTATGGTGGGACCACTTCCAGGCTACGCAGCCGGAAGGACAGCCTATCACCTGGGCCCGCTTCACCGCCGCTTTCCGGAGGACCCATGTGCCCGCCGGAGTCATGGCCCTTAAGAAGAGGGAATTTCGGGAGTTGAAGCAAGGCAACCGCTCTGTGATGGAGTATTTGCATGAGTTCAATAACTTGGCCCGGTACGCTCCAGAGGATGTTCGTGAAGATGAGGAAAAGCAGCAGAAATTCCTGGCAGGAATGGACCCTGAACTGTCTGTGCATCTGGTCTCCGGGGACTATCCTGATTTCCAGCGCCTGGTGGACAAGAGCATCCACCTGGAAGCCAAGCACAAGGAACTGGAGTCGCACAAGCGTTGCTTGGCGAATTTTTGCAATCAACAGGGGGCTAACCAAAGGGTCCGCTACACAAATCCCTATCCTGGAGCATCCTCCTCACAGCAGCAGCAGTAGCAGCAACCTCTCCCCGCACCCCGACCTCCATACGTGGTGCGCGTCCCACAGCCGCAGCAGCAGCAGAATCAGCAAGGGACCCGTGCACCCCGCCCTCCTGCACCGGCCGTTGTCACGCCCGGAAATTCACTAGTAATTTCCGAACTAATTTGTGCATAAAATCCTCGTCCAGGAATCAGCCGAGGTACACAAACTGACAATTTAATATACAAATCCATCTTAATAATAACGTTACATACTTACAAAGAAAAGAAAACAGCAGCGGAATTAACGGTCTAGCGATGGCTTCAGCTCCACTCCCACAGGCAGCTCAACTGGGGTATAAGCCAAACGTCTTCTCCTTCTAGATCCTTTTTCTTCAACTGAGGTTGATTGATTATTGCAAGAATGAGCATATGACATACTCAACAAGCCACCCAGCAAATATGCAAGTGCACAAGGATACCAAAGGATGGCATAATATAGGCTCATTTGCAAAAGCAGCATTTAGCAAAGATTTAAGAGTAGTAAAACAGTAGAGTAATTAATCATCAATTTTAATCAACACTGAACAGCACACCCATGCTGCTCAGGCCCAACCAAACCTGAACAACCAACCCCGGTCGTACAGTTCAAACCTCCAAACCAGGAATTATCCATTCCAAACCAGGAGTCAAATTAATTCTCACATTATTAACATTGATGAGTAGTATGAAACTAATCACGAAAAACATTGCTCAACTCGCCCATAACCGCGGGCACGGCTATTTGAATAGTTTTACTCTGGCCAGAGGTGTACCACTGTACCCACAAGACACGATTCCACACATGTTGCCATGCCCCGAAGTACCACCACGGCACTGCAAAGGAGGAAATCGTGACAATACCCTTCGCACAACACAACTCACCACAGTGCACCATTCCTGGATCATAATCACCCCCTAAAAAACCAGAGGCATGGACTCCCAAGCGACCCCCACGGACTTCTCGCCGCTTCTCAGTCTGGCACCCTGTAATGAATCATGCTATACAAAAGATAAAGCCGTTGCCCACGCTGGCTTGTGGTTGGTACGGTTAAATGTTTCACAACAGTAGCTCGCGAACCGGTCCTTAATTGCCATGAGCACAACCATCAAAACCAAATGCTCACAACCCACCTTAACCAGGTTTTAATTATCAATTAATTAACATCACACAATTAATCATCGTGAGCTACCATTAAATATAACCATAATTAATAAGAACAAAATAATATAATTTATATTTAATCCCCTTTAATTAGCTAATGTTTCTAAGCATGGCTAAGCAAACATACATATAACATTTAGCTGAACCAATCCAATATGTAAGGTTCATGCTAATCAAATTATAACCCATAGGAAAATAAGATCATCTTCGGCCATTAATTAACGGGAAAAGGTTCACCACCCGATGACATTCAAAAATAATGCATAGTTGAAATAAAATAATAGCTTTAAACGGGTTCAACATGCTCAAAGGGTTGTTTGGGATCTGTGTGACTTGCCTTGAGCTTCCGCAAACACTTCCGAACCTTGCTCAACGAAAACGCTCTCCTTCAGAACGTCGGAAACTAAAGCGAAAGAATAAAAATCAACAAAACAGTATAAAAACAAGCATAAACAGTACATGTGGATATTTTTAACATGTAGATCTTGATTTTAGAAAAATTTAGCAACTTGAACCACCTGAAACGGATCTACGGTTATTTAGTTATGATTTTCCGAAGATTTAATCTATTAGAAAAAACTGAAAAAGGAAAAGATGATGATGTCATGATGATGTCATCAATGGTGGCCGGCTCGGATGGCGACCTCGCCGGAGCTAGGGTGATCGGCCGGGATTTTGGAGGGCACCTACACGTAGAGAACGACGAGACGAACCCGATGGTGCTCACCGAAGTGCCGAACGACGACCGACGACGGCCGGCGACGAGAGGAGGCGACGGCGGCGGCTCGGACCTCGCCGGCGGCTAGGTACGGCGGTCGGTGGCGACGGGGAGGAGGCGGCCGGGCTTCCCCACCACCGTGCGCATGCAAAGGCGGCGACAGCAAGCAGCGGCGACGGCGGACGCGGTGGCGCGGCGTGGCCGAAGGATGGCCGGCGGCGGCGGCGGGTTGGGCAACGAGGCGGCGGCGCTACGGAGCACGAGAGAACTCGGGAGATAGGGCAAACGAAAGAGGAGGACTAGGGGGTCCTATTTATAGCCTTGGATTGAAGAGATCGGACTCCTCCCGCAAGAAATCGACTCGGGAAATCAAAAACTCGGTTTTAGAGATAAACTCGAAAACGAGTTTGATTCGGATAAAATACTCAACGATTTGCTCCGATTCTTGAGGGGAAAGATAGAGGAAGATGTGGGGATAAAAACCCCTCAATCAATCGGACTCGAGGAGGTCGGATTGGGGCGGATTCGGAGGAGAAAAAGGGGCGGCTCGGGCGGCAAGGCCGGCCGGCCGGAGGTAGGAGAAGGGCCCGACATGTGGGCCCCACATGTCGGTGTCCCACGTGAGGGAGGGGCGGCGGCTCGGCTTGAGCCGACTCGGGCGGCACTGGGCCGGCTCGGCCGCGCGGGAGGGAAAGGATGTTGGGCCGGATTCGGCCCAACGGCTTAGGGAGGGGTTTTTGGAACTTTTTAATTAAAATAATTTGTGAAATGTTGTTTCATTTATTAAAAATACTTCCCTTGCTCAAATAATTCCCAGAAAATTCTAGAAAATAGAGGAACAAGCAAAGTATTTAATAAAATTTTATCTAGACCATTTTTATGTTGAAAATTTTCCTAGGTAATTAGGGTTTAGCTTGTAGGCTTTTAATTTTAATTTCTAAAAATGATTTAAACAATGTATTTTTAATTTAGGCGATTTTTTTAGGGCGTGACAGCCGTGCAGCCTGGTCAAGGCCGCAGGGACGCTCAAGGTCAACAGCGTATGTGCTTCAACTGCTTCGAGCCCAGACACTTTGCGGATAAATGCCCGAAGCCAAGGCGCCAGCAAGGCCAAGCGCCTTCCCGCCCCAACAACGGTGGTCAGGATGTCACTCGGGGTCGTCTGAACCACGTGACTGCCGAGGATGAGCTGACAACTCCAGACGTCATCGTTGGTATGTTCCTCATTCATTCCATCCCTGCTACCATTTTGTTCGACTCTGGAGCTTCCCACTCGTTTATATCTGTGCCATTCGTGGGGAGAAATCAGCTGGGGGTAGAAAGGCTTAGGAACCCTCTGCTCATCACCACCCCTGGAGTGGTTATGACAACGAAGTATTATAGCCCGGCCGTTCCTATAGAAATCCAGGGAATTCCTTTCCCTCGGATCTGATTCTTTTGGACACCAAGAACTTGGATGTGATCCTCGGGATGAATTGGTTGGCTCAATTCCAAGGAGTAGTGGATTGCGCAAGGCGCACTGTCACTCTGTACTAGGGGCCGGATCAACCAGTTGTTTTCTTTGCACCCCAACTTCCGCCGGCAGTTCAGTACTTCATCAACTAGGACTATCCGAAATCCCCATCGTCAGTGAGTTCGGTGATGTGTTTCCGGAAGAGCTATCCGGTATGCCGCCCAAGCGGGAGATTGAGTTCCGGATAGATCTTGCTCCAGGAACCACTCCTTTATACAAGCGACCCTACCGTATGGCAGCAAATGAATTGGCCGAAGTCAAGAAACAGTTGGAAGAGTTGAAAGAAAATGGGTATATACGGCCGAGCACTTCCCCCTAGAGTGCTCCCGTGATTTTTGTGGAGAAGAAAGACAAGACAAAGAGGATGTGCGTTGACTACAGAGCTCTCAACGAGGTCACTATCAAAAACATGTACCCCCTTCCCCGGATCGATGATCTGTTCGATCAGCTTAAAGGTGCCACTGTCTTTTCCAAGATTGATCTTCGTTCCGGATATCACCAGTTGCGTATCCGTGAAGAAGATATCCCGAAGACCGCATTCACCACGCGGTACGGACTGTATGAATTCACGGTGATGTTGTTCGGTCTGACCAATGCTCCTGCCTTCTTCATGAATTTAATGAACAAAGTGTTCATGGAATACCTGGATAAGTTCGTTGTGGTCTTTATTGACGACATACTGGTGTACTCGCAGTCAGAGGAAGACCATCAACAGCATCTCCGTTTAGTGTTGGGGAAGCTGCGGGAACACCAACTGTATGCCAAGCTCAGCAAGTGTGAGTTTTGGTTGTCCGAAGTTAAGTTCTTAGGACATGTGATTTCTGCTAAAGGAGTTGCTGTGTATCCCGAAACGGTGACCGCTGTCACTGATTGGAAGCAACCCAAGACAGTCACTCAGGTCCGCAGCTTTTTGGGTTTGGCAGGATACTACCGAAGATTCATCGAGAATTTCTCCAAAATTGCCAAGCCCATGACGCAGTTGCTGAAGAAGGAAGAAAAATTTGTGTGGAGTCCGCAGTGTGAGAAAGCATTCCAAACTCTCAAAGAAAAGCTGGTTTCCTCGCCCGTGTTAATCTTACTGGATACTCGCAAGGACTTCTTGGTGTACTGTGACGCTTCGCGCCAAGGATTGGGGTGTGTATTAATGCAGGAAGGTCATGTGGTAGCCTATGCTTCACGCCAGCTACGGCCCCATGAAGGCAACTATCCTACTCATGATTTGGAGTTGGCCGCTGTGGTTCATGCTTTGAAAATCTGGCGGCATTATCTCATTGGAAATCGCTGCGAAATATATACCGATCATAAGAGTTTGAAATACATCTTCACTTAGTCGGATCTGAATCTTCGGCAGAGAAGATGGTTAGAGCTCATCAAAGATTATGATGTGGGAATCCACTATCACCCTAGTAAGGCCAATGTGGTCGCCGATGCGCTAAGTCGAAAAAGCCATTGCAGCACTCTTGGTGTCCGTGGCATTCCACCAGAACTTAATCAACAGTTGGAAGCCCTGAACTTAAGCATCGTTAGCCATGGATTCTTGGCTATGCTGGAAGCCAAGCCTACCTTGCTCGATCAAATCCGCGAGGCTCAGAAGAATGATTGAAATATGCATGGGATCTTCAAGAATATGAAACAGGGTAAAGCCGCTGGTTTCACAGAAGATGAACACGGAACCCTATGGAACGGAAATCGTGTATGCGTTCCGGACGACTAGGAACTTAAACAGTTGATACTTCAGGAAGCTTACGAAAGTTCTTATTCCATCCACCCTGGCAGTACGAAGATGTACTTGGACTTGAAAGAGAAATACTGGTGGGTGAGTATGAAGCGGGAAATTGCAGAGTTCGTGGCCCTTTGTGATGTGTGCCAGCGTGTCAAGGCAGAGCACCAACAACCGGCCAGACTTCTCCAACCTCTCCAAGTACCAGAATGGAAATGGGATGAAATTGGGATGGATTTCATCACCGGAGTTCCAAAAACCCAAGGCGGATATGATTCTATATGGGTAGTCGTGGATCGACTAACCAAGGTAGCTCGGTTCATTCCTGTGAAGACCACCTATGGAGGGAACAAATTAGCTGAACTCTACTTCGCTAGGATCATGAGTATCCATGGCGTTCCTAAGAAAATTGTATCTGATAGGGGAAGCCAATTCACCAATCACTTCTGGAAGAAGCTCCAAGAAGAGTTGGGTACCCGATTAAATTTCAGCACCGCGTATCACCCGCAGACAGATGGACAGACCGAGCGTCCGAATCAGGTCCTAGAAGACATGCTCCGTGCCTGTGTTCTAGATTTTGGGAAGACCTGGGATAAGAGTCTCCCCTATGCCGAGTTCTCCTACAATAATAGCAACCAAGCCAGCATACAAATGGCACCCTATGAAGCGTTGTATGGCCGCAAATGCCGGACACCACTATTGTGGGACCAAGTTGGGGAAAGCCAAGTGTTCGAGACTGATATCCTAAGAGAAGCTGAAGCTAAAGTCAGAACCATTCGGGATAATCTAAAGGTGGCATAGTCTCGGCAGAAGAGTTATGCAGACAACCGACGTCGTAACCTGGAATTCGCAGTGGACGATTTTGTGTATCTTCGGGTCACGCCATTGCAGGGCGTACATAGGTTTCAGACAAAAGGGAAGCTCCCACCTAGGTTTGTGGGGCCTTTCCGCATCATTGCTCGATGCGGAGAAGTTGCTTACCAGTTGGAGCTGCCCGCATCCTTGGGCAACGTGCACGATGTGTTCCATGTGTCGCAACTCAAGAAATGCCTCCGAGTGCCGTCCGAGCAGGCTGATTCAGAGCAAATTGAAGTTCGCGAAGACTTGACCTACGTGGAGAAGCCAGTGAAGATTCTGGACACCATAGAGCGTAGGACCAGGAATCGGGTAATCCGTTTTTGCAAGGTCCAATGGAGCAACCATGCCGAGGAAGAAGCTACTTGGGAACGTGAAGACGAGCTGAAGGCAGCCCATCCCGATCTCTTCGCCAGTTCTTCCGAATCTCGGGGTCGAGATTCCGTTTAAGGGGGTAGGTTTGTCACGTCCCAAAACGACCTTAAAATATATCCTTTAAATTATGCCTAGAATAATTAAAATCTGAGTGAAAGCCTCCAAAAAATTAAAATGTGCAAAGATAAAAGTCAAATAAGGCTTGGAGGATTTTTGTATATTTCCTAAAAGCCTAAAATGTGTAAATAAATTTTAGTGGAATTTTCAGAGCACAAATAATAATTATTAAGAAATAAACAAAGTTGAAAAGGTTTTATAAAAAGAAAAACCCTAAAAACCTCCTCCCCTCTCATGGGCCGAATCCGACCCATCTCCCTCCCCCTCTCTCTCCTCTCCCGGTGGCCTATTCGGCCTCTCCCCGCGCGCGAGCCGCTGACGGGCGGGCCCACCCGCCACCCTCGCTGACGGGTGGGGCCCACCCATCATCCCCTTCCTCCCGCCGCTCCCGCCGCCCCTCCCGCGCCAAGCACCGCCGAATCTGCCGCATCCCGCCGTCCCCGTTCAAAATTAAGTGGGGGGAAATATTCCTCGTGATCCCCTCTCCCTTTCCCCCCATTTTTCCCTCTTTCTCCCGCGTTCAAATGGCCGGATTTGCTCCCGCAAATCTCGCCGGCGCCATTGATGGCGGCCGGATCCCCCGCGCCGGTTTCCTTCCCTGCCGACCGCCCTCTCTCCCTCCCGACCCTATTTAAACCCTCCCCGCTCCTCCCTCGCTCGTTTCTACCACTCGCCGATGACCTCCGGCCGGCCCTCTCCGCTCGCCGGGACCGTCTCCCACCTCGGCGTCGTCTCCTCCGGCTTCGCCGTGCCGTCGCCGACCCCGTCCACCACCTCGCCGAGCTCGCCGACTGCCGGAGCGCCGTCGTCCCCATCCACCCGAGCCGCTCCACCGCCTTTCTCCGCTCCGGCCGCCTCCTTTGCCGTCGCCGTCGACCCGGGGTGAGCCGTGGACACCGCCTCTTTCCCCCTACCCTTCCCCTCTCTTGGCCGCCGCACCGCCGTGCCTATTTATGCTGCCGGCGACCATAGGGGCGCGGGCGCCGCCTCCCGCCGGCCGCGCCGACGTGGCCGCCTCCGGGCGCGCCGTGTGGCCGCCGCGTGGGGCCCGGCCGTCAGCCGCCCGTGCCCTCGGGTGCGGCTGACGCGTGGGGCCCATGGCGCCGGCCGGTGTGAGCCCGGGTGTGCCCGGTCCACCGTGGACTGTGAGGCTGCTGCGTGGGCCGCACTCCCGTGGACCCGGTCCGCGCGCCCCTCCCCTCGGCTGATGCAATAAATCCTTTTTAAATTAAAATTTAAATGAAGAAATTCGCAATTATTCACTTAAAGAGCATATAAACTTCAAATGGCCATAACTTGGCCATTTGAACTCGGAATTGGACCGTTCAAGTCTCTAATTTTTCCTTAAGAAGTCAAGAACCCATTTTTGTGCTTTGTTCCTGCTTGTTATATGGAGTTTATTAGAGTAAAAGCCTTTTTCCTTTCCGTTGGTCGTGTAGACGCTGCAGCTTCGGAAGATCCGCTCTACGTGGAGGTTGAAGCCGACGTTTGGGAAAGCGAGCAAGGCAAGTCACATCATCTTTGAACATATTGAATCCCAGTTTATGAAATTATTTTTATTTAAATTAATGCATTATCGCTTTATTTAAATTCCCGCGTTATCACTGTTTTATTTAGCCATGCCTATTTACCCTTGTTATGACCTTATTATTATTGTTATTGTTATTATTATCTTGTTCACCCTAGAATAAACAAAACCCCGACTAGTGAGTACTCTATTCATGGTTCCACTAGTATGAATTTAGGTAGATGCTTCGCTGATCAATTAGGCAACATTAGGTGGTTTTGTAACTCTAGACTTTGGGAATATTCATATCACTTGGACATTATGGAATTGTTGGATTATTGTGGAATTGGATACACACCTCCCCCTCTATTCAAAACCTTCAAAATGGTTTTAGGCTGGGCTCGGGGTGCATGGTTTTGATAGTAGCACCTCGGCTACATAAGGACCGGTCTTCGGGCCTCTGTTGCAAAGCACTACCGTACTTCCACATGTCTAGTGGGTAAGGCTTAGTTTATGGCTCAGTCTGGTTATAAATAAAAGCACACGGATGGAGAAGGACGAAGTCGGGGGTCGTTGGACATCTCTAGGACAAATGAAGGCTACACGAGTTGTGGCCCGGTAGTCGAGATGTCATGGCACAGGGCTGGTGTCCTGCTGCTAGGGGCTCAGTCTTGCCTACCTGTCCCGGAGGTTCCGGCCGTAGGTGGGGTTGGGTCGGTACTCTTGTCTATGGCTAGGATGGGTTGGACACTATGTCATGTCTTCTGTCCGTATGGCGTGGTGGTATGTGGCACGTGGTTACATGTGAGGAAGACGTGTCTTGTGGGTAAAGATGTATACCTCTGATAAGAGTATAACCTATTCGAATAGCCGCGCCCTCGGTTATGGGCAAGCCTAGCAATGTACCCAAGTTAGTGTTTTAAATTCTTAAAACCTGCTTAACTACTAAAATGTGGAATGGTTGGCCTGGGTTGGCTTGGGACGAGCTGGGACCCAGGGTCGGGTTGCCAGTTCGGTCTGAATCATCGTAGGCCTTGGGTTAAGGCAGGTTCGTGTGGGTTCACGGCCTTGAGTAATAATATTGTATAGCTCTAGGATCGTGTTTTTAAAGTAGCTTTGAGCAGCTAAGTGTCTTCTAATGCTGTTTTCTGCAAACCCTAACCCCCTATATTATAACTCAATTGTACTCCTTTGCATTTATTCTGCACTCGTGGGTGTATCTTGTTGAGTACGGTGGTTGTACTCAGTCTTGCTCAATTTTTCCCAAACCCAGAAGAGGAGTTCCTGGATGATGAAGGCTTTGGTGTCTAGCTCGTGCCTGCCGTCAAGCGCCTGTGGTCGTCGCCCTAGTCTTCCGTTGTTTTTCATTTGTCTTCATGTGTGCTGGTGTCACACCCTAAAAATCCCAAATATATAAATTGTTGTTTAATTGGAATTACTAGAATTGATTTTTAAAAGCCTAGAAGAGAAAATCTAATTTTAAATAATAAATTCCAATATAAAATTTGGCTAGATAAAATTTTATTAAATACTTTGCTTGATTCTATAGTTCCTAAATTTTTCTGGGATTTATTTGAGCCAAGGAAGTATTTTTAATAAATGGAATTGCATTTCATGAAAAATTTAAATTGAAAAAGGTTTTAAAAATTTCTCTTTTGGCTTTTCGCGGCCCAAACCTCTCTCTCTCTCCCTCGGCCCAAGCCGGCCCGCAGCCGAGCCGCCACCCCCACGCGCGCGTTCGCTCGCTGACAGGTGGGGCCGCCTGTCAGGCCCGTCGTCTACCTCGCGCCGTCGCCGCGACCGAACCCTAGCCGAGACGCGCCGCCGCCCTTTCCAAATTCGGCCGTGCCTTTCCGTTTCCGATTGAACCAATTGAGGGGAAACGATCTTCTTGATCTCGTCTACCTTTTCCCTTTTGGAATCATCGCCTAATTCGGTTTGGAAATCCGTGGATTCGAGTTCGATTCGGATCGATCTCTCTCCTCCGAGCCCTAACTTTCCATCGCCGTCGCCAGCCGCCGTGGGCCTTCGTCGCCGCCCCCTAGCCCCTATAAAAGGACCCCCAAGCTCTCCGCTACCCGCCGCCACCCTCGCCTTCGCCTGCCGTCGTCTGTAGCGCCCTAGCGCCGTGTAGCCTAGCGCCGCCGTCGCCGTTGTTTGTCCAGCCGTGTGCCGCCGCCGCTCCGGTCGTCGTCGCCGCTCGGGAAGGTTGCCATCGTGATCGCCAAGCCGTCGCCGACCTCGTCCACCCCTCCGTCGTCGCCGTAGGTCGCCGGAGCACCGCCGTCGTCGTCAAGCTGAAGGTCTCCGCCGCTTCGACCTCGTCGCCATCGCCGTCGCCGTCCGTTGATCTTCCGCCGCTGTTTTGGTCACCGGTGAATTCGCCATGCCGCCGCGCCGTCGTTCGCCGGCGAGCTTGCGCGCCCGAGCCGTCGCCGGTGATGACATCATCGTGGACCGATAGATCTCGGCCGTTCGTTTTGGATAGATAGATCCCGACCGTCTGTTTCCGTGAGCCACCGCCGTGCACCCGGTCCACCGTGAACCCTAGCCGCTGACGCAATAATCCCCTTTTCCTTTTCAAAAATAATTCATTATTGCGTCATAATTCAATTAAAATCCATATAAATGATTTAATCCGATTTAATCTTTAAAAATTCATAACTAATTCATCTTAGCTCGGATTTAGTTGGTTCGAGTCTCTAAATTTTTCTAAAATTGAGATCTACATGTTAAAAATATCCACATGTACTGTTCATGCTTGTTTATGTGCTGTTTTGGTGATTTTGCTCTTTTCTCTTTAGATTCCGACGTTCCCGGAGAGTCCGAATTTGCAGGAGAAGACTTTGAAGAGTTCCAAGGCCAGCAAGGCAAGTCACACAGATCCCAAACAACCCTTTGAGCATGTTGATCTTGTTTAAAGCTATTGTTTCTATTCAACTATTGCATTTATTTTCGAATGTCAATGGGTGTAATTAACCTATTGTTTGTTATAGCCCTTTTGTTCTTGATTACTTTATTTCTTGATATCTTGGGTTATTATAACTTGACTAGTTGAGCTTTATGTATGGGTTCAGCTGGATATTATATATAATTGCTTAGCCATGCTTAGAAACCTTAGCACACTTTTGGGATAACTTATGCTTCACTATTATTTAATGATGGCTTAATGATAGCAAATGATGGTTAATCATGGTTGGTTAATTAATTAATTTGCTAACTAAAACCTGATAATGGTGGGTTGTGAGCATATGGTTTTGATGGTTGTGCTCATGACAATTAAGGACCGGTTCACGATTTTCGGTTGTGAAACATTTACCGTGCCAACCACAAGCCAGCATGGGCAACGACTTTACTTTCTGTATAGTATGGTTCATAGTAGAGCACCAGACTATGAAGTGGCGGAGATAAGCCCACGGGAGTTGCTGGGGAGTCCATACCTTGTTTATAAGGGGGTGATTATGATCCAGGAACGGTGCACTACTTTGAATTGTATTATATCGAGGGTATTGTCACAATCTCTATTCGGGTACTTGTCAAGTATCGCGATACACGGTTGACATGATGTTGAGGTTGTGTCTTGTGGGTACAGTGGTACACCTCTCTGATCAGAGTTTAAACTATTCGAATAGCCGTGCCCGCGGTTATGGGCGGGTCTAACAATATCTTTCATGATTAGTTTCACACTTCTCACCATATTAAATGATGATGTTAATAATTTGTTTAGCTCCTGGTTTGGAATGGTTAATTCTTGGTTTGGAGATAGAACTGTGCTCGGGATTGGTTGTTCAGAATGGTTGGGTATAGCGTTGGATTAATATTGTTTAATTATTATTTAACTGTTTTATTAAATTCTGAAATATTTATTAAATGCTGTTTATGCAAATGAGACTATACTATGCCATCCTTTGTTATCCTGTGCACTTGCATATTTGCTGCGTGGCTTGCTGAGCATGTCATATACTCACCTTGCAATCATTCATCACAGGAGGAGTTCTATAGTGATGCTGATGGAGTGGATGATTAGGCGTAGCCCTGGTCAAGCTGCCTGTGGAGAGGAGTCGCCTGCGCTGTTTTTTTTATTTTTCCGCTACTTAGAACTTTATTGATTGAGAGGAACTATCTACCTCTGTAATGATATTTTATTCGCTTATTAATTAGAGTAATAATTGTACTCTATTATCAATTTGTTATTGTGTGCCTCGGCTGATTCCTGGACGAGGGTTTACACACATGTAAGCGTTTGGAATTTTGGATAGAAATTCCGGGCGTGACAGCTGGGCCTTTGCCGCCCATGTAATAAATTAACTATTTACGCTTCCGCTTGTTAAACTCTGTATTGTATCAACTTTTGGTGTACCTTGTCTCCTGGGACAAGGAATAACACACGCACGTAAGGAACGCCCGTTGGGTTATTTCCGGTCGTGACAACGGACTTCTCGCCGCTTCACAGTCTAGCACCCCGTAATGAATCATGCTATACAAAAGGTAAAGCCGTTGCCCACGCTGGCTTGTGGTTGGCACGGTTAATGTTTCACAACAGTAGCTCGCGAACCGGTCCTTAATTGTCATGAGCACGACCATCAAAACCATGTGCTCACAACCCACCTTTAATCAGGTTTTAATTATCATAACACGATTAACCATCGTGAGCTACCATTAAATATAACCATAAGTAATAATGTAATATGATTAATCCCATTAATGAGCTAATGTTTCTAAGCATGGCTAAGCAATTATACCTATATATCGTTTAGCTGAACCAAACCAATATATAAGGTCCAAGCTAATCAATTTATTACCCATAGGAAAATAAAGTCGTCTTCGGCCATTAATTAATTGGGAAAGGCTCACCACCCGATGACATTCGAAAATAATGCATAAGTTGAAATAAAACATTAGCTTTAAACGGGTTCAACATGCTCAAAGGGTTGTTTGGGATCTGTGTGACTTGCCTTGAGGTTCTTCAAACACTTCTGAACCTTCCTCCGGAACGTCGGAAACTAAAGCAAATAAACAAAATCAACAAAATAGTACAAAAACAAGAATAAACAGTACATGTGGATATTTTTAACATGTAGATCTTGATTTTAGATGAATTTAGCAACTTGAACCACTCGAATCCGAGTTACGATGATTTAGTTATGAATCTCCGAAGTTTAATCGATTTTCATCTAATACAGAAAATTATTACGAATTAAATAAATGACTTATGATGTCACGATGACATCATCGCCGGCCATGGCACGGGACGACGCGACCACCGGCGATAGAGGGCTCGGCCGGGCTATCCGAGGACACCTACGCGAAGAGGACGACGACGCGAACTCACCGGTGCAAGAAACAACGACGGACGACGACGTACGGCGGCCGGCGACGAGCTCCGACGACGGCACGGGTCGGCTCGACGTCGACGGCGACGCTCCGGTGGTCTCCGGCGACTGCAAAGGGGCGGCCGAGGTGCTCCTCCTCCGCGCGAACCCGACGGTGGCGACGGAAGGCGACGGCGACGGCTACAGCGGCGGCGCGGCGCGGCTGGAACGGCGTCGGCGGCGGCGACGCTCGGGCAACGTGGCGGCGGCGCTAAGGGCAACGGAAGAGCTCGGGACTTGATGGGAAACATAGAGGACGACTAGGGGATGCTTTATATAAGCTTGGATTAGAGAGATCGGACTCCAAACGAGAGGATTTGAGCCGGAAAATCCTAGGGTTAGTTTGGAGAGATAAACTCGAAAACGAATTTGATTCGGATAAAATACAAAGAAATTAGCTCCGATTCTTGGGGGAAAAGATAGAGGACAACAAAGGGATAAAAACCCCTCAACCAATCGGACTCGGAGATGGTCGGTTGGAGCGGATTTGAAGGGAAGGCGGCGGCTCGGGCTCGGCAGCCGGCCGGCTGAAGGTTGAAGAAGGCCCCGACATATGGGCCCCACATGTCGGCGGCTGAGAGGAGGGGGTGGGGTTGTGGCTTGGCCTGGGGCGGTTTGGGCCGCAAGGCGCACGCGGCAGAGAGGGGAGTTGGGCCGGAAACTGCCCAACGGCCTAGGGGAGGGTTTTAAAGACTTTTTCATTTAAAATAATTCGTGAAATGATGTTTCATTTATTAAAAATACTTTCCTTACTCAAATAATTCCCAGAAAAATCTAGAAAATATATAAACAAGCAAAGTATTTAGTGAAATTTTATCTAGCTCAATTTTATGTTGAAATTTTTCATAGATTATTAGAGTTTAACTTGTAGGCTTTTAAAATAATTTCTAAAAATACATTAAAGAATGAATTATTAAATTAGGCGATTTTCAGGGCGTGACAATGGTCGTAACTCAAGTCCTTCTTGTTCCTCCTGTCAATTTCTTGGGGTTTTCATATATTTTCGCAAAGTAGCTTTACTCCTCAAATGACATTTTCTTAGATCACTCATGTGGTTCGATTTGTGGATCCTCACCAAGGCATGTTTGCCGAATTGTCCCTATCCTAAAAGGCTGTATAGGTGGAGCTTGATAGGGATCAATCGGGGCATACCTGCATCACATATATTGCAAAGCCAAAAGACCGGACCCAAGAAGATAGCAAGTCATACTCTCTTATCAAGAATGTGCTTGTGTGTGATATGTGTATGGTTGTTTTGTGAGTGGAAAAAGGAAGATAACAACTCCTTTGGTATACCTCCTCCAATTCTCTCTTTGGAAATTTGAGAGAGTCCATGGCTATTTCTTTTCCCCTTTTTTTTCATCATGCCCCATACTTTGTATGAGCAAGATTCTCTCTTTTTTTCTTTTTTTTCATCAATGCTCCATACTTGTATGAGCAAGACTTTATTATTATTATTTTTCCTTCTTTTTCATAGCCATGCCTTTCTCTCTTTGTGTCGTAGGCTTTTCGGACCTTCCATTATATTTGAGAGATGAAGTGAATAATTCAAATCATCAAACAAGCATAATGAAACATCCGACGCCTCGAGAGAGGAATATTGGAGACATTGCTGAGCCCTTAGCCTGCCAGTCAACTTCAGCCTGAGATGTGCTCGTCAAACCATGTCACGACCGGAAATAACCCAACGGGCGTTCCTTACGTGTGTGCATTAATCCTTGTCCCAGGAGGCAAGGTACACCAAAAGTTAATACAATTCAGAGTTTAACAAGCGGAAGCGTAATAGTTAACTTATTACATGGGCAGCGAAGGCCCAGCACACACAGAGACAAACGAGAAACAGCGGAAGACTAGGGCGACGACCACAGGCGCTTGACGGCAGGCACGAGCTAGACACCAAAGCCTTCATCTTCTAGGGGCTCCTCTTCTGGGCTTGGGAAAAATTGAGCAAGACTGAGTACAACCACCGTACTCAACAAGACACACCCACAAGTGCAGAATAAATGCAAGGGAGTACAACGGAGTTATATTATAAAGGGTTAGGGTTTGCAGTAAACAGCATTTAAAGATATTTAGTTGCTCCAAGCTATTTTGTAAACACGATTCTAGAACTATACAATATTATTTATCAAGGCCGTGAACCCACACGAACCTGCCTTAACCCAAGGCCTACGATGATTCAGACCGAACTGGCAACCCGACCCTGGGTCCCAGCTCGTCCCAAGCCAACCCAGGCCAACCATTCCACCTTTTAGTTGTTAAGCAGGTTTTAAGAATTAAAACACTAACTTGGGTACATTGCTCGGCTTGCCCATAACCGAGGGCGCGGCTATTCGAATAGATTATACTCTGATCAGAGGTGTACATCTTTACCCACAAGATACATCTTCCTCACGTGCAACCACGTGCCACATACCACCACGGTATACAGACAGAAGACGTGACATAGTTTCCAACCCATCCTAGCCATAGACAAGAGTACCGACCCAATCCCACCTACGGCCGGAACCTCCGGGACAGGCAGGCAGGACTGAGCCCCTAGCAGCAGGACACCGGCCCTGTGCCATGACATCTCGACTACCGGGCCGCAGCTCGTGTAGCCTTCATTTGTCCTAGAGATGTCCATCGACCCCCGACTTCTTCCATCTCTAATCCGTGTACTTTTGTTTATAACTAGACTGAGCCACAAACTAAGCCTTACCCACTAGACATGTGGAAGTACGGTAGTGCTTTGCAACAGAGGCCCGAAGACCGGTCCTTATATGGCCGAGGTGCTACCATCAAAACCATGCACCCCGAGCCCAGCCTAAAACCATTTTGGGGGTTTTGAATAGAGGGAGCGGTGTGAAGCCAGTTCCACAATAACCAAACCAGTCCATAGTGTCCAGGTGATATGAATAATCCCAAAGTCTAGAGTTGAAAAACCACCTAAGGTTACCTAATTAAACAGCGAAGCATCTACCTAAAATCATACTAGGGATACCATGAGTAGAGTGTCCACTAGTTGGGGTTTTGTTTATTCTAGGGTGAACAAGGTAATAATAACAATAACAATAATAATAAGGTCATAACAAAGGTAAATAGGCATGGCTAAATAAAACAGTGAAAACGCGGGAATTTAAATAAAGCGATAATGCAATAATTTAAATCAACATAATTTTACAAACTGGGATTCAATATGTTCAAAGATGATGTGACTTGCCTTGCTCGCTTTCCCAAACGTCGGCTTCAACTTCCACGAAGAGCGGATCTTCCGAAGCTGCAGCGTCTACACGACCAACGGAAAAGAAAAGGCTTTTACTCTAATAAACTCCATATAACAAGCAGGAACAAAGCACAAAAATGGGTTCTTGACTTCTTAAGGAAAAATTAGAGACTTGAACGGTCCAATTCCGAGTTCAAATGGCCAAGTTATGGCCATTTGAAGTTTATATGCTCTTTAAATGGATATTTGCGAATTTCTTCATTTAAATTTTAATTTAAAATCGGATTTATTGCGTCAGCCGAGGGGAGGGGCGCGCGGACCGGGTACACGGGAGTGGGGCCCACGCGGCAGCCTCACGGTCCACGGTGGACCGGGTGCACGCGGCTTGCGCCGGCCGGCGCCGTGGGTCCCACGCGTCAGCCGCACCCGAGGGCGCGGGCGGCTGACAGCCGGGCCCCACCTGGCAGCTGCGGGGCGTGCCCGAAGGCGGCCTCGCCGGCACGGCCGACGGGAGGCGGCGCGCCCACGCCCCTATGGTCGCCGGCGGCGGCCATAGGCACGGCGGAGTGGCGGCCGAGAGAGGGGAGGGAAGGGGGAAACGAAATGGGCGGTCCACGGCTCACCCCGGGTCGACGGCGACGACGGGAACGGCGACCGGAGCGGAGGAAGGCGGCGGCGCGGCTCGGGTTGACGAGGACGGGGGCGTTCCGGCGGTCGGCGGGCGAAACGGAGGAGTGGACAAGGTCGGCGAGAACGCGGCGAAGCCGAAGGAGGTGATGCCGAAGCGGGAGGAGGTCCGGGGCGACGACGGCGGCGGACCGGAGCTCGGCGGCGACGGCGGAGAGAGAGGACGACGGCGCGAGCTCGTTTCCGACGGGGAGAGAGAGCGGCGAGTGGCGGAAACGGAGGAGGGAGGCACGGGGAGCGCTTAAATAGGGTTGGGAGGGGGAGAGAGCGGCCGGATGAGGGGGAATCGGCCGCGGAAGATCCAGGCCGCCATTGATGCGCCGGCGATGTTTGCGGGAGTGATTCCAAACGAATCCGAGGGAGAGAGAGAGGGAAAAGTGGGGGGAAAGGGAGAGGGAATCACGGGGAGTGATTTCCCCCTCTTTATTGCACGCGGGGGCGGCGGGATGCGGCAGAATCCGCGGCGGCGGCGGCGCTAGGGCACGGGCGAGGCGGCGGGTGCGGCGCGAGGTAGGGGATGACGGGTGGGCCCCACCCGTCAGCGAGGGCGGCGGGCGGGCCCGCCCGTCAGCGGCGCGCGCGCGGGGGAAGGCCGATTGGGCCGCGGGGGAGAGGAGAGAGAGGGAGGGAGCTGGGCCGAGCCGGCCCAAGAGGGGGAAGGGGGGAAAAAGGGACTTTTTAGGGTTTTTCTTTTTATAAAACCATTTTAACTTTGTTTATTTCTTCTCAATTATTATTTGTGCTCTGAAAATTCCACTAAAATTTATTTACGCATTTTAGGCTTTTAGGAAATATACAAAAATCCTCCAAGCCTTATTTGACTTCTATCTTTGCACATTTTAATTGTTGGAGGCTTTCACATGAATTTTAATTATTCTATGCACAATTTCGAGGATGTATTTTAGAGTCGTTTTGGGACGCGACAAACCACTCGAAGGCGGCGACCAGATGTGTTACACATTCAGGAGACTTAACAAAAATGGCTAAAGATCTACAACCTCTCAAATATTCCTAACTCATACTCATGTGAATCTAGTTCCCAGGATGTGCACTGGATTCACACTTTCATCATAAGCATGATTATACATAGCAAACACAACTAAGATGAAAGAAACTTAAGACTTACAACAACTTAATAATTACATAGGCCGACCGGCCAAATAGACTTATTAGAGAACAGCGGAAGCTTGACTACCCAATCACAAGCACACCGACTAGGGGTTTACCCCCATTAAGTTCTCATCATAGAAGAAGCAATCGGAACCCGCATCACTCAAAGACTAAGTCTAAACCTACAAAAAACAGGTTATATCAACAACAAGAGTCAGTACATTAAACAAGTTAATGTATTGGCAAGCACAAGTCAATCCTACTATACTACATATAAGGCATATATTCAAAGGAAGACAATATGTACTTCAATTTTAGCATAAAGCAAGTTTTGTTTTACAAAAGCAAGTTTTGTTTCGCAATTCTTTTGTAAAGGAGTTGATGCTTCAATTAACAAAACAAATTTTAAGTTTCAATATTAAGTTCATCATAATTCCATCATAATAAATCTCTTGACGTCATCCTTTGACAACAAGTCATAATATATCACCACACACACACAACTCAACACATTGATCAATTTCAAACCAAGGTCATATGTTCACATTTTAAAACATAGTCTATACTCATGACACTTCACCAAAGCGCTCTTGACCGTGAGCACGGCTAATCGATTAGTTTAAAGAACTCTGAGAGTTTGTACACCTTTACCCACATGATGTGATAGAAGCCCAGAGGCTACACTCTAGTTGGTTCAGTGCCGGCCAAGCACCCCACACTCTACATTATGAGTGCGGACTAGAGGTCACAACGAAACCTTTACACTACCTAGAATCTAGCCTTGCACTAGCACGATACGTGTTCCTCCATCCTAGGCATACTTGGAAATATGTCTAGAACCGTTAAGTGGTGGGCCCACGCCTTAAACTTAATGCCGTGGTGGCGGACACAACGGGAACCCACCCACGTGGCACAATACCGTTGTATTGGACAGACTTAGTCACCTAAACTACCACGTCGGGGCAAATAGGAAGTTCCTCTGAATCATCGACTAATTCCTCAGAATTATCGACTAACTCATACACACCGACCTACCAGAATGCAAGGCTAGTTCTAAATAGATTAATCAGCTTAGGCCATCCCATACTAATACATGTGGATGTACGAATAACTTTAAGTTGGTGACACAAGTTCGGTCCTTACGGACTTGGGCAAACACTCCCCCTATCGGCATGCAACTAACACCATATGCACACAACTTGCCGCCCAAGTCTAAAATCACATTTTACACATTTTAGTTTGCAAATAGCCATCATATTTATTTTATTCCAGCAAAGGATCATGTGTCAAAATCACAGTTTAATTATAGATGGAATGAGCATTTGCATATTTCTAAGCATGGTTAAGCAAGTAGTTGCACATAGAGCATATATAAACCCATTTGAGCACAAAGAGTGTGCTCTAACCATTTCTAGGGGTTCAAACAGCAAGAGGATCAATTATTCAAGGTAGGGAATGTAGCAAATAGGTCATAACTACCTTGACCCAATTTCAAATACTGATATAATCTAAGTTCACATGCAACTTTGCAAACAAATATTTTCATTCCTCAAATCATGGGATTCAATGTGTTCAAAGGATGGGAGGAGAAAACTTGTCTTGATCAGAGAAATGTTAGCACCTAATCCACTCCTTCACCGATTATGCAATTATCTAGATAAAGGACACGTTATGCAATTAAACACCGAAATAGCTGAAAATCCAAAATGCTCTAAAATGCATGATTTATGCACGGTGATTAGGTACTGGTCTTAAACTGAATTTAGGTGAAAGAATTTTTATTTTATCTTATTCCATTTGGGAGTTATGAATTTTAGAAGTTTTATCGGTTTATAGTAGTATAGTCTTAGGTAGTGTTACAAAATACTTTTGTAAAGTGATTTTTATTAGATTAGACTTCACAAGGGTGTGGAGATGTGTTTTCTAAGACTAACACATTTGGTTTCACAATTTTTGGATTTATAATGAATTCTTTATGCATTTTACAAGTTATAACGTGTTATAGGTGTATAGTGTTTTATATGTGCATGACTCTAGAGTTGTAGGTTCAGAACATGCTACCTCCTGTTTAAGTTGAATAAAATAAGTAATTTGGTTAAGTAAAACATTTTTAGTTCACATGTTTATGGTTTTTACTACTATGGTTCATACTTTATAAACTAGGGGTGCTCTGATCTAGACTAGCAATACATTATATTAACCTAGAAATTATTATATGAGCTAAGTTCTTCTATGTTTTAGTGGATGGGAAAGGAACTATGGCTCCACTGTTCTAACAAGTTTTATTAGGTTTATTCATAGCTAGAGTGCATTATAAATACTTCTACACATATATTTTGCTTAACCATTACTAATTAATTAACTCCTAGGTTATCTATTTAAAGATTAGAGCTATCATTTGCACAAAAGGTGTCATATTTTATTTTACTACGTTGAAGCTCACTATTTGCTGGTTCTATACAAACTTGGTTCATTTCATTTGGACTAAAAATGAATTTTATACAAATCTTACGAATTAAAGGCTGCTCTATGTTGGTAAATCCTTAAATATTCACATGAATATTTAGAGACTTTTACTACACAGTAAGTATATAATTTTATTTCATAACATGGGAATACACATTTTGATGATTCTACAGAACTTAAGTTTACTAAAATTGAAGCTAAGTTGAATTTTATATGAATTTCTAAAGTTTAGCTTATCTTAAACTAGTCATTTTAAAGATAGTAGTTTTAGAGGCATTTGATGCAAAGTAAGTTATTACTTTTATTTCACGTAATCAGAGAGTGCATGATGATGAATCTGTAGAATTTGAGTTTGTTTCAAAATGAGTTGAGATAAATTTTCTATGCATTTTATAAGTTTGTATATGCTTTATGTATGACTTATCTTAGATAAATTTTAGAGGCAAAGTTTGTACAGTGAGCGTCAAGTTTTATATTCCTGGAATAAAGTTCATAACCTTAAGAATCTACAGCAACTGGAAACACTTTAAAATAAGCTATATTTGATTTCTTATGGGTTTTACAAGTTTGTGCATTTTTCTGTTAACATATATTTGTTTGGGCATTTTCTTAATTATTCTCCAGATTCTAAAGGATGGGGTCCACATGGCTGTGAGGGACCAATATGCAAAAAGGCCCTTGAGGTTTCTAGGAATCAACCCGCAGTCCTAGGCCCATATGTCAGTGTATTTCTACAATTGTAAACGGATCCCTGCACTTAGGGCCTGTTTGGCACAGCTCTAGCTCCAGCTCCACCCCTCCTGGAGCTGGAGCTCAGCCAAACAGTTTCAGCTCCACTAATACTGGGAGTGGAGTTGGGTGGAGCTCTCTCACAAAATGTACTAGAGTTGTAGGAGCTGGGTTTAGGCAGCTCCACAACTCCACTCTAGACTCAACTCCTGGAGTAATATTTAGGAGTTGGAGCTGTACCAAACAGGCCCTTAATCTAATTCACGGGAGTCATCCCTATGCTCTAAACAGAGCAGAGCTAGCCATGGCTGAGCTCGATCTCGAGCTCGCCGGCGGCAAACGGTGGTTCATTTGAGGTTGAGGTCAAAAGATAAAATGAAGAGCAAGCTCTCGCGATTCCATTCCTCTAGTTTTCTTGCTTAGGGGACATCGGAGTAGCGCCGATGGCGAGTGTGAGCAGAAGGTGTTTTCGGGTGATGGTGCATGTGCATCTACAGTCATGTATTGGTTAAGTGGGTGCATGCATGTGAGTATTTGAGGTTCATGGGTATATACCATGGTGTTGGCCGGAGTTGATGAGGTCCGAATGATGGCGGCAGCACACGAAAATGGCTTGGCGACGGCGCTTCACTCCAGGATGATATCGATGGCTTGATCTACCAATCCAACTGGCATGCATGAGGTCATACGTTGTTAGCGAGGTCTCAGGGATGCTTCATGTGCAAAGAATCAGACAATGGCTCACCGGAGGAGGTGGAATCGACCATGGCGACGGCGGCGGATTCAAATCGGCGCCGGGGAAGAAAAGATGCGTTCTCCGTGTTCTTGATTTCTTCGGCTGGGGTTCTTGAGGCGTTTTGAAGAGTAGGTCAAGGTGAGATTCTTGGCGCAGCGGCTTGCTCCGAGATGGTCGAGGATGGCTAGATGACGACGATGATTGAAGCGGCGGCGCTCCGGTGCATGCTCCAGGGCGTCGTCGGCGTGGTCGCATTCCGGTGGCTGTGATGCACAAAACGGGAGGTGGTAAAAAGAGAAATGGTTCGGCATTGTGTGGAGATAAGGGAACGCGAAAAACATAGAGATGACCTCGACCCAATCGGCGTTGGCGAAGGTCGTCGCCACTAAGACCGGCGGCGAGGTTGAGGATGACGGAGAGGCTGAGGACCTCTCCCTCGGCTTCTTCAGCTCCAGAGTGATATGTGGAGTTGGGCGACTCGGTCTGGAGGAGATGGAGGCATGACTCAGTGACTTGAAGGCGTCGACACGTCGTCACCATGCGTCGACGCGTCCAGGACTCGGTCAGCTCTCGATCTCTCCCTCTCTGTGTTTCTTGGTCAGCTGAGCAGTGGAGGAAGTGATGGACAGGGCTGAAGCTAGCCTAAGGCACTGACAAGTGGGGCCAACTCGATGGAAACTAGGCTAGGGAGAGAGATATAGGTAGAAGACTGGGTAGACTTGATTTTTAGATTAATTTTCGGAATTATTTTCTCCTCTAACTTTGTAACTTCATAATTTAATGTGTGGACCAAATTAATTAGTGTTGATTTTACTGGAGGTAAATGATTACACCTAGATTCCATTTTCTTTGGTTGCACTTAAAAATAATGGGTAGACTGCTCACAGAAATTAAACAAAGATGGGCTATTAGAAAGGTAGATTGAATTTTTAGGAAGCCTAAACAGAAGAGGAAAATTCTATAAAAATTATATTTATTCAAGATAAATAATCTGGTATTTGAATAAATTATACTTTTGGATGAAGTATGGTTTTAGCCGATTAAAATTTAATTTGATTTCTTTTAGTTTTCTGCTTTGACTGATTAATTTATGGTATTAAACTTAGTTATTAACTTGTACCAATATTATAGTGAACTGCTTATGCTAAACATAGTTTACATAAATTTGTCCATGATTTCATCTGGCATAGATTATTTTAAAGAATTAGAATAACCTTTCTTTGTATATGTGTTCCTACTTCATAATTGCACCTAATATTATTATAGGGTTTACATTAAACTTCTTTTGGGCTGAGAAAATGATATTAGAATTTAATATTAAATCCACATGTTATCACCCAAGATTAACTATAGTTTTGTTTAGATATTTTAAACCCTTTTAGTTTATGCTAATGAGACCTATTATGAAAAGCGAGACCAAAATCCAAATACACAATGGACTCAAGTCTAGGCATGCATTATGCACATGTATGCTCAAATGCTTAATGACATTTCTAGTCTAATGTTGGGAATGAAAAGATTTTATTTTGTTCTTAAATTTTAATCATGCAATGGTTTAAGTTGATCATCACCTAAATTAAAACGGAAATTTTTGGCTCTCAAAATTGGAGAAGTTAACCTCTAATTATTTTGACAAGAAATTTTTGAGTCCTAGAATTTTCGGGTATGTTACACTTTGTTTTTTTGAAAGAATCTTAGAGGAAGAGGTGTAAATGACATGGAGTATTTATTTTGTGGATAATTGATAAAATAAATGATGGATGAGGGATGCTAGCTTCCAGTGTAGAAGTTTAACATAGTGTGTGTATGTGGAGTGTGCGTGATCTTGATCATGAAAGTATGAAAAGCATCTCACACGGGTCACAATATTTTGACAAAGCTCAATGTAATGTCAAGCCGCCTATACACATATAAGGTTTGCAATGAGAATCATATATGGCCTTGGTAGGTAATAAAATAGTCATTGAGGAGTATTGCTCTACAAGATTTTTTTTTTTAATTTTCGCAAAGACAAAATCCCAAGTATCATGACAGTTGGACAAGAATTTCTTTTGTCATAACCATACCACAAATATCAATTACTTAGATAAGCAAGGTTCCCTATGATAGATGGTTGTTCACAAGTGACAAATGTTAGCAAAGAATAAAAGGTATACATGATTAATCATAGGAAAATTCTATTTGTTGAGAGTTAATGTTTTCAATTTCTATTTGGAGTCAAACTAAATTATATTCAAGTTTTCTGCCAAGGGAGAAGGGAGAAGATGCGCAAACCTGACCATACGGCAGAAGGGTGATAGAGCTGGGCCAGGCAAAGGTAGGGCGAACACATGGTTCGGTTGACCTAGCCTGGACTTGGTTCTAACTGCTGAATTTTGTGGGCGGCCGTGGCCTGGTGTTCATCACATTGTTATGTTCAGTCGATGCTGTTGCGTGTTGAGAGTTCCGAAAATACTCCCCCACACTTGTTTTGTACCTTGTCTTTATTCAACAAAAAGATGGAAAGCAAAATGGGCTTCTACCGGGGTAAAATACCGATGAGCCAAATTTTATTCAAGTAACTCTACTGCATGAATTGCCTAAATTTACTTTTATGTTATTTCACTTTTATTTTTACTTTTATTTTTTTATATTTTTTTATTTTTTATGGCAACAACAGAGGTGATGGGTAACTTAGCAGGGTGGACATATGACACAACAATACACATGGTGTCTGAGATTCTTACCAGATTGGACTTACCAAGTGTCGACGGGGGATACCCGTAGACCGGATATAGAGGGTATTGGGGTATGCTGATACGAGGATCTACGTAGTACGACATCAAGCAAATAAAAGACAGGGATTATACTGGTTCAGGCCCCTTGATAGGTAATAGCCCTAATCCAGTTGGTATGGGATTATATAATGGAAACCACAGATTACAAAGGGAATAGCAGAACTCGATGATACCGACGAGACCGTAGTCGAGTTGGTTCGACTAGATCACCCGGCGACTATCGCGTCCCAAAACGACTCTAAAATACATCCTCGAAATTATGCATAGAATAAGTAAAATCCATGTGAAAGCCTCCAACAATTAAAATGTGCAAAGATAAAAGTCAAATAAGGCTTGGAGGATTTTTGTATAATTCCTAAAAGCCTAAAATGTGTAAATAAATTTTAGTGGAATTTTCAGAGCACAAATAATAATTAAGAAGAAATAAACAAAGTTAAAAGGGTTTTATAAAAAGAAAAGCTCTAAAAAGTCTTTTCTCCCCCCCCTCCCCCTCTTGGGCCGGCTCGGCCCACCTCCCTCCCTCTCTCTCCTCTCCCCCGCGGCCCATCCGGCCTCCTCCCCGCGCGCGTGCCGCTGACGGGCGGGCCCGCCCGCCTCCCTCGCTGACGGGTGGGGCCCACCCGTCATCCCCTACCTCCCGCCGCTCCCGCCGCCTCGCCCGTGCCCTAGCGCCGCCGCCGCCGCAAATCCCGCCGCTCCCGTCCGTCCCGCGTGCAATCAAGAGGGGGGAAATATTCCCCGTGATTCCCTCCCTCTTTCCCCCCATTTTTCCCTCCCTCTCTCCCTCGGATTCGTTCGGGATCTTTCCCCCTAAACCTCGCCGGCGCATCAATGGCGGCCGGATCTTCCGCGGCCGTTTCCCCCTCATCCGGCCGCTCTCTCCCCCTCCCAACCCTATATAAACGCTCCCCGTGCCTCCCTCCACCGTTTCCGCCACTCGCCGCTCTCTCTCCCCGCCGGAATCGAGCTCGCGCCGTCGCTCTCTCTCTCCGCCGTCGCCGCCGAGCTCCGGTCCGCCGCCGTCGTCGCCCCGGACCATCTCTCGCTTCGGCGCCGTCTCCTTCGGCTTCGCCGCGTCCTCGCCGACCTCGTCCACCTCTCCGTTTCGGTCGCCGATCGCCGGAACGCCGCCGTCCCCGTCTACCCGAGCCGCGCCGCCGCCTTCCTCCGCTCCGGTCGCCGTTCCCGTCGTCGCCGTCGACCCGGGGTGAGCCGTGGACCGCCGATTTGCTTCCCCCTTCCCTCCCCTCTCTCGGGCGCCGCTCCGCCGCGCCGGTGGTCGCCGGCGGCGACCATCGGGGCGCGGGTGCGCCGCCTCCCGTCGGCTGTGCCGGCGTGGCCGCCTTCGGGCGCACCCCGCGGCTGCCATGTGGGGCCCGGCCGTCAGCCGCCCGCGCCCTCGGGTGCGGCTGACGCATGGGACCCACGGCGCCGGCCGGTATGAGCCGGGTGCACCCGGTCCACCGTGGACCGTGAGGCTGCCGCGTGGGCCCCACTCCCGTGGACCCGGTCCGCGCGCCCCTCCCCTCGGCTGACGCAATAAATCCAATTTTAAATTAAAATTTAAATGAAGAAATTCGCAAATATTCATTTAAAGAGCATATAAACTTCAAATGGCCATAACTTGGCCATTTGAACTCGGAATTGGACCGTTCAAGTCTCTAATTTTTTCTTAAGAAGTCAAGAACCCATTTTTGTGCTTTGTTTCTGCTTGTTATATGGAGTTTATTAGAGTAAAAGCCTTTTCTTTTCCGTTGGTTGTGTAGACGCTGCAGCTTCGGAAGATCCGCTCTTCGTGGAGGTTGAAGCCGACGTTTGGGAAAGCGAGCAAGGCAAGTCACATCATCTTTGAACATATTGAATCCCAGTTTATAAAATTATGTTGCTTTAAATTATTGCATTATCGCTTTATTTAAATTCCTGCGTTATCACTGTTTATTCTAGCCATGCCTATTTACCTTGGTTATGACCTTATTATTATTGTTATTGTTATTATTACTTTGTTCACCCTAGATTAAACAAAACCCCAACTAGTGGACACTCTACTCATGGTACCACTAGTATGATTTTAGGTAGATGCTTCGCTTTTTAATTAGGTAACATTAGGTGGTTTTTCAACTCTAGACTTTGGGAATATTCATATCACCTGGACATTATGGAATGGTTTGGTTATTGTGGAATTGGCTTCACACCGCTCCTTCTATTCAAAATCCCCAAAATGGTTTTAGGCTGGGCTCGGGGTGCATGGTTTTGATAGTAGCACCTCGGCCATATAAGGACCGGTCTTCGGGCCTCTGTTGCAAAGCACTACCGTACTTCCACATGTCTAGTGGGTAAGGCTTAGTTTGTGGCTCAGTCTGGTTATAAACAAAAGTACACGGATGGAGATGGAAGAAGTCGGGGGTCGATGGACATCTCTAGGACAAATGAAGGCTACACGAGCTGCGGCCCGGTAGTCGAGATGTCATGGCACAGGGCCGGTGTCCTGCTGCTAGGGGCTCAGTCCTGCCTGCCTGTCCCGGGGGTTCCGGCCGTAGGTGGGATTGGGTCGGTACTCTTGTCTATGGCTAGGATGGGTTGGAAACTATGTCACGTCTTCCATCTGTATACCGTGGTGGTATGTGGCACGTGGTTACACGTGAGGAAGATGTGTCTTGTGGGTAAAGATGTACACCTCTGATCAGAGTATAATCTATTCGAATAGCCGCGCCCTCGGTTATGGGCAAGCCGAGCAATGTACCCAAGTTAGTGTTTTAATTCTTAAAACCTGCTTAAACTAAAATGTGGAATGGTTGGCCTGGGTTGGCTTGGGACGAGCTGGGACCCAGGGTCGGGTTGCCAGTTCGGTCTGAATCATCGTAGGCCTTGGGTTAAGGCAGGTTCGTGTGGGTTCACGGCCTTGATAAATAATATTGTATAGTTCTAGAATCGTGTTTACAAAATAGCTTTGAGCAACTAAATATCTTTAAATGCTGCTTACTGCAACCCTAACCCTTTATAGTATAACTCCTTTGTACTCCCTTGCATTTATTCTGCACTTGTGGGTGTGTCTTGTTGAGTACGGTGGTTGTACTCAGTCTTGCTCAATTTTTCCCAAACCCAGAAGAGGAGTTCCTGGAGGATGAAGGCTTTGGTGTCTAGCTCGTGCCTGCCGTCAAGCGCCTGTGGTCGTCGCCCTAGTCTTCCGCTGTTTCTCGTTTGTCTTTGTGTGTGCTGGGCCTTCGTCGCCCATGTAATAAATTAACTATTTCCGCTTCCGCTTGTTAAACTCTGAATTGTATCAACTTTTGGTGTACCTTGCCTCCTGGGACAAGGAATAATACACGCACGTAAGGAACGCCCGTTGGGTTATTTCCGGTCGTGACAGCGACTTGGCTCCTGTAGGCTCCGGCTTCGTAGGTTGTGGTGGATGTGTTGGCGATAAGATTCGATGCCTTAGGTCCTCCCGGGGGGTCCCTTTTATACTGCAGATCAGTTGGTCTCCAAGTAGAACTCGGAGACATCGGATCCTACACGATACAGTAATGACCCAGTTCTGTCCGAGTAGGACTCCTTCTATCTGTGGACTCCGCATCTATCACGTGATGAATTTCCTTAACGTATACAGGAAATATCCGTATACGCGCGGGTACACCGTATCAGTACACATCGTATATCCAAGGGTAGAGGGTATACCTTATCTATAACCCTGACAGTAGCCCCCGACTTCTGCTTAAATGAGCTCATGTGACCGATCGCGACTTCTGATGTCGAAATCGTTGTCGTTCTCAACATGTCGATCTCAGTGTGAGAACCGTAGAGACAAAGAGTCATCGACAACACGTATGAAGTTCAACGGTCATGAGTGAATTTAAATTGAAGTCTGAGAACTGCAGCGCATAACGGACCCAGAATTTTCCGGCGGCAATCACTCTCCTTTTCTTGGAATTCGCATAGTCGGTAATGCGCTTATTTAATGGAGTTTTGGGGATCCAATTTTGAAGTCCGTTTGCCGCAGAACTCTCCAGCCTTCAAGCGCCCTTTGACTTCTCCACTTCCACAGAAAAACCCTAGCTTGCTCATCCGGATTTGTTCTCCGGTGATCACCGGCGGTAATGGATCTTGACAAGTCCACCTCCACTACCTCGTCCCTAAAGAAGCTGCAGGACAACGGCGCCCTCCCTGGTCGCGGGACTATGGAGAGGGAAGCAGGAGGTATTGAACCCGAACCCCTCTAGGGCCGCATGGTTGCGATTGAGGATTACATTTATTGCGGGTTTCTTCCTCCGCCTTCTGAATTTCTTCTTCTCGTCTTGAATTTCTACGGTCTTTCCTTTCTTCATCTCAACCCCAATTCCATCACGTTCCTCAGCATCTTTTCTTATCTCTGTGAGGCCTACATTGGGGTAGAGCCCTTCCTTGATCTTTTTCGCTTTTACTACGAGCTGCGCTGGATGGAATCCAACAGGGTATCTGGATGCGTTGGATTCCGACTTCGGGATGGCCTGAAGTCATGGTACATCCCCTTCCAGTGCCCTTCCTCTCGCGGTAAATGGCGGGCGAGGTGGTTCTATCTTCAGATAGAAGACTCGGATCCTGTCCTTGTTGTCCCTGAGGAGCAACCGGACAAGATTTCAGAGTGGACTACCAAACCCACCCTAACTCCCTCCCTCCAGTCTTTCATCGACATTGTCGATGACCTCCAAGTACAAGGTTTGTCTGGATACGAAGTCGATGGTGACTTCATTGGTAGGCAGATCCAACTGCTCCAGGCACGTGCCCACCCAACCTTTGACTACTCTGGGTCGGAGGACGCGACCTGGGTTTCTCCTCGAGGTATTTTTCTTGTGTTCCAAATTTTGTTCTAGATGTGTATGTTTCCCCTGACTTATCGACTTTTTATTTTTGATCTACAGGCTTAAACAGTGACACCGTGACCCGCCGCGTCGGCCAGATTATGATCAGCGGCCCTATGACGGCGAGCAACATCCCCCTCCCCCTTTGCGAGAAGGGGCCGGCCGAGCGCGAAGTTGCGATCAACGTGAGTGTATTTGATGACTCCTTTACATCTGTCTTCCCAGGATCGCATCGTGACTTCATGTACGTAGGCACTCCCTCTGACGGATGTCATCGGGCCGCTTGCGGATCATCAGGCGGCGGCGTCGCTGAAGGAGGGCGTCGCCAAGGAGGCGTCCAACGTTGCTGCCGTTGCTGCCACGACGAGTGGTAGCAACGTTCCGAAGAGAGGGAGGAAGTTCTCCTCCGTGCTCGGGAATCGTCGGAAAGCGCCTACCCAATCGGTAAGCTTCTCTGATCCTTTATCGCGTAGTCGGAAGATCTTGACCTCACACCATGCTCATTTTGCTTAGGCCTCGGACGCGTCTCCTCCGCCTCAGCGACGGCAAAGGCTGGTGACACTCAGCGAGAAGTAAGTGAATGAATTTGAGGTCTTTTAATCCATAAAATTTTGGTGGCCGTTTTTATGGAAACCACGGAAATCCTTCACAAGGCGGCTCGGGCGAAGGCGGCGCAAGACGGGTCTGGAGGAAACTCCAGTACGTCTCCTGTAGCGGCTTCAACAGATGTCGTGGTCGTGCCTAGGAGTCGTGAGGCGACGCCCAGCGGCCCTGTCGGCGGCCTTGTGCCTGCTCGAGGCCCGCCCGCTGATGTCCTCACCTGGGGGGAGCTCCAAATCGAGATGGAGAGCACCCTCCAGGCCGGTGCTCGCGGCATAGGTCGCGAGATTAAGGAGGCGAAGGCGGCGGCGGCATCGTCGGTGAACGAACGGGCCGACAAGCTGGCGCCTGACCTGGCGGAGGTCCGCGAGGACCTCCAGAAGATGAGGGAGCTGGTGGCCGGCAACGAGCGGCAGCGGTAGGGGCTCGAGCACAGCATGTCGGAGCTCTAGAACAATCTGTCGGAGATCCGTGGCTCGCTGCGGGTTACATACACCGGCCTGCACCAGCTCGTTGGGGAGTGCGGCGTCAAGACCACCATCCCGGTGAATCCTGATGAGTTCTCGCTGACGTCTTCGCTCGCGGAACTAGCCACGGCGATGGAGGAGATCCCCTCCAAGCATGCGGCCAGGATCGGGGAGGAGATGTCCAACGGGATCTACACCGGGGCATGCCACGTCCTCGCGTGCGTAAGGTTGGCACACCCTGAACTCGACCTTCAGAGGATCTTGGATCAGGGGGCTGCTGATGACGCGCGTAAGGGCGTGATGGAGGAAGTCGGAGACTTCGGGGAGTCTGTTCTCCCCCTTTTTGAAGAGTAGGATTTCAGTCTCCTTGTACTCCTTAATCAATTGCGCTTGTAAAACTTTCGTAGGTTTAAAACTGCCTCTGTATATGCAGTCATCACCTTTATTTTCTTTAGCACATTGATTCCGAGTACTTTGTTGTCATTGTAGAGATGTCGACGTCGAGGATGTCCAGCAGCGCGGGCAGCCTGAGTCACCGGTAGTCGTTCCGGCGCTTGGGCTTGAGCCATACGTGCCTCGGGACAATGTTGATCAAAACTTGTCCATGGAAGCGGGCATGGCGACGACTTCCTTAGGTTGGTTTTTTGGTCTTCAACTCCTTTGCTCTTTTTGTTCGGATTGACTTAATTTGTCGTGTTCTCGGAAGAGGGGCACGACTTGACTTAGTCATTTCCGTGTTGAGCAGACCTCGTGTCGCGACCGAGAAAATTGCCTTTTCCCGAACGCTAGTGTATTAATCCCCGTCCCAGGAAAAGCCGGGGTACACCACACAAACATGATATAAAAGACACATCTTTATTATATCGATAATATTTACATTATTACAAAGGCTCTTAAGGCCTGACAATCAAAAATAAACAGCAGCGGACTAGCGGGCCTACGGCTCCATCTTCACAGGCGCTTAACTGGGGTATAAGCCAAGACTCCACCTAAGACTTCTTCTCCAAAGCTTCTCTTACTGAAGGGGGGAGAAAGATAGAGCAAGAATGAGTACAACCACAGTACTCAGCAAGCCACACCGGCGGATGCACGATTAATGCAAGGGGGTACAAGGGGTAATGATATAGGGGTTAAGTTTTGCAGAAAACAGCATTTAAAAGTCACTTAGTTGCCCAAAGCCATTTTATAAAGACGATCCTAGAGTTACACAGTGTTATTAATCAAGGCCGTGAACCCTCACGAACCTGCCTTAACCCAAGGCCTACGATGATTCAGACCGAACTGGCAACCCGACCCTGGGTCCCAGCTCGTCCCAAGCCAACCCAGGCCAACCATTCCACATTTTAGTTGTTGGGCAAATTTTAAGAATTAAAACACTAACTTGCGTACATTGCTCGGCTTGCCCATAACCGAGGGCGCGGCTATTCGAATAGATTATACTCTGATCAGAGGTGTACATCTTTACCCACAAGACACATCTTCCTCACGTGCAACCACGTGCCACATACCACCACGGTATACAGACGGAAGACGTGACATAGTTTCCAACCCATCCTAGCCATAGACAAGAGTACCGACCCAACCCCACCTACGGCCGGAACCTCCGGGACAGGCAGGCAGGACTGAGCCCCTAGCAGCAGGACACCGGCCCTGTGCCATGACATCTCGACTACCGGGCCGCAGCTCGTGTAGCCTTCATTTGTCCTAGAGATGTCCATCGACCCCCGACTTCTTCCATCTCTAATCCGTGTACTTTTGTTTATAACTAGACTGAGCCACAAACTAAGCCTTACCCACTAGACATGTGGAAGTACGGTAGTGCTTTGCAACAGAGGCCCGAAGACCGGTCCTTATATGGCCGAGGTGCTACTATCAAAACCATGCACCCCGAGCCCAGCCTAAAACCATTTTGGGGGTTTTGAATAGAGGGAGCGGTGTGAAGCCAATTCCACAATAACCAAACCATTCCATAGTGTCCAGGTGATATGAATATTCCCGAAGTCTAGAGTTGAAAAACCACCTAATGTTACCTAATTAAATAGCGAAGCATCTACCTAAAATCATACTAGGGATACCATGAGTAGAGTGTCCACTAGTTGGGGTTTTGTTTATTCTAGGGTGAACAAGGTAATAATAACAATAACAATAATAAGGTCATAACAAAGGTAAATAGGCATGGCTAAATAAAACAGTGATAACGCAGGAATTTAAATAAAGCGATAATGCAATAATTTAAATCAACATAATTTTACAAACTAGGATTCAATATGTTCAAAGATGATGTGACTTGCCTTGCTCGCTTTCCCAAACGCCGGCTTCAACTTCCACGAAGAGCGGATCTTCCGAAGCTGCAGCGTCTACACGACCAACGGAAAAGAAAAGGCTTTTACTCTAATAAACTCCATATAACAAGCAGAAACAAAGCACAAAAATGGGTTCTTGACTTCTTAAGGAAAAATTAGAGACTTGAACGGTCCAATTCCGAGTTCAAATGGCCAAGTTATGGCCATTTGAAGTTTATATGCTCTTTAAATGGATATTTGCGAATTTCTTCATTTAAATTTTAATTTAAAATCGGATTTATTGCGTCAGCCGAGGGGAGGGGCGCGCGGACCGGGTCCACGGGAGTGGGGCCCACGCGGCAGCCTCACGGTCCACGGTGGACCGGGTGCACGCGGCTTAAGCCGGCCGGCGCCGTGGGTCCCACGCGTCAGCCGCACCCGAGGGCGCGGGCGGCTGACGGCCGGGCCCCACCTGGCAGCCGCGGGGCGCGCCCGAAGGCGGCCTCGCCGGCACGGCCGACGGGAGGCGGCGCGCCCGCGCCCCGATGGTCGCCGGCGGCGGCCACCAGCGCGGCGGAGCGGCGCCCGAGAGAGGGGAGGGAAGGGGGAAGTGAAACGGCGGTCCACGGCTCACCCCGGGTCGACGGCGACGACGGGAACGGCGACCGGAGCGGAGGAAGGCGGCGGCGCGACTCGGGTCGACGAGGACGGCGGCGTTCCGGCGGTCGGCGGGCGAAACGGAGGAGTGGACGAGGTCGGCGAGAACGCGGCAAAGCCGAAGGAGGCGATGCCGAAGCGGGAGGAGGTCCGGGGCGACGACGGCGGCGGACCGGAGCTCGGCGGCGACGGCGGGGAGACAGGACGACGGCGCGAGCTCGTTTCCGACGGGGAGAGAGAGCGGCGAATGGCGGAAACGGAGGAGGGAGGCACGGGGAACGTTTATATAGTGTTGGGAGGGGGTGAGAGCGGCCGGATGAGGAGGAATCGGCCGCGGAAGATCCGGCCGCCATTGACGCGCCGGCGAAGTTTGCGGGAGTGATTCCAAACGAATCCGAGGGAGAGAGAGAGGGAAAAGTGGGGGGAAAGGGAGAGGGAATCACGGGGAGTGATTTCCCCCTCTTTATTGCGCGCGGGGGCGGCGGGATGCGACGGAATCCGCGGCGGCGGCGGCGCTAGGGCACGGGCGAGGCGGCGGGAGCGGCGCGAGGTAGGGGATGACGGGTGGGCCCCACCCGTCAGCGAGGGCGGCGGGCGGGCCCGCCCGTCAGCGGCGCGCGTGCGGGGGAAGGCCGGATGGGCCGCGGGGGAGAGGAGAGAGAGGGAAGGAGATGGGCCGAGCCGGCCCAAGAGGGGGAGGGGGGAAAAAAGACTTTTTAGGGTTTTTCTTTTTATAAAATCATTTTAACTTTGTTTATTTCTTAATAATTATTATTTGTGCTCTGAAAATTCCACTAAAATTTGAGGGCTCCTTTTAGACCAAGGAGAATTTAACAAAAATTCTCCGGGCCACATTTGAATTTTTCTTATACGCATTTTAGTGTTTGCCAATTTCTTTTCGAATTTTAATTAATTCTATTATTCCTTTTAGAAAATGATTTTTATTTCGGGATGAATTTATCAGGACGTGACAAATCCACCCCCCTTACAAGAATCTCGTCCCCGAGATTCGAGGAGGCTAGCAAGAAGATAGGTTGGGCGGTCTTCTCTTCTTGTCTGACTTCTTCCGTCGCGTCTTCTATAACGAACTTGCCTAGCAAAACTTCTCCACTCTGGACTGCTTGGCTCGATCTCCTGTTGCGGATGGAATCTTCTCTTCACCTGACTTGAACCAGGGTGCACCTTTTAGCTGACTCAGACTAGGTTGCGGTAGTTTAATGATGCTTCCGTTCCAGAACTTCTCACGATTCATATCTTCGGCGTCAACCTCACACAAGTTATCAACTTCATGTCATGTGTCGTAACCTGCTTGTCATTACTAGGATACCATGCTTGTCATCATGAGAATACCATGCTTGGCGTTTCCTTCCAGCTTACCACCATATGCTTTAGACTATGATATCCCGCTTACTAAGGATACCATGATTGACAACTTGCCATTAACTGTCTCATATTAGCTTTCCTGGTCTCCGGTGCTAGGTACTTCTGCTATTCGATGCAAGGGTCAACCACTCTAACTATAAGTTATGCTTCCCAAGAGAACCAATTTATCCCACTTGACATGCTTTGATGTCTTCCCGAATGACTTTGCTGCTGGACTTGTTATTGTCTGATCGTGATCCTGCCAGATCTGAAGCTTCGTTGTTAGAGGTGATTTTAATCTGACCTCTGTAGACTATCTTCGAACATATCACTTGGTTCATAACTGGGAATAGCTCCCACGAACAAGCAACTCGGATTCACTTTCTTTACATTCAGTTTACTTCCCATTATTATCTTCAGGTTGTCCTCAGTTAGCATTCAATGTATTCCTTTACACCTTTAACCTTGATGTGTTCTTTCCCATTGGATCATCTCCCAAGACATGGCATTGCCTGGTAACCGGTGCTTGCACTTTTCACTCCGTGTAGCATCTGATACCGAGTTGAAGATTTCACTCTTTGCCTTCATAGAAACACTTTTACCTAGGTCATCTTGCTTACTTAATGACAAGGTGACTGTTGCGGGGCAATTACAATCAGGGGTCTTCCTTGAGCGATGCAGAGCATGTTTCTGTTCATCAATCACCTTTCGGCCTACTTCTTTCATGCTAGAGAACATCTTTGCCAATCTCTTTTATCAATCTTCTTTCGGCTTATCTTTAACAGGTGGTATTCTTTAATGTGGATTGCGGACGCTTCTGGGGACGATGAGGTCCTTTGGCTTGCTGCCTTTCAGTGAAACCTTGATGTGGTTCGTCAAAAAGCTGCACTGACTACCTTCAGGGAAATACATTGCTTGCTATCTGTATCTATGCCACTAGGGTTTAATTGCCGATGATCATCTTTAGTGCTTCCTCGAGATGGGGCGCATCCAAATTGTTCTTCTGCCATATCACCTTTGACCCTTTTCTGATACCTGATAGACTAATTACCAACCATCGACTACTATGTTCTCAAATATTGATGTCTCCTGGATCTTCTTAACTGTTTGCAGGTATATCCGAACTTATCAATGTAGAGGCATGGCGGGTACCCTTATGGGTTTCATCCAACAATCCTTATCTTGATCTGTAAAAGGCGTATCCAAACTCCTATCCCCAACTACTGTCTCATTGGTTTTTAACCCAACACAGTTTAATTGGTTTTCTTTTCCATCCACAGGTTGGTTATTAACTCGAGGTTAGAATATAGTTCCTCTGACACGAGACCCTAGGTCTCCTTTGTCAGTAAACAATTATACACATGATCACATATCCGCATCTTCCAAAAGAATCCTCTTAGAACTTGTCTGCATTACACATTTCTCCCTTATTACACGAATACTAAGCGCTGCCTAAAAGGAAAGGTGCTTAGCATTGGTACATTGTTTCTGCTATGGGTTCTGATTAACACGAGGCCTCACGGGTACGGCGTTTGCTCCAGTGACCACAATACGATTGGGATGTCTGCTTCGTGTAAATTGGCGGTAATGTGGAGGTCGACTTTGCCTTGGTTGCAGGCAGTCCCTCGAGTAATGCCCTGGTTCTTTGCAATTGTAGCAAATCAACGTCTTCTTTGCTGAGCTATCCGTCTGGGGACGATCATTCTGACTTGGAGTTGGAATTGGTGGCTGGAAATCCTTGCTAACATTGGCATCAGTGGTACCATAGTTGCTATCACCATCGGAGTCTTTCTCAGAGTCACAATCGCTAGGGTTGTCATTTTGGGTGCCATCATTGATACTATCGTCGACACCTTGGTGAATGATGTCGACATTGCACGCTTGATTCGAGTGGTCACTAATGGGGCAAGAAGCATGGTTGTTGGTGGTATCATCATCATCATTAGTATTGCTAATGTTGTTGTCTGCATTGTGTCCATCTTCTTGGGGCGGAAACTCTTGATGCGCAACAGAAGATCCGGTGATCTGAAGTGGCTCAGTGCGCTGTCTTTGGTTATCACATAGAAATACTGGGATGCTGACAATCCTTCTCTTACAGTTCTTCATCCGATTATGCTCACTTTCGAGTTGTATGGCTTTGTCCACAAGTTTCTCAAAATCTTCATATTCCTCTAGGAGTAGTTGCACTGCGATCTCATCTTTTAACCCCTGGAGAAACTTCTCTTGTTGGTCTTCATCATTTTCCACATCTTCTGGTGCATAGTGAGCCAAACGATGGAACTCGTGCAGGTACTTTGTGACGGTCAAAACTTCTTGCTTCAGGTAGCGGAACTCTCGTTTTCTCAGTGTGATCATTCCTGCGGGAACATGTGATCTCTTGAATACAGATGAAAACTCGTCCCAGGTGATGGTATGTCCTTCTGGCCGTGATGCTTCGTAGCTATCCCACCATTCTGAAGCCAGTCCAACCAACTGATGAGTTGCGAAGACAGCCCGCTCCTGGTCGGTGCACTGAATCAACCCTAGCTGCTTCTCGATTGTGCGCAACCAATCACTGGCTTCCATAGTATCGACGGCAATGGCAAAGGTTGGAGGCTCAGTTTTGAGAAATTCTGATAACTTGCACTGTTGCTGGACTGTAGGTACTTGAACGTTGGTTGCCCCTGCTGGGTTGTTCCAATTCTGTAATAGTTGAAAGGCTGTTGCCACCATGTTGGCTTGGTTAACCACAATTTGGATTAGCTCTGGTGAGGTTTCGTTGATGCCTTTCTCATTCCCATTGGCTTGGGTTCTTCATCTTGTACTTGATTTCTTGGCTGCTGTGCTGGAACATCCAAAGGTACAATGCCGATATTGGCCTCTATCTTGTCAACTGGTGGCTGGGGCTGAAATTGAGCATTGACACCTTGTGGTAATGCACTCGCTGGAGTTGGAGCTGTTGCAACGGGGGCTATAGGACTGCTTCGGGATGCATGGATGACAATTCGCTGAGGAGCAAGCTTCTGATTGCAGGGAGTTGCGTGGACTGACGTGCTGGCAGCTATGTTTCTCGGTTTTGGGCACTTGTCGGCGAAATGACCCATTCCTTGACAATTGAAGCAACAGATATCTTCCCGGACTCGGCATTTTCTTTTCTCATTTTGATTCCTCTGTCCTGGCACTGGAGTTAGGCTGAAACTGTAATCTTGGCGAGGATTTGTGTTGCTTTGATGATTCTCTCCGTTGGAACTGGCGGGTTGGTTGGTCATCTTCTTCGTCAGCAGAAAACTGAATTGACAATCTTTTGGTACATGATCAGTTCCTTCACAGAAGAAACAAGTGATCCTGCTCGTTGGACACCTGTCGGGTGGATGGTCTTCCTCACAATGAACGCATGTAGTGGCACACGAGCTGGCAACATGACCGATTTCTCCACAACGAGAGCATGCCTTACGTTCCATTTCATCTTCATCATCTGAGGAGACTTGATCTGAATCTTCACTATCAGACACTCTGCCTCCATTAGCTAAAAGATGCTCTGTCAACTGTGGTGCACCTCGGAAGGTATTTCTTCTCTGACGTTTTGTCATTCCTGGTGGAGGCCATTCTGTGCTGGTAATGATCATCTTACGGACTTCATCTTCGGTTCGCATTGGTGTTTTTCTTTTCTGCTGAGGACACTCCCTTGCATAGTGCCCTTGCTCATCACACATAAAACAAATGATACTTGCTTCTTTTGAGCCAACATGTGGCACGTCACCAAGGGTCCTTCGGGATGCTGGCGGCATGCTGACTTGTGGTGTGCGTGCTTGGACTGCCTTCAACTGCACTTGAGGTTGTATTTGACTCAGGTTCAGAATTGGCGTCTGATGCTGCTGTAGTATCTCTATAAGCAATCGGTTCTGGTTAATCAGGTGTTGGACCAGTGTCACACAACTGGTGTCTGGTGCTTCATTCACTCGGGAGCTTGATGTACCAATGTCCTGACTTCTGACCTTATTGCCTTTCTCATTGTCATCCATCTGTTGCAAAGGTTTGGAGAGGGAGAGAGCGAAAACAAAGGGGAGAGACAGATTAGAAACTAAGGATAGGACCTTAACAGATCTAAGTCTTTTGCTGTTATGATGTATGTTAGGCTTATTCTGCAGGTTGATTAAGCAAACAACCTAGCATGGTTACATCACAACCCACCGATGCAAACCACGCGCTACACACACAAGCAAGGAACACACGACTAACAACACTACCCTATAGGGTGGCTTAGGTTCTGCGACGGGTTCTCCAAGATCTTCACTCCTTCACAGCTGGCTTCACTGCTTCCTCCACTTCGCTAGCGGATCCTGCAGTCTTCCGGAGCTTCGGCAAACAACTGACGATGTCTTCTTCTTCACTGACCTGACCATCTAGTACTAGTTGAAATCCGAAGAAGGAAGAAGGGAGTAAACCTTTTGCAAATAGCATTAGGGGAAGGAGAAAAAAGGAACTTTCGTAAATAGTTTTATTTATAAAATATGTCCTTATGTTTTATCCACTTGGCTTATCCTACAGTCGAGATGGCTCTGATACCATCTTGTCGCGACCGAGAAAATTGCCTTTTCCCGAACGCTAGTGTATTAATCCCCGTCCCAGGAAAAACCGGGGTACACCACACAAACATGATATAAAAGACACATCTTTATTATATCGATAATATTTACATTATTACAAAGGCTCTTAAGGCCTGACAATCAAAAATAAACAGCAGCGGACTAGCGGGCCTACGGCTCCATCTTCACAGGCGCTCAACTGGGGTATAAGCCAAGACTCCACCTAAGACTTCTTCTCCAAAGCTTCTCTTACTGAAGGGGGGAGAAAGATAGAGCAAGAATGAGTACAACCACAGTACTCAGCAAGCCACACCGGCGGATGCACGATTAATGCAAGGGGGTACAAGGGGTAATGATATAGGGGTTAAGTTTTGCAGAAAACAACATTTAAAAGTCACTTAGTTGCCCAAAGCCATTTTATAAAGACGATCCTAGAGTTACACAGTGTTATTAATCAAGGCCGTGAACCCTCACGAACCTGCCTTAACCCAAGGCCTACGATGATTCAGACCGAACTGGCAACCCGACCCTGGGTCCCAGCTCGTCCCAAGCCAACCCAGGCCAACCATTCCACATTTTAGTTGTTGGGCAAATTTTAAGAATTAAAACACTAACTTGCGTACATTGCTCGGCTTGCCCATAACCGAGGGCGCGGCTATTCGAATAGATTATACTCTGATCAGAGGTGTACATCTTTACCCACAAGACACATCTTCCTCACGTGCAACCACGTGCCACATACCACCACGGTATACAGACGGAAGACGTGACATAGTTTCCAACCCATCCTAGCCATAGACAAGAGTACCGACCCAACCCCACCTACGGCCGGAACCTCCGGGACAGGCAGGCAGGACTGAGCCCCTAGCAGCAGGACACCGGCCCTGTGCCATGACATCTCGACTACCGGGCCGCAGCTCGTGTAGACTTCATTTGTCCTAGAGATGTCCATCGACCCCCGACTTCTTCCATCTCTAATCCGTGTACTTTTGTTTATAACTAGACTGAGCCACAAACTAAGCCTTACCCACTAGACATGTGGAAGTACGGTAGTGCTTTGCAACAGAGGCCCGAAGACCGGTCCTTATATGGCCGAGGTGCTACTATCAAAACCATGCACCCCGAGCCCAGCCTAAAACCATTTTGGGGGTTTTGAATAGAGGGAGCGGTGTGAAGCCAATTCCACAATAACCAAACCATTCCATAGTGTCCAGGTGATATGAATATTCCCAAAGTCTAGAGTTGAAAAACCACCTAATGTTACCTAATTAAATAGCGAAGCATCTACCTAAAATCATACTAGGGATACCATGAGTAGAGTGTCCACTAGTTGGGGTTTTGTTTATTCTAGGGTGAACAAGGTAATAATAACAATAACAATAATAAGGTCATAACAAAGGTAAATAGGCATGGCTAAATAAAACAGTGATAACGCGGGAATTTAAATAAAGCGATAATGCAATAATTTAAATCAACATAATTTTACAAACTAGGATTCAATATGTTCAAAGATGATGTGACTTGCCTTGCTCGCTTTCCCAAACACCGGCTTCAACTTCCACGAAGAGCGGATCTTCCGAAGCTGCAGCGTCTACACGACCAACGGAAAAGAAAAGGCTTTTACTCTAATAAACTCCATATAACAAGCAGAAACAAAGCACAAAAATGGGTTCTTGACTTCTTAAGGAAAAATTAAAGATTTGAACGGTCCAATTCTGAGTTCAAATGGCCAAGTTATGGCCATTTGAAGTTTATATGCTCTTTAAATGGATATTTGCGAATTTCTTCATTTAAATTTTAATTTAAAATCGGATTTATTGCGTCAGCCGAGGGGAGGGGCGCGCGGACCGGGTCCACGGGAGTGGGGCCCACGCGGCAGCCTCACGGTCCACGGTGGACCGGGTGCACGCGGCTTAAGCCGGCCGGCGCAGTGGGTCCCACGCGTCAGCCGCACCCGAGGGCGCGGGCGGCTGACGGCCGGGCCCCACCTGGCAGCCGCGGGGCGCGCCCGAAGGCGGCCTCGCCGGCACGGCCGACGGGAGGCGGCGCGCCCGCGCCCCGATGGTCGCCGGCGGCGGCCACCGGCGCGGCGGAGCGGCGCCCGAGAGAGGGGAGGGAAGGGGGAAGTGAAACGGCGGTCCACGGCTCACCCCGGGTTGACGGCGACGACGGGAACGGCGACCGGAGCGGAGGAAGGCGGCGGCGCGACTCGGGTCGACGAGGACGGCGGCGTTCCGGCGGTCGGCGGGCGAAACGGAGGAGTGGACGAGGTCGGCGAGAACGCGGCAAAGCCGAAGGAGGCGATGCCGAAGCGGGAGGAGGTCCGGGGCGACGACGGCGGCGGACCGGAGCTCGGCGGCGACGGCGGGGAGAGAGGACGACGGCGCGAGCTCGTTTCCGACGGGGAGAGAGAGCGGCGAGTGGCGGAAACGGAGGAGGGAGGCACGGGGAACGTTTATATAGTGTTGGGAGGGGGAGAGAGCGGCCGGATGAGGGGGAATCGGCCGCGGAAGATCCGGCCGCCATTGACGCGCCGGCGAAGTTTGCGGGAGTGATTCCAAACGAATCCGAGGGAGAGAGAGAGGGAAAAGTGGGGGGAAAGGGAGAGGGAATCACGGGGAGTGATTTCCCCCTCTTTATTGCGCGCGGGGGCGGCGGGATGCGGCGGAATCCGCGGCGGCGGCGGCGGTAGGGCACGGGCGAGGCGGCGGGAGCGGCGCGAGGTAGGGGATGACGGGTGGGCCCCACCCGTCAGCGAGGGCGGCGGGCGGGCCCGCCCGTCAGCGGCGCGCGCGCGGGGGAAGGCCGGATGGGCCGCGGGGTTGAGGAGAGAGAGGGAAGGAGATGGGCCGAGCCGGCCCAAGAGGGGGAGGGGGGGAAAAAAGACTTTTTAGGGTTTTTCTTTTTATAAAATCATTTTAACTTTGTTTATTTCTTAATAATTATTATTTGTGCTCTGAAAATTCCACTAAAATTTGATGGCTCCTTTTAGACCAAGGAGAATTTAACAAAAATTCTCCGGGCCACATTTGAATTTTTCCTATACGCATTTTAGTGTTTGCCAATTTCTTTTCGAATTTTAATTAATTCTATTATTCCTTTTAGAAAATGATTTTTATTTCGGGATGAATTTATCAGGACGTGACACCTCGAGAGTGCGCTGGCCGACCGAGATAGTCGAATCCAATATTGGAGGACAAAATTCGAGGTGGCCGAACTCGAGAGGACTATGGTGGAGGTGAAGAAGGACCGAGCCATGGAGGCACTCCGAGGGCGCGAGGTGTGGTTCAACTCGTACCTCAGGAGCTGTTGTACGACCATGGCCGGAGTCTGCAGGGAACTCCGAGTACCTCGTGGGGATCCCGAGGAGTCGGCGGCTGAATACATCTCGTGGTTAAATGGGGCCTGCGCTAAGCTTGAAGGCATCAGCAAGCGTATTGACAAGGCCTTGAAGCAGGAGTGTCATCGATCGAGCCGATATGCTGGAGGGCATGTGCATGTGCACATCGATAGCCTGTATCCGAGATCACCGCCCGCAGCTGCACCTCGAGTTCCTCCACGAAGGGTTTTCTCGTTATCGGAGGACTCCCGCAGAGATAGATAACCTGGCGAAGTCGATGGCGCCGCTTGCAGAGAAGGTCTTCCAGTCCATAGGCTTGCGTTGGCCTTCCTGGTAGTCTTCATATCCTGTGACAAATATCTGAGGGAGGCATGTAATATATTTTGGGATATTTACGAGCTGTAAGAAATGCTTGTGAAATGGAATAGATTAGTGCGGCGTGTACGAGTGTTTTCTCACTTCGCGACTTCGATCAGTCACTTGAGTCATACACTCTCCCTAGCCCCCAGCCTTGTCATCGGAGAATTTTTCTCGGAAGATAAGGCTCTTGGACCTTTGACCTGCCTTGGTTGAACAAGCACTGATCCTAGCCCCCAGTCGTGAAGTTGGAAAACCCAATTTCCGATTACATGGCTTGGTTAATACGCACGACGAGAACTCTTACACGACCAAATCTTACATGGTCTTTCGTCTCTTCATGATCCGACAAGGCCTTATCGGCTCTGGGTGTCCCCAACCGAAGTTCCCTTAGGTTCCTCGGAGGCCTTGTCAAGACGGCGTAAAGGGACATTAGGATAGGTTTCAACGCTAGGTGTCATCGTGGTAAGGGATCGTCGGGAAGGATCGCTTTGATTGTAATCTTTGCCTAAAAATAAATCTTATTGAAGCTGTAAGATGTCTTACAAGTATGGATACTATTGATTTATACATAGAATTTACATAATTGATCAATGTTCCAAGAATTTGCTAACTCGCGACCATCGCCGTCTGCGATCTTGAATGCACCCGGCCGCAAGACTTGCGTGATCGTGTACGGTCCCTCCCATTTGGGTGTGAGTTTGTTACGCTCTGTTTGGCTTTGAACCCATCGGAGGACATAGTCGCCGATCGAAAGTGTGCATGCTCTGATGCGCTTCTTGTGGTATCGGCGAAGGGCCTGTTGGTAGCTGGCTGCTCTGACGGTAACTCTTTCTCGATGTTCCTCGAGCAGATTCACGTCGTCGTTTCGCTGCTCCTCGTGATCCTCGTCGGAGTATTTCTGTACTCGTGTACTCTGATGTCGTAGCTCAGTGGGAAGCATGGCCTCTGAGCCGTACACGAGGAAGAAGGGTGTCTCCTTGTTGGACGTTGTCGGTGTGGTACGCACGGCCCATAATACCCAGGGGAGTTCTTCGACCCACTTCTTGTCATGTGACATGAGCCTGTCGTAGACACGAGTCTTGATTCCTTGTAGTACTATGCCGTTTGCCCTCTCGACCTGTCCATTTCTCTGAGGGTGAGAAACCGAGGCGAAACAGATCTTGACTCCCAGCCTGATGCAGTATTCCTGGAAGTCGGCACTGATGAACTGGGAGCCGTTGTTCATTATGATGCGGTAGGGCAATCCATATCTACAGAATATCCCTTTGATGAATTTGATGGCGTTGTCGGCCTTGATTTCCCCCGTTGGTGTCGCTTCGATCCACTTGGTGAACTTGTCGATCGCCACGAACAGGAATCTGTGACCGCCCTGTCCTCGTGGGAATGGTCCGAGTATGTCGAGGCCCCAGCACGAGAACAGCCAAGTGAGAGGGATAGTTTTGAGCGCTTGTGCTGGTAGCTTTGTGTGTTTACTATGAAACTGACAAGCTTCACACCGCTGTACCATGTCACAAGCGTCTTTGAGGGCAGTCGGCTAGAAAAATCCTTGTCGAAAAGCTTTTCCGACCAATGTGCGATCGGCGGCATGTGACCCACAGATCCCTTCGTGTATGTCGAGGAGGAGATGTTTGCCATCATCGGACGAGACGCATTTGAGAAGTACCCCGTATGGCGCCTTCTTGTATAGATCATTGCCGATCATACAGTTGATTTTGGCTTGACAGGTTATTTTCTCGACTTCTGCATCATCCTAGGGCAACTCGTCGCTACTTACGAATTTAATGAGTGGGATCCGCCAGTCGTCTATGGTCTCGATGTCGGCAACGACGCGCTCTGCCTCTATAGCCCCCGAGCTGATGTCGGGGGCGACTATGCTATCCTCGTCGTTTGCCTCTTTCACCGATGGCTTTGTCAGGACGTCCAGAAAGGTGCCGGGTTCGAGTGGCTCCCGTCTGGACTCACGCTGTGCTATATCGTCCGGTTCGATGTTGTCCTTGCGGTATACGTGTCGGACCTCGATTTCATCAAACCTTTTTTCCAGCTTCCTGACTTCTGCGAGGTACTTGGATAACTCGGGGCTAGAGCACTTGTAGTCTTTGTGCACCTAGTTTGCGACTAGTTCGGAATCCCCTTTTACGATCAGCCGCTTGACTCCAAGTGCGGCTGCTGTTCTTATCCTAGCGAGTAGTATTTCATATTCGGCAGTGTTGTTGGTCGCCTTGAAGTTGAGGTGAATTGCATGCTTGAACTGATCTCCCAAAGGTGATGTCAAGATGAATCATGCCCCTGCTCCTTGGCTGTTGAGTGCGCCATCAAACGCCGTTGTCCATGTTTCGTTGTCGGTTTGACTGTCTGACCTGCTCAGGCATAGTCCAATCGGCTACGACGTCGGCGAGAACCTAGGACTTGATGGCTGTTCGTGGCACAAAGTGGACATCAAACTAGCTTAGCTCGACTACCCATTTCGCAATGTGGCCGACAACGTCTTTGTTTCTCACGACTTCACCAAGAGGGAAGGAGGAAACAACTGTGACCCTGTGGGCTTGGAAGTAGTGGCGTAGCTTTCTTAACATCATGATTACTGTCGCGTCCCAAAACAACTCTAAAATACATCCTCTAAATTATGCCTAGAATAATTAAAATCCGTGTGAAAGCCTCCAACAATTAAAATGTGCAAAGTTAAAAGTCTAACAAGGCTTGGAGGATTTTTGTATATTTCCTAAAAAGCCTAAAATGCGTAAATAAATTTTAGTGGAATTTTCAGAGCACAAATAATAATTATTAAGAAATAAACAAAGTTAAAATGGTTTTATAAAAAGAAAAGCTCTAAAAAGTCCTGTTTCCCCCCCTCTCCCTCTTGGGCCGGCTCGGCCCATCTCTCTCTCTCTCCTCTTCCCCGCGGCCCATTCGGCCTCCTCCCCGCGCGCGCCGCTGACGGGCGGGCCCGCCCGCCTCCCTCGCTGACGGGTGGGGCCCACCCATCATCCCCTTCCTCCCGCCGCTCCCGCCGCCGCCGCGAATCCCGCCGCCCCCGTCCGCCCCGCGTGCAATCAATAGGGGGGAATTATTCCCCGGGATCCCCTCCCCCTTTCCCCCCATTTTTCCCTCCCTCTCTCCCTCGGATTCGTTTGGAAACCCCTCCCCTAACCTCGCCGGCGCCATTAATGGCGGCCGGGTCTCCCGCGCCCGTTTCCCCCACCTCCGGCAGCCCTCTCGCACTCCCAATCCTATATAAACCCTCCCCGAGCTCCCCACCACCGTTTCCGCCACTCATCGCTCTCTCTCCCCGCCGGAATCGAGCTCGCGCCGTCGCTCTCTCTCTCCGCCGTCACCGCCGAGCTCCGGTCCGCCGCCGTCGTCGCCCCGGACCACCTCCCACCTCGGCGCCGCCTCCTTCGGCTTCGCCGCATCCTCGCCGACCTCGTCCACCTCTCCGTTTCGGTCGCCGACCGCCGGAGCACCGTCGACCCCGTCCACCCGAGCCGCGCCGTCGCCTTCCTCCGCTCCGGTCGCCGTTTCCGTCGTCGCCGTCGACCCGGGGTGAGCCGTGGACCGCCGCTTCGTTTCCCCTTTCCCTTCCTTCTCTCGGCCGCCGCTCCGCCATGCCTATGGCCGCCGCCGGCGACCATAGGGGCGCGGGCGCGCCGCCTCCCGCCGCTGCGCCGGCGTGGTGTCACGCCCAGAAATTCACGAACCAGAATTTCTAAGCTGAATGTGTATTAAACCCCTGTCCAGGACCAGCCAAGGTACACAAACAACAATTGTTGACATACAGATCCACGTCTTACAAAAAATATAAAGGATTACAAATGCAGCGGAAAAGGTAAAAGCGAGCTAAGCCTGAAGACTTGACTCCTGCAGCGGGCGATTCCATTCCACAGGCATCCTTGACGGCAGCGACGAAACCAACCTCTTCGAGACATCTTCAACTGAGAAGGACTTCAACTCTGGTGTGGGGGAAAAGAGAGCAAGACTGAGTACTACCCACTGTACTCAGCAAGTCATACCGGAAGAGGAGGTATGATGCAAGATATATCCAAGGGAGGCTAAAGGTTCTTTTGCATAAAGCCGGCATTTCAAAGCAGCAGTTGAAAGCAGTAAAACAGTTGTAGTAATTAATCCATATTAACCAATCACTGTCCAACGTTACACCACGTTGCAACAGGCCCAAACCACCACCTGAACTAACCAGTTCCAAAAGCTAACTAGGGTGAAACTAATCACGGTGAATCTGGTCGACCGCCCATAACCGCGGGCACGGCTATTCGAATAGTTTTACTCTGATCAGAGGTGTACAACTGTACCCACAAGACACAGCCCCACGACACGTTCCCGTGCGCCGACATGCCACCACGACATACCGGAAAGAGGCCGTGACAGGACCCTTCGCATAACCCTCTCTAACCGATCGCACCACACCTTAGGGTTCGCCCCCGTCCCCAGCAGGCAACGGGCAGCCCCCCTTTCGTGCCGCGGTGAATCCGGAAGCCGATCAACCGGACATCCCGGCCGACCCAACTCCATCACGCCCACCCTCGCCTGGGTACGTCGGCTAGAGAAAAGCTACACTACAAGCCCAGCCGTTGCCCACGCTGGCTTGTGGTAAGTACGATAAGTTCTTCCAGGGCATCCCGCGAACCGGTCCTTAATTGCCATGGGCACGACTAGCAAAACCATGCACCCACAGCCCACCATGTAATGTATTTTAATTAACCAACACCATTGCGGTGGCACTAATCCAAAGCTATTGCCAATAATCAAAGTCTATGCTTTAATGTGACCCCCTTTTGTGCACTAGTTGAACTAAGCATGGCTAAGCATCTCCTAAACCAACATCTAGTCATTTTAATACCCAAGTTATCAAAGGCGAAAGGGAAACAACATATAGCTGAGTAATAGGACCCATCCCACATGATATTGTAAAACAATGCAATATTTAATAGAAATGCGGGACATTTGTAAATTGGGTACAATATGATCAATTGCAATGTATGACTTGCCTTGCTCTCGCACTGATGAGGCCACAGCAACGTCTTCGAGAATCCGCGAATCGACGAAACGGGCGAAATCTACGCGACAAACAAAGCACACAAGCAAAACATGCTATAAGACTACTGAAACAGGAAACAAAACCATTTTTAATGGATTCTATACATTTTTATGAATTTACTGAGACTTGAATGGACTTAATCGGAGCTCGGATGAATTAGTTATGATTTTTAGAAGATTCTCTGTGTTTTTACTATAAAAGAAAAACCCTTAATCAATTTATTGCGCAATATTGCCCCAGGGCTGACGTCAGCAAGGGGTGGGGCGGCGCCGACATGCGGGCCCCACTGGTCAGCGGCACTAAGAGAGAGAGGGAGGGGCGCCGGCACGTGGGCCCCACTGGCAGTGGCACAAGGCGGGAGGGGCGCGGCTGGTGGCTCGGCTCGGCTTCAAGCCGGCCGGCCGGTTATGGCGAGGGCGGCGGCGCGCGCGCACGGTTGCCAGCGACGGCAACCGGCGACGGGAGGCGGCGGCGGACGGCGCAAAGACGGCGGCGGCGGCCGAAGCGGCGGCGCGAGCGACCCTAGCGGCGGCGCTACGCGGCGGGCGGCGCGGCAAAGGGAGAGAGAGGAAGAGAGGGAGACCGATCCTCACCGAGGGGCTCGGCCGGCGCGAGGGAGGAGCGACGGCGAACGGCAACGACGAGAGACGGGAGGACGACGGCGACGGGCTCCGGGAGGACCTAGAGAGAAGGTTGGGAGGGGTTAGAGAGAGGGAGGTGGTCCATGGCGCACGACATAACCGATCGAAGGCGGCGGCAATGGTGGAAGCTCACCGGAGTGCGAGGAGATATGAGCTCCAGCGATGGAATTGGACGGGAGAACGGCGGACGAGGTGGACCTCGGGATGGCGGACGCGGCGGCGCCGATGGCGGGGTGCGGCGGCGACCCTAGCGGCTGCTAGAGGCGGCCGGAGCGGTGGAGATGGCGGCGGCGGGTGGGTGCCCGGTGCTAGGGCGATAGGGGGCTCGGGAGCGGATGTCACGCCCAGAAATTCACTAGTAATTTCTGAACTTATTTGTGCATAAAATCCTCGTCCAGGAATCAGCCGAGGTACACAAACTGACAATTTAATATACAGATTCATCAAATTAACTAAAACGGTTAATACTTACTTAAGAGGCACTTAGTCCTCACTATGAAGAAAACTGCAGCGGAAAATAAAATCTAGCGAAGCTCCGGCTCCACTCCCACAGGCAGCTCAACTGGGGTATAAGCCAAACATCTTCTCCTTCGGGATCCTTATCCTTCAACTGAGGTTGATTGATTATTGCAAGGTGAGCATATGACATACTCAGCACGCCACACAGCAAATATGCAAGTGCACAAGGATACCAAAGGATGGCATAATATTGGCTCATTTGCAAAAGCAGCATTTAGCAAAACATTTAAGAGAAGTAAAACAATGGAGTAATTAATCAGAAATTTTAATCAACACTGAACAGCACACCCATGCTGCACAGGCCCAACCATCCTGAACAACCATACCCGGCTGTACAGATCTAATCTCCAAACCAGGAGCTAAACAAATTATTACCAGGTATAACATCTATAATTATTATGAGAGGTGTGAGACTAATCACGAAAAACATTGCTCAACCCGCCCATAACCGCGGGCACGGCTATTCGAATAGTTTTACTCTGGCCAGAGGTGTACCACTGTACCCACAAGACACAGCCTCAACATCATGTCTACCATGCGTCGCGATATTGGAAAGTACCCGAATAGAGGCTGTGACAATACCCTTTGCACAACACAACTCACCACAGTGCACCATTCCTGGATCATAATCACCCCCTTATAAAACAAGGCATGGACTCTCCAGCGACCCCCGTGGGCTTATCTCCGCCACTTCTCAGTCTGGAGCTCCGCAATGAATCATGCTATACAAAAGGTAAAGCCGTTGCCCACGCTGGCTTGTGGTTGGCACGGTTAATGTTTCACAATAGTAGCTCGCGAACCGGTCCTTAATTGTCATGAGCACGACTCTCAAAACCATGTGCTCACAACCCACCATTATCAAGTTTTAGTTGGCAAGTAATTAATTAACCAATCACGATTGACCATCGTGAGCTACCATTAAATATAACCATAAGTGATAGTGAAACATTAGTTATCCCAATTGTGTGCTAAGGTTTCTAAGCATGGCTAAGCAATCATATCTAATATTTAGCTGAACCAATATATAAAGCCCAACTAGTCAAGTTATAATAACCCAAGGTATCAAGGAATAAAGTAATCAATGCAAACAGGCCATAACAAAGGAATAGGTTCACACCACCCAGTGACATTCGAAAATAAATGCACAGTTGAAATAAATAGAGAATTTAAATATAGGATCAACATGCTCAAAGGATTGTGTTTAGGATCTGTGTGACTTGCCTTGCAATAATCGGTCTTCAATTAATCTTCTTGAATACTTCCGGCGCACTCGCGAACCTTCGCAACGACGGAAACAACAAGCTAACACGCAAAACAAGGAAAAGACTAATAAAAACCAAATAAACAATACATAAAAAGTAAACAAACATGTAGATCATAATTTTAGATGAATTATGAGACTTGAACGGCCTCATTCTGACTTCAAATGAATTTATTATGAATTTTACAAGATTAAATCTATTTAAAGCCCATTTAAAAAGAATTAAATAAATTTAATTCAATTTATGGACAATTTTAATATGTAGATCTTTATTTTATACAACTTTTGCAACTTGAACCACATTAAACTGAGTTAAGATGAATTAGTTATGAATTTTTAAAGATTAAATCGGATTAAAACACTTATATGGATTTTAATTGAATTATGACGCAATAATGAATTATTTTTGAAAAGGAAAAGAAGGATTATTGCGTCAGCGGCTAGGATTTCGCGGTGGACCGGGTGCACGGCGGCGGCTCACGGAAACGAACGGCCGAGATCAACCCTATCCAAAACGGACGGCTGAGATCGATCGGTCCACGACCGACTCACGGGAGAGGGCGACGATGACGTCAGCGGTGACGTCACCTCCGGCGGCGGCTCGGGCGGCTCGGGCGCGCATGCTCGCCGGCGAACGACGGCGCGGCGGCGCGAACGGAGAGCACCAGGACGAAGAGCGCGGCGCGGCGAACTCACCGATGACCAAAGAAGCGGCGGAGAAGCAACGGACGGCCGGCGGCGACGAGGAAAAGGCGGCGGCGGTCTTCGGGTCGACGACGGCGAGGGTGTTCCGACGGTCTTCGGCGGCGGCGAAGGAGCGGACGAGGACGGCGACGACTTGGCGATCACGACGGTGGCGACGGCGACCGACGACGGCGGCTGCAACGGCGGCGCGACGCGGCTGAACCGACGGCAACGACGGCGGCGACTAGGGCTACGCGGAGGCGGCGCTAGACGCGACGGCAGGCGAAGGCGAGAGAGGCGGCGGGTAGAGGGGAGCTCGGGGGTCCTTTTAAAGGGGCTAGCGAGCGGCGACGGAGGCCCACGGCGACCGGCGGCGAGAAGGAAAGGTCGGAGTTCGGAGGAGAGAGATGGATCCGATTCGACTTCGAATCCACGAGTTTCCAAAGAGAATTAGGCAATGATTCCAAAAGAGAAAAGGAAGAGGAGATCGAGAAGATTATTTCCCCTCTATTGATTCGGCCGGAGAAGGAAAGGAGCGGCCGGATTTGGAAGGGAACGGCGGCGGCTTGCGCTAGGGTTTCGGGCGGCGGCGGCGCGACGAAGACGATGGATCCGACAAGCGGGGCCCACCTGTCAGCGACCGAACGCGCGCGCGCGGCTGCGGACTGGGCCGGCTGGGCCAAGGAGGGAGAGAAGAGAGGTTTTGGGCCGACTTTCGGCCCAAAGCCAAAAGAAGACTTTTAAAAACCTTTTTCAATTTAAATTATTTCTTAAATGCAATTCCATTTATTAAAAATACTTCCTTAGCTCAAATAAATCCCAGAAAAATCTAGGAATTATAGAATTAAGCAAAGTATTTAACAAAATTTTATCTAGCCCAATTTTATGTTGAGATTTAGCAAATTAAAATTAGATCTTCTCTTTTAGGCTTTTAAAATCATTTCTAATAATTCCTTTTAAACAACAATTTATAATTTAAGGATTTTAAACAAGAAAAGCACTTAACAAATATAATTAGATCATTAATGATCAAATAATTACTGAACTGTTCTTTGTATCATTTAGGAATTGAGCTCTGAAAAATCCGAGAAAATTTCAGAGAGTTGACTTAATCATGGAGAATTTAATAAAAATTAAATCCATCCATGCTTTAGATTTAAGAAATTTTATTTCCCACATTTAACTTCACTTGTAAATTAAAGAACACTTAATATAAATTCTATTATTAATTTATTAAATAATTTATAAACCCTGAAACAAAAATCAGGATGTGACAAACTACCCCCCTTACAAAGAATCTCGTCCCGAGATTCGGAACAGCTAGAAAGAAAAAGGGAATAGGCAAACTGCAGTCTATCTTATTCCATAACTCCGATAATTATTCTAAGGCTTTAAAGAAAACTACTGCTGCTTTGAAACTGGTGGCTGAGTTGTAACACTTGAAGACACAATTCTTGAAGACGCAACTGGCACTGCATTGGCTCCTGTGACAACAATGTTGTTGACCTGACCTTGCGGCTGCTGATGCTTCGGCTTCGGACACTCTCTTGCAAAGTGGCCTGGCTTGTAACAGTTGAAACATACCTGCTGCTCCCTTCCACTTCTGTTATTCTCCTGAGACTGGTCCTGCTGAACTGGCACCGGCTGATTAGCTTGCTCGATGTTAACTTCATTGCTTTCATTAGTCTCTAATTTGATCTCACTACCGATGTTCAACGGTTGCGACTGTCCTTGACCAGCGGAAGAAGATTCACCAATTTGGAGTGGCTTGATACGCTGCCTCTGGCTACTACCTTGTGCCTCCTGGAATACAGTCATTTTCCTTTTACGGTTATCCATCCTGTTCTTCTTGTCTTCAAGTCGAATTGCTTTGTCAACCAGCTGCTGAAAATCAACATAGTCATGAGAGATCAACGTAACTGACAGTTCATCCTTTAAGCCTTCCAAGAACTTCTCCTGCCTTTCCTCGTCAGTACGCACATCTTTTGGAGCATAACGTGCCAGACGATTGAACTCATGAAGATACTCTGCCACGGTTTGATCCTTTTGCTTCAATGCCCTGAACTCACGCTTCTTCAAAGAAACAACTCCTGTAGGTATGTGTGTCTTCTTGAATGCTTCCGTGAAGTCCGCCCAAGTGATTGGTTGTCCTTCTGCTCTGTTCATCCGGAAATGATCCCACCATTCTGATGCAGGTCCTTGCAACTGATGTGAAGCGAACACGACTTTCTCCTGATCTGTGCACTGGAGCAATTCCAACTTCTTCTCAACAGCGTGCAACCAATCACCTGCTTCCACTGGGTTGGTAGTGCTAGAAAAGGTAGGTGGCCTCACACGAAGAAAATCAGCTAGCTTGTTCTGCGGCGGTGGAGCATTGTTGTTCCCTTGGTTGAGCTGGTTCTGCATCTGCTGTATCATCATATTCATTAACTGAGTCTGTTGAGCCAGAACTTGAGCAAGAGTTGGGTTCCCTTCATTGTTATTGTTTCTACTTCCACTGGCGCGAGTGTTCACCATCTGTTGCAGATTTGAGAAGATAGAAGGAGAGGGGTTACACTAAAGATAAGACCTTAACCAGGTTAACACTGATCTGATGTGTGTAGACCATTATATTGTTCAAGTTGATTAAGCAAGCAACCTAGTATAGTTACACGCTCATCACTGAACTACTCCAATGATGGGAATGCAACCATACCTACACACAAAGCAAACAACAAACGTTCTACCCTACTAACTATTCTTCAAAGACACTTTGGCGGCATCGGTTCTAAGGTAGGATGCCAACTTCATTCCATCTTGATCACTTGGCACTTCAGATCAACCATCACCTTCTTATTCATCGATCCACTTGACTTAACCTCCATAAGTTGACCACATCAGCATTTTCTAGTTTCAACAACTAGTTTCAGAACTACTCAGGTTGAAAGAGAGAGGGGAGTAGACAATGAAACAATTTGCCAAGAATTCTAGATAAGGAAGAAAGGAGAAATTTTCACAAATCATGTTTTCGGAAAATTAGTCCTTAAGGTTTGACCATTTGGCTTATCCTACAGTCGAGATGGCTCTGATACCAACTTGTCACGCCCAGAAATTCACTAGTAATTTCCGAACTTATTTGTGCATAAAATCCTCGTCCAGGAATCAGCCGAGGTACACAAACTGACAATTTAATATACAGATTCATCAAATTAACTAAAACGATTAATACTTACTTAAGAGGCACTTAGTCCTCACTATGAAGAAAACTGCAGCGGAAAATAAAATCTAGCGAAGCTCCGGCTCCACTCCCACAGGCAGCTCAACTGGGGTATAAGCCAAACATCTTCTCCTTCGGGATCCTTATCCTTCAACTGAGGTTGATTGATTATTGCAAGGTGAGCATATGACATACTCAGCAAGCCACACAGCAAATATGCAAGTGCACAAGGATACCAAAGGATGGCATAATATTGGCTCATTTGCAAAAGCAGCATTTAGCAAAACATTTAAGAGAAGTAAAACAATGGAGTAATTAATCAGAAATTTTAATCAACACTGAACAGCACACCCATGCTGCACAGGCCCAACCATCCTGAACAATCATACCCGGCTGTACAGATCTAATCTCCAAACCAGGAGCTAAACAAATTATTACCAGGTATAACATCTATAATTATTATGAGAGGTGTGAGACTAATCACGAAAAACATTGCTCAACCCGCCCATAACCGCGGGCACGGCTATTCGAATAGTTTTACTCTGGCCAGAGGTGTACCACTGTACCCACAAGACACAGCCTCAACATCATGTCTACCATGCGTCGCGATACTGGAAAGTACCCGAATAGAGGCTGTGACAATACCCTTTGCACAACACAACTCACCACAGTGCACCATTCCTGGATCATAATCACCCCCTTATAAAACAAGGCATGGACTCCCCAGCGACCCCCGTGGGCTTATCTCCGCCACTTCTCAGTCTGGTGCTCCGCAATGAATCATGCTATACAAAAGGTAAAGCCGTTGCCCACGCTGGCTTGTGGTTGGCACGGTTAATGTTTCACAATAGTAGCTCGCGAACCGGTCCTTAATTGTCATGAGCACGACTCTCAAAACCATGTGCTCACAACCCACCATTATCAAGTTTTAGTTGGCAAGTAATTAATTAACCAATCACGATTGACCATTGTCACGCCCGGAAATTCACTAATAATTTCCGAACTTATTTGTGCATAAAATCCTCGTCCAGGAATCAGCCGAGGTACACAAACTGACAATTTAATATACAAATCCATCATAATAACTAAACCGATAAATACTTACTTAAGAGGCACTTAGTCCTCACCAAGAAGAAAACTGCAGCGGAAAATAAAATCTAGCGAAGCTCCGGCTCCACTCCCACAGGCAGCTCAACTGGGGTATAAGCCAAACGTCTTCTCCTTCTGGATCCTTTTCTTCAACTGAGGTTGATTGATTATTGCAAGAATGAGCATATGACATACTCAACAAGCCACACAGCAAATACGCAAGTGCACAAGGATACCAAAGGATGGCATAATATAGGCTCATTTGCAAAAGCAGCATTTAGCAAAACATTTAAGAGAAGTAAAACAGTAGAGTAATTAATCAGAAATTTTAATCAACACTGAACAGCACACCCATGCTGTACAGGCCCAACCATCCTGAACAACCATACCCGGCTGAACAGATCTAACTCCAAACCAGGAGCTAAGCAAATTATTACCAGTTAATCATCAATGATTATTGTGAGAGGTGTGAGACTAATCACGAAAAACATTGCTCAACTCGCCCATAACCGCGGGCACGGCTATTCGAATAGTTTTACTCTGGCCAGAGGTGTACCACTGTACCCACAAGACACGATTCCACACAAGTTACCATGCCCCGAAATACCACCACGGCATTGCAAAGGGGGAAATCGTGACAATACCCTTTGCACAACACAACTCAAAACAGTGCACCGTTCCCGGATCATAGTCACCCCCTTATAAACAAGGCATGGACTCCCCAGCGACCCCCATGGACTTCTCGCCACTTCTCAGTCTGGCGCACTATAATGAATCACGCTATACAAAAGATAAAGCCGTTGCCCACGCTGGCTTGTGGTTGGCACGATAAATGTTTCACAACAGTAGCTCGCGAACCGGTCCTTAATTGCCATGAGCACGACCTTCAAAACCATGTGCTCACAACCCACCATTAATCATATTTTAATTACCAATTAATTATCATAACACGATTAACCATCGTGAGCAACCATTAAATATAACCATAAATAATAATGTAGTATATATGATTCATCCCATTAGTGAGTTAATGTTTCTAAGCATTGCTAAGCAATTATATATATATAACATTTAGCTGAACCAAACCAATACATAAGGTTCAAGCTAATCAATTTATTACCCAAGGTATCAAGGAATAGGGCATTCAATGCAAATTGGCCATAACAAAGGAATAGGTTCACACCACCCGGTGACATTCGAAAATAAATGCACAGTTGAAATAAATAGAGAATTTAAATATAGGATCAACATGCTCAAAGGATTGTGTTTAGGATCTGTGTGACTTGCCTTGCAACAATCGGTCTTCAATTAATCTTCTTGATCACTTCCGACGCACTCACGAACCTTCGCAACGACGGAAACGACAAGCTAACACGCAAAACGAAGAAAAAGACTAATAAAAACCAAATAAACAGTACATAAAAGGTAAACAAACACGTAGATCATAATTTTAGATGAATTATGAGACTTGAACGGCCTCATTCTGACTTCAAATGAATTTATTATGAATTTTACAAGATTAAATCTAATTAAAGCCCATTTAAAAAGAATTAAATTAATTTAATTCAATTTATGGACAATTTTAATATGTAGATCTTTATTTTAGAAAAATTTAGCAACTTGAACCACCTGAAACGGATCTACGGTTATTTAGTTATGATTTTCCGAAGATTTAATCTATTAAAAGAAAAAAAAAAGAAAAAGGAAGGATGATGATGTCAGCATGACATCACCCATGGCCGAACCACGACGACGACCTCGCCGGAGATAGAGCGACCGGCTACGGAATTGGAGGGCACCTACGCGTAGAGGACGACGAGACGAACGCAACGGTACTCACCAACGCGACGAACGACGACGGATGACGGCCGGCGACGAGAGGATGGCGGCGGCGGCTCGGTTCACCGGCGGCGGCGGCTCTCCGGTGGCCGGCGACGAAGGGGAAGCGGCGGCCGGGCTTCTCCACCCCTTGGCGCACCCACGAGCGGCGACGGCAAGCGGCGGCGACGGCGGAGACGGCGCGGCTGCGCAACCGGAGTTCGGCCGGCGGCGGCGGCGGACTAAGCGGCGTCGACGGCGAGCTACGAGGCACGAGAGACCACGGGAGAGGGGGCAAACGAAAGAGGAGGACTAGGGGGTGCTTTATATAGGCTTGGATTGAAGAGATCGGACTCCAAACGAGAGGAATCGCTTCGAGAAATCAAAAACTCGGTTTTGGAGATAAACTCGAAAACGAGTTTGATTCGGATAAAATACCCAACGATTTGCTCCGATTCATGGGGGAAAAGAAAGAGGAGAACGAGAGTATCAAAACCCCTCAAAAATCCGGAAGAAACGGGGTCGGATTGGAGCGGATTTGGAGGCGGAAGGCGGCGCAAGGTGGCAGCTCGGGCTCGGCCTGGCTGCAGGCTGAAGGTTAGGGACGACACTGTAGCAGCGAGGCAAAGTAGACTTTTGTCGGGCTTCATTTTCCTCGGCCCGATTGAAGGAGGGAGGCAAAACAGACTTTGACAGAGAGAGAGAGAGAGGACGCAGGCTCGGCTGGGCCGGCGTGGACCGCGCGCGAGGAGAGAGAGATGTTGGGCCGGATTCGGCCCAACGACTTAAGGGAGGGTTTTTAAAACTTTTTCAATTAAAATAATCACTTAAATGATCTTTCAATTGTTAAAAATACTTCCAATGCTCAAATAATTTCAAGAAAAATCCTGAAAATACTTGGACACTCAAAGTACTTAACAAAATTATAATCAGACCATTTAATGATTAATTTAATATTTGAATAATTACTGAAATGCTCTTTGTATGATTAAAATTAATAATTGAGCTCCGAAAAATCCGAGAAAATTCCAGAGAGTATAATTAACCATGGAGAATTTAATAAAAATTAAATCCATCCATGCTTTATATTTAGGAAATTTTATTTCCCACATTTAACTTCACTTGTAAATTAATGAACATTTAATATAAATTCTGATAATAATTTATTAAATAATTTATAAATCCTGAAACAAAAATCAGGCTGTGACAAATCTACCCCCCTTACAAAGAATCTCGTCCCGAGATTCGGAACGGCTAGAAAGAAAAAGGCATAGGTAAACTGCAGTCTATCTTATTCCATAACTCCGATAATTATTCTAAGGCTTTAAAGAAAACTAATGCCGCTTTGGAACTGGTGGCTGAGCTGTAACACTTGAAGATGCAACCGGCACTGCATTTGCTCCTGTGAGGACAATGTTGTTGACTTGGCCTAGTGGTTGTTGACGCTTCGGCTTCGGACACTCTCTTACGAAGTGACCTGGCTCATAACAATTGAAACACACCCGCTGCTCCCTTCCCTTACTGTTATCTTCTTGAGACTGATCCTGCTGAACTGGCACTGCATTGGCTTGCTCGATGTTTACTTCATTACTTTCATCAGTCTCTGATTTGATCTCACCACCGATGTTCAACTGTTGTGACTGTTCTTGACCTGTAGAAAAAGATTCACCAATTTGGAGTGACTTGATACGCTGTCTCTGGCTACTACCTTGTGCCTCCTGGAAAACAATCCTTCCTCTCTTACGATTGTCCATCCTATTCTTCTTGTCTTCCAGTCGAATTGCTTTGTCAACCAACTCCTGAAAATCCTCATAGTCATGAGAGATCAACATAACTGACAGTCCATCCTTCAGACCTTCCAAGAACTTCTCTTGCCTTTCCTCGTCAGTACGCACATCTTCTGGAGCATAGCGAGCTAGACGGTTGAACTCATGAAGATATTCTGTCACGGTACGATCCTTTTGCTTAAGTGCCCGGAACTCACGTTTCTTTAAAGCAACAACACCTGCAGGTATGTGTGTCTTCTTGAATGCTTCAGTGAACTCCGCCCAAGTGATTGGTTGTCCTTCTGCTCTGTTCATCCGGAAGTGATCCCACCATTCTGAAGCAGATCCTTGCAACTGATGTGAAGCGAAAACAATTTTCTCCTGATCCGTGCACTGGAGCAATTCCAACTTCTTCTCAACAGCGTGCAGCCAATCACCTGCTTCTACTGGATTGGTAGTGCTAGAAAAGGTAGGTGGCTTCACACGAAGAAAATCAGCTAACTTATTCTGGGGCGGCGGAGGATTGACATTGTTGTTCCCTTGCTGGTTCTGCATTTGTTGCACTAACATGTTGATCAATTGGGTCTGTTGAGCCAGCACTTGAGCAAGCGTTGGGTTCTCTTCATTGTTATTGTTTCCACTTCCACTAGCACGAGTGTTCACCATCTGTTGCAGATTAGAAAAGATAGAAGGAGAGGGGTTACACTAAAGATAAGACCTTAACCAGGTTAACACTGATCTGATGTGTGTAAACCATTATATTGTTCAAGTTGATTAAGCAAACAACCTAGTACAGTTGCACGCTCATCACTGGACTACATCAATGACGGGAATGCAACCATACCTACACACAAAGCAAACAACAGCGTTCTACCCTACTAACTATTCTTCAAAGACACTTTGGCGGCATAGGTTCTAAGGCAGGATGCCAACTTCATTCCATCTTGACATCTGGGCACTTTGGTCCTTCCTCGATCCACTTTACTTAACCTCCATCAGTAGACCTCATTGGCGTCTTCAGGTTTCAACCACTAGTTTCAGAACTACTCAAGTTGAAAGAGGAAGGGGGAAGAACGACAAAACGATTTGCAAAGAATTCTAGATAAGGAAGAAAGGAGAAATTTTCACAAATCATGTTTTCGGAAAATTAGTCCTTAAGGTTTGACCATTTGGCTTATCCTACAGTCGAGATGGCTCTGATACCAACTTGTCACGCCCGGAAATTCACTAATAATTTCCGAACTTATTTGTGCATAAAATCCTCGTCCAGGAATCAGCCGAGGTACACAAACTGACAATTTAATATACAAATCCATCATAATAACTAAACCGATAAATACTTACTTAAGAGGCACTTAGTCCTCACCAAGAAGAAAACTGCAGCGGAAAATAAAATCTAGCGAAGCTCCGGCTCCACTCCCACAGGCAGCTCAACTGGGGTATAAGCCAAACGTCTTCTCCTTCTGGATCCTTTTCTTCAACTGAGGTTGATTGATTATTGCAAGAATGAGCATATGACATACTCAACAAGCCACACAGCAAATACGCAAGTGCACAAGGATACCAAAGGATGGCATAATATAGGCTCATTTGCGAAAGCAGCATTTAGCAAAACATTTAAGAGAAGTAAAACAGTAGAGTAATTAATCAGAAATTTTAATCAACACTGAACAGCACACCCATGCTGTACAGGCCCAACCATCCTGAACAACCATACCCGGCTGAACAGATCTAACTCCAAACCAGGAGCTAAGCAAATTATTACCAGTTAATCATCAATGATTATTGTGAGAGGTGTGAGACTAATCACGAAAAACATTGCTCAACTCGCCCATAACCGCGGGCACGGCTATTCGAATAGTTTTACTCTGGCCAGAGGTGTACCACTGTACCCACAAGACACGATTCCACACAAGTTACCATGCCCCGAAATACCACCACGGCATTGCAAAGGGGGAAATCGTGACAATACCCTTTGCACAACACAACTCAAAACAGTGCACCGTTCCCGGATCATAGTCACCCCCTTATAAACAAGGCATGGACTCCCCAGCGACCCCCATGGACTTCTCGCCACTTCTCAGTCTGGCGCACTGTCGGTGATATGGGACCGGGAGTATCAAGACCAGAGGCTTGAGGCAGACACAATCGCCCACGTGGCCTGGCACCTTCGGGGACGTCGGGCCCGAGGGTGAGGTGTCCGCCCTCCTCCTAATTTCCCCGAGGGGAGGGGTCGGGTGACTCCTGCCCCGGCCCCGAGGGCCGAGGCGCCCCGACCCCTTGTGGAGTTAGCACCACATGAATGGGTTAGGTGAACACGGTAAGCCTCACCTAACCGCATTTATTGCGGTCTGGTTGAACGCGCCATGCTGCATGCAGCATAGTGCAGCGCGTTCCTTTATCCGGTCTGTGACCAGTCACAGACCGGTCAGATCACGGGTTAGGTGGCGACTGGCGGTCTGACGCACGCCTTGCCCCATCCCGTCAAGACGAAAGCCTCTAGGCACTTGTCTCAAGCCAGAGTTAGCGTGTTATCTCTTAGAGATGGCACGTTAGCCCTGGCTAGATTTATACCAGGCTTCATCCTAACCATTATAGGCAAGATGTTGCATGAAGAAGGGCAAAGGGCAAACATGCACGTTGCTAAGCTGACGCGTGGTGGACAAGAATGACCGAGCTGCGACCGGTCTGACACCGGTTGCGTCAGCAACAAACAGCCACGATCCCACTTTGCGCCTGTCTACACCGGGAGTGGAGGTAGGTGTGGGCTGTCCCATCGAAGTGTCATTCAGACAGCAACCATACCGATCTCCGTCCATTTATGAAGAGAAGAACAGTCCAGTTTGGAAAGGGAGAGGTGCATGTGGTATCCCCTTGAGATATAAAAGGAGGACCTTGCCCACTTAGAGAGGGGACTGGAGTTTCCCGGAAGAGGAGGATTTGATCCTTTGTAACTTGCTCATATACAGATCCACAAAAAACACAGGAGTAGGGTATTACGCTTCCCAGCGGCCCGAACCTGTATACATCGCCGAGTCTTGCGTCTCTTGCGAAGACGTGATCTTTCCACTTTCAGAGAGAGCTTGAGATCTCACCCTAAGCCCCCGGCCGAACCTGCAAAGGGAGGCCTGCGCGGTCTCCCGGTGAGGAGCGGCGAGCTCCGTCATCTGGCGCGCCAGGTAGGGGGCTCAGCGTGTGTTTTCTGAGCTCTCATACTCTTCCGTGTGCGCCAAGTTTCCCTTGTTCTGCCTAATGGCCGAGCAAGCAAAGGCGCACGACCACTCTCCGAGTGTGAGCGGCGACGACGGGGAGCCAAACCCACGCCGTCGAGCTCGTACTCCCCCACCTCCTCCACACCAAAATCCTAAGCAGGGGGAGGCGCTCGAGAGGGTTGAAAAACCCACGGCATCACCAGCCGCAGGTGATGCAGGAGAGCGGCGAGACGGGGAGCGTCGCCTCCTCGTCTACGGCGACGGTAGCACGCCTCAGGGCGCGCTTCAGGCTGCTGGCGCGCTCCTGCGTCACCCGCCCGTCGTCCATGACCCGGAGTCTCCAGCCCAGCGATGGCTGGACGACGTGGCCAACCTGGTCATGACGGCACAGCAGCGCTTGGGTGCTGGTGGACGGTCCGCCACCACCAGGACCTCCGGCGCCGCCACCACCGGCTCTGTGTCATCAAGGCGGAGGGCACGGCGAGCGGCGGCTGCTGCACGCCATTCGGCTACCACTCCCTCGTCGGCGCCTCCGACTCGGGAGAATCAGCATGGAGAGCCGGATGCCCGCCACGACATCGAGCGCCGACGTAGTGATCGGCGAGCTTCCCGCGCAACGGAGGGTGCCTCTTCGTCCAGGGTGTCACCTCGACATGGACGTGAGGACCAGCCCTCCGTGCCCCCGGTTGGTGGTGTCGGCTGTAGAGCCTTTGTGGCGAGTCTTCGGAATGTCCGTTGGCCCCCAAGGTTCCGGCCCACCATCACCGAGAAGTATGATGGGAGTGTCAACCCCACCGAGTTTCTCCAGGTCTATACGACCGGGATCGAGGCCGCTGGGGGAGACGACAGGGTCATGGCGAATTTCTTTCCCATGGCCCTGAAGGGACAGGCGCGGGGTTGGCTAATGAACCTGCCACCCGCGTCGGTCCACTCCTGGGAGGATTTGTGCCAGCAGTTCACCATGAACTTTCAAGGCACCTATCCACGCCCAGGTGAAGAAGCGGACTTGCACGCAGTGCAGCGAGGGGATGATGAGTCCCTTCGCTCGTACATTCAGCGTTTCTGCCAAGTCCGCAATACCATACCTTGCATCCCTGCACATGCGGTGATCTACGCGTTCAGGGGGGGTGTGCGGCACAACCGCATGCTCGAAAAGATTGCCTCCAAAGAGCCCCAGACTACCGCGGAGCTTTTTCAGCTCGCGGACCGAGTGGCTCGTAAGGAGGAGGCATGGACCTGGAACCCCTCCGGTTCCGGTGTGGCAGCTTCGGCCGCCCCCGGATCCGCTGCCCGGACAGGGCGGCGTGACAGGAGGAGGAAGAAGAGGTCGGCCCATTCCGACGACGAGGGTCATGTCCTCGCCGTCGAAGGCGTTTCGCTGGCCACCCGAAAGGGGAGGCCTGCGAGCGACAAAAAGAAGGAGGCCGACGCTCCCTGACCTCGACTACTTGGAAGAGCGAAGGCGGCGCGCGGCCCTCCGAGCCGCGCGCTACCAGCAGAGCCTGCGGCACTACCATCAGCGCCACGTCCGGGCCCGATCACTCTGCGTCGACGATCTCGTCCTACGCCGCGTCCAAACGCGTGCTGGATTGAGCAAACTCTCACCAATGTGGGAGGGTCCGTATCGAGTGATCGGTGTCCCCCGGCCGGGCTCGGTACGGCTGGCCACGGGCGACGGCACGGAGCTGCCTAGCCCGTGGAATATCGAACACCTTCGTCGCTTCTACCCCTGAGGGGGGGTCGGGTGTCAGGTTTCGGGCTCGGGCCAACCCCGCACCCCCCTCGGGCGTGCAGGGTTGGCCGGGGGCTTATCTTTTTTCTCTTCCATATTTCAATAAAAGCATTTTCGATTTCCTAAAGGCTGTGTCTGTGCCGTTTTTTCCTTTTGGAGAATCTTGACTTGAAATAAGGTCACTCGTGCTCAACCTTGCCCTCGGGGGCTCGGTTCGGTCAGTTAAAATCGCCAAACGGGGCCCAGAACCGAGCCGTGCCCTGGGGCGTGGTGAACTCCGGGGGGGAATCGGCAAAAACCCACAATCGGGTCACCCATAACCCTCGGTCACCACGCTCTCAGCCTGGCCAGTCTCGACACGTGGATCTCCCCAGGCACTAGCCCCGACCCGAGCCATTTGAGGACTAGGACCTGGGCACGAGCCCTTGTTCAAGCCAAGACACAAAAGGACCGTGGCACAGACATCCTCGTCTCATATACACAACAAATAGAATTAACACAGAAATTTCTTCTTTATTTGATTACAGATTAAATCAGTCTATACAAGAAGGGGGCCCGAAGGCCTCGGAAGAAGAAGGAAAAGCTATTAAGATTGGCGGGGGCCCGGGGGCTCATTCCGACGCGCCCGGGTAGCCGGCCTCGCCGTCGCTGCCGTCCGCACCGTCGTCACCGCACTTCTCGTCGGAGTTGAAGGCAAACGCGAGCCGAGGGGCCGCTCATTATTGTCGGTCGGTTTTCCCTTGCTGATGCGCGCGATTTGCGACCGCTGGGATTCTGCCCGAAGAGAGAGCAGGGAGGAGAGGCCCCCGAGCCGAACGGCGGCCCAAGGCCCCCGACGGCCGGAGCTGGCCCTCCGCCTGCTTGTCCGACGGTGACAGGCGCCCCCGACCCCCAGGATGGCCCCGAGGCCACTGCGGGAAGGCCGCGCCTGTCGCCCTCCAACCCCGAGGTCGTCGGCACAGAAGCCGAGTGTATCCCGCGCGGCCTCTCGGACGAAAAGCGCCCTGGAGACGTGGCCCCTAGCGAAGAGGATCGGCCCCGCCGAAAGGTGTAGCGGCCCGTCTACTTCGTTAGCGAGGCCCTCCGGGACGCCAAGACCCGATACCCTCAGGCCTAGAAGATGCTTTACGCTATTCTGATGGCTTCGAGAAAGTTGCGCCATTATTTCCAGGCGCATCGGGTCACGGTGGTTACGTCTTACCCCCTCGGCCAAATCTTGCATAACCGAGAGGGTACTGGACGGGTGGTGAAATGGGCAATCGAACTCTCTGAGTTCGATTTGCACTTTGAACCACGCCACGTGATCAAGAGCCAGGCCCTCGCCGATTTTGTGGCGGAGTGGACCCCGGCTCCAGAGACCGTCTCAATCCCCGAGGCCAGCCCGGGCCCATCGCAGCTGCCTCACACCGCCTTCTGGGTGATGTAGTTCGACGGCAATCATGGAGACCGGTCCCACCTGTCACCAGGCTTTAGGAGTGGCGTCACGCCTGACCGTTTCCCTTGGAAAGGGAGATTGCTCTGGCATAACGCCGGGGGCTACTGTCGGTGATATGGGACCGGGAGTATCAAGACCAGAGGCTTGAGGCAGACACAATCGCCCACGTGGCCTGGCACCTTCGGGGACGTCGGGCCCGAGGGTGAGGTGTCCGCCCTCCTCCTAATTTCCCCGAGGGGAGGGGTCGGGTGACTCCTGCCCCGGCCCCGAGGGCCGAGGCGCCCCGACCCCTTGTGGAGTTAGCACCACATGAATGGGTTAGGTGAACACGGTAAGCCTCACCTAACCGCATTTATTGCGGTCTGGTTGAACGCGCCATGCTGCATGCAGCATAGTGCAGCGCGTTCCTTTATCCGGTCTGTGACCAGTCACAGACCGGTCAGATCACGGGTTAGGTGGCGACTGGCGGTCTGACGCACGCCTTGCCCCATCCCGTCAAGACGAAAGCCTCTAGGCACTTGTCTCAAGCCAGAGTTAGCGTGTTATCTCTTAGAGATGGCACGTTAGCCCTGGCTAGATTTATACCAGGCTTCATCCTAACCATTACAGGCAAGATGTTGCATGAAGAAGGGCAAAGGGCAAACATGCACGTTGCTAAGCTGACGCGTGGTGGACAAGAATGACCGAGCTGCGACCGGTCTGACACCGGTTGCGTCAGCAACAAACAGCCACGATCCCACTTTGCGCCTGTCTACACCGGGAGTGGAGGTAGGTGTGGGCTGTCCCATCGAAGTGTCATTCAGACAGCAACCATACCGATCTCCGTCCATTTATGAAGAGAAGAACAGTCCAGTTTGGAAAGGGAGAGGTGCATGTGGTATCCCCTTGAGATATAAAAGGAGGACCTTGCCCACTTAGAGAGGGGACTGGAGTTTCCCGGAAGAGGAGGATTTGATCCTTTGTAACTTGCTCATACATAGATCCACAAAAAACACAGGAGTAGGGTATTACGCTTCCCAGCGGCCCGAACCTGTATACATCGCCGAGTCTTGCGTCTCTTGCGAAGACGTGATCTTTCCACTTTCAGAGAGAGCTTGAGATCTCACCCTAAGCCCCCGGCCGAACCTGCAAAGGGAGGCCTGCGCGGTCTCCCGGTGAGGTCTCAAGAATTATGACACCTAACAAAATAATTATTAATAATTATTAATAACACCGCACTTCTCGTCGGAGTTGAAGGCAAACGCGAGCCGAGGGGCCGCTCATTATTGTCGGTCGGTTTTCCCTTGCTGATGCGCGCGATTTGCGACCGCTGGGATTCTGCCCGAAGAGAGAGCAGGGAGGAGAGGCCCCCGAGCCGAACGGCGGCCCAAGGCCCCCGACGGCCGGAGCTGGCCCTCCGCCTGCTTGTCCGACGGTGACAGGCGCCCCCGACCCCCAGGATGGCCCCGAGGCCACTGCGGGAAGGCCGCGCCTGTCGCCCTCCAACCCCGAGGTCGTCGGCACAGAAGCCGAGTGTATCCCGCGCGGCCTCTCGGACGAAAAGCGCCCTGGAGACGTGGCCCCACCTGTCACCAGGCTTTAGGAGTGGCGTCACGCCTGACCGTTTCCCTTGGAAAGGGAGATTGCTCTGGCATAACGCCGGGGGCTACTGTCGGTGATATGGGACCGGGAGTATCAAGACCAGAGGCTTGAGGCAGACACAATCGCCCACGTGGCCTGGCACCTTCGGGGACGTCGGGCCCGAGGGTGAGGTGTCCGCCCTCCTCCTAATTTCCCCGAGGGGAGGGGTCGGGTGACTCCTGCCCCGGCCCCGAGGGCCGAGGCGCCCCGACCCCTTGTGGAGTTAGCACCACATGAATGGGTTAGGTGAACACGGTAAGCCTCACCTAACCGCATTTATTGCGGTCTGGTTGAACGCGCCATGCTGCATGCAGCATAGTGCAGCGCGTTCCTTTATCCGGTCTGTGACCAGTCACAGACCGGTCAGATCACGGGTTAGGTGGCGACTGGCGGTCTGACGCACGCCTTCTAAATGGGCAAGGTCCTCCTTTTATATCTCAAGGGGATACCACATGCACCTTTCTCTTTTCAAACTGGACTGTTCTTTTTCTGCATAAATGGACGGAGATCGGTATGGTTGCTGTCCGAGTGCCCTTCTGACGGGACAGCCCATACCTACCCCCACTTCCGCCGGAAACAGGTGCGACGTGGGATTATGGCTGTCCGTGGATGACGCGACCAGTGTCAGACCGGTCATTCTTGTCCACCACGCGTCAGCTTAGCAACATGCATGTTTGCCCTTCTTCATGCAACATCTTGCCTGTAATGGTTAGGATTAGCAATGTTAATTATTAATTAATAAGAATTATTAATAATTTTTTCCGGGCGCGCCGTTGGAGCGGCGCAATCCGGCGACGGAGGTAATCGCCGTACACCATGGCCCCGGTGAGCCCCTGGGATCGCAGGCCCGCCAGGCGGTCGAGGACGGCGTCGTAGTCCTCCCCCAGATCTACCGGCGCCCGCCAGCTGGAGACCTGCGCCGGGGGCTGGCTTGGAAGTTGGAGGCGCGCTTCGTTGGCGAGGGGGGTGTAGAACCAGTCGCTCTTCCAGTCGTCCCACTTCTTGAGGAGGACGCAGGGGATGTAGCGGTTTAACACCTAACAAAATAATTATTATTAATTATTTGTGATTAATTATTAATAATTAATAATTATTAATAATTATTAATTATTAATTATTATTAACAAAATAATTATTAATAATTCGTGTCATAATTATTAATAATTAATAATTAATAATTAATAATTATTAATAATTATTAATTAGAATTCATCTTTGCTGGATTGAGCAAACTCTCACCAATGTGGGAGGGTCCGTATCGAGTGATCGGTGTCCCCCGGCCGGGCTCGGTACGGCTGGCCACGGGCGACGGCACGGAGCTGCCTAACCCATGGAACATCGAACACCTTCGCCGCTCCTCACCGGGAGACCGCGCAGGCCTCCCTTTGCAGGTTCGGCCGGGGGCTTAGGGTGAGATCTCAAGCTCTCTCTGAAAGTGGAAAGATCACGTCTTCGCAAGAGACGCAAGACTCGGCGATGTATACAGGTTCGGGCCGCTGGGAAGCGTAATACCCTACTCCTGTGTTTTTTGTGGATCTGTGTATGAGCAAGTTACAAAGGATCAAATCCTCCTCTTCCGGGAAACTCCAGTCCCCTCTCTAAGTGGGCAAGGTCCTCCTTTTATATCTCAAGGGGATACCACATGCACCTCTCCCTTTCCAAACTGGACTGTTCTTCTCTTCATAAATGGACGGAGATCGGTATGGTTGCTGTCTGAATGACACTTCGATGGGACAGCCCACACCTACCTCCACTCCCGGTGTAGACAGGCGCAAAGTGGGATCGTGGCTGTTTGTTGCTGACGCAACCGGTGTCAGACCGGTCGCAGCTCGGTCATTCTTGTCCACCACGCGTCAGCTTAGCAATAAATGAATCACGCTATACAAAAGATAAAGCCGTTGCCCACGCTGGCTTGTGGTTGGCACGATAAATGTTTCACAACAGTAGCTCGCGAACCGGTCCTTAATTGCCATGAGCACGACCTTCAAAACCATGTGCTCACAACCCACCATTAATCATATTTTAATTACCAATTAATTATCATAACACGATTAACCATCGTGAGCGACCATTAAATATAACCATAAATAATAATGTAGTATATATGATTCATCCCATTAGTGAGTTAATGTTTCTAAGCATTGCTAAGCAATTATATATATATAACATTTAGCTGAACCAAACCAATACATAAGGTTCAAGCTAATCAATTTATTACCCAAGGTATCAAGGAATAGGGCATTCAATGCAAATTGGCCATAACAAAGGAATAGGTTCACACCACCCGGTGACATTCGAAAATAAATGCACAGTTGAAATAAATAGAGAATTTAAATATAGGATCAACATGCTCAAAGGATTGTGTTTAGGATCTGTGTGACTTGCCTTGCAACAATCGGTCTTCAATTAATCTTCTTGATCACTTCCGACGCACTCACGAACCTTCGCAACGACGGAAACGACAAGCTAACACGCAAAACGAAGAAAAAGACTAATAAAAACCAAATAAACAGTACATAAAAGGTAAACAAACACGTAGATCATAATTTTAGATGAATTATGAGACTTGAACGGCCTCATTCTGACTTCAAATGAATTTATTATGAATTTTACAAGATTAAATCTAATTAAAGCCCATTTAAAAAGAATTAAATTAATTTAATTCAATTTATGGACAATTTTAATATGTAGATCTTTATTTTAGAAAAATTTAGCAACTTGAACCACCTGAAACGGATCTACGGTTATTTAGTTATGATTTTCCGAAGATTTAATCTATTAAAAGAAAAAAAAAAGAAAAAGGAAGGATGATGATGTCAGCATGACATCACCCATGGCCGAACCACGACGACGACCTCGCCGGAGATAGAGCGACCGGCTACGGAATTGGAGGGCACCTACGCGTAGAGGACGACGAGACGAACGCAACGGTACTCACCAACGCGACGAACGACGACGGATGACGGCCGGCGACGAGAGGATGGCGGCGGCGGCTCGGTTCACCGGCGGCGGCGGCTCTCCGGTGGCCGGCGACGAAGGGGAAGCGGCGGCCGGGCTTCTCCACCCCTTGGCGCACCCACGAGCGGCGACGGCAAGCGGCGGCGACGGCGGAGACGGCGCGGCTGCGCAACCGGAGTTCGGCCGGCGGCGGCGGCGGACTAAGCGGCGTCGACGGCGAGCTACGAGGCACGAGAGACCACGGGAGAGGGGGCAAACGAAAGAGGAGGACTAGGGGGTGCTTTATATAGGCTTGGATTGAAGAGATCGGACTCCAAACGAGAGGAATCGCTTCGAGAAATCAAAAACTCGGTTTTGGAGATAAACTCGAAAACGAGTTTGATTCGGATAAAATACCCAACGATTTGCTCCGAATCTTGGGGGAAAAGAAAGAGGAGAACGAGAGTATCAAAACCCCTCAAAAATCCGGAAGAAACGGGGTCGGATTGGAGCGGATTTGGAGGCGGAAGGCGGCGCAAGGTGGCAGCTCGGGCTCGGCCTGGCTGCAGGCTGAAGGTTAGGGACGACACTGTAGCAGCGAGGCAAAGTAGACTTTTGTCGGGCTTCATTTTCCTCGGCCCGATTGAAGGAGGGAGGCAAAACAGACTTTGACAGAGAGAGAGAGAGAGAGGACGCAGGCTCGGCTGGGCCGGCGTGGACCGCGCGCGAGGAGAGAGAGATGTTGGGCCGGATTCGGCCCAACGACTTAAGGGAGGGTTTTTAAAACTTTTTCAATTAAAATAATCACTTAAATGATCTTTCAATTGTTAAAAATACTTCCAATGCTCAAATAATTTCAAGAAAAATCCTGAAAATACTTGGACACTCAAAGTACTTAACAAAATTATAATCAGACCATTTAATGATTAATTTAATATTTGAATAATTACTGAAATGCTCTTTGTATGATTAAAATTAATAATTGAGCTCCGAAAAATCCGAGAAAATTCCAGAGAGTATAATTAACCATGGAGAATTTAATAAAAATTAAATCCATCCATGCTTTATATTTAGGAAATTTTATTTCCCACATTTAACTTCACTTGTAAATTAATGAACATTTAATATAAATTCTGATAATAATTTATTAAATAATTTATAAATCCTGAAACAAAAATCAGGCTGTGACAAATCTACCCCCCTTACAAAGAATCTCGTCCCGAGATTCGGAACGGCTAGAAAGAAAAAGGCATAGGTAAACTGCAGTCTATCTTATTCCATAACTCCGATAATTATTCTAAGGCTTTAAAGAAAACTAATGCCGCTTTGGAACTGGTGGCTGAGCTGTAACACTTGAAGACGCAACCGGCACTGCATTTGCTCCTGTGAGGACAATGTTGTTGACTTGGCCTAGTGGCTCTTGACGCTTCGGCTTCGGACACTCTCTTACGAAGTGACCTGGCTCATAACAATTGAAACACACCCGCTGCTCCCTTCCCTTACTGTTATCTTCTTGAGACTGATCCTGCTGAACTGGCAAGGAGAAGATTATTTCCCCTCTATTGATTCGGCCGGAGAAGGAAAGGAGCGGCCGGATTTGGAAGGGAACGGAGGCGGCTTGCGCTAGGGTTTCGGGCGGCGGCGGCGCGACGAAGACGATGGATCCGACAAGCGGGGCCCACCTGTCAGCGACCGAACGCGCGCGCGCGGCTGCGGACTGGGCCGGCTGGGCCGAGGAGGGAGAGAAGAGAGGTTTTGGGCCGACTTTCGGCCCAAAGCCAAAAGAAGACTTTTAAAAACCTTTTTCAATTTAAATTATTTCTTAAATGCAATTCCATTTATTAAAAATACTTCCTTAGCTCAAATAAATCCCAGAAAAATCTAGGAATTATAGAATTAAGCAAAGTATTTAACAAAATTTTATCTAGCCCAATTTTATGTTGAGATTTAGCAAATTAAAATTAGATCTTCTCTTTTAGGCTTTTAAAATCATTTCTAATAATTCCTTTTAAACAACAATTTATAATTTAAGGATTTTAAACAAGAAAAGCACTTAACAAATATAATTAGATCATTAATGATCAAATAATTACTGAACTATTCTTTGTATCATTTAGGAATTGAGCTCTGAAAAATCCGAGAAAATTTCAGAGAGTTGACTTAATCATGGAGAATTTAATAAAAATTAAATCCATCCATGCTTTAGATTTAAGAAATTTTATTTCCCACATTTAACTTCACTTGTAAATTAAAGAACACTTAATATAAATTCTATTATTAATTTATTAAATAATTTATAAACCCTGAAACAAAAATCAGGATGTGACAGCGGACGGCGAAAGAGGGAAAAAGGTAGAGAGAGGCGCGGCTGGTCGGTTATATAGAGGTGGGGAGGCCGGACGTGGCCGGGAGCGGCGGTTCCGCAGCGACGACGTGGAGAGGTGGAGGAGGAGGGAGAGAGAAAGAGGATTCAAATCGAATCCCGTCCGTGCGGGCGCGCGCGCGGACGAGAGAGGGCAGGGCGTGGGGCGGCGACGTGGGGACGTGTGGGCGCGGAGTGGGGCGCGGATGCGGAGGAAGCGGCGGCGTGGGCGGCGGTTTCGGCGGCGGATGGTGGCGGCTGCCGGAGGTTAGGGACGACCGACAGGTGGGCCCTACCTGTCGGCGCCCGGGAGGAGAGGGGAGGTGGGATGGACTTCGGGGAGGGAAGGTGAAGCGGGCCGGCGCTGGAGGGAATGGGCCGGGCCCAAGAAAAAAGAAAAAGGAGGGAAAAGAAAAGATAAAAGGAAAAAGGATTTTCCCAGGGATTTAATATTGCACTATGCTTATTTTAATTGGTTAAAATTATTTCCAATGCTCTGAAAATTCCACTAAAAATCCTGTTAGCATATTTTGACGTGTAGAATCCAAGAAAAATTCCACATGCCGATTCCAATTATTATTTGCATTTATTAATTAGGGATTCATCTCTAGGTTAAAAAGAACAATTTCTTCGGACGATTTATTTTATGAATTTAGAGCAAGGGAGGGGAACTTCAGGGCGTGACAAACCTACCCCCCTTAAACGGAATCTCGACCCCGAGATTCGGAAGAGCTGGCGAAGAGGTGCGGATGAGCGGCCTTCAATTCATCTTCTCTTTCCCAGGTGGCCTCTTCTTCCGAGTGGTGGCTCCACTAAACTTTGCAAAACTTGATCACCTTGTTTCTGGTCAACCAATCCATTCCGAGAATGACATCTAGGTCTTTAGATTCGAGAAGGATGAGGTTGGATAGAAACGGTGATCTTTTGATCTCTATAGTCACCGAGGGGCAGTAGTGTGCTATCCTCATATCATTTCCAGGGGTATGAACCTGCATCGGTATTTTAAGTTCCACTACCGATAATCCATGTGTCCCAGCAAATCTTTTGGAAATGAAAGAATGCGAGGCACCTGAATCAAAGAGAACTGTTGCTGGATATGAGTTCACTGGAAACGTGCCCAACACGACCTCTGGTGCTGCCTGTGCTTCCTCTGCAGACACATGATTGGCGCGGGCCTGGATGAACCTGGGTCCAGTGCGATTCAGCTTCGGACACTTGCCAGCAAAGTGGCCGTGCTTGCCACAGTTGAAGCAGGGTCCTGGCTTTCCTACAGCCCCCTTCTTGGGTTGTTCTGACTGAACTGACACAGCTGGCGGATCTGACTGAGCTGGTGCCATTAGTGGGGGTGGAGTCGAGTTGTGGTTGTGCTGCTTACTGTTGTTGTGACTGCCACCGTTGTAGTCGTTGTTGAAGTTACTCGGGTGATAGGGACGGTGCTGACAGACGATCAGGGTGGGAGGCCCACCTAGCTGTCCCGTCATGAAGCGAGGCTTCTGATTGTTCCCTTGAGGAAAGCTGATCTGAGCTGCCTTTCTTTTTCGGTCCATTTTGTTGCGTTGCTCTTCCTGGCGGATAGCCTTGTCCACAAGCTTCTCAAAGTCCTCATAGACTCCGGAGATTAGCTGGTTGGTCAATTCATCATCGAGCCCAAACAAAAACTTCTCCTGCTTCTCGGTATCGGAGCGCACGTCCTCAGGAGCGTAGAGCGCGAGGCGGTTGAACTCGTGCAGGTACTCTGTAACTGACATGGTTCCTTGCTGGAGCGCACGGAACTCTCTTTTCTTTTGTGCCATAATCCCCTCAGGAATTTGTGCCTTCCTGAAGCTTTGACAAAACTCTGCCCAAGTAACCTCTGTTGCATCTGGACGGGTCACCACGTAGTTATCCCACCAAGCAGAAGCAGGACCTTGCAACTGGTGTGTAGCAAAAGCAACTTTCTCTTGGTCGTTGCATTGCAGTAGGTTCAGCTTCTTCTCAATAGCACGGAGCCAGTCGTTGGCCTCCATTGGGTTGGTGGTGCTTGAGAAAGTGGGTGGCTGGATACGAAGAAAGTCTAACAGTTTGGACAGGTGTGATGGTGGAGGACCAAACTGCTGGTTCTGTTGCGCCTGCTGCAACATCTGATGGTAATGTTGCTGCATCTGTTGCATCATCATTGTCATCATCTGAGTGACTGTTGGGTTCCCGAGCGGTGGGGATGAACTGCTGTCAGATGCACCACTGACATGAGCTCCATCGGTCTGCTCTTCGCTGCCCCTGGCGTCGCTGGAGTCACGGGGATCATTTCTTGTCTTCACCATCTGGACGAGGATAGGTAGAAATAAGAGAAAGGAAGAAAACAGATGGCTCGGAAACTAATCTTTCTTATGAATTTAAGTGCAATTATCTTAATCTTGATTAAAACACTGAAAAAGAGGCACGCAACTCCTAATAAAAGCAGCCATACCACTGACACATGATATCGACTGCCGACTAACCCACAAGCAACAAACCTAAGCACGGAAACTAGCAAGCAAACAAAACTAAGAAGACGATAAAGCTAAGGGCGGCGACTCTGAAGCTCGGAGCGGCGCTTGCGATCGAAGAACAGGTCTGACATCTAAAGAGGACAGAGGGATAGGAACCAACACATGCTCAAAACCAAATTAAATAAAGCAACAAATGACTCAAGTAACTCGCGGAGCATGATGATTTTTATGCATAGAACATTTTTCATGAACCTGGATAAAGACACTAATGCGACTGACTAAACCATAGCTTAATGCATAAACTAGTTGCATGGAAAACGATGCGCATAAAATTGCCCCATCGAACATAGACACGACCTAATGCATATCACCCGATAAATTCCCAACTGACTGTCAAATAAACTCCAAATAAAATTTTTCTAAAACCCTAGACCGAGCTAATTTTAAGGATCCGATCCGAATGAACGACCAAGATTTTTCCCACAAACCAAAGAGGCAAAACCCCAAATTTTTCCCGAAACAAATCCAAGTGCAGAAAGCATATGCAGATGAAAAGGTTTAAGAGAGCTCTTAGGGTTTCCATTTGGCTTGTCCTACGGTCAAGGTCGGCATTGATACCAACTTGTCACGCCCAGAAATTCACGAACCAGAATTTCTAAGCTGAATGTGTATTAAACCCCTGTCCAGGACCAGCCAGGGTACACAAACGACAATTGTTGACATACAGATCCACGTCTTACAAAAAATATAAAGGATTACAAATGCAGCGGAAAAGGTAAAAGCGAGCTAAGCCTGAAGACTTGACTCCTGCAGCGGGCGATTCCATTCCACAGGCATCCTTGACGGCAGCGACGAAACCAACCTCTTCGAGACATCTTCAACTGAGAAGGACTTCAACTCTGGTGTAGGGGAAAAGAGAGCAAGACTGAGTACTACCCACTGTACTCAGCAAGTCATACCGGAAGAGGAGGTATGATGCAAGATATATCCAAGGGAGGCTAAAGGTTCTTTTGCATAAAGCCGGCATTTCAAAGCAGCAGTTGAAAGCAGTAAAACAGTTGTAGTAATTAATCCATATTAACCAATCACTGTCCAACGTTACACCACGTTGCAACAGGCCCAAACCACCACCTGAACTAACCAGTTCCAAAAGCTAACTAGGGTGAAACTAATCACGGTGAATCTGGTCGACCGCCCATAACCGCGGGCACGGCTATTCGAATAGTTTTACTCTGATCAGAGGTGTACAACTGTACCCACAAGACACAGCCCCACGACATGTTCCCGTGCGCCGACATGCCACCACGACATACCGGAAAGAGGCCGTGACAGGACCCTTCGCATAACCCTCTCTAACCGATCGCACCACACCTTAGGGTTCGCCCCCGTCCCTAGCAGGCAACGGGCAGCCCCCCTTTCGTGCCGCGGTGAATCCGGAAGCCGATCAACCGGACACCCTGGCCGACCCAACTCCATCACGCCCACCCTCGCCTGGTACGTCGGCTAGAGAAAAGCTACACTACAAGCCCAGCCGTTGCCCACGCTGGCTTGTGGTAAGTACGATAAGTTCTTCCAGGGCATCCCGCGAACCGGTCCTTAATTGCCATGGGCACGACTAGCAAAACCATGCACCCACAGCCCACCATGTAATGTATTTTAATTAACCAACACCATTGCGGTGGCACTAATCCAAAGCTATTGCCAATAATCAAAGTCTATGCTTTAATGTGACCCCCTTTTGTGCACTAGTTGAACTAAGCATGGCTAAGCATCTCCTAAACCAACATCTAGTCATTTTAATACCCAAGTTATCAAAGGCGAAAGGGAAACAACATATAGCTGAGTAATAGGACCCATCCCACATGATATTGTAAAACAATGCAATATTTAATAGAAATGCGGGACATTTGTAAATTGGGTACAATATGATCAATTGCAATGTATGACTTGCCTTGCTCTCGCACTGATGAGGCCACAGCAACGTCTTCGAGAATCCGCGAATCGACGAAACGGGCGAAATCTACGCGACAAACAAAGCACACAAGCAAAACATGCTATAAGACTACTGAAACAGGAAACAAAACCATTTTTAATGGATTCTATACATTTTTATGAATTTACTGAGACTTGAATGGACTTAATCGGAGCTCAGATGAATTAGTTATGATTTTTAGAAGATTCTCTGTGTTTTTACTATAAAAGAAAAACCCTTAATCAATTTATTGCGCAATATTGCCCCAGGGCTGACGTCAGCAAGGGGTGGGGCGGCGCCGACATGCGGGCCCCACTGGTCAGCGGCACTAAGAGAGAGAGGGAGGGGCGCCGGCACGTGGGCCCCACTGGCAGTGGCACAAGGCGGGAGGGGCGCGGCTGGTGGCTCGGCTCGGCTTCAAGCCGGCCGGCCGGTTATGGCGAGGGCGGCGGCGCGCGCGCACGGTTGCCAGCGACGGCAACCGGCGACGGGAGGCGGCGGCGGACGGCGCAAAGACGGCGGCGGCGGCCGAAGCGGCGGCGCGAGCGACCCTAGCGGCGGCGCTACGCGGCGGGCGGCGCGGCAAAGGGAGAGAGAGGAAGAGAGGGAGACCGATCCTCACCGAGGGGCTCGGCCGGCGCGAGGGAGGAGCGACGGCGAACGGCAACGACGAGAGACGGGAGGACGATGGCGACGGGCTCCGGGAGGACCTAGAGAGAAGGTTGGGAGGGGTTAGAGAGAGGGAGGTGGTCCATGGCGCACGACATAACCGATCGAAGGCGGCGGCAATGGTGGAAGCTCACCGGAGTGCGAGGAGATACGAGCTCCGGCGATGGAATTGGACGGGAGAACGGCGGACGAGGTGGACCTCGGGATGGCGGACGCGGCGGCGCCGATGGCGGGGTGCGGCGGCGACCCTAGCGGCTGCTAGAGGCGGCCGGAGCGGTGGAGATGGCGGTGGCGGGTGGGTGCCCGGTGCTAGGGCGATAGGGGGCTCGGGAGCGGACGGCGAAAGAGGGAAAAAGGTGGAGAGAGGCGCGGCTGGTCGGTTATATAGAGGTGGGGAGGCCAGACGTGGCCGGGAGCGGCGGTTCTGCGGCGACGACGTGGAGAGGTGGAGGAGGAGAGAGAGAGAAAGAGGATTCAAATCGAATCCCGTCCGTGCGGGCGCGCGCGCGGACGGGAGAGGGCAGGGCGTGGGGCGGCGACGTGGGGACGTGTGGGCGCGGAGTGGGGCGCGGATGCGGAGGAAGCGACGGCGTGGGCGGCGGTTTCGGCGGCGGATGGTGGCGGCTGCCGGAGGTTAGGGACGACCGACAGGTGGGCCCCACCTGTCGGCGCCCGGGAGGAGAGGGGAGGTGGGATGGACTTCGGGGAGGGAAGGTGAAGCGGGCCGGCGCTGGAGGGAATGGGCCGGGCCCAAGAAAAAAGAAAAAGGAGGGAAAAGAAAAGATAAAAGGAAAAAGGATTTTCCCAGGGATTTAATATTGCACTATGCTTATTTTAATTGGTTAAAATTATTTCCAATGCTCTGAAAATTCCACTAAAAATCCTGTTAGCATATTTTGACGTGTAGAATCCAAGAAAAATTCCACATGCCGATTCCAATTATTATTTGCATTTATTAATTAGGGATTCATCTCTAGGTTAAAAAGAACAATTTCTTCGGACGATTTATTTTATGAATTTAGAGCAAGGGAGGGGAACTTCAGGGCGTGACACGTGGCCGCCTCCGGGCGCGCCTAGCGGCTGCCGCGTGGGGCCCGGCTGTCAGCCGCCCGCGCCCTTAGGTGCGGCTGACGCGTGGGGCCCACGGCGCCGGCCGGTGCGAGCCCGGGTGCGCCCGGTCCACCTTGGACCGTGAGGCTGCCGCGTGGGCCCCACTCCCGTGGACCCGGTCCGCGCGCCCCTCCCCTCGGCTGACGCAATAAATCCATTTTCTAAATTAAAATTTAAATGAAGAAATTCGTAAATATTCATTTAAAGAGCATATAAACTTCAAATGACCATAACTTGGCCATTTGAACTCGGAATTGGACCGTTCAAGTCTCTAATTTTTCCTTAAGAAGTCAAGAACCCATTTTTGTGCTTTGTTCCTGCTTGTTATATGGAGTTTATTAGAGTAAAAGCCTTTTCTTTTCCGTTGGTCGTGTAGACGCTGCAGCTTCGGAAGATCCGCTCTTCGTGGAGGTTGAAGCCGACGTTTGGGAAAGCGAGCAAGGCAAGTCACATCATCCTTGAACATATTGAATCCTAGTTTATAACATTATTTTGATTTAAATTATTGCATTATCGCTTTATTTAAATTCCCGCGTTATCACTGTTTTATCTAGCCATGCCTATTTACCTTTGTTATGACCTTATTATTGTTATTGTTATTATTTCCTTGTTCACCCTAGAATAAACAAAACCCCAACTAGTGGACACTCGACTCGTGATACCACTAGTGTAATTTTAGGTAGATGTTTCGCTGATTAATTAGGTAACATTAGGTGGTTTTACAACTTTAGACTTTGGGATTTTTCTCATCACCTGGACACTTTGGAATTGTTGGATTATTGCGGAATTGGATTCACACCTCCACCTCTATTCAAAATCCCCAAAATGGTTTTAGGCTGGGCTCGGGGTGCATGGTTTTGATAGTAGCACCTCGGCCATATAAGGACCGGTCTTCGGGCCTCTGTTGCAAAGCACTACCGTACTTCCACATGTCTAGTGGGTAAGGTTTAGTTTGTGGCTCAGTCTGGTTATAAACAAAAGTACACGGATGGAGATGGACGAAGTCGGGGGTCGATGGACATCTCTAGGACAAATCAAGGCTACACGAGCTGCGGCTCGGTAGTCGAGATGTCATGGCACAGGGCCGGTGTCCTGCTGCTAGGGGCTCAGTCCTGCCTACCTGTCCCGGGGGTTCCGGCCGTAGGTGGGATTGGGTCGGTACTCTTGTCTATGGCTAGGATGGGTTGGAAACTATGTCACGTCTTCCGTCCGTATACCGTGGTGGTATGTGGCACGTGGTTACATGTGAGGAAGATGTGTCTTGTGGGTAAAGATGTACACCTCTGATCAGAGTATAATCTATTCGAATAGCCGCGCCCTCGGTTATGGGCAAGCCGAGCAATGTACCCAAGTTAGTGTTTGAATTCTTAAAACCTGCTTAACAACTAAAATGTGGAATGGTTGGCCTGGGTTGGCTTGGGACGAGCTGGGACCCAGGGTCGGGTTGCCAGTTCGGTCTGAATCATCGTAGGCCTTGGGTTAAGGCAGGTTCGTGTGGGTTCACGGCCTTGATTAATAATATTGTATAGCTCTAGGACCGTATTTACAAAATAGCTTTGAGCAACTAAGTGTCTTTTAATACTGTTTACTGCAAACCCTAACCCTTTATATTATAACCCCCTTGTACTCCCTTGCAATTATCCTGCACTTGTGGGTGTGTCTTGTTGAGTACGGTGGTTGTACTCAGTCTTGCTCAATTTTTCCCAAACCCAGAAGAGGAGCCCCTGGAAGATGAAGGCTTTGGTGTCTAGCTCGTGCTTGCCGTCAAGCGCCTGTGGTCGTCGCCCTAGTCTTCCGCTGTTTCTTGTTTGTCTGTGTGTGTGCTGGGCGTTCGCTGCCCATGTAATAAATTATCTATTTACGCTTCCGCTTGTTAAACTCTGAATTGTATCAACTTTTGGTGTACCTTGCCTCCTGGGACAAGGAATAATACACGCACGTAAGGAACGCCCGTTGGGTTATTTCCGGTCGTGACAAGTTGGTATCAGAGCCCCCTTGACCCTAGGACGAGCCGTAGATCCCAAGCCTTAGCAATATTTTCAAAATAAAATCCTTTCTTATTTGTGAAAATCCTCTAGTCTCTCTCTGTCCTGCTGCTTCATTTATCGTCAAAATCTGACCTTTAAAATGTTGCTTTTCTTTTTTGTTTTTGTTTGTAGATGGCCGGCAGCATCAACCGTCGTGGTCTGGACCTGACTGGCTTCGTTTTGGAGCTGCGGGGCATGTGCATTGTCCTGGGGTATCCGCATGGAGTGGATTACCAGGGCAAGCAGCTCCCGGAGCAGGAGGGTGACGATGCAGAGCCCCACGCTGCTTGGGAGGTTACTGCAGTGATCCTCACTGGCTCACCCGAGAGGACTTCATTGGCAGTCACCGCGGGAGGAGATTCCTTCTCCGCCGCTTGCCAGAACACCGCACTCCTCGCCATCGGCACTCTTCACCAGCGCTACCCGGACGAGTTGCAGCACTCGCCCTACCGCTACCACCCTCGTCGCGGAGGAGCCCGCGACTACGCCACCTTCCGGGATGCTAGCTCGGAGGATGACGCTACCATCATGCACCTGGCGCGCATGGTGGAGGCGTACGACGCGGCTCGTATCGACTTCCATCATATGGTGCGCCGTGGGATGGTCGAGAACAACATGAAGATCCTGGAGCTGCGTCAGGAGAATCTGCAGCTGAAGAAGGACCTAGACGCAGTGGAGGCGCAGCTGCATCAGCTCAAGATCGCCCAGGGAGAGATCTGTCGCCCCAAGCGTCGCCGCGTCTGCCGCAGCCAGAAGATCACCGCCCGCAAGAGCACCTCCAGGCCCGAGCTTGTTCGCCAGTCCCTGGCGTGGACCTGCTTCGTGGAGACCCCTCGTGCCGAGCCCGCGCCCGTGGTTCCTCAGGAGGGGGAAGCCTCCGGCGTTGGCAGCACGGAGGATGCGCTGCTGCTCACCTTCCGCCCTGGCCCGTCGCAGAAGTAGACGAGCAGTTAGTAGGCTTGCGCATTGTCACATCCTGATTTTTGTTTCAGGATTTATAAATTATTTAATAAATTATTATTAGAATTTATTTTAAAAGCCTACAAGTTAAACTCTAATTATCTAGGAAAATTTTCAACATAAAAATGGTCTAGATAAAATTTTATTAAATACTTTGCTTGTTCCTCTATTTTCTAGATTTTTCTGGGAATTATTTGAGCAAGGGAAGTATTTTTAATAATTGAAACAACATTTCACCATTTATTTTAATTAAAAAGTTCCAAAACCCCTCCCTAAAGTCGTTGGGCCGAATTCGGCCCAACACTCCCTCTCTCCCGCGCGGCCGAGCCGGCCCAAAACCGGCCCAACCCGTCGCCGCCGCCCCTCCTCTCGGGAGACCGACATGTGGGCCCCACATGTCGGATCCTTCCCCTTCCTCTAGCAGCCGGCCGAGTCATGCATGCCGAGCCCGAGCCGCCACCTTGCGCCCTCAAATCCGCCCCAATCCGGCCACCCCGAGTCCGGATGTTAGAGGGGTTTTAATCCCCACATCCTCCTCTATCTTTCCCCTCAAGAATCAGAGCAAATCGTTGAGTATTTTATCCGAATCAAACTCGTTTTCGAGTTTATCTCTAAAACCGAGTTTTTGATTTCCCGAGTCGATTTCTTGCGGGAGGAGTCCGATCTCTTCAATCCAAGGCTATAAATAGGACCCCCTAGTCCTCCTCTTTCGTTTGCCCTATCTCCCGAGTTCTCTCGTGCTCCGTAGCGCCGCCGCCTCGTTGCCCAACCCGCCGCCGCCGCCGGCCATCCTTCGGCCACGCCGCGCCGCCGCGTCCGCCGTCGCCACCGCTTGCTGTCGCCGCCTTTGCATGCGCACGGTGGTGGGGAAGCCCGGCCGCCTCCTCCCCGTCGCCGCCGACCGCCGTACCTAGCCGCCGGCGAGGTCCGAGCCGCCGCCGCCTCTTGCGTCGTCGCCGGCCGCCGTCCCTCGTTGTTGGACGCATTGGTGAGTACCGTCGGGTTCGTCTCGACGTCCTCTACGCGTAGGTGTCCTCCAAAATCCCAGCCGACCGCCCTAGCTCCGGCGAGGTCGCCATCCGAGCCGGCCACCATTGATGACGTCATCATGACATCATCATCTTTTCCTTTTTCAGTTTTTTCTAATAGATTAAATCTTCAGAAAATCATAACAAAATAACCGTAGATCCGTTTCAGGTGGTTCAAGTTGCTAAATTTTTCTAAAATCAAGATCTACATGTTAAAAATATCCACATATACTGTTTATGCTTGTTTTTGTACTGCTTTGTTGATTTTTGTTTAATTGCTTTAGTTTCCGACGTTCCGGAGGAGAGCGTTTCCATTGAGGAAGGTTCCGAAGCGTTTGCGGAAGCCCAAGGCAAGTCACATAGATCCCAAACAACCCTTTGAGCATGTTGAACCCGTTTAAAGCTATTATTTTATTTCAACTATGCATTATTTTTAATGTCATCGGGTGGTGAACCTTTCCCCGTTAATTAATGGCCGAAGATGATCTTATTTTCCTATGGGTTATAATTTGATTAGCATGAACCTTACATATTGGATTGGTTCAGCTAAATGCTATATGTAAGTTTGCTTAGCCATGCTTAGAAACATTAGCTAATTAAAGGGGATTAAATATAAATTATATTATATTATTCTTACTAATTGTGGTTATATTTAATGGTAGCTCACGATGGTTAATCGTGTGATGTTAATTAATTGATAATTAAAACCTGGTTAAGGTGGGTTGTGAGCATATGGTTTTGATGGTTGTGCTCATGACAATTAAGGACCGGTTCGCGAGCTACTGTTGTGAAACATTTATCGTGCCAACCACAAGCCAGCGTGGGCAACGGCTTTATCTTTTGTATAGCATGATTCATTATAGTGCGCCAGACTGTGAAGTGGCGAGAAGTCCACGGGGGTCGCTGGGGAGTCCATGCCTTGTTTATAAGGGGGTGATTATGATCCAGGAAAGGTGCGCTGTAATGGATTATGTTGTGCAAGGGGTATTGTCACAACTCCTTTCCGAGGTACCGTGGTGGTATTGAGGCACATGGTGACATGATGTGGGGTTGTGTCTTGTGGGTACAGTGGTACACCTCTGATCAGAGTTTAATCTATTCGAATAGCCGTGCCCGCGGTTATGGGCGGGTTGAGCAATGTTTTTCGTGATTAGTCTCACACCTCTCACAATAATTATTGATGATTATAACTGGTAATAATTTGCTTAGCTCCTGGTTTGGAGTTAGATCTGTACAGCCGGGTATGGTTGTTCAGGATGGTTGGGCCTGTGCAGCATGGGTGTGTTGCTCAGTGTTGATTAAAATTTCTGATTAATTACTCCACTGTTTTACTTCTCTTAAATGTTTTGCTAAATGCTGCTTTTGCAAATGAGCCTATATTATGCTATCCTTTGATATCCTTGTGCACTTGCATATTTGCTGTGTGGCTTGTTGAGTATGTCATATGCTCATTCTTGCAATAATCATCAAACCTCAGTTGAAGATAAAGGATCCAGAAGGAAAAGACGTTTGGCTTATACCCCAGTTGAGCTGCCTGTGGGAGTGGAGCTGAAGCCATCGCTAGACCGTTAATTCCGCTGCTGTTTTCTTTTTTTTGTAAGTATGTAATGTTATTATTAAGATGGATTTGTATATTAAATTGTCAGTTTGTGTACCTCGGCTGATTCCTGGACGAGGATTTTATGCACAAATAAGTTCGGAAATTACTAGTGAATTTCCGGGCGTGACACGCGTGTGTTCTTTCTCGTTTGTCTTCCTGTTGGAGTCGTTTGGGGCATGGTTATGCCGGTGTGTGGTATAACTGTGTCGGAGCCTGTCTTTATTTTATTTGCTTAAGCAACTTGAACTTTAATGAACCAATTTAATAGCAGTAATAAATTCAAGAATTATGGTAGTCGTGGGTGGTTAGTTTTAATTGTCAGCTCTCTCTGTTTGCTGGTTCTGTGTGGGGTTTTCAGATGGTGACGACCAGGAGAAGTGCTAATACCGGTGATGGCAACCAACCTGAAGGCAGCAACCACAACAACCATGGCAGCCCACCTCCACCTCCTCCTCCGCCTCCACCACCACCACCAGACACCAACGCCATCCTCACCCAAATCCTAGCCCAGCAGGCCAACATGATGGCTGCTTTCCTCCACCACATCCAAAACCCGCCACAACATAATGCTCCACCACCACCCCCACAACACTCTAAACTCGCCGAGTTCCTCCGCATCCGTCCACCTACCTTCTCTAGCTCCAATAACCCCGTGGATGCGTTGGATTGGTTGCATGCCGTGGGGAAAATGTTAGACACCGTGCAATGCAGCGATGAGGAGAAAGTCATCTTCGCCACCCACCAACTGCAGGGGCCCGCATCTCTATGGTGGGATCATTTCCAGGCTACGCAGCCAGAGGGGCAACCTATTACTTGGGCCCGCTTCACCGCCGCTTTCCGGAGAACCCATGCGCCTGCCGGAGTCATGGCCCTTAAGAAAAGGGAATTCCGAGAGTTGAAGTAAGGCAACCGCTCCGTGATGGAGTATTTGCATGAGTTTAACAACCTGGCCCGGTACGCCCCGGAGGATGTACGGGAAGATGAGGAGAAGCAAGAGAAGTTCTTGGCAGGTATGGACCCTGAGCTGTCCGTGCGTCTAGTCTCCGGGGACTATCCGGATTTCCAACGTCTGGTGGACAAGAGCATCCGCTTGGAAGCCAAGCACAAGGAACTGGAGTCGCACAAGCGTCGCTTGGCGAATTTCCGCAACCAACAGGGTGCTAACCAAAGGGTCCGCTACACCAATCCCTATCCAGGGGGATCGTCCTCGCAGCAGCAATAGCAGCAGCAGCCTCGCTCCGCGCCCCGACCTCAATTCGTGGTGCGCGTCCCACAGCCGCAGCAACAGCAGAGTTAGCAAGGGACTCGTGCGCCCCGTCCTCCTACGCCAGCCGTGCAGCCTGGTCAAGGCCGCAGGGACGTTCAAGGTCAGCAGCGTCTGTGCTTCAACTGCTTCGAGCCCGGGTACTTTGCGGATAAATGCCCAAAGCCGAGGCGCCAGCAAGGCCAAGCGCCTCCCCGCCCCAACAACGGTGGTAAGGATGTCATTCGGGGTCATGTGAACCACGTGACGGCCGAGGATGTGCTGACAACTCCAGACGTCATCGTTGGTACGTTCCTCATTCATTCCATCCCTGCTACCATTTTGTTCGACTCTGGAGCTTCCCACTCGTTTATTTATGTGCCATTCGTGGGGAGAAATCAGTTGGGGGTAGAAAGGCTTAGGAACCCTCTGCTCATCACCACCCCTGGAGGGGTTATGACAGCAAAGTATTATAGCCCTGCTGTTCCTATAGAAATTCAGGGAATTCCTTTTCCCTCGGATCTGATTCTTCTAGACACCAAGAACTTGGATGTGATCCTTGAGATGAATTGGTTGGCTCAATTCCAAGGAGTAGTGGATTGCGCGAGACGCACTGTCACTCTGTACCGAGGGCTGGAACAACCGGTTGTTTTCTTTGCACCCCCAACCTCTGTCGGTAGTTCAGAACTTCATCAGATAAGACTGTCGGAAATCCCCATCGTCAGAGAGTTCGAAGACGTGTTTCCGGAAGAACTACCCGGTATGCCGCCGAAGCGAGAGATTGAGTTCCGGATAGATCTTGCTCCAGGAACCACTCCCCAGTACAAGCGACCCTACCGTATGGCATCAAATGAACTGGCCGAAGTCAAGAAACAGTTGGAAGAGTTGAAAGAAAAGGGGTATATACGGCCGAGTACTTCCCCCTGGGGTGCTCCTGTGATTTTTGTGGAGAAGAAAGACAAGACAAAAAGGATGTGCGTTGACTACAGAGCTCTCAATGAAGTTACCATCAAAAACAAGTACCCTCTTCCCCGGATCGATGATCTGTTCGATCAGCTTAAAGGTGCCACTGTATTCTCCAAGATTGATCTTCGTTCCGGATATCACCAATTACGTATTCGTGAAGAAGATATACCTAAGACCGCATTCACCACGCGATACGGGCTGTATGAATTCACGGTGATGTCGTTCGGTTTAACCAATGCTCCTGCTTTCTTCATGAACTTAATGAACAAAGTGTTCATGGAATACTTGGATAAGTTTGTTGTGGTTTTCATTGATGACATTCTGGTATACTCACAATCAGAGGAAGACCATCAGCACCATCTCCGTCTGGTGTTGGGAAAGTTGCGGGAACATCAATTGTATGCCAAACTTAGCAAGTGTGAGTTCTGGTTGTCCGAAGTCAAATTCTTAGGGCATGTGATATCTGCTAAAGGAGTCGCTGTGGACCCCGAAACAGTGACCGCCGTCACTGATTGGAAGCAACCCAAGACAGTCACTCAAATTCGCAGCTTCTTGGGTTTGGCAGGATACTACCGGAGGTTTATCGAGAACTTCTCCAAAATCGCTCGACCCATGACACAGTTGTTGAAGAAAGAAGAGAAATTTGTGTGGAGCCCGCAATGCGAGAAGGCGTTCCAAACTCTCAAGGAAAAGCTGGTTTCCTTGCCAGTGTTAATCTTACCGGATACTCGCAAGGACTTCATGGTGTATTGTGACGCTTCACTCCAAGGATTGGGGTGCGTGCTCATGCAGGAAGGTCATGTGGTAGCCTATGCCTCACGCCAGCTACGGCCCCATGAAGCAATTACCCTACCCATGATTTGGAGTTAGCCGCTGTGGTTCATGCTCTAAAGATCTGGCGGCACTATCTCATTGGGTATCGCTGTGAAATATATACTGATCATAAGAGTTTGAAATACATCTTCACCCAGTCGGATCTGAATCTTCGGCAGAGGAGATGGTTAGAACTCATCAAGGATTATGATGTGGGAATTCACTATCATCCTGGTAAGGCCAACGTGGTCGCCGACGCTCTAAGTCGAAAAAGCCATTGCAACACTCTGGGCGTCCGTGGCATTCCACCGGAACTTAATCAACAGATGGAAGCCCTGAATCTAAGCATAGTTGGTCGTGGATTCTTGGCTACGCTGGAAGCCAAGCCTACCTTGCTCGATCAAATCCGCGAGGCTCAGAAGAATGATCCGGATATGCGTGGACTCCTCAAGAATATGAAACAAGGTAAAGCCGCTGGTTTCACGGAGGATGAACACGGAACCCTATGGAACGGAAATCGGGTATGCGTTCCAGACGACAGAGAACTTAAACAGCTAATACTTCAGGAAGCTCACGAAAGTCCTTATTCCATCCACCCTGGCAGTACGAAGATGTACTTAGACTTGAAAGAGAAATACTGGTGGGTTAGTATGAAGCGGGAAATTGCAGAGTTCGTGGCCCTTTGTGATGTGTGCCAGCGTGTCAAGGCGGAGCACCAACGACCGGCCGGACTTCTCCAACCTCTCCAAGTACCAGAATGGAAATGGGATGAAATTGGGATGGATTTCATCACCGGACTTCCAAAAACCCAAGGCGGATATGATTCTATATGGGTAGTTGTGGACCGACTAACCAAGGTAGCTCGGTTTATTCCTGTGAAGACCACCTATGGAGGGAACAAACTAGCCGAGCTCTACTTCGCTAGGATCGTGAGTCTCCATGGCGTTCCTAAGAAAATTGTATCTGATAGGGGAAGCCAATTCACCTCTCACTTTTGGAAGAAGCTCCAAGAAGAGCTGGGTACCCGATTAAATTTCAGCACCGCATATCACCCGTAGACTGATGGACAGACCGAGCGTCTAAATCAGATCCTAGAAGATATGCTTCGCGCATGTGTCCTAGATTTCGGGAAGACCTGGGATAAGAGTCTCCCCTATGCCGAGTTCTCCTACAATAACAGCTACCAAGCTAGCATACAAATGGCACCCTATGAAGCGTTGTATGGACGCAAATGCCGGACACCGCTATTGTGGGACCAAGTTGGGGAAAGCCAAGTGTTCGGGACTGATATCCTGAGAGAAGCTGAAGCTAAAGTCAGAACCATTCGGGATAATCTAAAGGTGGCACAGTCCCGGCAGAAAAGTTATGCAGATAACCGTCGCCGTAACCTGGAATTCGCAGTGGACAATTTTGTGTACCTTCGGGTCACGCCATTGCGAGGTGTACACAGGTTTCAGACAAAAGGGAAGCTCGCACCTCGGTTTGTGGGTCCTTTCCGTATCATTGCCCGACGCGGAGAAGTCGCTTACCAGTTGGAGCTGCCCGCCTCCTTGGGCAACGTGCATGATGTGTTCCATGTGTCGCAACTCAAGAAATGTCTTCGGGTGCCGTCCGAGCAGACCGACCCAGAGCAAATTGAAGTTTGCGAAGACTTGACCTACGTGGAGAGGCCAGTGAAAATCCTGGACACCATGGAGCGCAGGACCAGGAACCGGGTAATCCGTTTTTGCAATGTCCAATGGAGCAACCACGCCGAGGAAGAAGCTACTTGGGAGCGTGAAGACGAGCTGAAAGCAGCCCATCCCGATCTTTTCGCCAGTTCTTCTGAATCTCGGGGTCGAGATTCCGTTTAAGGGGGGTAGGTTTGTCGCGTCCCAAAACAACTCTAAAATACATCCTCTAAATTATGCCTAGAATAATTAAAATCCGTGTGAAAGCCTCCAACAATTAAAATGTGCAAAGTTAAAAGTCTAACAAGGCTTGGAGGATTTTTGTATATTTCCTAAAAAGCCTAAAATGCGTAAATAAATTTTAGTGGAATTTTCAGAGCACAAATAATAATTATTAAGAAATAAACAAAGTTAAAATGGTTTTATAAAAAGAAAAGCTCTAAAAAGTCCTGTTTCCCCCCCCTCTCCCTCTTGGGCCGGCTCGGCCCATCTCTCTCCCTCTCTCTCCTCTTCCCCGCGGCCCATTCGGCCTCCTCCCCGCGCGCGCCGCTGACGGGCGGGCCCGCCCGCCTCCCTCGCTGACGGGTGGGGCCCACCCGTCATCCCCTTCCTCCCGCCGCTCCAGCCGCCCCGCCTGCGCCCTAGCGCCGCCGCCGCCGCGAATCCCGCCGCCCCCGTCCGCCCCGCGTGCAATCAATAGGGGGGAATTATTCCCCGGGATCCCCTCCCCCTTTCCCCCCATTTTTCCCTCCCTCTCTCCCTCGGATTCGTTTGGAAACCCCACCCCTAACCTCGCCGGCGCCATTAATGGCGGCCGGGTCTCCCGCGCCCGTTTCCCCCACCTCCGGCCGCCCTCTCGCACTCCCAATCCTATATAAACCCTCCCCGAGCTCCCCACCACCGTTTCCGCCACTCATCGCTCTCTCTCCCCGCCGGAATCGAGCTCGCGCCGTCGCTCTCTCTCTCCGCCGTCGCCGCCGAGCTCCGGTCCGCCGCCGTCGTCGCCCCGGACCACCTCCCACCTCGGCGCCGCCTCCTTCGGCTTCGCCGCATCCTCGCCGACCTCGTCTACCTCTCCGTTTCGGTCGCCGACCGCCGGAGCACCGTCGACCCCGTCCACCCGAGCCGCGCCGCCGCCTTCCTCCGCTCCGGTCGCCGTTTCCGTCGTCGCCGTCGACCCGGGGTGAGCCGTGGACCGCCGCTACGTTTCCCCCTTTCCCTTCCTTCTCTCGGCCGCCGCTCCGCCGTGCCTATGGCCGCCGCCGGCGACCATAGGGGCGCGGGCGCGCCGCCTCCCGCCGCTGCGCCGGCGTGGCCGCCTCCGGGCGCGCCTAGCGGTTGCCGCGTGGGGCCCGGCTGTCAGCCGCCCGCGCCCTTAGGTGAGGCTGACGCGTGGGGCCCACGGCGCCGGCCGGTGCGAGCCCGGGTGCGCCCGGTCCACCGTGGACCGTGAGGCTGCCGCGTGGGCCCCACTCCCGTGGACCCGGTCCGCGCGCCCCTCCCCTCGGCTGACGCAATAAATCCATTTTCTAAATTAAAATTTAAATGAAGAAATTCGTAAATATTCATTTAAAGAGCATATAAACTTCAAATGACCATAACTTGGCCATTTGAACTCGGAATTGGACCGTTCAAGTCTCTAATTTTTCCTTAAGAAGTCAAGAACCCATTTTTGTGCTTTGTTCCTGCTTGTTATATGGAGTTTATTAGAGTAAAAGCCTTTTCTTTTCCGTTGGTCGTGTAGACGCTGCAGCTTCGGAAGATCCGCTCTTCGTGGAGGTTGAAGCCGACGTTTGGGAAAGCGAGCAAGGCAAGTCACATCATCCTTGAACATATTGAATCCCAGTTTAAAACATTATTTTGATTTAAATTATTGCATTATCGCTTTATTTAAATTCCTGCGTTATCACTGTTTTATCTAGCCATGCCTATTTACCTTTGTTATGACCTTATTATTGTTATTGTTATTATTTCCTTGTTCACCCTAGAATAAACAAAACCTCAACTAGTGGACACTCTACTCGTGATACCACTAGTGTAATTTTAGGTAGATGCTTCGCTAATTAATTAGGTAACATTAGGTGGTTTTACAACTTTAGACTTTGGGATTTTTCTCATCACCTGGACACTTTGGAATTGTTGGATTATTGCGGAATTGGATTCACACCTCCCCCTCTATTCAAAATCCCCAAAATGGTTTTAGGCTGGGCTCAGGGTGCATGGTTTTGATAGTAGCACCTCGGCCATATAAGGACCGGTCTTCGGGCCTCTGTTGCAAAGCACTACCGTACTTCCACATGTCTAGTGGGTAAGGCTTAGTTTGTGGCTCAGTCTGGTTATAAACAAAAGTACACGGATGGAGATGGACGAAGTCGGGGGTCGATGGACATCTCTAGGACAAATGAAGGCTATACGAGCTACGGCTCGGTAGTCGAGATGTCATGGCACAGGGCCGGTGTCCTGCTGCTAGGGGCTCAGTCCTGCCTACCTGTCCCGGGGGTTCCGGCCGTAGGTGGGATTGGGTCGGTACTCTTGTCTATGGCTAGGATGGGTTGGAAACTATGTCACGTCTTCCGTCCGTATACCGTGGTGGTATGTGGCACGTGGTTACATGTGAGGAAGATGTGTCTTGTGGGTAAAGATGTACACCTCTGATCAGAGTATAATCTATTCGAATAGCCGCGCCCTCGGTTATGGGCAAGCCGAGCAATGTACCCAAGTTAGTGTTTGAATTCTTAAAACCTGCTTAACAACTAAAATGTGGAATGGTTGGCCTGGGTTGGCTTGGGACGAGCTGGGACCCAGGGTCGGGTTGCCAGTTCGGTCTGAATCATCGTAGGCCTTGGGTTAAGGCAGGTTCGTGTGGGTTCACGGCCTTGATTAATAATATTGTATAGCTCTAGGACCGTATTTACAAAATAGCTTTGACCAACTAAGTGTCTTTTAATGCTGTTTACTGCAAACCCTAACCCTTTATATTATAACTCCCTTGTACTCCCTTGCAATTATCCTGCACTTGTGGGTGTGTCTTGTTGAGTACGGTGGTTGTACTCAGTCTTGCTCAATTTTTCCCAAACCCAGAAGAGGAGCCCCTGGAAGATGAAGGCTTTGGTGTCTAGCTCGTGCCTGCCGTCAAGCGCCTGTGGTCGTCGCCCTAGTCTTCCGCTGTTTCTCGTTTGTCTGTGTGTGTGCTGGGCCTTCGCTGCCCATGTAATAAATTATCTATTTACGCTTCCGCTTGTTAAACTCTGAATTGTATCAACTTTTGGTGTACCTTGCCTCCTGGGACAAGGAATAATACACACACGTAAGGAACGCCCGTTGGGTTATTTTCGGTCGTGACAATTACTGCATAAAGCAGTTTTTGGATCTATGGGTATCTCGTCTTCGTGTCGTGGAGAGCTTCCCTGACGTAATAGACTGGTCTTTGCACCTTCTCTCTCCCGACAACAATGACAGTACTCACGGAATATGGCGTGGCGGCAATATAGAGGAATAATTCTTCATTAGGTTGGGGAGCAACAAGTATAGGGTGATTTGACAGGTAGCGCTTGAGTGCGATGAACGCCTCTTCAGCTTCCTGTGTCCATACAAATTTATCTTGTTTCTTCCCAGAGCGAAGAAAGGTTGTCCTTGTTCTCCCATCCTAGCGACGAACCTGCTTAGTGCCGCCATGCATCCAGTTAACTTCTGTACTTCCTTGAGTCTTGTGGGCGACTTCATGTTCTCAATTGCCTTGATCTTCTCGGGATTTGCTTCTATTCCTCTACCAGAGACGAGGAACCCGAGCAGCTTGCTCGATGGTACTCCGAACGTGCACTTCTCTGGATTGAGCTTGAGGCGATATCGTCGGAAGTTGTCGAACGTTTCCCGTAGATCGTCAATCAATGAGTCGCTTGTCTTGGTCTTGACAACAATGTTATCAACGTAGGCCTCGACATTGTTCCCAAGCTGATCGTTAAGTGCCCCTTGGACCATTTGTTGGAAAGTGTTTCCTGTGGTTATCAGTCCAAACGTCATCTTAACGTAGCAGAATACACCGAACGGCGTGATGAATGCTGTCTTCTCCTCGTCCTCTTTCGCCATGCTGATTTGGTGGTAGCCGGAGTAAGCGTCAAGAAAACTTAACAACTCACAACCAGCTGTTGAGTCCACCAGTTGGTCTATTCGAGGACGAGGGAAGTGATACCTGGGACACGCCTTGTTGAGGTCGGTGAAGTCGACGCACATCCTCCACTTCCCGTTGGCTTTCCACACCATGACTGGGTTGGTAGCCACTCTGGATGGAGTACCTCTCTGATGAAGCCAGCTTTGAGAAGCCTGTCGAGTTCTTCTCGTATGGCCTGTTTTCGATCTGGTGCAAATCTCCGCAGTTTTTGTTTTACTAGCTTGGCATCGGGTCGCACCATTAGTTTGTGCTCAATCACCTCCCTAGGGACCCCCGGCATATCGGACGGCTGCCAAGCGAACACATCTGCATTGTCGCGGAGGGAAGGTGATGAGCGCGAGTTCCTATTTCTCGCCCAGTGATGCCATGATCTTGACGGTCTTGTCGAGGTTGGCACTAGAGAGCGGAACGATCTTGATTGCGCCGTCTGGTTTTGGCGTCTTGTTCGTTTTGCTCACTTTCTTGGGTGCCTCAGCTGTGGCAGGTGGGCTGGGCGTGTGCTCGACCATGTCGAGGCTCCGCTTGTCGCATTGCACCGCCAGCTTTGCGTTCCCTTGAATAGTGATTGTTCCCTTCGGCCCGGGCATCTTGAGCACTTGATACGCGTAGTGAGATGCGGCCATGAACTTCGCGAGTGCAGTTTTTCCGATGATGGCATTGTATGCTACATCAAATTCAGCGACATCAAAGGTGATCTGCTCTGTTCGGAAGTTATTTGCTTGGCCAAAAGTCACAGGCAATGTATTCTTGCCCAATGGCTTGGACGATGATTGAGGAGTAATTCCATGGAAGGGTTGATCAGTGGGCATCAACTAGCTTCGTGGGATTTCCATCGCGTCCAAGGTGCTGGCGAAGAGAAGGTTGATGGAGCTGCCGCCATCGATGAGAACCCGCGCGACCTTGATATTCCGAATAGTGGGCTCAACCATGATCGGATATCGTCCTGGGGTAACAGCAGTCATGGGGTGGTCTTCGTCTAAGAACTCGATCTTCTGTTCAGACCACTTCATCTTGGGCGCAGCCCCCTGCCATGTCGAACAAACTTCACGCTCCACTTTCTTGTACTCTCGCTTTGAGAAGTACGTCGTGGAGCCTCCGAAGATATGCGAGACATGGAGATCGAAATCTGGGTATGCTGAGTCCGAGTCCTGAGTAGCTGCCTCAGCGGCCTTCTCGACTACACGTACTCGCTTGCCCTTCTCCAATGCCAGTTGCTTTGCGAGCGACTTTTTGAAGACGAAGCAATCTTCCAGAGACTGTATGTCCGACTTGTATATAGGGCACCATATTTTTTTTGTGTCGTTGCCTTGTGGGTCTGCGTACTCTGCCGCGAGGACTTCCGTTTGAGCTTTCCTTTTCCCACTTTTGCGACTCTTCTTCTTGCTTGATTCAGGTGCGTCTTTGGCTGGTTTCTTCTCTCCTCCTGTCTTCGGCTTGTTGTTCTTGCGTCTCAGAGCGTCGTCCGCGTGAGTGCACCGATCAACAATCTCGAATAGTTTTCGAGCAGTCGTGATCTGCCTTGTCGCCAACTCCTGGGTGGTATAGCGATCTCTGACACCAGTCTTGAAAGCGCGGATTACGAAAGCATCGGTGATATCGGGGATAGTATTTCTGCACTCATTAAAGCGCCGAACGTAGTCCCTCAATGATTTGCCCAGATTCTGTGTCAACACGTGTAGGTCCTGTTCGATCACGTGGCACTTGTAAGTTCCTTGGAAGTTGGCAACAAACTACTGCCACAGATCTGCCCATGAAGAAATCGAGTATGGCGGGAGGTGAACTAGCCATGAACGTGCAGAACATTTCAACGCCGCCGGCAAATAATTCGCCAATGCGTTGTCGTCTGCTCCGGCAGCATAGAGTACCATGGAGTAGACCTAAAGGAATTCTTCTGGGTCGGTGCTCCCATCGTACTTCTCTATTGCTCCCGGTCGGAATCTCTCAGGCCATCGGACATAACGTAGAGAATGGCTGAAAGCTCTACACCCGCCGCCGGGGGCGGTGGGTTGTCAGCGATCGTATGTCCTTCGTGGATGTCTATCTGACAATGAGGATGATGACGACGACGATGAGTCACTTGGTTCCGGTGTGCGATTCCGAGGATGACGTCTGGGTTCTCGAGAATCCTGGCGACGCTCCCCGTTGTTGTTCCAGCGTCGATCTCCGTCGTCGTCATCGTTATTGCGGCGTCCTCGAGCAGTATCGCCTGGCACCCGCTGTTCACGATCATCGCGTTCGTGGCGGCTGTGGCGGTTATCACGGTCTTGGTTCTCGCTCGGGTGTCCTCCTCGCTCCTCGTTTCCTCGACGTCGTGAGGAGACGCAATGTCGGGAACGATTTTCATTGTCTCGTGTGTGTCGTGCTTCTCGGCGGCCATTCAAATGGTCATGGAGATCGCTGGTGCCGCGAGGTGGAGGAGTGGCTCGTCGAGGTGATGTCCGCTACTCAGGAGGTTCGCCATCGGCACCGCCAGCTGTCGGTTGTTCTGGCTGTGCTCCGGCAGCGGCCTCCTCAAACGCGTTACCGAGATTGGCCACTGATTCCCGTAGTCTTCCGTCCACCGTGCAAGGTCATCGTTCAGAACGGGATCATAAGGGATTTCCCTCAGTATTGCATTAATGGCCCCAATGTGCTGGGCCGGTGTAACCACTTGATTCTCCGCTTCTGCGTTAGCACGCGCGGACGTGCTGGTCCCATCGATAGCAAACACATCGCGTGGTGTGCTTGTCAACGATGAGCCCTGGTCTTCGAGCAAGTGTAGGACTGATGGCTCGTGGGGATCGATGTCGATTACCCCAACGAATCGGTCTGAGATAACTGTCGCTCCTCGTTCCTTGTCTACATCTCTAAGAGAGATTCGTGACTGCTGGACCTTAGGAGGTGACGTCTTCATGGCGCTGAGAAGAACCTTGCAGCTTGAGAGGTCGTGATTCTTCGTCTTGTGAATAGGACAATGAACATCACGGGTCAGAGAAGTGCGTTGAATTCCACGCTCTTTGCAGGCACGGATCTCAGCTTGTACGTCGAGAAAAACCCAACAAGCTTGCAAGGTATGTTTCCTAGTTTTGTGGATAGGACACCAGGACCTTGTCGCCTCGGAAGTTGTCCTTGTCAGCTCGTGATTCTCGTCGGAAGGACAAGATTTGGCCGCACTAGGATCCTTCTCGGGCTCGGATGTTGTCGACATTCCGTTCTCCACTTCTGCGAGAGGATCCTTCGACATGGAGCCGTCCAGGGTTGTAACCACGGCGTTCTCGCTTCCGATCATTGATGGACCAGTCGAGATCGACACCGTGGTGTAAACCGGGAAGACAATTTCGCCGACTTGAGTCCACACCAGCATTGTCAAAGTAGAAACTCCTTGGTTGATGCCAGGGTTGGCGCTGTTGTCGACGAAGCTTGATGACATAGTAGTAGAACCTTGAGCACCAAGTCCCCCTACCTGGCGCGCCACTGTCGACGGGGGATACCCGTAGACCGGATATAGAGGGTATTGGGGTACGCTGGTACGAGGATCAACGTAGTACGACATCAAGCAAACAAAAGACAGGGATTATACTGGTTCAGGCCCCTTGATAGGTAATAGCCCTAATCCAGTTGGTATGGGATTATATAATGGAAACCACAGATTACAAAGGGAATAGCAGAACTCGATGATACCGACGAGACCTTAGTCGAGTTAGTTCGACTAGATCACCCGGCAACTTGGCTCCTGTAGGCTCCGGCTTCGTAGGTTGTGGTGGATGTGTTGGCGATAAGATTCGATGCCTTAGGTCCTCCCGGGGGGTCCCTTTTATACCGCAGGTCAGTTGGTCTCCAAGTAGAACTCGGAGACATCGGACCCTACACGATACAGTAACGACCCAATTCTGTCCGAGTAGGACTCCTTCTATCTGTGGACTCCGCATCTGTCACGTGATGAATTTCCTTAATGTATACAGGAAATATCCATATACGCGTGGGTATACCGTATCAGTACACATTGTATATCTAAGGGTAGAGGGTATACCTTATCCGTAACCCTGACACCAAGCTTTGAACGAAATCGACTATAACAAAGTGTTGTATTTGCTTGGTTCCCTGTGCATCTCTCTGATAAACCAAGAAGCGTGGTATGGGTGTTGGAGTTATTGTACACTGCTCCTTAGTTGTCTTTTTTTTATTTCCTGCAAAAGGTTAGTGGACAGCAAATACCCGAGGGACTACAAAGATTTGAAAAGATTTTATCATAGCCTCAAGATTAGTTGTTCATATCCATGCTAAAAAGGAATTGGATTCGAAACTTAAAGAAGCATGGATCCCACAAAATTGCCATAATTTTTTTTCATTTTTTTCTTTTTTTTATTCGAGAGACAAATTTTTTTTACTCGAGAGACAGTTCTTTTATTCTTTGAAAACATTTTTTTATTGTTCACCAAATTTCCATTTAAGCAAAACTCATACAAGGCAGAGGTAAATTTGCATGAACATGCTAAAGGAGCAATTAACAATAGACGCACCGTGCACCTAAAAGGTGATATGTTTCTCCTTTACCTGTTGGCAATTATTTATTCCTGGCCCTTGACTTACCTCTAGTGTGACTCGTGCTTGAGGACTCACCCGTCAATTTGAAAAATTTCCTGCAGGGGTTAGTCCACGAAGGGTATACATCCGAAGTCCATGAAAGTACTGGCTCTACGGTTCATTTAAGCAAATTTGACACCACATCAACTTTGATTAAAGCATGCTATTTATCCTAAGCATCATGCTTAATTTAAAAAGCCTATGAATGTCGACGACCACCCAAACCATAGCATACGAAAATGGACCGAGGATGCACAACCATATATGATCAAGCCAATAAGTATGAGTAAAAGAAATGGTGAATCTTTTACTATATTTCATATACCTGAGTGTACTTACCACCAGCATGATGTATATGTTGAAATCTCTAGAGCAGTGGCATGGTCACATGTAATTGTCGATCTCTGCTCCGTCTTGATGTGGGTTGTGACGGAGGAAGGCATTTTGACCACACCAACTCAAGTGAGTAGTTCAGTTATGCACACATCTCTAGTGCACGAACCTTGTGCCCTTAAGGCGTGTTCCGTTGGCCCAATACAGTAAGATACATATCTTTTTGGGCAAGTGTGCAAGTGCCAATTGGAATGAAGCAACAGACGCCTAGAAAGTGAGAGGGCATCTCCTCTTGCTTGTGCGAGTAGGTGCCGCGGGAGCGAGAAGCTGTGCACAGCTAAGAGTGGATGAAGGCTAACCAAGGTGGCACATGAGCTCAGGGGGGGCTAGATGCAGCCGAGCAGCATGATCGCTACTGGCGAGATGAATAGCCAGAAAAGACTCGCACATAATGCGGTCTTTGATCTAGATGTAACCCGTCAGCCCTCTTGCTCTCCTCCTCTTCTCCCATCTCTTGCAAAATATATTTTCATTCTTTATGCTCATTCTCTCCCAACTTTGGTGGTTGATCACCTGCATACAAATATACACCAACACTCGTGGAAATTGTTATAAATAAATCCTACTACTATGTTGGATGTTTCACATTTATGGTTTTATGCAGGTATTGACGGCGTTATTTTGGCACTTAACAGCCGTCAACAGTTACAGAAGTAATCCGCAAGCACACGGATATACCATTGTAGCATTTCACCCAGAAGTATTCCAAGGTATCGTATTTTTAATCCCAAGGGAAGATAATAAGAGTGAACTTTGCTAATGCAGTTTATACATATATTACTTGTAATTGTCAAAGCCTAAACAAGGGTAAACTATAATATAAGGGTAGTGTGACACGAAACAAAGCTATTCAATCCTCATAATGAAATACTTCTAACTAAGTGGGAGAAGAAATAGAAAGCATTCAATTCCTATACTTCTAGTATACACTCAAATCCTAGTTTACATCTACTAATGTACAATCATGTGGCGATTACCCCCCTAACAGTGTCCTCCTGGTACTTCGAGATACCACCCCGGGTTGCCGAGTTTCTTACGACAACCTATCATGGCCGTTCAACCGGGGCTAAATACGGAGGAGTACCCTCCCCAGGAATTTGTCTTAGGAATATATACTAACGTGTAGGAATATCCGTACTGAGCTGTCACCATCAGCGGCCCACCTCTACTATCCCGCGGCATATATGCGCAATTAATGATATTTAATAATCTAAGCACCATGCTTACCTTACTAAATACTACTCTATACCTGTGCACTCGACATATAGCAGCTGATAAATTATACATTAAACCCACACTATTACACCTCTCTGGTAGGCTACCCACACAATTAACATAATGCAGATATAAAGTAAGGCCAGTACTCAGACTAAGCAAAGTACCAAAGATATATAAAGAAGAATATTTCATTAATTCAGAAAGTATTATAGAAGAGATTACAAGAGCTGCTAGAGCCATACCGAAAACTCTTCCGAAGACTCCGAGAACTTCCGAACACTATTCTATACTACTCGACTTAGCACTATACTACTAATACTAATGTATGAAGAGGAATTGAACTTGTGTCACACCCTAAAAACCCCTAATTTATAAATTTTTGTTTAAAAGGAATTATTAGAAATGATTTTTAAAAGCCTAGAAGAAAAGATCTAATTTTAAGTTAATAAATTCCAATATAAAAGTGGGCTATATAAAATTTTATTAAATACTTCTCTAGTTTCTATATATCCTAGATTTTTCTGGGATTTATTTGAGCCAAGGAAGTATTTTTAATAAATGGAATTGCATTTCATGAATAATTTAAAAAGAAAAAAGGTTTTAAAATCCTCTCTTTAGGCTTTGGGCCTAAAGTCGGTCCAAAAATCTCCCTGTCCCTTCCCCTCGGCCTGTGCGCGCTCGGCCCAAGCTAGCCCAGACCGCCGCCCCTCCCTCCCCTCTCTCTCCCGCTGACAGGTGGGGCCCACCTGTCAGTCGTCTTCTACCTCCTGCCGCCTTAGCCGCGCCACCAGCTGCCGCCTCCTTCCATATCCAGTCAAATCGTTTGAGGGGAAATGACCCTCGGGATCTCTTCTTCCTTTTCTAGTTTGGAAACATTGGCTAAATTCGTTTGGAAATCAACGGATTAACTCGATTCGGATCGATCTCTCTCCCTCTAACCCTAAACCTTCCATCTCGCCGCCGGTCGCCGTGGGCCTAGCCACCGCCCCCTAGCCCCTATAAAAGGACCCTCAGGACCCTCTCCGTTCGTCATCTCTTTCGCCTTAGCTCGCCACCACCCATAGCGCCCTAGCGACTAGAGCCCGTGCGCCGTTGCCGCCGAAGGAAGTCCAGCCGTGCGTTGCCGCCTCTCCGGTCGTCGCCATCGCTCGGGGTGCCCACCTTCGGGTTCGCAAGGTCGCCGCCGTCCCCGTCTTGCCCTCCGTTTCTGCCGTAGTCTGCCGGAGCACCGCCGTCACCGTCGACCCGAACCTCTCCGTCGCCTCAACCTTACCACCGTCGTTGATTGTCGCCGTCCGTCGTCGTCCGAGCCATCAATGAGTTCGCCGCGTCGCGCTCTACACATTGGTGCCCTCCGTATGCGCCGCCGCGCCATCGTTTGCCGGCGAGCATGAGGTGCCAAGCCGCCGGCGGCAATGACGTCATCGTCGACGTCAGCGCCACGTCAGCCATGGACCCGTGGTAGATCGGATCGATCTCGGCCGTCCAATCTATTTAGATTAAATCTCGGTCGTCCGTTTCGTAGACCGTCTCTGTGCACCTGGTCCACCGTGAACCTGAGCCGCTGACGCAATAAATCCCTTTTTCTTTTCAAAAATAATTCTTTATTGCGTCATAGATCAATTAAAATCTCTATAAATGATTTAATCTGGTTTAAATTTTAAAAATTCATAACTAATTCATCGTAGCTCGGATTTAGTTAGTTTAAGTCTCTAAATTTTTCTAAAAGTGAGATCTACATGTTAAAAATATCTACATATACTGTTCATGATTGTTTTTGTACTATTTTGGTGATTTTGTTCTTTTATGCCTAGATTTCGACGTTCCCGGAGAGTCCAACTTTGCAGGGGAAGACTTTGAAGAGTTCCAAGGCCAGCAAGGCAAGTCACACAGATCTCAAATACCCCTTTGAGAATGTTGATCCCGTTTAAAGCTATTGTTTCTATTCAATTGTTGCATTAATTTTTGAATGTCACCAGGTGGGAACGACCTATTGTCTTTGTTATAGCCCCTTGTTATTGATTACCTATACTTTGTCACCTGGTTAATAATTGGATTAGCTAGAACATTATATGGTTTTAGCTAAATTAATTAGGATGCTTAGTCATGCTTAGATACACTAGCACATGAATGGTATAATTAATGTTTCATTATTATTTAATGATGGATTAATGGTAGCTCATGATGGTTAATCATGATAGGATGATTAATTAATATGCCAACTAAATCTTGATAATGGTAGGTTGTGAGTATATGATTTTGTTGGTCGTGCTCATGACAAACATTAACCGTGCCAACCACAAGCCAGCGTGGGCAACGGCTGTACCTTTTGTATAGTGTGGTTCATTGTGGGGCACCAGACTGAGAAGTGGCGGAGATAAGCCCACGGGGGTCGCTGGGGAGTCCATGCCTTGTTTTATAAGGGGGTAATTATGATCCAGGAACGGTGCACTGCTTTGAATTGTGTTATGCAGAGGGTATTGTCACAATCTCTATTCGGGTACTTGCTAAGTATCCTTACGCATGGTTGACATGATGTTGAGGTTGTGTCTTGTGGATACAGTGGTACACCTCTGGCCAGAGTAAAACTATTCGAATAGCCGTGCCCGCGGTTATGGTTTGGAATGTCTTTCGTGATTAGTCTCACACCTCTCACCATAATAAATGATATTATAATTGGTAATAACTTGTTTAGATCTTGGTTTGGATTGGCATATTCCTGGTTTGGAGATAGAACTGTACAACCGGGTATGGTTGTTCAGGATGGATGGGCCTATGCAACGGGTATGTTGTATAGCGTTGGATTATAATTAAATAATTTATTGTTTTCTAAATTCTGAAATGTTTATTTATATGCTTTTTATGCAAATGAGACTATATTATGCCATCCTTTGTTATTCCCTGCACTTGCATATTTGTTGCGTGGCTTGTTGAGTATGTCATATACTCACCTTGCAATCATTCATCAGAGGAGGAGTTCTACAGTGATGCTAAAGGTGTAGAGGATTAGGCGTAGCTCTAGTCAAACTGCTTGTGGGATGGAGTCGCCTTCGCTATTTATTTTAATTTCCGCTGCTTAGATCTTTATTGTTTGAGAGGAACTATCTACCTCTGTAATGACTTTATATTCGCCTATTAATTAGATTAATATTTGCACTCTATTATCAATTTGTTATTGTGTGTGTCGGCTGATTCCTGAACGAGGGTTTACACACATGTAAGCGTTTGGAGTTTTGGATAGAAATTACGGGCGTGACAACTTGCTTGAGTGTGTTGAGAAGTGAAGTGAGCTCCTCCTTTTATAGGGTCGGTATGACGGTTACCCCCATGCGAATTGTCCATTTTACCCTTGTCACCGTCATTGAGAAGCAATTCTGGACGTCCACGTGGAAGGGGGGACCTAGCCGGCTTGCCCCTGGTTCGGCCGAACCCCTGGGTCGGCTCCAACCGACCTTCCCTTGGGTACAGTGGCTGATAGGTGAGTCCTTTAGGCAGTTGTGGCAGTTAAAGTCGGTTTCCCACGATTGCACCTGTCTTGTGGGCCCATCTTATCCATAAGCTTGCTTAGGAGTGAGGTTTTCTCCACTTTCACTTTATTTTATTTGATAAATTCCTGCAACATGTTATTCTCCAAGTACAAGTGGAAATATATTCGTTGAAAACAAACATGCATTGTAAGCATAGCTAGTTCTTCATTATTTTAGTTATATTGGCGGTCGAGATTTGTCTGTAACGACCATCAACATTGCCACGTCATCGTCACATCGTCCTCCCAGCCCAAGTGGCTACTCGTGTGGCGTCTCGTGTGGTCTCCCTAGTTCAAACTAATCCTAAGAACATGATTCAACCAAGGACAATAACTAAATGGCAGGCCTAGGATAGAGATTATTCCTAGGCCCCACATGTCAATCAAAACCACCTAGAATGGAGTCCATCAAGGACAATCATCAAGAGCTTTACCTTTGACTTAAGTTAGCTAGTTGAATCCATAGGAGAATTCCTATGGATTCAACTAGCTAACTTAAGTCAAAGGTAAAGCTCTTGATGATTGTCCTTGATGATTCTCCTATGGATTCAACTAGCTAACTTAAGTCAAAGGTAAAGCTCTTGATGATTGTCCTTGATGGACTCCATTCTAGGTGGTTTTGATTGACATGTGGGGCCTCCAATCCGTGTAAACCGGTCCGATTGTTTGGAGGTGTATTTTGTCGCATGGCGGGTGGTTTTCGTCCATAATTCACATGAATACAAATACTCAGCAAGACTTGTGTAAATGATTAGTAATAACCACTACCTCTAAGTTTGGTATTCCATTTTATATTCTTTCATTTGCTTTTATGAAGGAACTGAAGGTCGGATTTGGTATTGTCCGTCACACTGCTTTTGCAAATGAATCATACTATGCCTTCCTTTTGTTATCCCGTGGACTTATATATTTGTTGTGTGGCTTGCGGAGTATTCCATGTACTCACCTCGTAATAATCATCAAACCTTAGTTGTAGAAGTATTTCGAATGAGAATATGTTTGGCTTGTACCCCAGTTGAACTGCCTGTGGGAGTGGAGCTGAAGCTATTGCTAGATCGTTTGTCCGCTGTTGTTTTCTTTTCTTTTGTAAGTATTTAATGTTTATATTATGTTGGATCTGTATATTAAATTGTTGATTTGTGTACGGCTGATGCCTGGATGAGAATCGTATGCACAGATTAGTTCAGAAATTACTGTGAACTTCCGGGCATGACAACCATTAAACTTAGTAAAGTTGGGGACTTTAAAACCTGGGGGATTTGGGATGTTATCAAAATAATCACGATATTACTTTTGGTAAACCCTAGCTCAATTCCTTGGCTCAATTCTGAAAGCTTGTCTAATAATATTTCTCACACACTCTTCCATATTCTGAGGCCTTGGTTGTGGATTTGATGGCCTAAGAAGTTTTGGTGGCAAAGCAACATGATTATACTGGCCATAACATGCATCATGCGGATATCCCCAAAACATGATTAGGATCATTATAAACATTTTAAACCAGTGGAGGAATAGGTGGAATAGCAGTAGTAACAGAAGCAACATGTGAAATAGCAGTTGGTTAATGGTGCAAATAGAATTATTCATGATTGGGTCTATCTCTTGGACAGTTAGCAGGGTGCCTGTCTAACCAACCCAGGGTCTGGTCTGCCCAGCGGTCAGAGGTGCGGTCAGACCGGCCTGTGAGATGGCTGGTTGTCACGCCCGGAATTTCTATCCAAAATTCCAAACGCTTACATGTGTGTTAAACCCTCGTCCAGGAATCAACCGAGGCACACAATGACAAATTAATAATAGAGTACAAATAAATAACTAATTAATACTCGCAAATAATAAAATATTACAGAGGTAGATAGTTCCTCTCAAAGAATAACATTCTACGCAGCGGAAAAAATAAAACTATAACAAACTACGGAACAGCTATGGCAACTCCACTCCACAGGCATCTTAACCAAGAACAAGCCTAATCCTCCAGATCATCACCTTCACTGAGATACTCCTCTTCTGATGAATGAATATTGCAAGAATGAGCATATGACATACTCAACAAGCCACACAGCAAATATGCAAGTGCATAGGATAACAAAGAATGGCATAATATAGCTCATTTGCAGAAAACAGCATTTAATAAATATTTAAGAGAATAGTAAAAACAGTTGAATAATTAATCAATATTAAATAACACCATACAACACACCCGTGTTGCATAGGCCCAACCACATTTGAACAACCAACCCCAGTTGAACAAATGAAACCTCCAAACCAGGAATTATCCATTCCAGACCAGGAATTAAATTAATTATCACATTATTACCATTAATGAGTAGTGTGAGACTAATCACGAAAAATATTGCTCAACTCACCCATAACCGCGGGTACGGCTATTCGAATAGTTTAAACTCTGATCAGAGGTGTACCACTGTACCCACAAGACACAACCCCACATCATGTCACCATGTGCCTCAATACCACCACGGTACCTCGGAAAGGAGTCGTGACAATACCCCTCGCACAACATAACCCATTACAGTGCACCTTTCCTGGATCATAATCACCCCCTTTAAAACAAGGCATGGACTCCCCAGCGACCCCCGTGGACTTCTCGCCGCTTCTCAGTCTGGCGCACTATAATGAATCACGTTATACAAAAGATAAAGCCGTTGCCCACGCTGGCTTGTGGCTGGCACGATAAATGTTTCACAACAGTAGCTCGCGAACCGGTCCTTAATTGTCATGAGCACAACCATCAAAACCATATGCTCACAACTCACCTTAACCAGGTTTTGATTATCAATTAATTAACCTCACACGATCAACCATCGTGAGCTACCATTTAATATAACCATCATTAATAATAATAATGTAACATAGTTTATAATTAACCCCTTTAGTTAGCTATGTTTCTAGGCATAACTAAGCAAACTTACATATAGCATTTAGCTGAACCAATCCAATATATAAGGTTCATGCTAATCAAATTATAACCCATAGGAAAATAAAGTCATCTTCGGCCATAAATTAACGGGAAAGGTTCACCACCCGATGACATTCGAAAACAATGCATAGTTGAAATAAAATAATAGCTTTAAACGGGTTCAACATGCTCAAAGGGTTGTTTGGGATCTGTGTGACTTGCCTTGGGCTTCCGCAAACGCTTCGGAACCTTCCTCAACAGAAACGCTCTCCTCCGGAACGTCGGAAACTAAAGCAAATAAACAAAATCAACAAAACAGTACAAAAACAAGCATAAACAGTACATGTGGATATTTTTATCATGTAGATCTTGATTTTAGAAGAATTTAGAAACTTGAACCACCTGAAACGGATCTACGGTTATTTAGTTATGATTTTCCGAAGTTTTAATCTATTAGAAAATTGGAAAAAAGAAAAAGAAAAGGAGACGATGACGTCAGCCCTGATGACGTCAGCATGACATCACCAATGGCCGGTTAGGGTTTGCGAGCTCGCCGGAGCTAGGGCGGTCGGCCACGGATTTGGAAGGCACCTACGCGTAGAGGACATCGAGACGAACCCGATGGTACTCACCAAAGTGCCAAAAGATGACCGACGACGGCCGGCGACGAGGAGGATGACGGCGGCGGCTCGGGTTAGCGGCGGCGACGGCTCTCCGGCGACCGGCGGCGACGAAGGGGATGCGGCCGAGCTTCGTCACCTCCGTGCGCACCTAACAGCGACGGCGGCAAGTGGCGACGACGCCGAAGACGGCCGGCGGCGGCGGCGAGCTTAGTGCACGCGGCGGCGGCGCTACGATGCACGGGAGAGCTTGGGAGAGGGGGCAAACGAAAGAGGACGACGAGAGGAAGCTTTATATAAGCTTGGATTGAAGAGATCGAACTCCAAACGAGAGGAATCGACTCGGGAAAAATCCAAACTCGGTTTTAGGGATAAAATCAAAACGAACTCGATTCGGATCAAATCCTCAACGATTCTCTTTGATTCTTGGGGGAAAAGAAAGAGGAGAACAAGAGGAACAAAACCCCTCTAACAATCGGACTCGAGGAGACCGAATTGGGGCGGATTTGGAGGCGGAAAACGGCGGCTCGGGCTCGGTCTCGGCCGGCGGCTGGAGGTAGGGGACGGATCCGACAGGTGGGCCCCACCTGTCGGCCTCCACGAGAGAGGGGAGCGGGCGGCTGCAGCTGGGCCGACTTGGGCCGGCTTGCCCGCGGGAGAGAAGGGAGATGTTGGGCCGAAAACGGCCCAACGGCCTAGGAGGGGCTTTTTGAACTTTTTAAATAAAAACAATTTGTGAAATGTTGTTTCAATTATTAAAAATACTTCCCTTGCTCAAATAATTCCCAGAAAATTCTAGAAAATAGAAGAGCAAGCATAGTATTTAATAAAATTTTATCTAACTCACTTTTATGTTGAAAATTTTCCTAGAAAATTAGGGTTTAGCTTGTAGGCTTTTAAATTAATTTCTAAAAATGATTTAAAATATGCATTTTTAATTTAGTCGATTTTTAGGGCGTGACAAACCTACCCCCCTTAAACGGAATCTCGTCCTCGAGATTCAGAAGAACTGGCGAACAGATGAGGATGAGCTGACTTCAATTCATCTTCTCGTTCCCAAGTGGCTTCTTCTTCTGAATGATTACTCCACTGAACCTTACAGAACCGTATAACGCGATTCCTAGTATTCCTCTCGCTTACTTCCCAAATTCTGACTGGCTTCTCAACATAAGTTAAATCTTCCTGAAGCTCTATACGATCAGGATCTGCTTCCTCCGTAGGTACACGTAAACATTTCTTCAACTGAGACACATGGAACACGTCATGTATTCCCGCCATAGACTGAGGCAACTCTAACTGATAAGCTACTTCACCTCTTCGACTCACAATCTTAAAAGGTCCCACAAAACGCGGTGCCAATTTCCCTTTGGTTTGGAAACGATGAACACCTCGTAACGGCGTAACCCGAAGGTATACATAATCCCCTTCTTCGAAAGCCAAATCTCTGCGACGATTGTCGGCATAGCTCTTCTGTCGTGACTGAGCAACGCGCAACCTTTCTTGGATAATCTTCACTTTTTCTTCTGCCTGTCGCAATATGTCTGTCCCAAAAACTTGACGTTCACCGATTTGATCCCAAAGGAGCGGCGTACGGCACTTCCGACCATATAATGCTTCATACGGAGCCATTTGCAAACTAGCTTGATAACTGTTGTTATAAGAGAATTCCGCGTACGGCAAATTCTTATCCCAACTTCCACCAAAATCTAGAACACAGGCTCTCAACATATCTTCTAAAATTTGATTTACTCTTTCCGTCTGTCCATCTGTTTGAGGATGATAAGCAGTACTGAAATTCAAACGGGTACCCATCTCTACTTGTAACTTCTGCCAAAACTTCGAAGTAAACTGGCTACCTCTATCTGACACTATCTTCTTAGGAACACCATGCAAACATACCACTCTGGCCATGTATAACTCTGCAAGCTTATTCCCCGTGTAGGTTGTTTTGACCGGTATGAAGTGAGCGACTTTTGTCAACCTATCAACCACTACCCAAATAGAATCATGTCCTGCCGACGTTCTGGGTAGACCGGTTATAAAATCCATTCCTATTTCTTCCCACTTCCACTCTGGAATCTTCAACGGTTGTAACAGACCGGCTGGCTTCTGATGTTCTGCCTTGACCCGCTGACATACATCACATAGAGCCACATATTCTGCTATCTCACGTCGCATACTGGCCCACCAGAATTGTTGCTTTAAGTCTTGATACATCTTAGTGCTTCCAGGGTGAATGGAATACAAAGTTTCATGAGCTTCTTTCATGATAGTATCCTTCAACTCCTTATTTTCTGGGACGCAAATTCTTTCTCCTAACCACACAGTTCCTTGCTCATCTTCTACATAACCGATGGCTTTACCTCTTCTCATGTTCTTTTTAATTTCTTGGATATCATGATCATTCACTTGAGCTTCTCTGACTTGATCAAACAAAGTAGGTTTAGCTTCTAAAGCGGCCACAAAACCTTTGCTGACTATTCCCAAGTTCAACTTTTCAAATTCTTGGCATAACTCCCAAGGTAAACGTCGACCTTCTGACATATTACAGTAGCTTTTCCTGCTAAGAGCATCGGCTACAACATTTGCTTTCCCCGGGTGATAGTGGATTTCCATATCATAGTCTTTAATCAACTCTAACCATCTTCGCTGACGCATGTTCAAGTCAGGTTGAGTGAAAATGTACTTCAAACTTTTATGATCCGTATATATCTCTGTACGGTTACCGAAAAGATAATGACGCCAAATCTTCAATGCATGCACCACAGCTGCCAATTCTAGGTCATGCGTTGGGTAGTTATTCTCATGAGGACGTAATTGCCTAGATGCATAAGCAACCACCTTTCCTTCTTGCATCAACACACAACCCAAACCGAGTCGGGATGCATCACAATACACTTGGAAACCTTTCCTCGAATCAGGCAAAATTAATACAGGCGCAGTCACTAGCCTTTTCTTCAGTTCTTGGAAACTTCGTTCACAATCCTCCGTCCACTTGTACTTCACTTCCTTCTGAAGCAGACGAGTCATTGGTCTGGCAATCTTCGAAAAGTTCTCAATAAACCTGCGGTAATACCCTGCAAGTCCAAGGAAACTACGAATTTCTGAAACCGTCTTGGGTTGCTTCCAACTTAACACTGACTCCACATTGCTTGGATCTACTGCCACTCCTCCAGATGAGATGACATGACCAAGAAACTTCACTTCGGACAACCAAAATTCACATTTACTGAACTTGGCATAAAGCTGATGCTCACGTAGTTTCTCTAAAGCTAGACGAAGATGCTCTTCATGTTCTTCCTTCGTCTTGGAGTAAATAAGAATGTCATCAATAAACACCACAACAAACTTATCCAGATATTCCATAAACACCTTGTTCATCAGATTCATAAAAAAGGCTGGGGCATTAGTGAGTCCAAATGACATAACGGTACATTCGAACAAACCATACCGAGTTGTGAAGGCGGTCTTTGGTATATCTTCCTCCCGGATTCGAAGTTGATGATATCCAGAACGGAGATCTATCTTAGAGAAAACTGTAGCACCTTCCAGTTGATCAAACAGGTCATCAATTCTGGGTAGAGGATACTTATTCTTGATAGTAACCTCATTCAACGCTCGATAATCCACGCACATTCTCTGAGTATGATCTTTCTTCTCCACAAAGATGACTGGTGCTCCCCATGGCGAAGTACTGGGTCTGATGTATCCTTTCTGAAGCAAATCATCCACCTGTCTCTTCACCTCAGCTAACTCATTAGCTGCCATTCTGTATGGTCTCTTATGGATAGGGTTGGTTCCAGGTACCAAGTCTATCCGAAACTCTATGTCTCTCTTAGGTGGCATACCTGGCAAATCCTCGGGAAACACGTCTGGGTAGTCTTGTACTATGGGGATCTCTTGTAGAGCAACTTGGTTTAAGATCACACCATGAGATTTAGGAGAGGACACAAAGAAAGAAACGGTTTCCCCATTGCTACTGGTTAAAGTCACCTTACGGTTAGCACAATCTATAACTCCTCTGTGACGAGATAACCAGTTCATCCCTAAGATAACATCTAGATCTTTGGATTCTAGCAAGATAAGCGAGGATGGGAAAGAAACTTCTTTTATTTCTATAGTAGCGGAAGGACAGTACTGTGTCGAAAATGATTGATTGCCTGGGGTATTAACTAGTAAAGGTCTCCCAAGACTAACAACTTCCATCCCATGATTGCTTGCAAAACTTTTAGACAAAAAGGAATGTGTAGCACCGGAATCAAAAAGCACAGTTGCGGGTATAGAGTTAACAGGAAACGTACCCAAAACCACATCTGGTGCATTCTGAGCTTCTGCTGCTGCAACATGATTAACACGTGCCTTCGGTGCTGGAACATTGGAGTTGTTCGGGGCTGGAGCGTTCTTCACACGCCGAGGCTTAGGACACTTATCAGCATAATGTCCTGGATCACCACAATTGAAGCATATCACTGGCTTGCTTCCCTGTTCCTTCCTGACAGGCTGGTTCTGAACTGGAGTTACTGCAGAACGAACGACCATGTTGCGGTTGTCACTGCCACGATTACCAGTATTGTTGTTGTAGAACTGGCGTTGGGGGCGGACAGCTGATGAAGATCCTCCTTGAGGGTACGATGGAGCTTGAGGTCCCGTAACGAGACGCGGCCTCTGGTTACTGCCCTGTTGTGCCTTGAATTGGGCAGCCCTGCGCTTCTTCTGCTCCATCCGGTTATACTTGTCTTCCTGACGAATCGCCTTGTCCACCAACTGCTGGAAATCCCGGAAATCCGTAGACATCAAAGCATAAGACAACTCATCATTCAGTCCCTCTAAAAACTTCTCCTGACGTTCTTCATCAGTGCAAACATCTTCTGGAGCATAACGAGCTAAACGGTTGAAATCATGGAGGTACTCAGTGACCGAACGAGATCCCTGGTTGAGTGCTCTAAATTCTCTCTTCTTTAGAGCTACAACACCCGCTGGTATGTGGGTCTTCCTGAAAGCGGCCGTGAATTCCTGCCACGTAATAGGCTCTCCTTCAGCCCTGCCTTGGCAAAAATGATCCCACCATTCAGCAGCAGGTCCATGCAATTGATGCGAAGCAAAAGAAACTTTCTCCTGCTCAGTACACTGGATCAAATCCAACTTCTTCTCCACCGCATGCAGCCAATCTCCTGCTTCTACTGGATTGGTGGTGCTTGAAAAGGTAGGGGGTCTCACACGTAAGAAATCCGCCAGCTTGTTTTGGGGAGGTGGGGGTGGATTCTGGTTCTGATTGTTTGCCTGCTGATTCTGTGCCTGCTGCACTAACAGGTTGATCAGTTGTGTTTATTGGGCCAGAATCTGAGCTAACGTGGGATCTCCTCCATTGTTAGTAGCTCCACTTCCACTTCCACTTCCACTTCCGGTTCCAGTGCGCGTGTTCACCATCTGGCGATAAGCAGAGACAACAGGAAAGAATGACAGAGAGACACCCTTAGAACGGAGTTATTTAATTAATTTAGATTCTATATTGCTCTTAACTGTGTATGATTACATTTAAGTTGCATTAACACTATCTCACCAACTATCTTACACTCTGACAAGCAAAGAACTAGACTCATGTTGTTACATCCCACCAATGATGTAAGCAACAACTAAAACCCACACACTCACAAGCAAACTTAAACAAGCAATCTAACACAGCGAACTACGGCAACGATCTAAACTAAGCGACTAATTCCGCCTTGCGTCGGAACGAAGCGATGGATCTTCTTCCTCTGGAGTAGCTGGCTCTCTTTCTTCAGGGTCTTCCTCTTCTTCCTCATCACTTATGATGTCGATGACAGGTTCAGCACGATCGGGCACAGCTTCACCCATCACGCGAATCTTCGAAGCTAACTGGAGACGAGGTGGCGGACAGGTTCTCTTTCTTGCGATGAGGCGAAGCTTGGGTGTTGGCGGCGGCGTTTCTCCTTTAAGTTCAGCTAATTCCTTCTGTAGACGGTACACCTTGCTCTCCAACTTGCAAATCTTGCCTCGATTCCAATTTTCCCTGTCATGAGCTGCTTTGGCTCGCTCCACACTTACTGTATCCATAGCACTAAGCATATGCACCGCATGCATCAGAGTGGCACTCTCTTCACCATCAGGACAGGTATAGGTTCCATAGTCTTGACCATGAGGCTTGTGAGGATGATACTGGAAAGCTGATGAATCCAACTCTTCTTCAAAACGTTGACGCAACTCTCCAATGGCCACCAAAGCTGCTTCTTGACAAGCATGGCTGTACGATCTTCCTCCAGCTTCGAACTTAATAGATGGAAGGTCTTCACGATCACTAGCCAACGTCACACGAACACGACACTTCTCCTCGTCGGGGTCATGGGAAATTTGGCGATACTCGGGAGCAACTTCATAGCCTACCTCAAAAGCCATCAACCTCAGCTCCCTGACGAATCCTAACACCTTGAACAAATTTCTCGGTGAATGGGGCGGCATCTAAAGAAACATAGAAGAGAAGAATTAATGCATATTTTTCTAAGTTAGCTGCACCAACTAGACTTAACTGATTTTTGACCAAAAAGGAAGATAATAAAAGAAAAGACACATACAAAGCTATTTAGAATTTTACTTTTTGGATAGAGACAAATATATTTTTTTTTAACAAACAACAAAAATACTTATGATCTATTATAAGCACGGTACAGTGTCACCATAAGAAAGATGAGTAGTACTAGTGCCAACATGATTAAATCGATACCATAATAAATGTACAGTGCCGACTAATCAATAAGATTTGGTAAAGGGAAAGAAAGAAACATTTTGAGAAGAACAAATTTTTGCTTTTAAAGGAAAAGAAATTGAATTAAATAAATTTTGTGCATAAACTTGCATGTGCTGCCAACTTAATTAATTTATAAGAGAATAGAGAAGAGCAGTTCTATTTTTTTCAAAATATTTTGAAGGCTACTTAAGGTTTACCATTTGGCTTATCCTAAGGTCAAGGTGGCTCTGATACCAACTTGTCACGCCCGGAATTTCTATCCAAAATTCCAAACGCTTACATGTGTGTTAAACCCTCGTCCAGGAATCAACCGAGGCACACAATGACAAATTAATAATAGAGTACAAATAAATAACTAATTAATACTCGCAAATAATAAAATATTACAGAGGTAGATAGTTCCTCTCAAAGAATAACATTCTACGCAGCGGAAAAAATAAAACTATAACAAACTACGGAACAGCTATGGCAACTCCACTCCACAGGCATCTTAACCAAGAACAAGCCTAATCCTCCAGATCATCACCTTCACTGAGATACTCCTCTTCTGATGAATGAATATTGCAAGAATGAGCATATGACATACTCAACAAGCCACACAGCAAATATGCAAGTGCACAGGATAACAAAGAATGGCATAATATAGCTCATTTGCAGAAAACAGCATTTAATAAATATTTAAGAGAATAGTAAAAACAGTTGAATAATTAATCAATATTAAATAACACCATACAACACACCCGTGTTGCATAGGCCCAACCACATTTGAACAACCAACCCCAGTTGAACAAATGAAACCTCCAAACCAGGAATTATCCATTCCAGACCAGGAATTAAATTAATTATCACATTATTACCATTAATGAGTAGTGTGAGACTAATCACGAAAAATATTGCTCAACTCACCCATAACCGCGGGTACGGCTATTCGAATAGTTTAAACTCTGATCAGAGGTGTACCACTGTACCCACAAGACACAACCCCACATCATGTCACCATGTGCCTCAATACCACCACGGTACCTCGGAAAGGAGTCGTGACAATACCCCTCGCACAACATAACCCATTACAGTGCACCTTTCCTGGATCATAATCACCCCCTTTAAAACAAGGCATGGACTCCCCAGCGACCCCCGTGGACTTCTCGCCACTTCTCAGTCTGGCGCACTATAATGAATCACGTTATACAAAAGATAAAGCCGTTGCCCACGCTGGCTTGTGGCTGGCACGATAAATGTTTCACAACAGTAGCTCGCGAACCGGTCCTTAATTGTCATGAGCACAACCATCAAAACCATATGCTCACAACTCACCTTAACCAGGTTTTGATTATCAATTAATTAACCTCACACGATCAACCATCGTGAGCTACCATTTAATATAACCATCATTAATAATAATAATGTAACATAGTTTATAATTAACCCCTTTAGTTAGCTATGTTTCTAGGCATAACTAAGCAAACTTACATATAGCATTTAGCTGAACCAATCCAATATATAAGGTTCATGCTAATCAAATTATAACCCATAGGAAAATAAAGTCATCTTCGGCCATAAATTAACGGGAAAGGTTCACCACCCGATGACATTCGAAAACAATGCATAGTTGAAATAAAATAATAGCTTTAAACGGGTTCAACATGCTCAAAGGGTTGTTTGGGATCTGTGTGACTTGCCTTGGGCTTCCGCAAACGCTTCGGAACCTTCCTCAACAGAAACGCTCTCCTCCGGAACGTCGGAAACTAAAGCAAATAAACAAAATCAACAAAACAGTACAAAAACAAGCATAAACAGTACATGTGGATATTTTTATCATGTAGATCTTGATTTTAGAAGAATTTAGAAACTTGAACCACCTGAAACGGATCTACGGTTATTTAGTTATGATTTTCCGAAGTTTTAATCTATTAGAAAATTGGAAAAAAGAAAAAGAAAAGGAGACGATGACGTCAGCCCTGATGACGTCAGCATGACATCACCAATGGCCGGTTAGGGTTTGCGAGCTCGCCGGAGCTAGGGCGGTCGGCCACGGATTTGGAAGGCACCTACGCGTAGAGGACATCGAGACGAACCCGATGGTACTCACCAAAGTGCCAAAAGATGACCGACGACGGCCGGCGACGAGGAGGATGACGGCGGCGGCTCAGGATAGCGGCGGCGACGGCTCTCCGGCGACCGGCGGCGACGAAGGGGATGCGGCCGAGCTTCCTCACCTCCGTGCGCACCTAACAGCGACGGCGGCAAGCGGCGGCGACGGCGGAGGCGGCGCGGCAACGACGCCGAAGACGGCCGGCGGCGGCGGCGAGCTTAGTGCACGCGGCGGCGGCGCTACGATGCACGGGAGAGCTCGGGAGAGGGGGCAAACGAAAGAGGACGACGAGAGGAAGCTTTATATAAGCTTGGATTGAAGAGATCGAACTCCAAACGAGAGGAATCGACTCGGGAAAAATCCAAACTCGGTTTTAGGGATAAAATCAAAACGAACTCGATTCGGATCAAATCCTCAACGATTCTCTTTGATTCTTGGGGGAAAAGAAAGAGGAGAACAAGAGGAACAAAACCCCTCTAACAATCGGACTCGAGGAGACCGAATTGGGGCGGATTTGGAGGCAGAAAACGGCGGCTCGGGCTCGGTCTCGGCCGGCGGCTGGAGGTAGGGGACGGATCCGACAGGTGGGCCCCACCTGTCGGCCTCCACGAGAGAGGGGAGCGGGCGGCTGCAGCTGGGCCGACTTGGGCCGGCTTGCCCGCGGGAGAGAAGGGAGATGTTGGGCCGAAAACGGCCCAACGGCCTAGGAGGGGCTTTTTGAACTTTTTAAATAAAAACAATTTGTGAAATGTTGTTTCAATTATTAAAAATACTTCCCTTGCTCAAATAATTCCCAGAAAATTCTAGAAAATAGAAGAGCAAGCATAGTATTTAATAAAATTTTATCTAACTCACTTTTATGTTGAAAATTTTCCTAGAAAATTAGGGTTTAGCTTGTAGGCTTTTAAATTAATTTCTAAAAATGATTTAAAATATGCATTTTTAATTTAGTCGATTTTTAGGGCGTGACACTGGTCCAATCCAGGACAGGGCCGGTCGGACCGATTAGGGGCCCAGTCAGATCGGCCGCAACCCGCAAGGCTACGGTTTGGCCCCCCTCCATGCATAATGCATTGTATGTTTCCCCATTTTATCCGTTTTTGCTAAAAAAATGTTGCATAGGGCCATAGAGGACTCACTAGTACTATGCATAGAACTATGTGATGGCAAATCGGCCAAGAGAGAGCCAAATTAGGAGTTCATAATGGTCTTTACCCTTCTATTACAATAGGAACTCGCAATGGCCTCTAATTTATTATTGAAGGTCATGTTTATGGTCTCATCTACAAAATTGTCTATAAGTTGCTAAATAGGAGGGGATACGTCATCAGGATTTACCTCTTCGGAGATGACAATTTGGGTAGAGGACCATTCCTTCTAGAAACATCTTGGTGGGTCTTCTTGTAGCTCCCAAGGATCGCCTCCTCCAACGCCTTCTTCTTCTTCTTCTCGAGATCTTGTCACTATTCCTCGGTGAAATCCTCCTTGCTGATGGGTAGGATGTTGCTTGGATTTACCTCCTAACGCTTGGCCATGATGATGATGTAGTCGTCCCTAGTGGAGTCGCAAAAAAACGTGTTGACGGCCTTTTCGATCACACCGCCAACACGATCCGTGATCCACCTAAAGCTTTATGGTGTATGGAGTTGCCAACCACCTTGACCTTGAGAAACCCCCTAATCAAGACGGGTTTAGAGATCAAAACCGGCTAGTTGAGCCAATTTAGACAAATAGGGATAAACACCATCTCCCAGGTAGAACAAAAGATTTTCGGGACAAACTTATGAAGAGGACTCGCATTCTTGTGATAAATATAGACGACTTTCAGCACAAACCGATGAAGATAGGCTGACTAGGCTAAAACTTGGGGAAAAGTAGATGTGATATTGAAAGAACGATTCAATTGGCTAATTGTGTTGTTGTAGATTGTATCTCAGTTGAGCTGGCCATGCCCCTAATAAAGGGGTTGGTCTTGACTCCTACATGACCCTCTTCACATCTCACTAGGTGTACAAACTAATTTGAACTTGAAAAACCCTAAGCGAAGAAATCCGAGACCTGACAAAACCGGACATGGAGTCAGACTCCGCCGGTTTGACTAGCCACATGCTGCCAATCATACCAACGTCCCCGCACCATTGGTCTGACCGACCCTATGGTGGCAGTCAGATCGGTCTCGTGTAGCAAACAGGGTCCTTTCCAAATTCAACCATATTTTCCTATTTTTGCTTTAGGTGTCAAATTTGGGTGTTAACAACTTCCTTCTAATGATGTGAAGTGTTACTTCTATTTTATATTTTCTAGAATTACTTTCTCCTAGTAGTGTAGTTACTTCTAGTACCGTGAAAAATTACTTCTATTTCTCTTAGAGTTACTTCCTATATGACACTAAATTACTTTTTCCACAAAATAATATAGTGAATACTTCAAACAAAAGAGCATCTTCATATTTTTACTTTGCATATTCCAACATCGTCCACTGTGTTTACTTTTAATGCCATTGAGAGTACTTCTGGTTAATGGTATAATGGTGTAAACTAGAATTTTTCGTGATTGGGTCCATCTCTTAGCCAGGTACAGAGCGCCTGTTTGACTGACCTAGGGTCTGATCTGCCCATCGATCAGAGGTGTGGTCGGACCGGCCTGACAGACGACTGGTCCAGATCGGGCCAGGGACGGTCGGACCTACTAGGGGCCCGGTCAGACTGGACGCAAGGCTATGGTTTGGCTCGCCTACCGCGTAATGCGTCATATGTTTCCCCATTTTATCCGTAATGCAGTGTTGTCCCTCACCACTGCACGTGCTAGAGGAAATCTGGACGCTGGAGGAAAGCAAATAGTTTAAAATCTTAACTATGTTTTGATTGTGGTGGTCTGCTCAAAACAAACTGGTTGAAGGGGGAGGTTATTTTCTACTGCATGAAGTGCCTTTTCTCGCTAACCGATTAGTTTCTGACTTAGATCAGCACATAAAAGCTAAACAAAATAAATGTCTTACAAACTCTGTTAGCTCATGGAAACCACCTACTGCTGGAATGATAAAAGCTAAATATTGATGGATCTTTCTTTCAACATTCAGGAGGTGGATGGGGTGTAGTAGCCAGAGGAAATGTTGGCTGTCGTCTGTTGATGGCTGCTAGGAAATTATAGAATCTGCAAAATGCTAACCAAGCAGAAGCTTTGGCACGCATTCAAGCGCTCCAAAAAGCTAATGATGTGGGAATGGGCCACATTATAGTTGAAAATGATGCTCAAGATCTGAAAGTGGTTGTATTGGATGACACACAAGACAAAAGTGTAAATGCTGTTGTTATTAGGGAAGCCAAATTTATGATTTCAATGAACTTTGATGCCCATCAAGTTATGTGTTGTCCTAGAGAGTGTAATCGTGTTACGCATAAACTTGCTAAGATTGGCACTTCTCTGGGTCTACAGAGCCACTTTGTTTGGCTTGGGGGATTCCCATGATTTTGGAAGCCTGCGATTCAGCTTGGCTATGAAGCCGTCTTCTTCTTTAAAAAAATGTAGAGGCTACATCCACTTATTCACGTATGTCCCATTCTGAAGTTCCACTTATTCACGTATGTCCCATTCTGAAGTGCAAATTACAAGAACATAAACTTCTATGAAGTCCAGATCAACATCACCATCTCGAACTATACACTTCAGAGAAATTATTGTAACCTATCTTGGCAGGAAGTAGTTGCAAATGTACACCTATCTTTGCGTATAGTGTGTTTGGCTGTCCATCTGTAGTAGTTCCATTGGAAAACCCCATAACTACCTGATGGTAGCGTGGAGTCATTCATTCCCAGAAGACCGTGCATTTGCCTCAATCCAGTCAAAAGCGAGTGGGCTAAGGAAGGCATCTGGGATTCCGAAGGAACTGACAATAGCAAGTGCGTGGGGCCTGAGTTCACTGCACAGTGTCATCACTTCTTTCCTAGCAGCGGCTACATTCTCTCGCGATAGGCAACCATATCTCAAAAAGGATGCAGATTCGTCTATGCAAACCATAACATATAAAGACCTTAGTAAGCCCAATATATCCTGCAGAACGCAAATTCAAGGTTACATGAAGATTACTTCTGCATGAAAATTCACATAATAATAACAATACAACAATCGAAGGGATTCAGGAAGGACTTGAGCTAGGTAGCAAGAGGAGAATACATATACCTTTAAAGAACCAGTAGGAATATTCTTCTCATCCTCCAAAAATATTTGCAAAATTGTGCGCTCAGTAAATGCTCTAGCTAAGTCTTCAGCGAGTTGGTAGCTCTGGATAAATGTCACACAAGTTAGACACTAAGTTAAGCTCGCCAAGAAAATGTGCAGTAAAAGCAGATTTACCAGCATCAAAGCCTTCTCTCTGTTTTCTCCTTGTGCCAGATAGTTAGAAACCTCCGTGGTGAATCGTTTCAGTAAATCTCGCTCCCTCAAGCAGAGCAAGTCCATCTATTCACCAACACAAAGGCATACATAAAGAGTTGTCTCATGACAGCTATCTTATAAATGTAAGAAACTAAGTTATTATTCTATACCTGGAAACTGGAGCTTCTTAGTGTGCCACTTGTCAGATAATCAGGAATAACAGGGCAAGGACCATTCAAGTGTTCCAAGCCCAATCCCTTGAATGGTTGATTCTTCCTTTTTGCTGTCAAAAATTCAGCATAAAGGGCTTTGCTTACCTGAAAAGGTTAAATAGTTAAAATTAATCTAAGCATAAAATACCTTTGGGAGAAATACATAGATGACAAACAATAAGCAAAATAACCTGCTGCATTAGAACATTATTGTCGCCCTCAAATGTAGACTGGACATCAAATTCAGCTTTGAAAATTCCTATGCGATTCTCTGTCTTCAAACCTTGGCCACCACAAGCTTCACGGCACTCCTAATAGATGTAAAAAGAAATCCAGAATGTGATATCGATCAAGAAAAGGGCTTGTTTGGAATAATAAGATATACTCCCTCCGTCCCAAAATATAAGCATTTTTGGACCTGGACACGGTCTCCGAGATGCTACTTTAACTAACAATATCTACAAAAGTAAAATATCTTAAATAAAAAGAGTTGCATATTATGATAGTTCATTTAATGATAAACATAGTAACATCAAATTTACATGATTAATCTTTTCTAATTTTTTGCTATTAATAGTCAAAATTTAAAAAGTTTGACTTGGCACTATTCTAAAAATGCTTATATTTTGGAACGGAGGGAGTAGACTCTATCACAATAAGCAAGAAAATTCTACTAGAATCCCTGTCCATCCGAATGTATCAACATTCCTAACTAAATAGATCTCTAAAGAAAAAATACTTGGTGGCGCTTTTTGACAATACCTGAAGTGTGGTCATATTCTGCCAGGTAAGTGTAGCTTTAAGAGCACTAGAGTAAATGTGTATAGATTTGTTAAGTTCAGGAGTCCTCTTCACATACATCCTTTTCATAAAATTACCAGCACTGCTCATCAGACATCTGCATAAGGAAATATACTTTAGCATATATGATGACATTAAGTAGTAGTGAAAACACTGAAAAAAAGGGCTTAGCATTAGTGATGTTTTTTTACATGTTGGGAATATTAGCAACTTTAGTGCTAATATTTTTTTATAAGGATACTGGCATTTCATGACTAGAATATCAGATCTACTCCCATGCCAAATGTTCAGCAAGATGATAGATTAGCAAGAGGAAAAAAAAACGAATGAGCTACTGCAAAAACTCCAAGCTGTGGAAGAAGCTTCAAAATTAAATACATGCAAAGTACAAAAATCCAGAGAAAGCTAGTAGGTTACGCTTTTGCTAGCAGTGGTAGAAGGCGTCGCTGGTGACTGGGATAATCAAGTAACAGCATTTCAGGACCATCTGGTGTAACTGAAAAGGCTCTCCTTGACAAAGCATATCTCACAGCAATTGCAACGCCAACCTGTAAGCACAGAGAAAGAGCACACAAGCTTATTTATTTTAGAAGTTTTAAGGTCCTTGAGGAGGTACCGGGAGTACCACATTTTCTACTATAAAATTTGTACTTCTCAGTGTCTCGTGTACCAGCAGGTATTAAATTTTACAATAGAAAATATGGTATCTCTTTGTACCCCTAATTTGTTCAAGCTAATTGCTAAGAAGGTTGTCAAACAATGTACAGTGGCTCAAGCATTGGGTAATCAAACATGGATCACAGATATAAAAGGAGCTCTCACTGTGAAAGTGATTAGAGAGTATCTTCTGATCTGGGATTTAGTGCTTGCAGTAAACTTGCAACATGATACACCGAATCAGCACCGTTGGAGGTTATCGGGATCTGGTACTCTAGCAAATCAGCATATGAGACTCTTTTTGTTGGGACTATCAGATTTGCTCCATGGAGAAGGGTATGGAAATGTTGGGCACCGCTAAAGTGCAAATATTTTCTATGGTTTGTGGTAAATAACCATTGTTGGATGGCTGATCGCCTGTCCAAGCGAGGGTTCCCACACCTAGTTGCCTGCCCTTTGCAACATATTCTTATCACTTGCGTTTTTAGCTGGCAGGTTTGGTCGCTGATCCTTCACAGAGTAGCTTCACGCTTCACTGGCCTCGCCCCTACCCCTGACACATGTCATTTCTCAAGCTGGTGGTCTAGGGCAGTGAAGGACATCAACAAAGAAAGGAAGAAAGGGCTAAACTCGCTTATAATTCTGGTGGCCAGGGAAATTTGGAAACACAGGAATGATTGTGTTTTCAATGGCTCAATTCCGAGGGTGTCAATGGTGCTACAATCAGTAGCAGATGAAGGCACATTCTGGTGCTTAGCCAGAGCTTTAAAGTTTCGTGAGATATTGGGTAGGTCGATGGCCCTTGCGACTTAAGTGATCTTGTTTTTCTGTTTTTAAGTGTTTAGGGTGGGGAGATTTTTGATCCCCTCCCTGTGCTTATCTTCTTATTATTAATGAAATGATGCACAGATCTCCTGCATGTTCGAAAAAAAAACCTCTTATTGTAACGTATCTAGGAACAAAAATTTGATTGAAAAGCACATTCCTCTGCGTGTTAGGAACTGGATTCTTACTTTATCACTGGCACTGATTGATCTAAACTCAACCATTTTAAAAAGATTTCTCTATACTCCATCTTGGCTTAGTTATTTCAGTTCATGAACAGTCAAATTCCAAATAAATCTCTGAATTATAATTTCCAGGTTTCGAGAAATGTTCTTGGCTGTAAAGGTACTTCCAACCAAACTTGTTTGGGCTGATCTAACTAAGTGCACAGATGTGGTCTGTCCTTGTTCAAATAGATGATACTTCACTTTGCTTGTGCTGTTTATCTTAGCTGATTCCAGTTTGCTTAATTACCAGCTAGTCTAAATGAGCAAATTCTATAATAATCTTGAGCTACATATATATATACCCTCTGGAACTCATTCGAACAATCTCCATGTATATATAGAAAAGGAAGGGCACATGACATACCTTTGAAATATAAACCGCATTAACTGCAATATTAACTCGACCAAGTGTAAGTGGAGATAAAAATGCTGCAAACCTCTGCAGAACAGAAAATTATCAGTTTGAAAATGAGACAAAAATGAATGCAGCAACTACTTATCTATGTGTACGTCTAGGGAGTGAGGGAGAGAGAGGATAAGGTCGCATTACCTGATCAGGGTCATCTATCGTGCTAACATATTGCCCATCCGGCAAAACATCAGCAACAAGATTCAGCAAATTCTCTCGAGGAACACGTATATTGTTAAACCTGACAGACAGTTAAATTAATTTACAATGTGCGTGATAGGAAGACAAAACTTTACAGAAGTACAAGGGCTCACCAAATTCGTCCATTATCAACACCATTTAATCCAATTTTATGGCCACAGTCAGCTATCTGGATATTAGGCATAACATTTTCATGTTCATCCCTAATCTGAGCTACAAAAGCATGGACTCCTTCATTTCTCCCATTTATATGGAGCTGCGCAAAGACTATAGTATGTGTAGCATGCTGTAAAAGGCCACAAACACCAACAGTAAGTAATAACCAAATAGACAGCATAGATGTACTCGATTATTTAAGTGAAATTTCATCATACATTAGCAGCTCCACCAATCCAGTACTTCTGGGCTGATTCACAAGGAGTATTTATCACAAACTCTCTTGTTTTAATATCATAAGTAGCCACTGTCTCAATTCCTCGGACCTTCAAATTAGTCAAATAAGGCAAAGAAAAATCTCATCAACACAGCTAACAAAACTACAATTCAGTAAATTGACCAAAATATCATCACATACATTGCTCCCATGACCCAGTTCTGTCATGGAAAAACAACCCTTGATAACATAATTTTCTGTGTCCGACAACCATTTGTCATGGTGGCGCTTTGTTCCAAGAAACTTGATTGCGCTGCCCCTGGAGTGCAAAAAGAAATGATGTTTAATACCAGAAAATTGTCAACAAACATAATGCTATCAGTTCTATCAAATAATCATTCATTTTTCGAATTCAACATGTTACACTTTCTACATGAAAAATGGAAGGAGATCAACAAAATATTGAATAACTTCCATGAAGGGTTAAGACCAGTTCCAGGCGGATGTTCTCTCCAGTTCTGTATGCTACAAATATGAAAATGCTATCATACAAACCTAATTTTATAATGGGATAAACAGTAATTGCTTAAAGAACAAGTGGTGCTTACAGAAAGGGTACATGGCATGGAGGAAGATGGAAAGATAGAGTTGAGAAGCTCATTGCTCACTTGGTATCAAAATACAAAATAAAGATAATAATCCTTCATCTAGAGGACTGTCGTATAATGTACGGGGTAAATTGGCAAAGCCTCGTTTCATAGGAGATCCTAACAAGATAGAACAAAACATTCTCCTGCAAGCAATGGCTAACAATTACACCCAGCAGCTAAAGTGGATAAGATAACAACAAAATCTATTACTCCTGCACCTAATTTTCCAGTACAGTATAGGATTGGACTTTGGGTTGCAAAGGGGCCAACTGTGATGGCCTGATGGGAACATGCAGAGAACACCATTGAGGACCGTCAATTCATTCATATGTTGCCAAGAAAGAAAACACGATTGCTATAGTCCAATGAGAAAACCATTCAATAAAACTGCGAAGTAAAGTAAGACAAAGCAAGACAAAACCTATTCTTTTTTTCTTTTACCAACTCTCTACTTCAAGTATGCTTTTAAAGAGAGCTTTCTCTCTCTTCCCAATTCATTTTAGTCTTACACACAGGACAGTGGGTACACAGGAACAAAACGAACGAGAAACTTAACCAAATTCGTGACTGTATGCGTATTGCAGAAGAACCGAATCCCATAAGAAGAAGACAACTGCCGGGGAGATGAAAGAAGGAGGGCACCTACGGGGTCCGAGATCCACATCGACGGCGAGGTCGATCCGCCACAGGCCGGACCGGAGTCAGCCGAATCCTTGCAGCAGCAGAAACGGATCTAGCGCATTCGGATCAAATGGTGGAGTCGCTTGGCCTAGTGAGGTGCGATTTCGCCAGAGGGGGAAAACTCAGTAACGATCTGGAGTGTAATGGGCCTTGGACCACGGCAGGATTTGATTCCATTGTATTCGCTATAAGCCCATTTAAAACAGCGCATGTAACGGGCTTGGATCATACTATTATCCTATTAGGGCCCAGAATCACAGTACCTAAAGTTTTGTATGCTGAGTCAACTATATCCGTATCAAACTGAACGGAGAGAAAATCCATATTTTGGTGCAATTAAGAAATTAGGTATATACAGATTTTCTAAATTTTAAGAGAATTAGGAAAAAAGAACGGGAGCATTGAAATAACTTTGTAGTGCAGAGCTAATGAAAGCATGAAACTTTACAAGAGAACCAAGCGAAACGAAACAACATTATGTACTGTAAGTAAGCAAGCAAGCTCGGAGCCAGAAGAAGTGTAAAAGAGAACAAAATTATGTACTGTAAGCAAGCAAGCTCGGAGCTAGCAGGGGTGTAAAAGAGGACAAACTTATGTACGCAAGCAATGAAGCAAGCTCAGGCCGAGCGGAAGAAAGGTCGGAATCACCAGATGGCAAGGGAATTAATCACCAGAGGAAGAAATGGACGCCGATCTTGATGGCGAGCGAGTGATCGTAGACGCCAATGCAGTCGAGGAGCGCGATCCTGCGGAGCTCGGCCTCGGCGTCGCCCTCCGTGTCTGTGAGCCATCCACGGAATACGCCGCGCCGCGCCAGGTACCCGATCCGCCTCATCGTCGCCTCCCGCAGCCCCTCCTTGTCCTTGTTGAAGTCCGGCGATGCGAACACCCTGCCTGCAGGTCCGGGGCCCCCGTGCCGGCTGCAGAACAATGTGCTCTGCTCCATGACGCGGAACATCCAGTCCCGCACGCCCAGGTCGTGCCCGTCGAGCAGCCTCCGGAGGTCGCCTAGCGCGAACGCCGGGGGCTGCTCATTGGACTCCGGCGGCACGTAGCCCAGGCAGGAGAATGGCTCGAGCAGGGAGGCGAATTTGGCAGCCGGAATGCCGGCGAGGTGGCGGGCAATCGCTGCGGCGCGCCGGCTGGCGGCCGGCGAGGAGGACATGGGTTCCATCGGAGTCTTCGGTGTCCAGAGGAGATCAAGCGAGGAAGAAGAGGTCGGACCGTCGGAGTCGTTGCGGTGCGGAGCGGAGATGAGACACCGGAGCAGCTTCGAAGTTGACAAACATATATCGAATCGGGAGATGCTCTCAAGTCTCAAGCAAATGGACAAAAAAAAAAACTTTTTAAGAAGAACCTTCGACAAACGAAGAAAAATATTGAAACGCAGAAAAAAAAAACTGACACGTGAGACATGCTTGGCCTGAGCACAGAACAAACTTGAAAACTACCGTACTGGACATGTGAATCTCTCAAAGCCACTTACTCTCAAGTCTCAAAACCCTCCCCAAGCATGAAACGAGTTCGATTTCCTGGCTCATCCTCCTTGGGCTGGTTTGGGCCTCATCAAACAAGACTTTAATTAAATTGATTATAATAGTTTCGCTTTATAACTGGTTGGTTGCTTAGCTGTGTGTGTTGCAACTTTGTGGCCTGCACGCTATACACGAATTCGAGACTACAGGGATAGGGTATGGAACTATGGAAGCATGTGTTGCAGGATGCAGGTACTCTGCAATTCTGCTCACGGATAAACGACCCCACTCCTGCTGCCGTGCTACAGCTGTGTTTAGTTTAGCGTAAAGTTTGGATTTTGGTTTAAATTAGAGATGATGTGACTGAAAATTTATGTGTGTATGACAGGTTAATGTGATAGAAAAGGACTGAAGTTTGGATCCAAACTTTAGATCTAAACACAGCCTACGGCTCTCTGCTTTGATCCATCCTCAAATATTTCTCTTCCGTTTACTTTTCTCATGGATTGCTTGCACACCTAGAAATCCTAATAATTTACTTGCTACTTGTAACTTGCAGTAAGTTCAGCATTATGCAGACACGGAAGGACACCATGACCAGACTAGCTGTGTTTAGTTTCACGCCAAAATTAAAAGTTTGATTAAAATTGAAAAGTTTAACGAAAAAAGTTAAAAGTTTAAGTGTGTAGAAAAGTTTTGATATGATGTAAAAGTTAGAAGTTCAAAGAAATAGTTGGGAACTAAACCAAGCCTTTGCCAAGTCTTTGGTCGTACAATGCCGTGGCTGATCCTAAATTCATCGCAGCAGAAAGACTGCCATAGCAGAGCTCAAAACTGGGAATTGAGCGCGAAATTGGGGATTGGCAATATAATGTGAGCTAGGAATTGGCGAATTTGAGACAAAATTGGGGGCGAGGGGAACGTACCAGAGGAAGAAGTGGACGCCGATCTTGATGGCGAGGGAGTGGTCATACATGCCGAGGCACTCGAGCAGCGCGAGCTTGCGGAGCTCGGCGTCGGGCCCCGGCTCCGTGAGCCAGCCCCGGAACACGCCCCGCCGCGCCAGGTAGCCGACCCGCCGCATCGTGGCCTCCCGCTGCCCCTCCTTGCCCTCGTTGTAGTCCGGAGACACGAACACCTTTCCGCCGCTGCGGCGCTGGCAGAAGAGCGGGCTCTCCTCCATCGCGCGGAACGCCCAGTCGCGCTCCCGGAGGTGGTGCCCGTCGAGGAGCGAGCGGAGCTCCAGCGGCGAGAACGCAGGGGCGGGCTCCGACGACTCCGGGGGCGCGTAGCTCAGGCACGCGGAGGGCTCCATCGCTGCAGCAACGGCGGCGGCGTCGCGAGGGGAGAGGCCGGCGAGGTGGCGGGCGATGGCGGCGGCGCGGCGGGCGGTGGCGGAGGGAGGGTACGATGGATCCATCGGAGCTATGGCTTGCGATCGTTGACGTGAGGACAAGGATTTGGTGGGATTGTGATGGAAGTTGGAGGAGGGGGGAAAGCTTCTGCAAGATGGCGTATATATCTGCTGCCGAGTAAACAGAAAGGGAGGGAGGTGAACGAATCGGAGATTGCGCCGCGTCATAAATGCAATACTAGTAAGTACATACTCCCTCCGTTAAAAAAAAAAAAAAAAGACAAACTTGTTTTCCGTACTTAACGTTTAACGTTTGACCGTCCGTCTTATTTAAAAAAATTATGAAAAAATTAAAAAGACAAGTCACACATAAAATATTAATCATGTTTTATTATCTAACAACAACGAAAATGTGAATTATAAAAAAATTTTATATAAGACGGACAATCAAAATTGGATACGGAAATCCAGAGTTTGTTTTTTTTGAGGGACATATTTAAGGGCGAATAGCTATTTTCATTCTAAAGTTTAGGCGTCACGATTAGTAACTACTCCGTACTCCGATATGGTTTAGGAGTATTTTATTAAAACTGATTCTTTGAGTCAATATGGTTTCTGTATTCCATAAGTCCACAATAAGTCCACTCAGTAAACTCCTAGTCCTAGGCCTTTTGGCAAGATCCATCGGAAAACGTCGACTTATACGTATCTCTACTATTATATATCTCTACTATTATAAAAATTAAAGATGTTTTTATCGGTATTTTAGTATGTCATCTGTGTATGAGTCGGTTTTTAAGTTTGTTTGCTTTTGGAAATACATATCCGAATTTGAGTCGATTTCTAAGACAGTTCACTTTGATAATACAGAAGGACTCATATAAGAAATCTATTTAAAAAAACTCGCATGCTAACTTGAGAATCGGACTCCTAAGTCCTAACTGCAGCTCATGAATTTCATCTTAACTAAATTATATCTCTACTATTATAAAAATTGAAGATGTTTTTGTCGGTATTTTGGTACGTCATCTGTATTTGAGTCGGTTTTTAAGTTCATTCGCATTTGGAAATACAAATCCGTGTTTGAGTCGGTTTTTAAGTTTGTTTGCTTTTAAAAATACAAAAGGAGACGTATAAGAAATCACTTTTAAAAAAACTTGCATGCTAACTTGAGATGATCAGACTCTTAATTGCAGCTCGATCATGCGAATTCCCACATTAAATTTCACCATAATTAAACCATACTGAAAAGTTATGTGTGTATGAAAGGTTAATGTGATGGAAAAGGACTGAAGTTTGGATTCAAACTTTAGATCTAAACACAGCCATATTTATGGGCGAATAGCTATTTTCGTTCTAAAGTTTAGGCGTCACGATTAGTAACTACTACGTACTCCGATATGGTTTAGGAGTATTTTATTAAAACTGATTCTTTGAGTCACTGTATTCATCTTTAGAACACCGTCACAATAAGTCCACTCAGTAAACTCCTAGTCCTAGGCCTTTTGGTAAGATCCATCGGAAAACGTCGACTTATACGTATCTCTACTATTATATATCTCTACTATTATATAAAAATTAAAGATGTTTTTGCCGGTATTTTGGTACGTCATCTGTCTATGAGTCGGTTTATGAGTCGGTTTTTAAGTTCGTTTGCTTTTGAAAATACATATCCGTATTTGAATCGATTTTTAAGATAGTTCACTTTCGATAATACATAAGGAATCATATAAGAAATCTATTTAAAAAAACTCACATGCTAACTTGAGAATCGGACTCCTAAGTCCTAACTGCAGCTCATGATTTTCTATATATATATATATACACACACACACTAGCAAAAGTGCCCGTGCGTTGCACTGGGTGATTACGTAGTGTATATAGTGATAAAAGTGTTGTTTGGTTTAGACAACTAATCTACTAAAAAAAATTGTTTGCTTTTAGATAAATAATCTGCTCTATATTTGTAGAAATGATCTTTAGTTTGGATGATTTGTAGCACGGGAGAAAATGGATGGACGAATAATACGATTGTCTTTGCCCAAAAGGCGACGGATGAAAATTGGTATCATGAACGAAAATATTTATTTTTTATGTAGAACACGAGTGGAATTTTTGTACTCAATGTACTTTGAATTGCGAGAATATATATATTTTTAGAAACACATAGTGCAAACGCGCTCACAACACGAGCATTGAGATTGACGAAGTAACCACGAACGCCTCGAGCACCCGTGTCAAATCAAAGATTTGAATCCAGATTGACTGGTTTCACCGCAAGAAACCTATCCAGTTAAACTATACCCACTTAGCAATTGTAGGAATATACTTGTGTATTGTTACCTGAAAAAAATATGTGGAGTTCAACAAATTGTAAAAAACAATCTTATTAATTTTGTGAAAGTGAGTATTGTTTTTTATTTACAAATTGTATTTGAGGTCAAATATTAATAAGTAAACATTAAAAAGAAATGAAAGAAGATTAGATGGTGAGGGGAAAAAATAAAAAACATAATAAAAAAAGAGCGGACAAGGACAGGTCAAGAAAATTTTATTATTTAAATATTTTTAATAAATAGATGCTCGTGTGTTGCAACAGGTAAACTAAAATTATAATAAATATAAAAATATTAGATCATTAGGATTTTGTTTTTATGATATGAGCCCTTTAAAAATATATTCCTTATAGAAATAAAAAAGTTGTAAAAGAAAGGCCCATTAGACTTAAAACCGAACAAAAATTAAAAACCAACCCTATAAATCTCTATATGTGCCGGTTATATGGCATACTTGTGCTGTTTTTTATTTCAAATACAGAGTGCTCAATTTTTTTAAAAAAAATATAAGGCCCGTCAGGTCTAATCCTTATCCCCAAGCGAGCAAGCGGAGAGCGAGCGGAGCAAGCGGCGCCTCGATCCTTCCGTCTCCTCGTCTTCTCGTTTTTCCCGACTTCCCTTATCCTCTCTCTCTCTCCTCCCTTCCTTTTCCTCTTTCTCGGTGTTTTCTCTACTGCCGTCGCAGCCAGCGACACCCTCCCCTCTCCCCTCACCAGTGCGCCGCTTCCCCTCCCCCTCGCATGGCGCCCTCCGCTCGGCTGACAGCGCCCTCCCCTCAGCGCCCTCCTCCTCTCAGTCTTCTCCCTCGATCTCCTCTCTCTCGTAGCCGAGGCGGCAGTCGGCGCCGCAAGAGGGGAGGCGGCAGGCAACGGGTGGCGGCGGCAGGTGGAGATGGTGCGGCCCAGCGGCGGCAGGAGGTGGCATCGGCGGCAATGGCCGCGCCCTCCCCTCCGCGGCAGCGGCGGGAGGAGCGACGACCGCCCAGAGGTGCCCTCCCACTGCCAGATCCGGCGGGAGGAAGGGCTCCGGAGCTGCGCCGCCTCGCCATCCTCCCCGCCGCCACCTAATGCGCCAGTCGATCCAGCGGCGGCGGCTCCCTCCGCCCCCTCTCGCCTTCCTCCGTTGGCGGTGGTGGCGTTGGCAGTAGCCACGGGCGGATCCGACGGCGGCGGGCGGTTCCCTCCTCCGCCGCCTCTCTTCTCCCTCCGGTGGTGGTGGCGGCGGCCATGGATGGATAGCGTGGCGACGGCTGAGGGTGGCAGTTGCGACGGTCAAGGTTGGATCCGGCGGCAGGCGAGTGAAATTTTGTGATGTAGTTTTGTGATTGTGATGTATATTGTAGTTCTTCTTGGATGTTTATTTTGTGATTTTGTGATGATTGTGGTTGAGTGATTTGGTTGTGCCGATTTTGGGAATTATTTCTATTGTATCCGATTGTGAGAGGGATTGGGATTCGGGGGCTGCGGGCGAAGGCGCACCGCGAGGGACGAAGGCGCCCTTCGTCCGATTTGTGACGACCGGAAAAATCCAAATATTTATATTAGTTATAGATATATCCAAGCAAACTCACACGGTGAATTTCATCTTAACTAAATCATATCTTTACTATTATAAAAGTTGAAGATGTTTTTGTCAGTATTTTGGTACGTCATCCGTATTTGAGTCGGTTTTTAAGTTCATTCGCATTTGGAAATACAAATCCGTGTTTGAATCGGTTTTTAAGTTTGTTTGCTTTTAAAAATACAAAAGGAGGCATATAAGAAACCTCTTTTAAAATGCATGCTAACTTGAGATGATCAGACTCTTAATTGCAGCTCGATCATGCGAATTCCCACATTGAATTTCACCATAGTTAAACCGTACAATAATAATATGATTAAAAAAGCCTTCACCCGTTGCAACGCATGGGCATTTTTTCTAGATATATAAAAATTAAAGATGTTTTTACCGGTATTTTGGTACGTCATCCGTGTTTGAGTCGGTTTCTATGTCCATTCTCTTCTGGAAATACAGATGCGTATTTGATTCGGTTTTTAAGTTGGTTTGCTTTTAGAAATACAGAAAAAGTCGTATAAGAAATCTCTTTAAACAAACTCGCATACTAACTTGAGATGATCGGACTTCTAATTGCAGCTCATGATTTTCTAGAAATATATATATCCAAGCGAATTCCCACAGTGAATTTCACCTTAACTAAATTGTATAATAATAATAAGATTAAAATAACTTTTACCCGTTGCAACACACGAGCATTTTTTCTAGTCTTATAAGAATTGAAGGATTAAACGAAGAAGAAAGGACCGACCATGTAAAATATTGTGATGTTCGGTCTAAATTATATTGACGTTTGGTATCGCAACTAGGGTATTTGTAAAGTATGGGGATTGTTGGTACCAGGGTATATGCGAGACTTAGGTAAAAGAGATAGAGGCGAGGATTTTTATATAGGTTCGGGTCCCTTATCTTATAGGTAATAGCCCTACATCCTGTTGGCCGAAGCCGGTCGTTGCTCTTATTCATCATAATCACACCAGTACAATATTTGGGGTAGCCTATCTAACTGTTGTCGACTTGGCGGTCTGAAGTACTGACTCATAGTCAACAACAGGGTAGCCTTACTCCTCAAATCCGCATCCGGCAAGATCAAAGACAGCGCTTTCGTCTCTCCTAACAGTATCCGTAGACACCATAGGGGACTAGCCATGCTTATCTCTGAAGTCGATATCCGGCGTCTTGTCTTGACGTATATTGGCTTGTATGTTGATCTTGTGTCTTGATCTATTGTTCCGTGTCCCCTCTCCTCCTAGGGGGCCTTATATTTATATCCATAGGTGTCCTCTTGTCCAAGTAGAACTAGGGAAACCAATATGGATACAATCCGAGTAGTCCTTGTCGTTTTCATGTAGAACTCTATTCATCCTTCCTTATGCGGAACTCCTCCTATATCCGAAGGCTGTTCCCGTATAAGACATGGTATGTGGTGGGTCCTGCCGAGATTTAGTCGACTACTATTAGGTATGTGGTATCCATAACCCTGACAAATTAGAATCCAAAGCGATATTAAAATGTAAGCTTCAACTTTTAAGAACGACATTAGATAGAACTATTGTTTTTTTTTTACAACAAAGGATAACTGTAAACACTCACAACACGTGCACGCTCACACCTATGAATGCGCACACACACCCTATCATTATAAACACCTTTGAAAGACGAGTCGACATATCTTGATATAGACAAAATCATCACGGGTGTCTCTGCTATTGACTGGTACGTCGATGTCGATAGACTACACCCGCATATGGTATTTGTAGAATATGGGCAATGTTGAAACCATGGTATACGCGAGATTTTACCAAGAACGCGGTGAGATAAAAGCTTATACTGGTTCGGGCTCTCAAGATGAGTAACAATCATACCCCAGTTTATATGAATATATGAGGAAAAACACCGCACAAAAGGTACAATGGGGGAATAAGATAGCTAATATAAACCATCGACTAGATCCGTCGAGAACGGCTCTACAAGATCTAATCGGCAACTAGCGCTTCGGCTTCCTCTTGATTGTATCCTGATATGGATATGGGTATGGCTTATAATTCGATGTCCTCCTCTCCACGGTTGGCCTTGTACTTATAGCGATGACCACATTCTTCTCCAAGTAGAACTCGGTGAACTAGGACAAGATATGGGCTAAGGAGACCTTAGTTTCCCCGAATAGGACTCTGATACCTTCTATCCTAAGAAGACAATTTCTTTCTATATTTGTAGTTTTGCCTTAATCTAAGTATACCTTCCCGTATACCATTAGGTATGTGATACTTTCGTACAGTACAAACCAAGTATAGGAGGCATGCCTTATCGTTAACATTGATAATGAACATGACGATGTTCTTGATCAAACAATCTAAGAAATAGCCTTCATCAGGCTTACCTGTCAATTCTCGGATGATTGAGTAGGTATAAAGCACTCGACAAGGTTATCCTTCTATCCGTGATTGAGAACACAGCCTAAACTTGAATTTGAATTCAAGTCAAGAAACATGACCTGCCATAAACACCTGTAGATATTTTGTTGACAATTTCTCTTTCTTTCTTGAAATTCAAACCATAGGATTTGACTTATAAATCCCACTTGTGAGATGCATTTGAGTTCTGTTTGAACGATTAGCACACTCGCCTTCCTTTGTCGCACCAATTCCCTCACTTTGGTAGAGAAAATCCTAATCCCCCAAACTCCACCAACCACCGCCAAAGCTTCCATGGATCTCCCGAAATCCATCATCATGGACGAAGCATTGGCAAAGCTGCAGCGAGAAGGAGCTCTCTCGAGCGCTCAAGTGCTAGGGCGTTCAAAAGGAGGTATTGATCCCCATACAAACTTAGGGAGAATCATCACTTTTACTTCTTTCGTCCAATGCAGTTTTTTGCCCCTTCCTTCTAAATTCCTTTCTCTTCTTCTTGACTTCTATGATCTCCACCTCCTCTACCTAAATCCCATCTCCATTGCCTTCTAAGCATCTTCACTCATCTATGTGAGATGTACCTTGGGGTACAACCTTTTCTAGATTTGTTTAGGTATTTCTATGAGGCTAGGTGGATGGAATCGTCCAGAGTTTATGGATGCAACGGTCTCCGCCTCCGGGATGGGATGAAGGGAGAATACATCCCCTTCAAATGCATGTTCTCGAGGAAGAAGTGGAGAAAGAAATGGTTCTTCCTCCATGTTGACGATACCGCTTGAAGCATCTAGGCCCCGTCGTTGATTTTGGTAATTAATGGCAAGCGCTAATTGTGGACTAACTATTCTCTTGAGTTATACATTTTGAGATTGGTCCATACGATGTGTATGCCATGGATGGTTATCGAGGATTAAAATCAATGGCGCAAAGAAAAAGGAATGAAGGCGGTAAACTAGCAGGTTTATTTTATGATCGAGGAGTTTGGGTGATCATGATTTGTTAGATTTGTTTATAGCTTTGTCGTACTATCAAGAGGGGTAATGAAGTAAACAAAGAGATGATCAAAATGCCACATTAGGTCATTTGCATCTAGACTTGGTTCGCTTCTTCTACATCGCATCCTCTGACCAGGGCCGGTCTAACCGAAGGAGTCATACCGGTCTGACCGCAAGAGGTTGGTCAGTCTGACCGGCGGGCTATGAGCCGGTGGTCGGCCTCTGGGCTGGTGATCTAGAGCCGCAGCCGATCAGACCGAGCCAAGGCCGATCTAACCGACCCCCTCGTTATCAGTGCATTAAATGCACTGTAACAACTAGTTTTCTAGCCGTTACATTATGGGCCGGTCTGACTGGCACCCCATGGTGGTTTAACCAGCAGGGCACAGAGTTGGGGATTTCGACCCCAACGGCTAGTTTTTGAGGGTTGGGGTATAAATACTCCTCCACCAGCAGCAAGGGGACTCTATTAGCACTTTCTTCATTTGCATACACCCCTTGCAACTACTCTCGCACTCTCTAGTGCTTGTGTTCATCCATTTGGTGTGTTTGAGAGTTGATTAGCCAAAAGTTACGTGCATTGCTTCATTGTAGAGCTAGTGTGACACGTGATCATCTCCGTGCCAGGTCATCGCTTGTTACTCTTGGAGGTTGCCACCTCCTAGACGGCTTGTGGAGGTGTTGCCCTGAAAGAGCATCTATGCCCTAGTGGGTTTTGGTTAATTGATGACAAACGATTAAGGGACTAATGCGCTTATTGAATGTATAAGCAAGGGATTAGTCCGATGAAGAACCAACGAAGATGATGAAGAAGAATATGCAATACAACGAGGTTTCATTGTGATCCAAGGCTACAAGTGACAAAACATGGCTAGAGGCGATGAAGGGTTGGTAAGACTTGCTACGTGATGGACCATGCATGGGAGAAGGGCAAGCGAAGGCTTGGCGCCGAAGGACCTGACACGGTGGTGAAGGAGCAGGTGCTTAGCCAAACACCGATGGACCGATCGAGGCCATAAGAAGTCATAAGTTGCTACGGATCAACCTTATTAGCATCGATAAAAGCAAAGAAAGAAGATGGCGTGAAGGTATTCATATTGGTACAACTTTTCTATTTGCTCTTGAGTTGGTAGGAAAACCGTACTATTGAGGGGGATGTTACTTTGATGTCAAGGGATGAGTTTGGTGCTCAAAAATCTATTTTTTCAAACTATTTCTCCTTATTTCCTCTATTCTGAAATTTTTCGGAGTTGTCTGAAATGAGTTTTTGGATTTTCTGAAAGGAGAGTTTTGCTTCTGGAAATTTTCGGAGTTATACGAAAGTGATTTTCGGAACTTCCGAAAATGGTCGTGAAGCCAAAATCAGTTCTGTAAATTTTCGGACTTGTCCAAAATTCATTTTCGGATTTTCCGAAACTGGCAGTGAAGTAAAAATGTGTTCTAGAAATTTTCAGATTTTTCCGAAATATTTTCAGAATTTCCGAAATTCTTTTTTCTGCTGAATTTGTGCTGAAATCTGCAGTTTTCGGAAACTCTGAAAGTGCTGTAGCAACTTCAAAAAATAATTCCGAAATTTTTTCGGAATATCCGAAAAATTCTAGTCAAATGAAATTGCCTTCTGTTGATTTCCAAATATGTCCGAAAATGGTTTTTGGAATTTCCGAAAATTGGAATCTTTGTCTCTAACGGGCAGATCTGAGGCTGTGGCTATAAATAGCCCCCTCCCCCTCTAAGCCAAGGTTGCTGGCTCCATTGCTTATCATTTACCCTTGGCTTGTGTTGATTTGAGATTCACTTTGAGCCTTGCCTTCTCACTTCTTCCTCTCCACCGATCTTTAATCTTGGATTTCATGTGTGTGAGAGTGGTTGATTTGAGTTTGTTTGAGTGCTTGGTGTTGACTTCGTGAAGATTTGTTGAGCACTCGATTTATCCCCAAGAAATCTTTGTGGCATTTATTACTCTTGGTGGTTGAGGACACCTAGACGGCTAGGAGTCAACCTCGAGACACCGATTTGTTTGTCGTGTGCTGAGGGAGTTTCTGAAGGTCGGATCTCACCTCTGAAAGGGAAGAGATACCCTAAGTAGAAGGAGGAGTGCATTTGTGCAACCTGTCAATTTTTAGGATCGGCAATATATTTTACGGGGTGCGTTAGATCAAGGAGAGATGGTGACGTAGAGGATTATCCTAGTTCAGGCCCTCGGGAAGAGGTAATACCCTACGTCCAGTGTGTTCTTTCTTGTGTATCGTGGAAAAATGGTTAGAGAAGCCGAAGCCTCTCCCGCTTGGGTGCTGGCCACCTTTATACAATCTCAAGCCGCCGGCACCAATCAAGGCCCTGTATCCTCACAATCTGGATACTTGTCTTTCATTACATGATTACGGATTTGTAGCCCCCGCATTCTTGAGTCCGAAAGGCATGGTGGTGTAGCAGTATGCTCCAAACGGGGTGAAGAAGGAGGTCTTGATGCAGTCATCCTCTTTGAGTGCTATCTGGTGGTAGCGTCGAGGAAAGAGAGCAGCTCACACCCGGCTATCGAGTCGATCACTTGGTCGATGCGTGGGAGCCCGAAGGGGTCCTTCAGGCATGCCCTATTGAGATCGGTGTAATCAACGCACATTCGCCACTGTTTATTACTTTTCCTTATAAGGACCGGGTTGGCTAGCCAATCCGGATGATACACTTCCTTGATAAAACCAGCAGCCAGGAGTTTCTTAATTTCTTCCCTAATGGCTTCTTTACAGTCGGAGGCGAAACGACTAAGGCTCTGCTTGATGGGTTTGGCCTCCGGGCGCACGTTCAGGGTGTGCTCGGCGACTTCCTTCGGCACTCTAGGCATGTCGGACGGTTTCCATGCGAAGATGTCCTTGTTGGCCCGAAGGAAGTCAACGAGCGCGCTTTCCTATTTGTCGCCCAACTCGGCGCCGATGATCACGGTCTTGTCTAGGGTCAGGGGGTCGAGGGCGACTTTCTTGGTGGGCGCGCTGCTGCTGCCCATGGAGTGCTTCGGGGCCTTCGCTGCCGGGAGGTGTGGCTCGCTGGGTGCCTTGTCGGCGATGCTTGCAGTCATAGGTTGTTGTTGCAGGGAGATCTCGATGGATTGAGCCATGTCGCAGCTTTCTTTGTCGCAGGCGAAGGATTGCTTGATATCGGCCCAAAGGGAGATGAAAATGATCAAGCGCCCCCCTACCTGGCAATTTCAAACCCAGTGGGTGCCATCTCCGCCTTGAAAATGATAAAGCGCCTCCCTACCTGGCGCGCCAACTGTCGATTTCTAGGAGCGGCAATATATTTTACGGGGTGTGCTAGATCAATGAGAGATGGTGACGCAGAGGATTATCCTGGTTCAGGCCCTCGGGAAGAGGTAATACCCTATGTCCAGTGTGTTCTTTCTTGTGTATGGTGGAAAAATGGTTAGAGAAGCCGAAGCCTCTCCCGCTCGGGTGCCGGCCACCTTTATACAATCTTAAGCCGCCGGCACCAATCAAGGCCACGTATCCTCACAATCTGGATACTTGCCTTTCATTACATGATTAGGGATTTGTTACCATATTCTTGTTTTCTTGCCCAACTATGCTAGACTTGCCATACTAGACATGGGCCATCAGCCCACCCCTCCAGCCTAGCCTGGGCCAATACCGTGGGGTACCTGGGTGCCATATCTCCCACACAACCTCACAAGGATAGGGTTGGAAAAGACCCGGCTCATTGTGAGCTCCTCAACGAAGAGTAGAATCTCCTCAAGGATTTGAACTTCGGTAACACATCAACTTGCAAATATCCCGGTGATATCTCTCTCTTACTCGTCTAACTTTGCTATTTGGTGCCGCTAGTAGTTTAATCGCTGTTTGTGCAAACCCATTATCTACTTGTGCCTTTATCCCCTTTTGTTTGTCTTTCTAGCTTGCTAAAAAGCTGAGATTTTCAGAATATCCGAAAATATTCTGAAATATCCGAAAATATTCCAAAATATCCTAAAATTTTAGCTTCCGCATTTTCTTAATAGTTTTAAACGCCTATTCACCCCCTCTAGGCGACATCAAGGTCTTTTTATGCCCGGTGACCTCTCCAAGGAGATTGTGAAGAAGGCCTGACGCCGCTTGTGAGTGGTTTGGAGTTCACCACCTTCGGAGTGAAGGAAGAACTACCCCTAGTGATCGAGGCTTGGGTAGTCCACTTCGTGGGTCGGCTCCCACCTTGCCCACCCCTTGACGAAGGGGGCTTGCGGTGGCTTCATGGTTTTGAGCGGTGAAGTTGGGCTTGTCTCAACGGGGATTAGGAAATCGGTGAGTTTCCGAACCTCGAGTGAAAAATTCCTTGTCTCTTGTCTCATTTACTTATTGCATTTAAATTTGTGCAATTTACATTCATAGAGACATATTTGAGCCCATATCACCTAGGATTGCAAAACATAACTTAGTTGCTTAGACATTTTTATCCCTCACCAAGCCTAGCAATTTAAGTTAATTTTGATTAGGTGTAATTTAATTTTAATCACCTATTCACCCCTCTAGTCGATATATCGACCCTACACCGCTCCATGCCCATAATTATTGGGACCGGATCAGTAATTAAACCGATGATGCCCTTGGTTCGATGGTTTATTTGTTCAACCGGTTGAACCACTGGTTTAAAGCGGTTCAATATAGGTTAAATATATAATTTATTCCTTCTAAACACAAGTTGTTTAATAGCCTGGTGATTCGTTGGTTCACTTGTATGCATATGGTCTTGGGTTTGTACCAAGTGTCCCCCGGACGCACGTGACCGCCATTCCTGTGCAACCGGGCGGTTCATCTCCGGTTTTCTTCCCTTTTTTATACAAAACAGGGCGGTCCAACCGGTTTATATCGGGCCAATTGCATAGCCGGTCTTTTAACTGGACCAGACCTGAGGCTCTGGTTCCGGTTTTTTCCGGTCCAATTGCCGGTCCGGTCCAGTTATGATAACTATGTCCCTGCCTGACTGTTCCTAAAGATAAACCCACGCATTCCAAATCGTAGACCTCAAAACCCTTCTTGACGCTAGCCTTAGAAAGCTTCATCGAGAAGATCAATGACCTCTGAGTACGTGGTCTGACCGGGTACGAAATTGTCCAAGATTATGTACGTCGTCAGATTCTGCCCCCGCAAGTTCATCTCCACCCCTCCTATGAGTACATGGGGGCTCAAGATGTAAAGCGGCTATCGTGTCGAGATATATAATTCGAAGTCTTCTAACTTGAAAAAACTTGAATTGCTTCCCGACATTAACCTTGTAACCTCTCTTATGTTCCTCTCTTTGATGGGATCATGAAGAGCGCGTAGCCCAAGTGGTAACCGACCAACCGCCATTCGCAGCCAACATTCCCTAGCCGATATGTGATCTCCCACGCACTGATCAAAATGCCATTTTGAATGCAAGTGTTGGGACTACTCTCCTTGTCAATCATATTGTTGCCCGTAGAAATAGTAATCCCAATCCTTACAGGCCTGGTCTTTGAGGCAATTCGTGCAGCATCGCAAGCGTATGTTATGTACTCTTTCTCCAAATTTTTTCAACTGGGTTTTTCTAGAGTTTTGACAAGGAAACCTCCGGCCCATGAAGGCCTAGCCCAATTAGTAATTGCCCCACTCACTAATATGGAAAGGAACTTATGGTTATGCCTATAAATAGAGGGAGGAGTCTCACTATTGTACACTTGAGACAATGAATGAATGAGAAAGCATACCACAAACCCAGCACTTAATTGCCTACCACTTGTGGACTTATTGTCTGCCACGATAAAAGAACAGCAACATACCTTGGTGTCTCCTGTTGAATGTATTATACTACAAACCCAGCTATTACCCATGTTGGCTTGTGGTTAGTACAATTAATGCTTCACAATAGTAGCTCGTGAACCAGTCCTTAATTGTCATGAGCACGACCATTAAAACCACGTGCTCACAACCTACCATGAATATGGTTTTAGTTGTTAAGATTAATTAACTAATAATGATTAATCATTGTGAGCTATCATTAAATGGCCATAATTAATTATAGATGAAGCATTAATTATCCCAATAGTATACTAATGTTTCTAAACATGGCTTAAGCCTCCTAATAACTTTAGCTAAAACCACATGATGTTGTAGCTAATCAAATGGCCCGATTCGACCTCTTCTCCTTGCTCTCTACCACCGCCATCTCTTCTTACACATGGATGGCATGGCAAGCGTCGGGACACCCAGATCTAAGCAGAGAAGTAGGTCCAACAACATCTGTCCTCTGGATCGGTTGGTGCTAAGGTGGTGGATATCTGAGCGTACCCAACACTTACGACGTCAAATCTGAGAGTCTTATTCATGGGATTTAATAATTTCTCTCTTCTTCCTTCTTTTTTTTCCTCCATCTGGAAGCTTTCATTTTTTTAGACGGCTGCAATTCTCCTCCGCTATATTCGCTAGATAACATGGCTCAATTCCTTCTACCCGTCGGGAGCACGGAAGCAAATACTCGAATTTTACCACGCGTTTCTCTCCCCGATAAAATGGCTCTGAATTCGTACGACGAGTCTGCAAAATATCCAATACTACCCAATGTGCATCGCGTAGTAAACGCGCTGCCGTCAATACCTGGAATTCTCCGCAAAACGGCCAAAATCCCGGTCATTTTCCGCGCGTTTGCTTGCAAACCTCTCCTAACTACCAGGCCGCACAACAAACGAACCGACCGGGCCTGCGCCTTCCTCCATAGTAGTTCCATCATTGTCTCGAAGCCCGAGTTCGACACGTGCTTACGCTAGTCCGGCAGACCGGGTGGAGGCGGATCTTGGCCTTGGCTCGCTGGCTCACGGTGGACGATGTCCACGTGCTGGCCCCCGCGCAGCGTTGGGCTCGCCTCCTCCACTCCTCTCGTCCACCCGAGGATGACGTGCACGCATGGGCAAGCGAGACCACGAGGTCGCCGGAGGAACCGTCTCGCTGCGCGGTGGTTCCCACCTCCGCCCCTCCCCATCGCATCTCGCGCCCTATAAGCGAGCTCAGCTGCCCGCTCCTTCTCTGTTCTGAGCTCGCAGTTCTACTAGTTTAGTTTTTGCGAAGTGTTCTTCTCCAAATCACCTGAGAAATAGGTGTCGATCTTCAGGTATGATTCACCGATTTCTCACTAGGAGAGAGTAATCTGTAATTAGGTGTTTGCTATGTCTTTTTTTCTCCCTGGGGACTCCCTGGCATGTGTGTACTACTCGTGCGGGGAACAGTTCCCGGGTTTCGCATGAATTGCTGGATTTGGAATTGGTTTGCTGGCTGGTCGAAGCTCATTTTCGCTGTGTAGATTAGTTTTATTCTCGAGAACTTAACCCATCTGTTTGATACAGTTAAAATTTTGGTTTCGGTTCTCCCGATCAAATTAATCTGAAGGCTGATAGTTCTTGGTTTCAGTTTTTCGAGTTCGCTCTTTTAAACGTATCTTTCGGTTTATCTGTTGCAGAACTAGCGTGCTAGCCACTAGTGTGGCCATGGAAGTGGTTTCTTCCAGCCACTCCTGTTTGGCATTTAACCGAACACCTAGCAGTGCTTGGAGGTTTCCGGGGAATGGTCTTGGTCCAGGGCATGCAAAGCTCACTCGGCCAAGAAGTGCAATTCTTTGTGTGCGGTCAGGGACAGCTTCGAATCCTGCTGATTCTGGGAAAGTTCATGCGAGCCATGGGTTCTATGTAAGTGATGTCGATGCAGCTCTCCAAGGGATCCCGAAGAAAGTCGGTGAGATCGAGAAGATGATCATTCCGAGCTTGCCAGAAGGACCTGAAAGCTCTCTAATTAGTACTGGTTTCTGGGAATGGAAGCCGAAGCTGAGTGTATATTATGAAAAGTCTGGCATAGACAATAGCAAGGCACCGTCTGTGCTCTTTCTACCAGGTTTTGGAGTGGGAACGTTCCATTTTGAGAAGCAATTGAAGGATCTTGGCCGTGATTACAAAGTATGGACAATGGATTTTCTAGGGCAGGGCATGTCGTTGCCATGTGAAGATCCTGCTCCTAAGAGCACATCAGGAGAGCTAGATGAGGACACATATTGGGGTTTTGGACAAGAATTACAACCATGGGCGGAGGAGTTGGTGTATTCGATAGATTTGTGGCGTGACCAAGTTCAGCATTTTATTGAAGAGGTACTTCTTTCAACTATTTTCTGTGTAGTTTTATGTTTACTTTGCTAAAAAAATATCATCTTTAGTTCACAAATCCTAGTATGCTTTGCACTCTTTGAAGGGCCTGCAATAATAGCTATTTATTAGTTATCGAAGATTCTTGAATCTCACAAACTTCAGCGTTTCATATTCGGTTAATAGAATATAAGAACCGTTATGTTGCCCAAAGCAGGTGCCCTGTTTTTTGGCACACACACTTGTAACACATTCTTTTATTCCAGTATCTAGAATAGAGAGCAAAGGAGCCCTGTTCCCAATCTCATATAGCAGGTTTGACATTTGTGTTATTATGTGTAATGCCAAAGTTCTTAAGTTTACTTATCCATAACAGTCCTACCATGAGATTCATATCATATGTTTCTTATGCTAATTTTGTAACCTTCTTTCAGGTTATTGGTGAACCAGTATATATTGTGGGGAACTCTCTGGGAGGTTTTGTTTCTCTATATCTTGCTGCATCCTGTCCACACCTTGTAAAGGGTGTCACATTACTTAATGCAACCCCATTTTGGGGATTCCTTCCCAACCCCGCTACATCTCCTCGCTTGTCGAAGATTTTTCCATGGGCTGGGACATTTCCACTTCCATCGTTTGTGAGGAAACTTACTGAAACAGTGTATGTGCTACCCTTTAGGTTTTGGGAAACACATGTGCATATTGATATTGAATAATCTTAAATTTATCCCTTCTGCTAATTATTGGTGTACTATTTTTTTTCATTATAATGAATGCATGGAATGCAAAAGTTTTATGATACTTGTAGCAAGGCATAGCATCTGTAGATTGCTACCTTTTGTTTTGACAGAAATTGATTGCATACTTCACCAGTGAAGAAACGATTTAGACTATGTTTAGTTTGCATATGGTACTATAAGTATAGCTAATAATTGTTTTTTCAAAAAAAAAACGTGTTTTTTTATAAAATCACACCTAGATATAAAGTATATTTCTGTATGTCATTTTCTGCCATTATTTTTCCTTTTACATTGTCATTCCTCTCTCATGTTAGCATGGTAGGCTGTGCAATGTATTGGTGTTTTAACAGATTAAACAAGCTGTTATTCAATAGCAATTGTGTGGTCCCTGCATCATTTAGAACTATGCAAGTTATCCATGTGGTGATATAAATTTGGTGGATCTCATTTAATATCTTTTTGGTGCAGGTGGCAGAAAATAAGTGATCCAAGAAGTATACAGGGCATACTCAAGCAAGTATATGCTGACCACTCAACGAATGTGGACATGGTGTTCTCGCGTATTATAGAGACAACACAACATCCAGCAGCTGCTGCATCATTTGCATCCATTATGTGTGCTCCAAAGGGACAAATATCCTTCGAAGAAGCTCTATCTAGGTAAACTGGATATACTATTTGATGAATTGCCATGTTGCTTACAAAATACGATTTTGTATTTTTACATTTCATAATCTGCAGGTGCCAAAGGCAGGGTATTCCCATATCTCTTATGTATGGGAGAGAAGATCCTTGGGTTAGACCTATTTGGGGTATTAAAGTGAAACAGCAGGTGCCAGAATCACCGTATTACGAAATCAGTCCTGCTGGTCACTGCCCTCATGATGAGGTTCCTGAGGTAAAACATTCATTGTGTTTGGAAATAAAGCTCGTCATATTTAGTTTGTACCAGATAGTTGATAGTTCATTTTGTAGCCGTGCATTCTGTTTTGGGTGGATACTGTGGCTGGTGGGCTGTGTGTGTTTAAGAAAGGTCATGTTCTCTGAATATCATCCATGTTGATTACACATAAGAAACTATGGAACAAAAACTGGAGGAAATTTGTATCAGTATCTAGTTTGTTTTGACCAACATTTGAAATCTCTATTTAAATCTAGAAATTTCGGTATACAACCAATGGCCATTATATGGGACTGCAGCCTTAGCTATGAGTTTCTACAAAGATAGGCAGCTGTATCTTAGAAACTAAATGCTATTAGTGGAATCAGATCTGGATCAGCACAACAGGTTGTCAGATGCTATCTTTAGGTGGGGTACCAGGGAAGCCCAAGAATCACAACTGTTTGCGAATTCCTCATGATAGGATTTTCTGCTAGGGCAATGAATATGGATTGTACCATTTGTAAGCTTAACATTTTTTCTGCAGTTTTCGTTTAATTCTGTAGCATGCATTTGATACAAAGACACCTTGGGGCACTAATTTTTTTATGGTTGAGTGTGTTTAAGTTCCCTAGTTTTCTCCTTTGAAGTTACAAGACATAATATGGTTGAGGTTGTAGGTTCCAGGAAAAAGCCTTGCCTGGTGGATCGCTGGGCGCCTTCGGGCATCGTAACCCCTTGGGGCGGTGCCGAGGGTACCTCTCTTCCTCGGCAAGTTTTCTCTAGGTGAAAACCACATCTTTGTTAGAAGGTGGGCGATGGTGCCGTCCTTGATGGCGTGACCTCCGTGGTGGCATTGTTTTCGAAGTCTCGTCTTTGTGGTGTTGTCGTAGGCCTAGCGGCGACCAGCCACGCATAGCGAGGGTCGTTTTGGTGCTAGGCTTCACTCAGTGGTTTGTGCTTTTGTGGTTAGCGTGTGGTTTTAGGACGTGCCCTGTGGTGCGCATCCGTCCTCGACAGCTTTCTGTTGTGTTTTTTCTTGTAACTTTTTCTCCTTAATGCATTCGGATGGCCTCCTTTGGCCTTCCCGGCGAAAAAAAGTGGCAAGACATGTTCTATGTTTTTTTTCTTTCCTTTTTTAATCTGTAGAGTTAGTTCAATTTTCTGCATTTATATAAAGATATATGTTTCACATTTTACTCCTCACATATTCCTATTTTTGAGAGTGCCTTCTTCTGTTTAATCATTCATGAAAACTGCTTAAGGATTGTCTCTGTGATGACAAAATATATATATGTCCTTTACATATGATTTTGGTCTTTGGACAGGTTATAAACTACTTACTCAGAGGATGGCTAAAGAATGTCGAATCTGAGGGTTCAGTTGGAGTTCCATTTCTTGAAGAACCCAGCTATGCTGAAAATGGTGTATCAAGGGAGCTGGAATTTGTTAGGGGAGGATCAAAAAAATCTGTCCATGTGCGACTCTTTGGTTCTAAAATTTCCTTATGGAGCCAACTTCGTTCGCTTTTGAAGTCCAACACACGGGTAATATCTAGATAAGATAGATTGTCCATACAAGTATGATGTTAGAAGCTTCAGTCAAATATTGTATTCATTATTCTTTATTTAAAGTAGTCAGTTTGATGTCTAGAACTCTAGATATACCCAGTAGACAGGATTTTGAACATTTCTAGTGGATGTAAAAATAGCAAGCTTCAAAATTCTTGTGCCAGAACAAAGGGAGTAGCCAAGTTTAGTCCTTGTTTGTATAGGCTATCAATCTTTATCAAGTTCAAATTGTGATTTCTGTATAAGCAGAAAAATTGGTATCATATGCCATTGTTATAGGGTCCACACTTCACTGTCCTTAGAACTTTCAGTTCTATATCAACTCAGGTGCTTTTTTTCAAAAAGGTAGAATGGACCATGTGGAATTGTGGATTATGTTGCGGCTTAATGGATAACTCGTCATTTTGACAGGTTTAAGTTATGTTAGATTGTTAGGTGCAATTTCGTCGGAATTGTAGATCCGCCATGGTGTTAATATGTGAAAGAAACAGCGAAAGTGGAATAAAAAGAGAGAACCTTCAGCAGTATGTTCAGAATGTTGGATCATTTGGTGTCAGCTACGTAACTGTTTTTTTCCCCTTCATCATTGCAACTTGGAAGGCCCTCCAGGCGCTGCTTGTTGGGGTGGAACGGCATTCCCTGACCAGTAGCTAAAAGTAGTTTTTCATATTGTAAGATGCTTTGACGTTTTGGGTTTTGAATGGATTTATGCATGTGCTTCGTATATGTGTCGAATTTCATACGGATGTTAGTGTATCTAGACGGGTGATGGAGAGACTAACGTTCTTGTAGTATAAAACACTTACAAAACACAGAGTATATTTTAGATGGGAGTAATATATATTTTAGTGACAATTTTTTTTTCTACCACTAGAAAAAATACCTGTGTGTTACAAGGTGAAGGCTATTTTAATTGTGTCATTATTATACAATTTAATTAGGGTCAAATTCACTGTGTGAATTTATGGGAATTTAGGGCCAAATTCACTGTGGGAATTACTTGAATATTTTCTTTTTAGAAAATCATAAGCTGTAAATTTTGGAAAATAGAATACAATCTGTTTGTTGAATTGCGTTGTGTGGAAATCATGATTTAAATAGAGCATGGTCTTCTAGTGTCTCATATTATGTGGGATGCACGATCAATCCTAGGCATGGCTTAGTTTCCAACTTTTTCTTCAAACTTCTAAATTTTCCATCACATCAAAACTTTCCTACACACACAAACTTCCAACTTTTCTGTCACATCGTATTCAATTTCAATCAAACTTCTAATTTTGGTGTGAATTAAACACACCGTGTCTTGTGTTGTAAAGAAAGTTTGTGTCTTAAGGTTTTTCTCGAGAGATTGTCCATCATGCAGGCCTGGTCATGATGGACAATGGGCGTTGAGCCATACCTAAACCACACGGTTCGATGACCGATTGATGTGCTGAGGACGAATGATCGGGTACAACAACGAACGATTAGCTAGTGACGGAACAATAATCGGATATGAACAATAATCGGGTGATTTCTGCAAAAAACTTACATATTTTAAGTATGTTAATTATATTAAATAGATACTTCTTTCATACTCATATTAAAAGTCGTTCTAATGCCTTGGTCCGTTTTCGCAAAAGAAGTCGCTGTTCGCCCGCGGGGTCATGTATGGACGCGATTACCCCTCGCCGCCTCGTTTCGCTGCAAGCGTAGTTATTTGGTGCATCCTATTAGGAAAAAAAATTTGGTGCAGACCGGCTACAAACCAACGCCGCTGCAGCCCCAACCTGGATAGATGCCGCGTGGACAGAAGTCTAATCGAACACTGCCATGAATATGCCCAGAGAGGACGTTCGGCGGCTCGGCTCGTTCGACTCTGTGGAAAGAGGCGTGCTTGGCTCGGCGCGTTCGAGTAGATGAATCAACATATTATTTCGATACCCTAGATCACGCGGGGACGCGAAGAGAGACGTCTCGCCAGATCGCGGCCAAAATCGCCGGCAACCGCTGCCGCCATGACAGAAGCTTCATGGATGACGTAACCACCATGGCAAGAGGAGGGCAAGGGAAGGATCCAGCCACGGGGTTTCTTGTGACCGGACATCAGCCATTTTCGCCTGCACTAGCACATGGCATGGCAGCAAATGATTATTTTTATTTACACTGTCATTTGTGACAATGAATTTGGTACCAACGTTTGAGAAGGATCAGTTTTTAGACATCACATTTCAGATTTTACCTTCATGATTTCAGATTGCATAATTTTCTATATTGAATTTTTCAAAGGTATTGAATAAGAGAAAAATCACTTTTTTTTAACACATCCATCACATTGCATGATTCAGAACACCCAACATGCCATGTATATTTCAGATTAAAGAATATATTGCACATTTATACCTTGCAAATTGACCAAAAAAGTGCAGATTACAGCTTGCAGCATAAATCCTTGCAAACTCTACAATTTACAGATTACAAAGAAAGTCTATAATCAACAAACTACAATCCTCTTTTGCCACATTTACAGTCCTTTCAGGCAGAGCATTTCTCTCTTCTGTATTTTGCCCAAAACATAGAGAACCACAGGGTGACATGCAGAGTATTTCCCTCTTCTATATTTTTCACAAAAGATAGAGAACCGCCATTGCTCCATCAGGCTAAGAACCTACAAGAGAATGAGGATTTTTGTCATGGAATGGATGGAGGTCTACTTTTTATGTAATTCAAGGTATGGGAAACAATTGAAAAAACTCTGAACAACATTTAGATGCCATCTTCTGAATTTCAGACGTACGTACTGAACATTAGGCTCATCACAAACAACATAAAAACGCTCTGATCTCTACCTAATTAAGCTTGTAAACATGTGCAGCCACCACCCATCCTGGTTTGCCGTGCTCGTTGCTCCGATCTCGCAAATCAATATATGGATTTAACTACTAATCTGATGAAATGTACACACGCTGGATGGGGTGTACACACTGACACTGCAAAACTACAGCTCTCTATACCAATGTGTTGATGGTGGTCGACGGCTAGGTACGCGTGCAGAGTGACCAGGAACAGATAGAGCAGTCGCTTCCTCACGTTCGCCGACACCAACCTTTCTGGGCCCGCCACCATCGCCGAGAGAAGAACGCGCCTCATGCTCACCATTGCCGACCCGGCCATCGCTGGATTCGCTGCCGTCACCGACGGCGCCCATGGCCAGGAGACAGGGAGGTGGAGAGGAACGCGTGCCTCGTGCTCACCCTTGCTGGCCCGGCCGGCCGTCTTTAGTGAGGGAGATGGACGGGCGAACGCAGCGGCAGACGAGAGAGATGGGCAGACGAGGGAGGGGATTGTGGATGAGCGAGCCGAGACACGTCTTATCGAGCGAGCCGAAAGGGAATCGAGCCGGACGCGCCGATATCACTTGCTTGGAGCCGAGCGAATCTCGCTGTTAGATCGATAGCCTATCCACGCGGCATCTATCTAGGTCGGGGCTGCAGCGGCGTTGGTTTGCAGCCGGTCTGCACCAAATTTTTTTCCAGTTGCGTCTCCTCGTTTCCCAGTCAGCGCTCACCTCGTTTCGCTGCATGCGTCGCCTCGTTCCACGGCATGCGACCGGCCGGCTGCGCAAGCAAGAGAGCAGCAGCAGCAACAAGCAAACCGGCCGGACGTAAGCAAACAAGCAGCAGCAGCAACAAGCAAACCGTCCGCTTATATTTAGGGTTTTGGAGATGGCGATGGACTCAGAGATGGCGGCAGCTTCGGAGGAGGCGCCAGACTCGCAGGTCGACGGCGCGCCGGACTCTGTCGACGTCGTGCCGGACTCCGTCGAGGTGGCACTGGAGTCCGTCGAGACACTGGACTCGGGGATGGCGTTGAACTCCGTCGAGGTCGACGGCGCGCCGGATTCCATCAACGTCGTGCCGGACTCCGTCAAGGCGCTGGACTCGGAGATGGCGTTGAACTCCGTCGAGGTCGACGGCGCGTCGGACTCCGTCGACGTTGTGCCGGACTCCGTCGAGACGCTGGACTCGGAGATGGCAATGAACTCCGTCGAGTTTCTGTGTGCTCGCTGCGGCACGTTCCACGCTAGCGGCATCTTCGGAGAAGCCTACTTCCAAGCTCACCGTCGCGCTCGCAGCTGTGCCCGTTGTGGCCTTTTACATGAAGACTACGATATGCCAGCAAGGTGGTTGCATGACATGGAAAAGTTTGATTGTGAGATTTACATTCCTGATGTGGAGAATCTTCAAATGGATGGTAACACCATCATTCTGCCCGAGCAAGTTATAAAGAAGTTGGAAGAGCACATTGAGAAGAAGAAGCAAACAAAGACCAATAAGGTACATGCATTTAACCTAAGATACTTCATACTTGCATCTCCTAATTTGCTTCTTCTAATTTCCTTAATAAACTAACTTGCATCTTCTAATTTGCAGGGAGATTAGCAATGGCTTCAGCTAGCAAGGAAGGTTCGCATGAGATTTGCAATGGTAGCCGATCTTCTCTCCCTAGTTTTTCTTTTTGCATGTGAGGAATCTTGATCTTGTTGCCTCCTTTAAACTTCATGGCTTCCTTCAAAACACTCTGAAGTGTTACAAAAATCCTGTTTGCTTTCCATGGAGAGTACTCTAAGAATGCCTACAAAACATTAGTTCAAGAAATCAATCAATGAGAACATTAGCTATTCAAGAAACAATGAAACAAGTGAACAATTGATCAATTTACCTGTTGGACTGTTGGAACTAGATCTTTTATTGTTTTTGCTCCCTTCTTGTACTGATTGGCTTGGATGGCTCGAAAAAACCCCAAGTCTAGAATGTTAAAATCCGAAGAATTTGGTGGTTGACAAAGAGGCGAATGTCAAACCCTTCTTGCTTAGTGGCCTTACAAAAAACAGGATCATCCACTTTTAAATGGGAAGGTGCATTATCTTGTTGTATGAAAATTGGTTTGTTCACATCTTCTATTGGCCATTTGGCTCGAATGGCAGGCAACACTTTGTTTACCATGAAATCTCTAAGCACATCTCTTGTGATTGAAGTTATTGGCTTGATTACTTCTTCTCCACGAAGACGATTCCCACTACTTCTAACAGCATGTCTATAAGTGACAAGTGGAAAACAACCAATTTTCCCATCAAAAACACATTCTCCATTCCTAAACCTTGGCCGAGCACAAACACACAAAAACATGAGCCTAGGGATGTAATTTTTGTTCTTACAGTGCGATGTGGTTCATCTTCGTCGGGTAGCAAGTAATATTTCTCAGATTTTTGAGAGTGGTAGAACCATTTTTCATCAATGAACACAAAGTCAAAAAAATCCTTAAATCTTGGATCACCAAGCAAACCCCGCTCAACCATGTCAACATACCACTTCAACCTAGTTTTCTTGTTAGCATCTGTGAGGTATGGTTTGATGCTACTAGAGTGGCGCCTAAGCATATCTTTTTTCAAATACCTTTGTATCCTAGCTTTGCTTATACCAAGTTTGCTAGACACATCTTCTATGGTCATTCTTTGCTTGAGAGGAATGTTGTGCAATTGTTCCAAATCAAGAGGGATTGCCTTACGTCCACATTTACCCCTTTTTTACTAGCAACCACAACCGGAATGTTATGAGCAAGTTGATCTTTACCTCGCTTCCATAAGCGTTGAACTGACCGAATGTGAAGACCAAAACGATCAGCAACAATTCTTGAATGTTTCTTTTCTAGCACCCCATCCTTGCTTTTTGCCAACAAAACTTGATAAACGACTTTCCTGAGTTCTTCTAACATCTCTTTCCTTCGGTGTTTTACTTGAATGGGCGCCTCAACAACATGTCCTAGCAAAAGGATAAAAACAAATGCATTCAAAATAATAGCCATGCTTACCTAAAAAACAAATGTTTGTATCAAGTGACAAAATAAAATCAAATCCAACAAAATAATGGCCATGGCTTACTTGCGAGGTTTTGTACATAACCAAAATCAACAGCACCAAATTCATCTAGTGGCAGGTTCAGATCAATTCCTATCAGAAAAAAAAGAAACACCAAACTAAGAAAAGAAATACTTGCCATGCAACCAGACATGCAAACAAACTGCTTGGGCCATGCAACAAACTGAGAAACTAATTTGATGTTGTTGCTTACCAATGTTGTCATCCTCTTCTATGCGAACGTTCAGATCAAAGTCAGCAACTCTTGCATCAGCCATAGCATGTGGTACTTAAAGGAAAAGAGAGTGGAAGTGAAGAGATGAAGCACTGTAATAGAATGAGAAGAGGCCGGGGGGAAAGACTCTGTTTAAATAGAATGGTGGAACTCAAAAGTCGGAGGTAAACGAGCGCTAAAAATAGAATGCCGTGGCGCCATCGCGAAAATTGTTTACTCCTGTGAAAACGGCGCAAAAATGGCGCCATGCCCAGCCGAAACATGCATGCAAAATCCGAGTGGTTTCGAACCTGCGACCTTGGGAGTTGGAACTCACTCCACGCTGCGCTAGCCATTTGAGCTATGATTGCTTCTCGTATGGAATGCATCCACAGCCCTATTTATTAGGGGCAGAAAGGGAAAAATACCCCCTAATAAATCACTCCTTGGTATGCACAATCATGTCCTAAACGACTTCTAATATGAGTATGGAGGGAGTATAGGTTTACTATACAGTTGCCTGCTGTTTTTTATTCTTTTATCATCCGAACTAGCTGGTGGCATGCGCAATTGCATGGGTAGCAACACCAAAATTATTAATTTATTCACATGCATTTACTTCAACTTTGTAAAATAGCCACCACGTTGTCTTATGACTTTCAAAGATCGAACCTTATTATCCTATGGTGATGCAGACATCACTCCTTCTGATACACACAACAATCCTCCAACGATCATTCAAGAACCGATAACAAGAGCTCGTGCGCAGCAATTGAATTTAGAGGTGAGCTTGTTCTTATGTTCTTCTTTGTACGAATTCGAGAATAGATTGCTACCTAATAATTATATTGTGATTAGGAACAATGGAGGGGATAAAGGAGACACTTGGAGAAGTACTTGGAGAAGTACTTAGAGCCATGAAGAATCATCGAGGATGTCCAAGTCAAGGAGGAGGCCCAAACCAAGTTGACCTCGGGTGCAATTCGGAGTCCAGGACCAGTCTGCACTAAAACGGGTGTCCAAGTCGTATACGTGCTCGGATTGGGGCGTTCTTTATATGGATGGAAAGCTAAGAAGATAACATTTCCAATGGTTTTGGTCCTATGTCGAAATTCTTTCCAAATCAACGGGAATTGACTGAACAAGTTGATGTCCAGAATCTGTTTCGGTGCTGCACCACCGTATTTGGGCCTTTGGGCCGTGTATCGTGTTGGAACCCATTAGGGTTGCATCGAGAGGGGGTTGCACGACCCTAAACTCTATATATCAGTACCCGCCGTCATCTTTAGGGTTTGGGTTTTGCTTAGAATATTCTATCGAGAACAGTTTCGTCGCTAGATCGGTTTGTAAGACCCTAACTTGTGAGCTTAATCATTCATCTGCAATTTTGGTTGTATTCTATCTCGTTCTTGTTTGTGTTATTCGATTGGCAAACAGGGATTACCCTTCTCGGCGAGGTCATCCGTGTTTCGACATAGGTGATAACCAGAGGAGACGTGGTGCTGCGATTGTGGGGCTCAAGAGCGTGCGCGTTCAAGAAGCCGGATCGATTTGTGTCGCGACTCCGCCCAAATCGTTGTTTATCAGAATCTTTCGGAATATCGGGAACCCTAGTGCACATCAAATGGTAGGATGAGAAAAGATATTGAGATGTTCGTGACACGTTGCACCACTTGTCAGAAAGCCAAGTCTCGTTTGAATCCACATGGTTTGTATATGCCTCTTCCTGTACCGTCTATTTCTTGGGCAGATATTTCTGTGGACTTTGTTTTGGGATTGCCTAGGACTAAGAGGGGGAGGGATAGCATTTTTGTTGTGGTGGATCATTTTTCTAAGATGGCACATTTCATACCATGTCATAAAAGTGATGATGTTGTTCATATTGCTGATATGTTTTTCCATGAGATTGTTCACTTGCATGGTATGCCTTCTACTATTGTTTTAGATTGTGATGCAAAATTCTTAAGTCATTTTTGGCGCACACTATGGAACAAGTTGGGTACAAAACTATTGTTTTCTACAACATGTCACCCACAAACAGATGGACAAACGGAGGTAGTAAACCGTACTTTGGGTACTATGTTGAGGGCTATTTTGAAGAAAAATTTGAAGATGTGGGAAGAATGTTTGCCTCATGTGGAGTTTGCATACAACCGAGCAACACATTCTACTACCAAGGTAAGTCCTTTTCAGGTAGTGTATGGTTTCAACCCTCATGCGAAAATGCATGAGACAACTAAGCACAACATTGAAAAGATGACCGAAAAGTATAGAATTGCTGGTAGTAAAGGTAGGCAAGAAGTTAATCTTGAACCGGGTGATTTAGTTTGGTTGCACTTGAGAAAGGATAGATTTCCGGAATTAAGAAAGTCTAAGTTGATGCCTCGTGCTGATGGTCCTTTCAAAATTGTTGAGAAGATTAATGATAATGCATATAAACTTGAGTTGCCTCCCGAGTTTGGGGTCAGTCCCACGATTAACATTTCAGATTTGAAGCCATACTTGGGAGAAGAAGATGAGCTTGAGTCGAGGACGACTTCAATTCAAGAAGGGGAGGATGATGCGGACATCACTCCTTTGGATACACAAAACAATCCTCCAACGGTCATTCAAGGACTGATAACAAGAGCTCGTGCGCGACAATTGAATTTAGAGGTGAGCTCGTTCCTATGTTTTTCTTTGTACGAATTCGAGAATAGATTTCTACCTAATGATTATACTGTGATTAGGAACAATGGAGGGGACAAGAAGACACTTGGAGAAGGACTTAGAGCCATGGGGGATCATCGAGGACGTCCAAGTCAAGGTGGAGGCCCAAACCAAGTCGACCTCGGATGTAATTCGGAGTCCATAACTAGTCTGTACTAAAACGGGTGCCCAGGTCGCATACGCGCTCGGATTGGAGCGTTCTTTATATGGTTGGAAAGCTAAGAAGATAACCTTTCCAATGGTTTTGGTCCCACATCAAAATTCTTTCCGAGTCAACGGGAATTGACCAAAAAAGTTGATATCTAGAATCTGTTCCGGTGTTGCGTCACCGTATTTGGGCCTTTGGGCCGTGTATAGTGTTGGAACCCATTAGGGTTGCATCAAGAGGGGGTTGCACGACCCTAAACTCTACATATCAGTATCCGCTGTCATCTTTAGGGTTTGGGTTTTGCTTTGATTATTCTATTGAGAATAGTTTCGCCGTTAGATCGGTTTGTAAGACCCTAACTTGTGAGCTTAATCATTCATCTGCAATTTTGGTTGTATTCTATCTCGTTCTTGTTTGTGTTCTTCGGTTGGCAAACAGGGATTAGCCTTCTCGGCGAGGTCATCCGTGTTTCGACACGGGTGATAACCAGAGGAGACGTGGTGCTGCGATTGCGGGGCTCAAGAGCGTGCGCGTTCAAGAAGCCGGATCGATTTGTGTCGCGGCTCCGCCTAAATCGTTGTTTATTAGAACCTTTCGGAAGATCGGGAACCCTAATGCACATCATATGGTCTCTAATTTTATATTTTTTTAGAAGTCACACTAGTCACTATCCCTTACTCCTTTATTTGTTTGCCTAACCTATCACCATTTCTATTTCTCTTCCTTGTAACATTTTAAAATTGGACATTTTTAGTTTATAAAGTTTATTGCCTCGTTGGGTCTCTTTTTTATAACTTTTTGAAGTCTTATCAAATGCCTTTATTATACTCCTTTAATGCCCGCCCGTTACCTTCCCTCTTTAGTGTTAGTGGGATTTTAAAAATTAAAAATGATTATCATTGGTTTCATTTTTTACCTCTATAAGTCCTGCCAACCGCTGTGACTGAGCTGCTTAACGACATGTTTTTTATCCTCCTCTTAATCGTCAAAGGGATTTAAAAATCAAATATAATCGTTTTTGAGGTTTTATTTATAGTTTTAGATATCCCATCAACCACTGCCACCCTACTCCTTTATGAGCTCGTTGCTCCTTTCCACTTTATTTTCATTTACTACCATTGTGTTTTATATTGATTGTTCTTTCAACATTCAATATTTTTCATTCTAATTTTTTTATTTATAAACTATATTCCTACTTGAACTTTTATTTTTATTTTTCTAATTTTCAGAATTCATTTTATTTTCAATTCTAAATTTTACCTCATATTGTATACTACATGTATTGTTTCTTTCAATAATCATTTTTTATTTTAAATTTTAGATTTTCAAAATCGTAACCTACTTGAACTTTTTTTTTATTTTTCTAATTTCAGAATTTATTTTACATTTACTCTGAGTTATGTGTTGGGTTATGTGTAGAATCTACTTCTAATATTATTTATTTTTAATTTTGAATTTCAATTATTTATAAATTGTATTCCTACTGAAACTCTTTTTTTATTTTTCTAATTTAGTAATTTATTTTACTTTTTATTTTTAATTTAATTAAACTCGTGCTATGTTCTAAATGTCTTTCAATATATTTTTTACTCTAATTTTAGTAATTTCAAATTTGTATTCCTACTCGAACTCTTCTATTTTCATTTTTTCTAATTTCAGAAATTTATTTATTTTTAATTCTGAATTTTAATTAGTCATGTATTGGTTTTTTATGTAGACTTCACTTTCAATATTGGTTATTTTTAATTCCGAATTTTAGTTATTTTTTTAGATTGTATTTCTATTTGAACTCGTCTTTTCTTTTTCTTTGAATAATATGGGAATTTTTAGCCTCCACAGTGAATGTGGTGTATTTTTTTACGAGTTGTTTTAATAATATAATAGAAGATAGATAGATTTGTGATCATCGGATGTTTCCAAAATTCATGCTTGTGTTATTGGTCCCGCCTAGACAATCAGATTTGGGTATTTCCTTCGGTGATTTGGCTTCTAGATGGTTTCTATGTGTATGGATACCGTTGTTATACTAATGTGAGTCAAGTTGGGACGAACTTGGGCTCGGGATATGGTTTCTTGGTTGTTGCATGTGCAGGTGTTGCTTGAGGCCTCGGGAGAGTGTTGCCGGTGATAGATCGGAATTAACTTGGGAGAAGTTGATGTCCAGGGATCATGAAATCATGCGGGATACTAAAGGCTATAGAACAATGCGCGTGGTGATGAAGAAATCAATATGGTATACAAGAAGGATTGTGTACGTATGGAAAGAGGAGTCGAATTTGGAAGGGAGTCCGAATTCAAGATGTTTGATAGAGATAAGGAAAGAGATGAGTTGTTTACTTACAAGAGAGGATTTCCTACGTGGTTAGAAATCCTAAGTTGTGTTAGATTTATGGGCTTTGCACAGCCTACTTCATGTATAAGTAGAGAGGGGGTGAATGGTAGAGAAAACCAAAAACATTTGTAAACCGGAATTTAAGAGAGAGCATGTCTGCCTGTGTCCACTCAACTCAAAGCTTCTTCGTCTCCTGTGACTTTCACTCGTCCGCCGCCTGCGCCGATCTCCATTCCGCGAGCAGAGCAGGGTCAGCTTCCGCCGCATCCTCGCTGGTGAGCATCCATTCAATCCAATCCTCTCTCATCTCTCTCTCCCTCTACCCTATTAACTTCTCTTCTAGATCCGTGGATCTGCAACCGTTTTTCCTCTTAATTTACCGCCTTAACCTTGATACGTACTAATAACGATTTGTTTGTTTGTTCCCCAATAATCTCTGTCCCTGATTGATTATGAAGTAGCAGAATGTATATGTGTTTTGTCATACAGTACAGTCAAAACTTGCAAACTAGAGCATAGGGCAAGTACTATGGGTATCAAACACAAGTCTCAAGATGTTACATAGGACTAAATGATGAGGTGGAGAAGAGAAATAACCACCTCTCATGTAAGAGCAAGGTTAATAGAGTAGCCAGCTGCTAGCTTCAAAATAATCTACCTCAGCAAAAATAAATTAAAAGAAGAAATACTACTTAAGCTCGTCATAGTTAATTTTAATATTTTATTCAACTAACTGTGCACATCACTCGGCTCAGCTCCATCCAATTGGCTGGCCATGTCCTCCCAGACATGGGCCCCACCACTTTGCGTTGGAGGCTATGCTCAAGTTAGCGCTATAAGGGCAAGTGCTATGGTAGATGCGACTATCACCTCTAAATTTATCTATTTTATTCACTCATGAATTAAGAGACAACTCATACAATGTATCACCTCTAGTACACAAATACCAATATCTCTAATACTCTCACACTCTTCTTGAAATTTCTGTGAAGGTTGTCTCTTGATTTAGGGGTGGTTCATTATCTCTCTCCTCACTTCTTTCCTCCACCTCATCACTCAATCCAATGTGGCACTCTTAGGGGCAACATATGGGACATTATAGTACTTGCCCTAAATGAAACGTTCGCCTTTGCTTTCCTAACCTTCTCTCCCTTCCATGTCAGCACAGATATAATATTTAAAGTCTTACCGCTTACTATTATTCCTGTTCTAAGAGCCAGTTTAATAGTATAGCCAATCTAATAGCTCATTCATATAATAGTTACATACTACACTATTAATACATAGTCCCACATATCATACACACACTGCATCGAGTTCGTGCTATAGCTGGCTACAAATTTGTAGCCCGCTGCTCTTCTATCTTCTCATTTATCTTCTTAAAATATGTTTGTAGCCGGCTTATAGTCTGTTATTGTACCTGCTCTAAGGAGCAACCTCTACACAAACTTTAATAAATATGTGAGAGTGTTAGAGATATTTAGGATTACGTGATAAATGCAGCCTATTATATATGTTACCTTTTAATTTAATGATGTATGCCATGTTTAAAATTAGATGTGGCAGTAAATTCAACCGTAAAACTTGCCCTTAAGAATGCCTCAATGATTTAATTAAAGAAATGCTTTCACACATCATCAAGTTATATAAAAAAAATAGACAACCCCACTTTTTAGTAGTATTAACTATTCCTTTTTCTGCTACCCTTGCAGCTTCTATATGAAATGACTGACTGTTAAGACATCCAGCGTCTTGTGGTCAAGGTCTGATTTTCTTTTTTTACTCTTAAGACTCTGTTTTAGATGGTACTTCCTCCGTTTTGCATTATAAGACTTTCTAGAATTGTCAAAATTCATATATATATATATATATATATATATATATGTATATGTATGTATGTTAATGAATCTAAACATATATGTGTATCTAGATTCATTAACATCTATAAATATGGATAATGCTACAAAATCTTATAACCTGAAATGGAGGTAGTATGAATTTACATTCCCGGCACGTGCACGCTGGCTTTGATTATTTCATATCTTTGTCAGGAACTATATCGCTTAGTTAATTATAGTAAAGCACCTTGGATGATGGAAGGTCACCTTTATTTTATCAAAGGACATTTTATTTTCCAAGCAACCAGGCAATAGATTTATGGAGTTAAAAACTATAGTATTTTCTGAGTTGCTTTTTCTGTCGAACAACAAAATGCTGGTTCTTGGTTTTTCTATAATTTTTTGATATCATGTAGTTGGTTTTCCATTCTCTATACTTCAGAAGTGTTGACATACAATATACTTTCTCTTTTTTTTTAAAATATAATGGAAAGAATTTCATTAATAAATGAAATTACACCTGACCACTGATATATTTTGTCATTGGAATTCAGAATTTGCAGTAGTTGGTTCATAAGGAGAGCTTATTAACTCTGTATCTAAGTAGGATTGCTCAATGATTACCGTGCGGAGGGTGCCGAAGGCCACGGTGAGGCAGGGTTCGACGGAGGGAGAGCCGTGTCACTGTAGATGAGGGCACCAGAGGCTGCCATTACGCCGTCGAGGAGGTGGGGATGCTTCCATGGTTTTGTCTGAAAAAGTTATGTCATGTCAGCTTTATGTACACTCTCTCAGTTTTTTTTTAGTTTTTATTTTGTGTTTGTTTTTTCCAAAAAATTTACTTTGTCAAAAATGAGAATAGTTTCAGAAATGGTGTGTTTCTGTTTTTTATATGTCTTTGCGTTTGTTAGATTTTTGTAATTTTGGTATATATTAATTAGTTTATCGCTTATTTAGGTCATATCTTAACCACTGGAAATCGTTCTGAATGCAACAATCTTGCCAGGAAAAATTAGTACAAGAACCGTGGATACACTTCTTGATAGTGGGTCCCACGGGCAACCAACAAGGCAGTTCTGTTGGGACAGAAAGGGTGACTTATCTGTCGACTTTTCCACTATCAACCCCAAGAAACCCAACTTTGCCTTATGTAGAGTTGCCAGAGTACGCAATCCAAAGAAGATTTTCCCGTCCGCTCATCACAGAATATTTCAAGGTCTCAATATTCCCAATGCCAGATAGCTGCCAAGAAACACAAGCCTGGCTCCAACCTGCCAATAGGAATTTCTCTATCTTCCCGCAATCCTTCTACCCATTTTCTGTTCAATGGTTTCAATACAATAAAAAAAGAAACCATGATACTGAACTGAATCAATGGCATTCCCCAGCTTTGTTTTTGAACTGAGAGCGCCAGGCGCAGATTTCCGGAATACTTCTACGTGGAATGCTCATTGAATGTGCATTCTCTGTATTATGCCTTGAAGAGGACTCGAACCTCCACGCTCTTTAGCACGAGATTTATTGACATGATTTATGACTACTTTAGCTACTTTAGCAGGTTGGCTGGTTACCCGCAATTCCCGGTTATTCTTTTTCCTGATGCTAGCAATGTATAGCGGTCAAATAAGATTATTTTCTTCGCGAGACCTTTTACTTTTTTATCATGTGGAAGTTAGAATTAACTCCTGTTTACTTGCAAAAAAAAACAGCAGCGATACTACTGGAAAGTACAGATTCAATATTGACCATACGTAATCCTGAAAGGACCCTGATGTCGCCTAGAAGGGGGGTGGGGGTGAATATGCGTTCCTAAAAAATTATCACAACTTCATAGCATATTAGAGAGATGAAAACTTTCAGTTCAAATTGGAACTTCCGGTATGAGATTGGAAGTTCTGGTCTCAACCGAAAAGTTCGGCGGATAACGAAATAAAACACTAGCTATGAACTTGTAGCTCGAATAAACAAAATGTATATGAATCAAAAGGTGACAAATAAGGTATCTAAACAAGATATAAGGTCACCAACTATATTAATTAAGTATGCAAGTAGATCGGGTAAAAACAAGGTCAAGCACAATATGGGAGATGGCAAGAACGAGCAAATCAAGAGAGGAGACATGTTGATTTGTTTCCCGAAGTTCGGATCCACGGATCCTACATCTCCGTTGAGGGGCCACAAGGCCTGGTCTAATTTAACCCTTTCCTCACGAGGTTGCACAAATGCACTCTTCGGTTTCACTCTTGATTTCTTCCCTTGTGGAGATGAAATTGAAGCCTTCACAAACTTTCCGTGGCACACCACAACCTTAGGTGCTCACCGGCGACGCCTAGCCGTCTAGGAGACCTTAGTCCCCAAGAATAACAAACACAATCGAAGATTTGCTTGCTATGAACTCGAGTGCTCAAAGTGTGGAGTGAAGCTCACTAGCTCTCAACTTCTCAATCTTCTCAATCCAACTCTCTCCCCTTCTCAAATCCCTCTCACAAAGAGGCATCACAAAGGATGGAGTGAAGCACAGAGTAAACCAACTGTAACTTTTCGCTCGGGAGTCTGTTTTCGATGATCTTGGACTCTATGGAAAGCTCACTTAGAGGACTAGCCAACTCAACCAAAAACAAGGTCTAAGACCACTCAAAGGATAGGTTAAAGCTTGGGTTTCTCTCAAGGTAGCACTATGATAGGTCACTTTGAGCACCGACACCTCGATGTTGCATCCCTCTTAATAGTACGGCATTCCTAAACTCAAATGTAAATAAGAAGAGAATTATAACAATAGGAATGCCTTCTTTCCATCTTTCTTTTATTGTCTTAAGGGACGCCAATGCCTAAACCGTTTCACCATATATTCTTCAAATGATTAATGCAGTTACTGTAGCTTCAAATGGCCTCGCACGATCCATCATGGCCAAGCCGTCACTCGCCGTTCACCACCGGAATTGGTTCTTCGGCGCCAAGCCTCTTGCTTGCCCTTCACCGCCACATGGTCCATCGTGACCGAGCATCACTTGCCCTTCACCGTCTTGCCATAGTAGCCACTTCATATCCCACATCTTCAATATCTTCACTTTGTCATTCTTGGTATCGTTAGGTGCAATGATATCACTTGAGCATCAACACCTTTGCAATCCTTGGACCTATTTCTTTCATTCAACTCAATAAAATTATTAGTCCCAATAATTCGGTTGTCAACCTCCATATATTGACCAACCGATCGCATGTATAAAAGGATATAAATAAATGATGAGTATTAATCAACACCACAAGTGTCATATACTTAAACATATGCTTAAATATAAAGATGCCAATTAAATAAAAGTGAATAACTTGGATCAATTACATGCATAACTAAAGTATATGATTTGCTCCCCCTAAATGTATGTATACAAAATGTTTGTGTAAATCAAGAGTATGCATAAAAGGAATGAAACATTAGGAGCTTATCCTATACAAGAATAGAAGGCATTTATCAAATATAGGCATTAAAATAAATGCATAGAGACTAAACAAGAGAAAAGACTCAAACAAAACATTAGTCTCATATGCATATGTCAATCATGTGGAAATATTATATGAACATATCAATATGTACATGGAGAGAAAGAGTGATACATATAGCTTGATCTCCATGCATTTCATCCTTGTGATTTAGGTCCATCATCAATGAACGTTTCTATCTTAACTCATATGAAGTCAGGGAATTACCTCTCACACACCCCACTTTCATATCCTCATAAGACTAGGCAAAGAAATGCTTATAAAAACATTAGTATCATATAATTGGATTTGTCATTAATGATCAAAACCAAATTAATGGCACTTGAACTTTCGAATCCTTTATATAGAGACGTTGAGGTGGACGGACACTAAGATGGAATAGTCCCTTGTGAGTGCGGCACTCACCTTTTTCTTTGTTTCGGAGCGGGGCACGTCTGCTTACTCTTTTTTTTTTTCAGAATTTGGATTTAATAAATTCCTTTGTAAAAGGGTATGACTTCGCCGACTTATATAGTTTGAATAGCCTTGTCATTCGTAAGTGTAGCGTGGAACCTTCTATCCATAGATTCTACCGAGCCGCCTAGCGATCAAGCTCTTGCGTCTTTAGGAAAACTTCCACTCTAGCTATTCTCGGATCACCTATGAAGTGCTATTTTTTTTTCATTGCCGGAAATTTAAGTTTTTTTGAATAACCCTTGAATTTTTCCATTTGTATTTCTACTTGAATAAGAGAGAGAAAGAGAGAGAGAGAGAGAGAAATATTTCTCGGTTTATCAAATGGTGATACATGGTACAATATGGTCAGAACATGGTGTTGCATTTTTTTAATACAAACCCCTGGGAAGAAAAGGAGTCTAATCGATGGATCTTTTTCCGCTCCTGCCGCTCAATCTATTAGTTATGAAATCCCATTAACTTTTTGTGTACTAGCAATATCTCTACGTGCGATTCCTTAAAATAGGATCCTTTTCCTCTTAAAAGCGTTTCATTTGCTTCTCTTCCAGGGAAGTTTCATTTTCCCAGAATGTATCCTAATTTTTGGCCTAATTCTTCTTCTGTTGATTGATTTAACCTCTAATAAAAAAGATAGACCTTGGTTCTATTTCATCTCTTCAACAAGTCTAACAAGTCTAGTAATAAGCATAACGGCCCGTTGGTTGCTACTCCCTCCATTCCAAATTGATCTACATATAGCTTTTTTAAGGTTATTCCTAAATGATCTACATATTTGTGTTCATTTATTAAGTCTATTCGTTATTTGTGCATTGGAGTAAATGGACATTGATGCATGCATCTATGCACACGAGTATTTATAACCCACATGCAATATCTTGATTTGCTATTGACTGGGAAATAGTGGGGATGGTGCATGCATTGAGTTTGTTTCGAGAAGTAAATATAGTATGAGAGTGTTATTAGCTTTTTTTTGTCTTAGTATACCTATGAAATATGTAGATCAATTTGGAATGGAGGGAGTAATACACAAAATGTTAATTCTAACGCCTATGTTTTTGTCAGTAACAGTCTTTTATCAAATAATACTTTTAATATGTATATTTATCTGATGCTATGACAGAAAAAGCCTAGCTTGCTATCTAATTCCTATATCAAATATATCTAATAACTCAGTTTTCAAACTAGTTTTGAACCTAGTAAATACTAGCGTTGTACAGTTCTGAATCAATATAAAACAAGCTATAGTTATCTGAGTTTTGAGTTATATAACATATATGCTCTGAGTTTTGTTTGTTCATTTAAACACATGATAAAGAACATGGGATTATTTAGTTCAAATGCCATGAGTGGTAGCAGTCCTTGACATTTGGCAGTCAACCCTGTGGTCTCCTGAAATTTTAATGCGGTAGGATTTTTTTTGTTAGACATCTGCTGCATTGACTATCAGATATCTGGAGAATTGATCATGTTCTGGAAAGGACAAAAGCATCTTGGGCTGTGGATCATAAGAGCCGAGCCTTTTGTACTAGACAGAACAAAATATCTTGGGCTGTGGGCTTTTGTTTCTAGAGGACAAAATATCGTGGGTTTTTCTTGTCTCCATCCAAAGGAATAAGGGAGGAGGGAGGGGCTCCGCCGCTCGCCGCTGTCTCCGCTTGCTCGCGCCGCTTAGGGCTCACCGCATGTCACGCCCTGAAGTTCTTCTCCCTAGCAAAAATCCAATTGATAAATTGTTTTAAGAAATTATTTGTTTAAAGGCAAGAGAGAAACCCTAAATTAATAAATGGAAATAATAATCGGAATCGGCATGTGGAATTTTTCTTGGATTCTACATGTCAAAATATGCTAACAGGATTTTTAGTGGAATTTTCAGGGCCTTGAAAATAATTTTAACCAATTAAAAATGAGCATGTGCAATATTTAAATCCCAGGAAAAACCTTCTTTCCTTTTTCTTCTTTTCTTTTTCCCTTTTTCCTTTGTTGGGCCGTCGGCCCACTCCTTCCGCGCGCCCGCCCTCCTCTCAGCTGGGCCGGCCCAAGCCGCCTCCCTCCTCTCCCCGGGTCACCGACAGGTGGGGCCCACCTGTCGGCCCCGTCTTCCTCCTCCGGCAACCGCCACCACCGCCGCCGAAACCACCGCACCGCCGCCGCTTTCCCCGTTCCTCCCGCGCCCACTCCGCACCCCACGCCTCTCCCCACGTCGCCGCCCACGTCCCGCCGTTTCCCACCCTCGCGCGCACTCGAGAATGGGCGGGATTCGATTCGAATCCTCTCCCCACTCTCTCTCCCCACCTCTCCCACGTCGGCGAGAAATCCGGCCGCCTCCCGGCCTCGTCCGCCCCTCCCGAGCCCATATAAACCATCCCCGCACTCCCCTCCACCTTTTTCCTCTTTCCACCGCTCCCTCCCGTGCCCTCCATCACTCCCGCGCCGCTACACCCATCGCCGCCGTCCTCCGGCCGCGCTCCGGCCGCCGCTAGCCGCTGCTAGGCGCCGCGCCAAGCCTCACCATCGACGCCGCCGCGCTCTCCATCCCACGAGCCGCCGCGTCCGCTGTCCGCCCGGCCAAACCCGTCGCCGGAGCCCGCATCTCCTCGCACTCCGGTGAGCTTCCACCATTACCTACACCTCCGGCCAGCTATTCCATGCGCCGTGGACTCCCTCTCTCCCTCTAACCTCTCTCATCGTGTTCCCTAGGTCTCTCCCGACGCCGCCCGCTATTCGCCGACCTCCCTCGTCGCTCGCCGCCCTCGTTCATCGTCGTTGAGGCCCTCCCCTTCCTCTCCTCTCTCTCCGCCGCTCGCCGCTTGCGCGCCACCGCTGCGTCGCAGTGCCATGTCGCTGCGGTGCCGCCGCTTGGCCGGCCGGCCGGCTTTGAAGCCGAGCCGAGCCGACCGGGCGCCTCGCCCCTCCCCCTCGTGACGCTGCCCGGTGGGGCCCACCGGTCGGCACCTCTCCCTTCCCCCTTGAGTCAATGACCCGTGGGTCCCATCTGTCGGCGCCGCTTTCCCCTTGTGCTGACGTCAGCCCTGGGATGAGTTATTGCGAAATAAATTGATTAAGGGTTTTTCTTTTATAGTAAAAACACAGAGAATCTTCTAAAAATCATAACTAATTCATCCGAGCTCCGATTAAGCACATTCAAGTCTCAGTAAATTCATAAAAATGTATAGAATCCATTAAAAATGGTTTTGTTTCCTATTTCAGTAGTCTTATAGCATGTTTTGCTTGTGTGCTTTGTTTGTCGCGTAGATTTCGGCCGTTTCGTCGATCCGCGGTTTCTCGAAGACGTTGTTGTGGTCTCATTAGTGCGAGAGCAAGGCAAGTCATGCATTACAATTGATCATATTGTATCCAATTTACAAATGTCCCGCATTTCTATTAAATGTTGCATCGTTTACAATATCTTGTGGGATGGGTCCTATTACTCAGCTATATGTTGTCTCCCTTACGCCATTGATAACTTGGGTATTAAAATGACTAGATGTTGGTTTAGGAGATGCTTAACCATGCTTAGTTCACCTAGTACACAAAAGGGGAATCACACTAATGCATAGACTTTGACTTTTGGCATAGCTTTGGATTAGTGCCACCGCATTGGTGTTGGTTAACTAAAATACACTACATGGTGGGCTGTGGGTGCATGGTTTTGCTAGTTGTGCCCATGGCGATTAAGGACCGGTTCGCGGGAAACCCTGGAAGAATTTATCGTGCTTACCACAAGCCAGCGTGGGCAACGGCTGGGCTTGTAGTGTAGCTTTCCTCTAGCCGACGTACACAGGCGAGGGTGGGCTTGATGGAGTTGGGTCGGCCAGGGTGTCCAGTTGATCGGCTTCCGGATTCACCGCGGCACGAAAGGGGGGCTACTCGTTGCCTGCTGGGGACGGGTGCGAACCCTAAGGTGTGCTGCGATCGGTTAGAGGGGGTTATGCGAAGGGTCCTGTTACGGCCTCTTTCCGGTATGTCGTGGTGACATGTCGGCGCACGGTAACGTGTCGTGGGGCTGTGTCTTGTTGGTACAGTTGTACACCTCTTATCAGAGTAAAACTATTCGAATAGCCGTGCCCGCGGTTATGGGCGGTCGACCAGATTCACCGTGATTAGTCTCACCCTTAGTTAACTAATGAACTGGTTAGTTCAGATGGTGGTTTGGGCCTGTTGCAACGTGGTGTAGCGTTGGACAGTGATCGGTTAACATTGATAAATCACTACAGCTGTTTTACTGTTTTCAACTTCTGCTTTTAAATGCCTGCTTTATGCAAATGAACCTTTAGCCTCCCTTGGATATACCCTGCATCATACCTTCTCTTCTGGTATGACTTGCTGAGTACAGTGGGTAGTACTCAGTCTTGCTCTCTTTTCCCCCACACCAGAGTTGAAGTCCTTCTCAGTTGAAGATGTCTCGAAGTAGTTGGTTTCGTCGCTGCCGTCAAGGATGCCTGTGGAATGGAGTTGCCTCGCTGCAGGAGTCAAGTCTTTAGGCTTAGCTCGCTTTTATCTTTTCCGCTGCATTTGTAATCTTTTACATTTTTGTAAGACGTGGATCTGTATGTCAACAATTGTCGTTTGTGTACCCTGGCTGGTCCTGGACAAGGGTTCAATGCACATTCAGCTTAGAAATTCTGGGTCATGAATTTCTGGGCGTGACAAGTTGGTATCAGAGCCGACCTTGACCGTAGGACAAGCCAAATGGAAACCCTAAGAGCCCTCTTAAACCTTTTCATCTGCATATGCCTTTTGCACTTGGATTTTGTTTTAGGAAAATTTGGGGTTTGTTCTTTTGATTTGTGGGAAAAATCTTGATCACTATTTAATCGATTTCTCGGCTAGAGGCAGTCTAGGGTTTTAGTGAAAGTTTATTTCGAGTTTATTCGACAGTCAGTCGGGAATTTGTTAGGTGATATGCACTAAGTCGTGTCTAGGTTCGATGGGCAATTTTATGTGTGTATTATAGCTATGCATCTATTTTGTGCATTAATTTATCGTTTAGTCAGTTGCATTAGCATCTTTGTCTGGGTTCATGAAAAATGTTCTACGCATAAAAATCATCATGCTCGGCGAGTTACTTGAGTCATTTGTTGCTTTATTTAATTTGGTTTTGAGCATGTGTAGGTTCCTATCCCTCTGTCCTCTTTAGATGTCAGACCTGTTCTCCGATCGCAAGCGCCGCTCCAAGCTTCAGAGTCATCGCCTTTAGCCTTAACGTTTACTTAGTTTGGCTGCTTGCTAGTTTCTGTGTTTAGGTTTGTTGCTTGTGGGTTAGTCGGCGGTCGATATCATGTGTTAGTGGTATGACTGCCTTAATTAGGAGTTGTTTGCTTCCTTTTCAGTGTTTTAATCAAGATTAAGATAATTGCACTTAAATTTATAAGAAAGATTAGTTTCCGAGCCATCTGTTTTCTTCCTTTCTCTTTTTTCTACCTATCCTCGTCCAGATGGTGAAGACAGGGAATGATCCCCGTGACTCCAACGACGCCAGGGGCAGTGAAGAGCAGACCGATGGAGCTCATATCAGTGGTGCATCTGACAGCAGTTCATCTCCACCGCCCGAGAACCCAACGGTCACTCAGATGATGACAATGATGATGCAACAGATGCAACAACATCACCATCAGATGTTGCAGCAGGCGCAACAGAACCAGCAGTTGGGTCCATCACACCTGTCCAAACTGTTAGACTTTCTTCGTATCCAGCCACCCACTTTCTCAAGCACCACCAACCCAATGGAGGCCAACGACTGGCTCCGTGCTATTGAGAAGAAGCTGAACCTTCTGCAATGCAACAACCAAGAGAAGGTTGCTTTTGCTACACACCAGCTGCAAGGTTCCGCTTCTGCCTGGTGGGATAACTGCGTGGTAACCCGTCCAGCTGCAACGGAGGTTACTTGGGCAGAGTTTTGTCAAAGCTTCAGGAAGGCACAGATTCCTGAGGGGATTATGGCACAAAAGAAAAGAGAGTTCCGCACAGTCCAGCAAGGAACCATGTCAGTTACAGAGTACATGCATGAGTTCAACCGCCTTGCGCGCTACGCTCCTGAGGACGTGCGCACCGATGCCGAGAAGCAGGAGAAGTTTTTGTTTGGTCTTGGTGATGAATTGACCAACCAGCTGATCTCCGGAGTCTATGAGGACTTTGAGAAGCTTGTGGACAAGGCTATCCGTCAGGAAGAGCAACGCAACAAAATGGACCGAAAAAGAAAGGCAGCTCAGATCAGCTTTCCTCAGGGGAACAATCAGAAGCCTCGCTTCATGACGGGACAGCTAGGTGAGCCTTCCACCCTGATCGTCCGTCAGCACCATCCTTACCACTCGAGTAACTTCAACAACGACTACAACGGTGGCAGTCACAACAACAATAAGCAGCACAACCACAACTCGACTTCACCCCCATTAATGGCACCAGCTCAGTCAGATCCGCCAGTGTCACATCCTGATTTTCGTTTCAGGATTTATAAAATATTTAATAAATTATTATTAGAATTTATATTAAATGTTCTTTAATTTACAAGTGAAGTTAAATGTGGGAAATAAAATTTCCTAAATATAAAGCATGGATGGATTTAATTTTTATTAAATTCTCCATGGTTAATTATACTCTCTGAAATTTTCTTGGATTTTTCAGAGCTCAATTCCTAAATGATACAAAGAACAGTTCAGTAATTATTTGATCAATAATGATCAAATTATAATTGTTAAGAGCTTTTCTTGTTTAAAAATCCTTAAATTATAAATTGTTGTTTAATTGGAATTATTAGAAATGATTTTAAAAGCCTAAAAGAGAAGATCTAATTTTAATTTGTTAAATCTCAATATAAAATTGGGCTAGATAAAATTTTGTTAAATACTTTGCTTAATTCTATAATTCCTAGATTTTTCTGGGATTTATTTGAGCTAAGGAAGTATTTTTAATAAATGGAATTGCATTTCATGAATAATTTAAATTGAAAAAGGTTTTTAAAAATCTTCTTTTGGCTTTGGGCCGAAAGCCGGCCCAAAACCCTCTCTCTCTCTTTCCCTCGGCCCAGTCCGGCCCAGTCAGCCCGCGCTCTTCTCCTCTCTCTCGGTGTCGCTGACAGGCGGGACCCACCTGTCAGGGTCGTCGTCCTCCTCGCGCCGCCGCCGCCGCCCGAACCCTAGCGCAAGCCGCCGCCGTCTCCTTCCAAATTCGGCTGTGTCTTTCCTTCTCCGGTGAAATCTTTAGAGGGGAAATGATCCTTGAGATCTCCTCTTCCTTTTCTCTTTTGGAATCATCGTCTAAATCGCTTTGGAAGTTCGTGGATTCGAGTTCGATTCGGATCGGCCTCTTTCCTCCGAACCCCGACCTTTCCTTCTCGCCGCCGGCCGCCGTGGGCCTTCGCCACCGCCTCCTTGCACCTATATAAGGACCCCCGAGCTCTCCTCTACCCGTCGCCTCTCTCGCCTTCGCCCGCCGTCGTGTGTAGCGCCCTAGCCTCGTGAGTTTTTGCGCCGCCGTCGCCGCCGTTCGTCCAGCCGTGCGCCGCCGCCGCTCCAGTCGTCGTCGTCGCTCGGGAAGGTCGTCATCGTGGTCGCCAAGTCGCCGCCGTCCTCGTCCGCCCCTTCGCCGCCGCCGAAGACCGCCGGAGCTCCGTCGCCGCCGTCGACCCGATCTCCGCTGCCGCTTCTTCCTCGCCGCCGGTGCCGTCCGTTGCTCTTCCGCCGCTTCTTTGGTCACCGGTGAGTTCGCCGCGTCGCGCTCTACCCGTTGGTGTCCTCCGTTCGTGCCGAAGCGCCGCCGTTCGCCGGCGAGCATGCGCGCCCGAGCCGCCGAGCCGCCGCCGCCGGTGGTGACGTCATCGCTGACGTCATCGTCGCCCTCTCCCGTGAGCCGGTCGTGGACCGTTCGATCTCAGCCGTCCGTTTTGGATAGGGTTGATCTCGGCCGTCCGTTCGCGTGAACCGCCGCCGTGCGCCCGGTCCACCGCAAACCCTAGCCCGCTGACGCAATAATCCTTCTTTTCCTTTTCAAAAATAATTCATTATTGCGTCATAATTCAATTAAAACCCATATAAGTGTTTTAATCCGATTTAATCTTTAAAAATTCATAACTAATTCATTGTAACTCAGTTTAATGTGGTTCAAGTTGCAAAAGTTGTGTAAAATAAAGATCTACATATTAAAATTGTCCATAAATTGAATTAAATTTATTTAATTCTTTTTAAATGGGCTTTAATTAGATTTAATCTTGTAAAATTCATAATAAATTCATTTGAAGTCAGAATGAGGCCGTTCAAGTCTCATAATTCATCTAAAAATATGATCTACATGTTTGTTTACTTTTTATGTACTGTTTATTTGGTTTTTATTAGTCTTTTTCTTCGTTTTGCGTGTTAGCTTGTCGTTTCCGTCGTTGCGAAGGTTCGTGAGTGCGCCGGAAGTGTTCAAGAAGATTAATTTAAGACCGATTATTGCAAGGCAAGTCACACAGATCCTAAACACAATCTTTTGAGCATGTTGATCCTATATTTAAATTCTCTATTTATTTCAACTGTGCATTTATTTTCGAATGTCACCGGGTGGTGTGAACTTATTCCTTTGTTATGGCCAATTTGCATTGATTACTTTATTCCTCGATACCTTGGGTTATTATAACTTGACTAGTTGAGCTATATATATTGGTTCAGCTAGATATTAGATATGATTGCTTAGCCATGCTTAGAAACATTAGCACACTATTGGGATAACTTATGATTCATTATTATTTAATGATGGTTTATTGATAGTTCACGATGGTTAATCGTGATTGGTTAATTAATTACTTGCCAACTAAAACTTGATAATGGTGGGTTGTGAGCACATGGTTTTGAGAGTCGTGCTCATGACAATTAAGGACCGGTTCGCGAGCTACTGTTGTGAAACATTAACCGTGCCAACCACAAGCCAGCGTGGGCAACGGCTTTACCTTTTGTATAGCATGATTCATTGCGGAGCACCAGACTGAGAAGTGGCGGAGATAAGCCCACGGGGGTCGCTGGGGAGTCCATGCCTCTGGTTTTTGAGGGGGTGATTATGATCCAGGAATGGTGCGCTGTGGTGAGTTGTGTTATGCAGAGGGTATTGTCACAGCCTCTATTCGGGTACTTTCCAGTATCGCGACGCATGGTAGACATGATGTTGAGGCTGTGTCTTGTGGGTACAGTGGTACACCTCTGGCCAGAGTAAAACTATTCGAATAGCCGTGCCCGCGGTTATGGGCGAGTTGAGCAATGTTTTTCGTGATTAGTCTCACACCTCTCACAATAATTATGGATGTTATAACTGGTAATAATTTGCTTAGCTCCTGGTTTGGAGATTAGATCTGTACAGCCGGGTATGGTTGTTCAGGATGGTTGGGCCTGTGCAGCATGGGTATGCTGTTCAGTGTTGATTAAAATTTCTGATCAATTACTCCACTGTTTAACTTCTCTTAAATGTTTTGCTAAAATGCTGCTTTTGCAAATGAGTCTATAATATGCCATCCTTTGGTATCCTTGTGCACTTGCATATTTGCTGTGTGGCTTACTGAGTATGTCATATGCTCACCTTGCAATAATCAATCAACCTCAGTTGAAGAAAAAGGATCCAGAAGGAGATGATGTTTGGCTTATACCCCAGTTGAGCTGCCTGTGGGAGTGGAGCCGGAGCTTCGCTAGATTTTATTTTTCCGCTGCAGTTTTCTTCATGGCGAGGACTAAGTGCCTCTTAAGTAAGTATTTAGCGTTTTAGTTAATTTGATGAATCTGTATATTAAATTGTCAGTTTGTGTACCTCGGCTGATTCCTGGACGAGGATTTTATGCACAAATAAGTTCGGAAATTATTAGTGAATTTCCGGGCGTGACAGCCAGCTATGTCAGCTCAGTCAGAACAGCTCAAGAAGGAGTTTGCAGGAAAGCCAAGACCCTGCTTCAACTGTGGCAAGCACGGCCACTTTGCTGGCAAGTGTCCGAAGCTGAAGCGCGTTGGACCTAGGTTCGTCCAGGCCCGCGTCAATCATGCGTCTGCAGAGGAGGCACAGGCAGCACCAGAGGTCCTGCTGGGCACGTTTCCGGTGAACTCATATCCAGCAACAGTTCTCTTTGATTCAGGTGCCTCGCATTCTTTCATTTCCAAGAGATTTGCTGGGACACATGGATTATCGGTAGTGGGACTTAAAATACCGATGCAGGTTCATACCCCTGGAAATGACATGAAGACAGCACACTACTGCCCCTCAGTGACTATAGAGATCAAAAGGTCACCATTCCTATCCAACCTCATCCTTCTGGAATCCAAAGACCTAGATGTCATTCTCGGAATGGATTGGTTGACCAGACACAAGGGAGTGATCGACTGCGCAAGTCGCACCATCACCCTAACCAACGACAAAGGAGAGAAGATCACCTTCCGTTCTCCGGTATCGCAGAAGTCCGTAGCGAGTCTGAATCAGGCTGCTATGGAGGAACAGACAGAAATAGCGGAAAAAAATCCCAAGAAGTTGGAGGATATACCTATAGTACAAGAGTATCCTGAGGTGTTCCCAGAAGACCTCCTACAATGCCACCGAAGAGAGAAATCGAGTTTCGGATTGATTTGGCACCCGGGACTGCTCCAATTTATAAGAGGCCGTATAGAATGGCAGCTAATGAGCTAGCAGAGGTCAAGAAGCAGGTTGACGAACAGCTGCAAAAAGGGTACATCCGACCGAGTACTTCACCTTGGGGTGCTCCGGTTATCTTTGTGGAGAAGAAAGACAAGACCAAGAGGATGTGTGTTGATTATCGCGCCCTTAATGAGGTCACAATCAAGAACAAATATCCGTTGCCAAGAATTGATGACCTGTTTGATCAGCTAAAAGGAGCTAAGGTGTTTTCCAAGATAGACCTGCGATCAGGCTATCATCAGTTGAGAATTCGGGAAGAGGATATTCCCAAGATAGCCTTCACCACTCAGTATGGGTTGTTTGAGTGCACGGTTATGTCATTTGGACTCACCAATGCACCGGCTTTCTTCATGAACTTGATGAACAAAGTGTTTATGGAGTTTCTTGACAAGTTTGTCATGGTGTTCATTGATGACATACTTATTTATTCAAAATTAGAAGAGGAACATGAGCAACATCTCCGTCTGGTGCTCGAGAAATTAAAGGAGAACCAGTTATATGCCAAGTTCAGTAAGTGTGACTTCTGGTTATCAGAGGTCAAATTTCTCGGTCACGTCATTACTGCTCAAGGTGTGGTAGTGGATCCATCGAATATGGAGTCAGTTACAAAGTGGACCCCACCAAAGACAGTTTCTCAGATTCGGAGTTTCCTTGGACTTGTGGGCTATTACCGTCGGTTCATTGAAAATTTCTCCAAGATTGCCAGACCCATGACACAGTTGCTAAAGAAAGATGAAAAATTAAAGTGGTCAGCTGAGTGCAACCAAAGTTTTGAAGAACTTAAGAAGAGGTTAGTATCTGCGCCAGTTCTAATCCTGCCAGACCAGACGAAAGACTGTCACGTCCTGATAAATTCATCCCGAAATAAAAATCATTCGCTAAAAGGAATAATAGAATTAATTAAAATTCGAAAAGAAATTGGCAAACATTAAAATACGTACAAGAAAAAAATTCAAATGTGGCCCGGAGAATTTTTGTTAAATTCCCCTTGGTCAAAAAGGAGCCCTCAAATTTTAGTGGAATTTTCAGAGCACAAATAATAATTGAGAAGAAATAAACAAAGTTAAAATGGTTTTATAAAAAGAAAAATCCTAAAAAGTTCCCTTTCCCTCCCCCTCTCCCTCTTGGGCCGGCTCGGCCCACCTCGCTCTTTCCCTCTCTCTCCTCCCCGCGGCCCACTCGGCCTCTCCCCGCGCGCGCGCCGCTGACGGGCGGGCCCGCCCGCCACCCTCGCTGACGGGTGGGGCCCACCTGTCATCGCCTACCTCGCGCCGCTCCCGCCGCCCGCCCGTGCCCTAGCGCCGCCGCCGCCGCCGAATCCGCCGCATCCCGCCGTCCCCGCGCGCCATAAAGAGGGGGAAATCACTCCCCGTGATTCCCTCCCTCCTTTCCCCCGCTTTCCCCTCTCTCTCTCCCTCGGATTCGTCCAGATTCGCTCCCGCAATCTTCGCCGGCGTCATTGATGGCGGCCGAGACTTCCGCGGCCGATTCCTCCCCCTCCGGCCGCCCTCTCTCCCTCCCCACCCTATTTAATCGCTCCTCATGCTTCGCTCCTCCGTTTCCGCCACTCGCCGCTCTCTCTCCCCGTCGGATTCGTGCTCGCGCCGTCGTCCTCTCTCTCCGCCGTCGCCGCCGAGCTCCGGTTCGCCGCCGTCGTCGCTCCGGACCTCCTCCCGTCTCGGCGTCACCTCCTTCGGCTTCGCCGCGTCCTCGCCGATCTCGTCCGCCCCTTCGTTTCGCCCGCCGACCGTCGGAGCGCCGCCGTCCTCGTCGATCCGAACCGCGCCGCCGTCTTCCTCCGCTCCGGTCGTCGTTTCCGCCGTCCTCGTCGACCCGGGGTGAGCCGAGGACCGTTCCTTTCGCTTCCCTCTTCCCTCCTCTCTCTCGGGCGCCGCTCCGCCGCGCCGGTGGTCGCCGGCGGTGACCATCGGGGCGCGGGCGCGCCGCCTCCCGTCGGCCGTGCCGGCGAGGCCGCCTTCGGGCGCGCCCCGCGGCTGCCAGGTGGGGCCCGGCCGTCAGCCGCCCGCGCCCGCGGGTGCGGCTGACGCGTGGGACCCACGGCGCCGGCCGGCGTCAGCCGCGTGCGCCCGGTCCACCGTGGACCGTGAGGCTGCCGCGTGGGCCCCACTCCCGTGGACCCGGTCCGCGCGCCCTCTCTCTCGGCTGACGCAATAAATCCGATTTTTAATTAAAATTTAAATGAAGAAATTCGCAAATATCCATTTAAAGAGCATATAAACTTCAAATGGCCATAACTTGGCCATTTGAACTCGGAATTGGACCGTTCAAGTCTCTAATTTTTCCTTAAGAAGTCAAGAACCCATTTTTGTGCTTTGTTTCTGCTTGTTATATGGAGTTTATTAGAGTAAAAGCCTTTTCTTTTCCGTTGGTCGTGTAGACGCTGCAGCTTTGGAAGATCCGCTCTTCGTGGAAGTAGAAGCCGACGTTTGGGAAAGCGAGCAAGGCAAGTCACATCATCCTTGAGCATATTGAATCCCAGTTTATAAAATTATTTTGATTTAAGTTAATGCATTATCGCTTTATTTAAATTCCCGCGTATCACTGTTTTATTTAGCCATGCCTATTTATCATTGTTAAGACATTATTATTGCTATTGTTATTATTACCTTGTTCACTCTAGGAAAATAAAACCCCAACTAGTGGGTACTCTATTTATGGTTCCACTAGTATGAATTTAGGTAGATGCTTCGCTGATTAATTAGGCAACATTAGGTGGTTTTTATAACTTTAGACTTTGGGAATTCTCATATCATTTGGATACTATGGAATGGTTGGCTTATGTTGGAATTGGACACACACCTCCCCCTCTATTCAAAACCCCCAAAATGGTTTAGGCTGGGCTCGAGGTGCGTGGTTGGGTTTTGTTAGTCGTACCTCGGGTACTATAAGGATTAAGCTCGGGCCTCTGTTGCAAAGCACTACCGTACTTCCACATGTCTAGTGGGTAAGGCTTAGTTTGTGGCTCAGTCTGGTTATAAACAAAAGTACACGGATTGGAGATGGATGAAGTCGGGGGTCGATGGACATTCTCCAGGGCAAATGAAGGCTACACGAGCTGCGGCCCGGTAGTCGAGATGTCATGGCAGAGGGTTGGTGCCCTGCTGCTAGGGGCTCAGTCCTGCCTGCCTGTCCCGGAGGTTCCGGCCGTAGGCGGGATTGGGTCGGTACTCTTGTCTATGGCTAGGATGGGTTGGAAACTATGTCACGTCTTCCGTCTGTATACCGTGGTGGTATGTGGCACGTGGTTGCACGTGAGGAAGATGTGTCTTGTGGGTAAAGATGTACACCTCTGATCAGAGTATAATCTATTCGAATAGCCGCGCCCTCGGTTATGGGCAAGCCGAGCAATGTACCCAAGTCAGTGTTTTAATTCTTAAAATTTGCTCAACAACTAAAATGTGGAATGGTTGGCCTGGGTTGGCTTGGGACGAGCTGGGACCCAGGGTCGGGTTGCCAGTTCGGTCTGAATCATCGTAGGCCTTGGGTTAAGGCAGGTTCGTGAGGGTTCACGGCCTTGATTAATAACACTGTGTAACTCTAGGATCGTCTTATAAAATGGCTTTGGGCAACTAAGTGACTTTTAAATGCTGTTTACTGCAAAACTTAACCCCCATATTATTATCCCCTTGTACTCCCTTGCATTAGTTATGCATCTCCGGTGTGGCTTGCTGAGTACTGTGGTTGTACTCATTCTTGCTCAATCCTTCCCCTCTTCAGTAAGAGAAGCTTTGGAGAAGATGTCTTAGGTGGAGTCCTGGCTTATACCCCAGTTGAGCGCCTGTGAAGATGGAGCCGTAGGCCCGCTAGTCCGCTGCTGTTTATTTTTGATTGTCAGGCCTTAAGTGCCTTTGTAATAATGTAAATATTATCGATATAATAAAGATGTGTCTTTTATATCATGTTTGTGTGGTGTACCCCGGCTTTTCCTGGGACGGGGATTAATACACTAGCGTTCGGGAAAAGGCAATTTTCCCGGTCGCGACAAAGACTTCCAGGTCTACTGTGATGTATCTCGCTAAGGGCTAGGATGTGTTCTGATGCAAGAAGGCAGAGTGGTCGCTTACGCCTCGCGGCAGTTGCGTCCACGCGAAAGCAATTATCCTACTCATGATCTTGAGTTGGCAGCAGTGGTTCATGCTCTGAAAATCTGGCGGCACTATCTTATTGGAAACCGCTGCAAAGTCTACACTGACCACAAGAGTCTGAAGTACATGTTCACTCAGCCCGATCTGAACCTACGTCAGCGAAGATGGCTGGAGTTGATAAAAGATTATGACATGGGGATACATTATCATCCGGGCAAAGCAAATGTGGTGGCAGACGCTCTGAGCAGAAAGAGCTATTGCAATGCAGTATGTACCGAAGGCATGTGTGACAAATTGCAGCAAGATCTTGAGCACCTAAATTTGGGCATCGTGGAACACGGGTACGTAGCTGCCCTAGAGGCACGGCCTACGCTCGTGGATCAAGTCAGAGCAGCTCAGGTAAATGATCCTGAAATAACTGAGTTGAAGATGAATATGAGGGTTGGAAAAGCCCGGGATTTCCACGAGGATGAGCATGGCACAATCTGGTTGGGAGAAAGATTGTGTGTACCTGACGACAAAGAACTGAAGGATCTAATACTCACAGAAGTTCATCAAACTCAGTATTCAATTCATCCCGGCAGCACCAAAATGTACCAAGACTTCAAAGAAAAGTTCTGGTGGGTCAGCATGAGAAGGGAGATAGCCGAATTCGTCGCACTCTGCGATGTTTGTCAGCGAGTCAAAGCAGAACACCAAAGGCCCGCAGGATTGCTTCAACCTCTTCAGATCCCGGAATGGAAATGGGAAGAGATTGGAATGGATTTCATAACAGGTTTGCATAGGACGTCAGCAGGGCACGATTCAATCTGAGTAGTCGTGGATCGACTCACCAAAGTTGCTCATTTCATTCCAGTGCACACTACCTATACTAGGAAAAGATTGGCAGAGCTTTACCTTTCAAGAATCATGTGTTTGCATGGGGTACCTAAGAAGATTGTATCTGATCGAGGAAGTCAATTCACTTCAAAGTTCTGGCAGAAACTGCAAGAAGAATTGGGGACTCGTTTGAATTTCAGCACGGCTTATCATCCGTAAACAGATGGTCAGACCGAGCGAGTAAATCAAATCTTGAAAGATATGTTGTGAGCTTGTACACTTGACTTTGGTGGAGCTTGGGATAAAAGTCTGCCTTATGCGGAATTCTCTTACAACAACAGCTATCAGGCCAGTTTGCAAATGGCACCGTTTGAAGCGTTGTACGGACGGAAATGCCGCACTCCGCTTTTCTGGGATCAAACTAGAGAACGTCAACTGTTTGGGACAGAAGTGCTAACCAAAGCAGAGGAGAAAGTTAGGACCGGCAGGGAAAGACTGCGAATCGCCCAGTCTCGGAAGAAGAGTTATGCTGACAACCGCCGAAGAGAAGTCACTTTCGAAGCAGGAGATTATGTGTACCTTCGTGTCACTCCGCTTCGGGGAGTCCACCGCTTCCAGACCAAAGGAAAGTTGGCACCACGCTTTGTGGGACAATACAGGATTTTGGAACGCAGAGGTGAAGTTGCTTATCAGCTTAAGCTTCCATCTAATATGGCTGGTATCCACGATGTGTTTCACGTGTGTCAACTGAAGAAGTGTTTGAGGGTACCCGAGGAACAAGCTAGCTCAGAGCACATCGACATTCAGGAAGATCTGACATATGCGGAGAAGCCGATTCGTATCCTCGAAACCAGTGAGAGGAGGACCAGAAACAAGGTGATCAGGTTTTGCAAAGTTCAGTGGAGCCACCACTCAGAAGAAGAGGCAACCTGGGAAAGAGAAGATGAGTTGAAGGCCGCCCATCCGCACCTCTTCGCCAGCTCTTCCGAATCTCGGGGTCGAGATTTCGTTTAAGGGGGGTAGGTTTGTCACGCCCTGAAGTTCTTCTTCCTAGCAAAAATCCAATTGATAAATTGTTTTAAGAAATTATTTGTTTAAAGGCAAGAGAGAAACCCTAAATTAATAAATGCAAATAATAATCAGAATCGGCATGTGGAATTTTTCTTGGATCTACATGTCAAAATATGCTAACAGGATTTTTAGTGGAATTTTCAGAGCCTTGGAAATAATTTTAACCAATTAAAAATGAGCATGTGCAATATTTAAATCCCAGGAAAAACCTTTTTTCCTTTTTCTTCTTTTCTTTTTCCCTTTTTCCTTTGTTGGGCCGTCGGCCCACTCCTTCCGCGCGCCCGCCCTCCTCTCAGCTAGGCCGGCCCAAGCCGCCTCCCTCCTCTCCCCGGGTCACCAACAGGTGGGGCCCACCTGTCGGCCCTGTCTTCCTCCTTCGGCAACCGCCACCACCGCCGCCGAAACCGTCGCGCCACCGCCGCTTTCCCCGCTCCTCCCGCGCCCACTCTGCGCCCCACGCCTCTCCCCACATCGCCGCCCATGTCCCGCCGTTTCCCGCCCTCGCGCGCACCCGAGAATGGGCGGGATTCGATTCGAATCCTCTCCCCACTCTCTCTCCCAACCTCTCCCACGTCGGCGAGAAATCCGGCTGCCTCCTGGCCTCGTCCGCACCTCCTGAGCCCATATAAACCATCCCCGCACTCCCCTTCACCTTTTTCCTCTTTCCGCCGCTCCCTCCCGTGCCCTCCATCACTCCCGCACCGCTACACCCATCGCCGCCGCCCTCCAGCCGTGCTCCGGCCGCCGCTAGCCGCTGCTAGGCGCCGCGCGGAGCAACACCATCGACGCTGCCGCGCTCACCATCCCGCGAGCCGCCGCGTCCGCTGTCCGCCCGGCCAAACCCGTCGCCGGAGCCCGCATCTCCTCGCACTCCGGTGAGCTTCCACCATTACCTTCACCTCCGGCCGGCTATGCCGTGGGCCGTGGACTCCCTCTCTCCCTCTAACCTCTCTCATCGTGTTCCCTAGGTCTCTCCCGACGCCGCCCGCAATTCGCCGACCTCCCTAGTCGCTCGCCGCCCTCGTTCATCGTCGGTGAGGCCCTCCCCTTCCTCTCCTCCCTCTCCGCCGCTCGCCGCTTGCGCGCCGCCGCCGCGTCGCGGTGCCGTGTCGCTGCGGTGTCGCCGCTAGCCGCGGTGCTGTCGCGCGCCGCCGCTTGCCGTCAGTCGCCGCCGGTTGCCGTCGTGTCACATCCTAAAAATCCTAAATATATAAATTGCTGTTTAATTGGAATTATTAGAATTTATTTTAAAAGCCTAGAAGAGAAGATCTAATTTTAATTAATAAATTCCAATATAAAATAGGGCCAGATAAAATTTCACTAAATACTTTGCTTAATTCTATAATTGCTAGATTTTTCTGGGATTTATTTGAGCTAAGGAAGTATTTTTAATAAATGGAATTGCATTTCATGAATAATTTAAATTGAAAAAGGTTTTTAAAAGTCTTCTTTTGGCTTTGGGCCGAAAGTCGGCCCAAAACCTCTCTCTCTCTCTCCCTCGGCCCAGTCGGCCCAGTCCGGCAGCAGCCGCCCGCGCGCGCGTCCGCCCGCTGACAGGTGGGGCCCACCTGTCAGGGCCGTCGTCTTCCTCGCGCCGTCGCCCGGCCGAACCTTAGCCGAGCCGCGCCGCCGTCTCCTTCCAAATCCGGCCGCCCCTTTCCGTTTCCGATGAAATTAATAGAGGGGAAATGATCCTCGGGATGCCCTCTATCTTTTCTCTTATGGAATCGTCGGCTAATTTCGTTTGGAAATCCGTGGATTCGAGTTCGATTCGGATCGATCTCTCTCCTCTGAACCCTACACTTTCCTTCGCCGTCGCCGGTCGCCGTGGGCCTTCGCCGCCGCCTTCCAACCCCTATATAAGGACCCCCAAGCCCGCCGCTACCCGTCGCCACCCTTGCCTTCGTCTCTCGTCGTCCGTAGCGCCCTAGCCCCGTGAGACCTCGCGCCGCCGTCGTCGCCGCCGCTCCAGCCTGTGCGCCGCCGTCGCCGCCGCTCCAGCCGTGCGCCGCCGTCGCTCCAGTCGTCGCCGTCGCTCGGGGAGGTCGCCATCGTGGTCGCCGTCGCGTCGCCGTCCTCGTCCGCCCCTCCGCCGTCGCTGTCGACCGCCGGAACACCGCCATCGTCGTCAAGCCGAAGGTCGCCGCCGCTTCTTCCTCGACGCCGTCGCCGTCCGTTGATCTTCCGCCGTTGTTTTGGTCACCGGTGAGTTCGTCGCGTCGCCCTCAACGTGCTGGTGCCCTCCGTTCGTGCCGTCACGCCGTCGTTCGCCGGCGAGCTTGCACGCCCGAGCCGCCGCCGGTGGTGACGTCACCGCTGACGTCATCGTCGTCGTCCATCCGTGAGCCGCGGCGGATCCGATCGATCTTGGCCGTCCGTTTTGGATAGGATCGATCTCGGCCGTTCGTTTCCGTGAGCCGCCGCCATGCACCCGGTTCACCGCGAACCCTAGCCGCTGACGCAATAATTCCCTTTTCCTTTTCAAAAATAATTCATTATTGCGTCATAATTCAATTAATACCCATATAAGTGTTTTAATCTGATTTAATCTTTAAAAATTCATAACTAATTCATCTTAGCTCGGATTTAGTTGGTTCAAGTCTCTAAATTTTTCTAAAATTGAGATCTACATGTTAAAAATATCCACATGTACTGTTCATGCTTGTTTATGTGCTGTTTTGGTGTTTTTCCTCTTTTCTGTTTAGATTCCGACGTTTCCGGAGAGTTCGTTTTCGCAGGAGAAGAATTTGAAGAGTTCCAAGGCCAGCAAGGCAAGTCACACAGATCCCAAACAACCCTTTGAGCATGTTGATCCCGTTTAAAGCTATTGTTTCTATTCAACTATTGCATTTATTTTCGAATGTCATTGGGTGGAATTAACCTATTGTTTGTTATAGCCCTTTTGTTCTTGATTACTTTATTCCTTGATACCTTGGGTTATTATAACTTGACTAGTTGGGTTATATATATTGGTTTAGCTAGATATTAGATATGATTGCTTAGCCATGCTTAGAAACATTAGCACACTATTGGGATAACTTATGACTCACTATTATTTAATGATGGCTTAATGATAGATCACGATGGTCAATCGTGATTGGTTAATTAATTACTTGCCAACTAAAACTTGATAATGGTGGGTTGTGAGCACATGGTTTTGAGAGTCGTGCTCATGACAATTAAGGACCGGTTCACGAGTTTCGGTTGTGAAACATTAACCGTGCCAACCACAAGCCAGCGTGGGCAACGGCTTTACCTTTTGTATAGTATGGTTCATTGCAGAGCACCAGACGGAGAAGTGGCGGAGATAAGCCCACGGGGGTCGCTGGGGAGTCCATGCCTTGTTTATAAGGGGGTGATTATGATCCAGGAATGGTGCACTGTGGTGGATTGTGTTGTGCGAGGGGTACTGTCACAGCTCCTTTCCGAGGTACCGTGGTGGTATTGAGGCACATGGTGACATGTTGTGGGGCTGTGTCTTGTGGGTACAGTGGTACACCTCTGGCCAGAGTAAAACTATTCGAGTAGCCGTGCCCGCTGTTATGGGCGGGTCTAACAATGTCTTTCGTGATTAGTTTCACACTTCTCACCATAATAAAAGATGCTATAACTGGTAATAATTTGTTTAGCTCCTGGTTTGGAATGGTATATTCCTGGTTTGGAGATAGATCTGTACAGCCGGGTATGGTTGTTCAGGATGGTTGGGCCTGAGCAGCATGGGTGTGCTGTTTAGTGTTGATTAAAATTGATGATTAATTACTCTACTGTTTTATAATTCTCAAATGTTTGCTAAATGCTGCTTTTGCAAATGAGCCCTATATTATGCCATTATTTGGTATCCTTGTGCACTTGCATATTTGTTGCGTGGCTTGCTGAGTATGTCATATACTCACCTTGCAATCATTCATCAGAGGAAGAGTTCTACAGTGATGCTGATGGTGTGGAGGATTAGGTGTAGCCCTGGTCAAGCTGCCTGTGGAGTGGAGTCGTCTGCGAAGTTTATCTTATTTTTTTTCCGCTGCTTAGATCTTTATTGATTGAGAGGAACTATCTACCTCTGTAATGACATTTTATTCGCTTATTAATTAGAGTAATAATTGTACTCTATTATCAATTTGTTATTGTGTGCCTCGGCTGATTCCTGGACGAGGGTTCACACACATGTAAGCGTTTGGAATTTTGGATAGAAATTCCGGGCGTGACAAGTTGGTATCAGAGCCTCCTTGACCTTAGGTTATGCCAAATGGTTACCCATAGAAGCCCTCTAAAAATATTGGAAAAGTAGAACTGTTCTCCTCCCTTTCTTTTTTTAATTAAACCAAACTAATAGCACATGCACTTCATAATCTCTTTTAGTGGTTCTCATTCAAAATTTATTCCAGTGTTGTTAGTACTGTACATCTATTATTGTACTAATGGCTCATTTACCAGCAAATGTTTTACAACATTGTTTTATTTTGCTGCAATGAAATAAATTTAGCATGTTGATTTTATAACTTTCTTTTATTTCTTTCGGAACCTGTTGTTCAAAAGTGCAAAATTTGTGATCTTGTTTCCAACTGTTTCAACTTATCTTGCAAGCCTGGTTTACTTTATTTACTTACCTTTTACTTAATCCAAAAACTTGTGCTATTAATTGGATAAATGTCTTAACTCCCTCCTTTCACTTGTCTTTAGATGCCGCGTTACAAGCCTGAGTACCTGTTTGGTGTTGAGGGATTTGTCCAAGAGTTGCGTACGATGTCCTTTGCCATAGGATTTGGGACTGCCCCTTTGTATGCCCAGATTTCTCATGATCGTCACGAAGAGAAGTGCCGAGTCAAAGTCACCTTGAACAGTAATAGTCAAGATATCCCATCAGTGATGTTTGAAGCTGGAGGAGGAAACTACATCCATGCATGTCAGGAGGTGGTAAGGATTGCCATAGGAGAGCTCCGCGATCGCTACAGTGATCAGTTGGCCGACACTGAGTATCGCTACCATCCCCGCCAACCCCAGGGAAGTGACCGTGGCAGTTACCTTGAGACTGAGGGGATTGAGAATGATGCTACCACAAGGCATTTGGTTGAGATGCTGTGGGCTATGGATGAGACCCGCGCGGAGACTGTGTTAGCAGCTCAAGATCGTGAAGACCGGAATCGTGGAAAGATTTGCAAGCTAGAAGACAAGGTGGATCGTTTGGAGAAGGAACTAGCCGCGTTGAAGGGAGAAGCACCACCGCAGAAGGCCAGAATTCGTCTTACCGCAAGGAAGAGAGCTCTATTTGTCCCTCGCTACCAATTGGCGCCAAAGGTCCGTGTGGTGGAGAAAGAAGTTACCCCAGCCCTAGCGGATCCTCTGGTCGTCAATGTAAGTGATGATAAAGGAGAAGAATCGAAGCGCACCCATTCAAAGGTCGAGTGGGGAGCTACTCAAGATGATGGAGACGAGCCAAACGAGCCTTCAATCAACTCCAATGTCCGGAAGAACTAGAGTGCCTTGTCAAGCCGTTGTCTTAGATCGTTGTGTTAGTTAGTTTGTTTAAGTTTGGTTGTGTGTGTCTCGCATGTGATTTACATCAGTGGTGGGATGTAAGTGTATGCGTTTGTTTGCTTTTGAGTGTTAGGAAGTTGGTGAGTTTAGTGGTGTGAGAGTCTTTAGTTTTATAATAATGAAACTCAGTTAAGATCAATAAAAGTTAAGTTAGTAGAAAAATTAATTCTCTGTCCTAAGTAGTTTTCCCCGGTTTCTCTTCTTGTGATCCTGCCCATGCCAGATGGTGCTCACTCGCAGCAACGGGAATGGCCCCAACATCAACAATAACAACAACAACAATGGAGAGAATCCCACACTTGCCCAAGTCCAGGCTCAACAGGCACAGCTTATGAACATGATGATACAGCAACTCCAGAACCAGCAGAACCAGGGAAATAACCATGCACCTCCCCAGAACAAGTTAGCAGAATTTCTTCGTGTAAGGCCGCCCACTTTCTCTAGCACCACTAATCCTGTTAAAGCTGGTGATTGGCTGCATGCCATAGAGAAGAAGTTGGATTTGCTTCAGTGCACTGATCAGGAGAAGGTCTCATTTGCATCACACCAGCTGCATGGCCCTGCCTCTGAGTGGTGGGATCACTTCCGCCTTAACAGGACTACTGCTGAACCTATCACTTGGCTTGAATTCACCGCTACTTTCCGGAAGACGCATATACCATCGGGAGTGGTGTCTCTCAAGAAGAAGGAATTCAGGTCGCTCACTCAGGGGTCTCGCTCTGTTACTGAGTATCTGCACGAGTTCAATCGTCTGGCTCGTTATGCTCCGGAAGATGTGCGCACTGATGAAGAGCGCCAGGAGAGGTTCTTGGAAGGACTTAATGATGAGCTTTCTTACCCACTCATGACTGGGGATTATCATGATTTCCAGAAGTTAGTGGATAAGGCTATTCGTCAGGAGGACAAGTACAACCGCATGGAGCAGAAGAAACGCCGGATTGCTCACTTCAAGGCACAACAGGGGAATAGTCAGAGGCCGCGTCTTACTTTAGGACCCCAGTCCATGCCACAGGGAGGTTCTTCGTCTGTTGTTCGTCCGCAGCGTCAGTTCTTCAATAACAATGCTGGCAACAACATCCGCAATCAAGCTCCACGCCCTGTTACAGCTCCAACACAGCAATAGCCTGCCAAGAGGGAGCAAGGCAGCAAGCCCGGGGTGTGCTTCAACTGTGGAGACCCAGGACATTACTCTGACAAGTGTCCGAAGCCCCGACGCGTGAAGGTTGTCCCTGCCCAGAGCAACTCTACCGCATCAGCATCAAAGGCCCGTGTCAATCATGTTGCCGCTGCAGAAGCTCAAGGTGCTCCAGATGTGATTTTGGGTACGTTCCTTGTCAACTCAGTTCCTGCAACAGTGCTTTTCGATTCTGGTGCTACACATTCATTTTTATCTATGAGTTTTGCGGGAAATCATGGGATGGAAGTAGAAGATCTTAGACGTCCTTTGATGGTTAGGACCCCAAGTAATCAAGCACTCTCTTTGCAACATAGCCCCTCTGTCAGAATAGAAATTCAAGAAGTACCATTTCTGGCCAATCTTATCCTGTTAGAATCCAAAGACCTTGATGTCATCCTAGGGATGGACTGGTTAGCCAGATATAAAGGTGTGATAGACTGTGCCAACAGAAAAGTAATTCTCACCAGCAATGATGGTCATGTTGTAACTGTTCATGCATTGTCTTCTGAGTCTTTAAGGTCAAGTCTGAACCAAATGACTTTGGAAGAGATTCCTATAGTCCGGGAGTACCCCGATGTGTTCCCAGACGATTTACCTGGTATGCCGCCTAAAAGGGATATAGAGTTCAGAATAGATTTGGTACCAGGAACAACTCCGATCCATAAGAGACCTTATAGAATGGCGGCCAATGAATTAGCAGAAGTCAAGAGACAAGTAAATGATTTGCTTCAGAAAGGATACATCAGACCGAGTTCATCTCCATGGGGAGCTCCGGTTATTTTTGTGGAAAAGAAAGATCATACCCAGAGGATGTGTGTGGACTATCGTGCACTAAATGACGTGACTATCAAGAATAAGTACCCGCTGCCCAGAATTGATGATTTGTTTGATCAGCTTAAAGGTGCCACCGTTTTCTCCAAGATAGATCTTCGATCAGGGTATCACTAGTTGAGAATCAAAGAGGAAGATATACCTAAGACAGCTTTTACCACTAGGTATGGGTTGTTTGAATGTACCGTTATGTCTTTTGGACTTACCAATGCCCCCGCTTTCTTCATGAACTTGATGAATAAGGTGTTTATGGAATACCTAGACAAGTTCGTGGTGGTCTTTATTGATGACATTCTTATCTACTCCCAAACCAAAGAAGAGCATGAAGAACATCTTTGCCTTGCACTAGAGAAGCTACGAGAACATCAACTGTATGCCAAGTTTAGCAAGTGTGAAATTTGGTTGTCTGAAGTGAAGTTCCTTGGTCACGTCATCTCAGCAGGAGGAGTTGCCATCGATCCTAGTAATGTGGAATCCGTAACCAACTGGAAACAACCGAAGACAGTTTCAGAGATTCGCAGTTTCCTAGGCCTCGCAGGATATTATCGGAGGTTTATAGAGAATTTTTCCAAGATTGCTAAGCCCATGACACGATTACTTCAAAAGGATGTAAAGTACAAGTGGTCAGAAGAATGTGAGCAGAGTTTTCAAGAGTTGAAGAATCGCTTAATATCAGCTCCTATTTTGATTTTGCCTGATCCAAAGAAGGGTTTTCAAGTGTATTGTGATGCATCCAAGCTTGGGTTAGGTTGTGTTCCAATGCAAGATGGGAAGGTGGTTGCCTATGCATCTCGTCAGTTACGTCCGCATGAGAAGAACTACCCTACTCATGATCTTGAGTTAGCTGCAGTGGTTCATGCGTTGAAAATTTGGCGTCATTATCTTTTCGGTACTCGTACAGAGGTATACACCGATCACAAGAGTTTAAAGTACATCTTTACTCAGCCAGATCTGAACATGAGACAACGGAGATGGTTGGAATTAATTAAGGATTATGACATGGGAATTCATTATCACCCGGGAAAGGCTAATGTTGTTGCAGATGCTCTTAACAGGAAAGGCTATTGCAATGCTACGGAAGGACGACAGTTGCCATTGGAGTTATGCAAGGAATTTGAAAGATTAAATTTGGGAATTGTCAGTAGAGGTTTCGTTGCAGCCTTAGAAGCAAAGCCCACTCTAATCGATCAAGTTAGAGAAGCCCAAATTAATGATCCTGATATTCAAGAAATCAAGAAGAATATGAGAAGAGGAAAAGCTATCGGTTTCTTGGAAGATGAGCAAGGAACTGTATGGTTGGGCGAGAGAATCTGCGTCCCCGACAACAAAGATTTAAAAGATGCAATTCTGAAAGAAGCTCATGATACTTTATACTCCATTCACCCTGGTAATACCAAGATATACTAGGATCTCAAGGAAAGATTTTGGTAGGCAAGTATGAAGCATGAAATCGCAGAATACGTAGCAGTATGTGATGTTTGTCAGCGAGTCAAGGCAGAACATCAGAAACCCGCAGGTTTGCTGCAGCCTTTGAAGATTCCTGAATGGAAGTGGGAGGAAATCGGTATGGATTTCATCACTGGTCTACCCAGAACGTCATTAGGCCATGACTCTATTTGGGTGATAGTCGACTGTCACAGTGTCACGCCCTAAAAATCGACTAAATTAAAAATGCATATTTTAAATCATTTTTAGAAATTATTTTAAAAGCCTACAAGCTAAACCCTAATTTTCTAGGAAAATTTTCAACATAAAAATAAGCTAGATAAAATTTTATTAAATACTATGCTTGCTCTTCTATTTTCTAGAATTTTCTGGGAATTATTTGAGCAAGGAAAGTATTTTTAATAATTGAAAAAACATTTCACAAATTGTTTTTATTGAAAAAGTTCAAAAAAAGCCCTCCCTAGGCCGTTGGGCCGTTTTCGGCCCAACTCCTCTCTCTCTCCCGCGCGGCCCAAGCCGGCCCAGCTCAGCCGCCGCCCCCTCCTCTCGGGAGACCGACATGTGGGCCCCACATGTCGGATCCATCCCCTACCTCCGGCCGGCCGCCCTAGCCGAGCCCGACCGAGCCGCTTTCCGCCTCCAAATCCGCTTCAATCCGACCCCGATTCCTCCGGGTTTTTGAGGGGTTTTGATCCTCTCGTTCTCCTCTATCTTTTCCCCCAAGATTTGGAGAAAATCGTTGAGTATCTGGTTCGAATCAAACTCGTTTTCGAGTTTATCTCCGAAACCGAGTTTTGATTTTCTTGGATCGATTTCTTGCGGGAGGAGTTCGATCTCTTCAATCCAATGCTATATAAAGGACCACCTCGACGCCCTCTTTCGTTTGCCCCCTTTCCCGAGCTCTCTAGTGCGCCGTAGAGTCGTCGCCGCGTCGTTTTAGTCCGCCGCCGTCGCCGGCCGCCTTCGTGGTGAGGAGGACCTCGGCCGCCCGTCCTTCTTCGCCGCCGGCCGCCGTAGCTCACCGTCGTTGGTGAGGTCCAAGCCGCCGCCGCCTCCTCTCGTCGCCGGCCGTCATCGTTCGTCGTTTGTCGTTGTGGTGAGTACCGTTGGGTTCGCCTCGTCGTCCTCTACGCGTAGGTGTCCTCCAAATCCCCGGCCAAGGCCCCTAGCTCCGGCGAGCTTGCAACCCTAATCGGCCGGCCGTTGGTGACGTCATGCTGACGTCATCATCTCCTTTTTTTTCAATTTCTTTTAATAGATTAAAACTTCGGAAAATCATAACTAAATAACCGTAGATCCGTTTTAGGTGATTCAAGTTGCTAAATTTTTCTAAAATCAAGATCTGCATGTTAAAAATATCCACATGTACTGTATATGCTTGATTTTGTACTGTTTTGTTGATTTTTGTTTAATTGCTTTAGTTTCCGACGTTCCGGAGGAGAGCGTTTCAGTTGAGGAAGGTTCCGAAGCGTTTGCGGAAGCCCAAGGCAAGTCACACAGATCCCAAACAATCCTTTGAGCATGTTGAACCTGTTTAAAGCTATTATTTTATTTCAACTATGCATTGTTTTCGAATGTCATCGGGTGGTGAACCTTTCCCAGTTAATTATTGGCCGAAGATGATCTTATTTTCCTATGGGTTATAATTTGATTAGCATGAACCTTATATATTGGATTGGTTCATCTGAATGCTATATGTAAGTTTGCTTAGCCATGCTTAGAAACATTAGCTAACTAAAGGGATTAATTATAAACTATGTTATATTATTATTAATGATGGTTATATTAAATGGTAGCTCACGATGGTTGATCGTGTGATGTTAATTAATTGATAATTAAAACCTGGTTAAGGTGGGTTGTGAGCATATGGTTTTGATGGTTGTGCTCATGACAATTAAGGACCGGTTCGCGAGCTACTGTTGTGAAACATTTATCGTGCCAACCACAAGCCAGCGTGGGCAACGGCTTTATCTTTTGTATAGCGTGATTCGTTATAGTGCGCCAGACTGAGAAGTGGCGAGAAGTCCACGGGGGTCGCTGGGGAGTCCATGCCTTGTTTATAAGGGGGGTGATTATGATCCAGGAAAGGTGCACTGTAATGGGTTATGTTGTGCGAGGGGTATTGTCACAATTCCTTTCCGAGGTACCGTGGTGGTATCGAGGCACATGGTGACATGATGTGGGGTTGTGTCTTGTGGGTACAGTGGTACACCTCTGATCAGAGTTTAAACTATTCGAATAGCCGTACCCGCGGTTATGGGTGAGTTGAGCAATGTTTTTCGTGATTAGTCTCACACTACTCATCGATGTTAATAATGTGATAATTAATTTGACTCCTGGTTTGGAATGGATAATTCCTGGTTTGGAGGTTTAATTTGTTCAACTGGGGTTGGTTGTTCAAATGTGGTTGGGCCTATGCAACACGGGTGTGTTGTATGGTGTTTATTTAATATTGATTAATTATTCAACTGTTTTTACTATTCTCTTAAATATTTATTAAATGCTGTTTCTGCAAATGAGTTTTATTATGCCATCCTTTGTTATCCTGTGCACTTGCATATTTGCTGTGTGACTTGTTGAGTATGTCATATGCTCATTCTTGCAATATTCATTCATCAGAAGACGAGTATCTCAGTGAAGGTGATGATCTGGAGGATTAGGCTTGTTCTTGGTTAAGATGCCTGTGGAGTGGAGTCGCCATAGCTGTTCCGTAATTTGTTATCATTTTATTTTTCCGCTGCGTAGAATGTTATTCTTTGAGAGGAACTATCTACCTCTGTAATAATTTTTATTTGCGAGTATTAAATAGTTATTTATTTGAACTCTATTATTAACTTGTCATTGTGTGCCTCGGTTGATTCCTGGACGAGGGTTTAACACACATGTAAGCGTTTGGAATTTTGGATAGAAATTCCGGGCGTGACAAGTTGGTATCAGAGCTACCTTGACCTTAGGATAAGCCAAATGGTAAACCTTAAGTAGCCTTCAAAATATTTTGAAAAAAATAGAACTGCTCTTCTCTATTCTCTTACAAATTAATTAAGTTGGCAGCACATGCAAGGTTATGCACAAAATTTTATTTCTTTTCCTTTAAAAGCAAAAGTTATTCTTCTCAAAATGTTTCTCTTTCCCTTTACCAAATCTTATTGATTAGTCGGCACTATACATTTATTATGGTATCGATTTAATCAGGTTGGCACAAGTACTACTCATCTTTCCTATGGTGACACTGTACCATGCTTATAATAGATCATAAGTATTTTAGTTTTATTTTAGTTATTTGTCAAAAAAAAATATATTTGTTTCTGTCCAAAAAGAAAAATTCTAAAAACATATTTATAAAATAGCTTTGTATGTGTCTTTTCTTTTATTTTCTTCCTTTTTGGTCTAAATCAGTTAAGTCTAGTTGGTGCAGCTAACTTAAAAATATGCATTAATTCTTCTCTTCTATGTTTCTTTAGATGCCGCCCCATTCACCGAGAAATTTGTTCAAGGTGTTAGGATTCGTCAGGGAGCTGAGGTTGATGGCTTTTGAGGTAGGCTATGAAGTTGCTCCCGAGTATCGCCAAATTTCCCATGACCCCGACGAGGAGAAGTGTCGTGTTCGTGTGACGTTGGCTAGTGATCGTGAAGACCTTCCGTCTATTAAGTTCGAAGCTAGAGGAAGATCGTACAGCCATGCTTGTCAAGAAGCAGCTTTGGTGGCCATTGGAGAGTTGCGTCAACGCTTTGAAGAAGAGTTGGATTCATCAGCTTTCCAGTATCATCCTCACAAGCCTCATGGTCAAGACTATGGAACCTATACCTGTCCTGATGGTGAAGAGAGTGCCACTCTGATGCATGCGGTGCATATGCTTAGTGCTATGGATGCAGTAAGTGTGGAGCGAGACAAAGCAGCTCATGACAGAGAAAACTGGAATCGAGGCAAGATTTGCAAGTTGGAGAGCAAGGTGTACCGTCTACAGAAGGAATTAGCTGAACTTAAAGGAGAAATGCCGCCGCCAACACCCAAGCTTCGTCTCACTGCAAGAAAGAGAACCTGTCCGCCACCTCGTCTCCAGTTAGCTTCGAAGATTCGTGTGAGGGGTGAAGCTGTGCCCGTTCGTGCTGAACCTGTCATCGACATCATAAGTGATGAGGAAGAAGAGGAAGACCCTGAAGAAAGAGAGCCAGCTACTCCAGAGGAAGAAGATCCATCGCTTCGTTCCGACGCAAGGCGGAATTAGTCGCTTAGTTAGATCGTTGCCGTAGTTCGCTGTGTTAGATTGCTTGTTTAAGTTTGCTTGTGAGTGTGTGGGTTTTAGTTGTTGCTTACATCATTGGTGGGATGTAACAGCATGAGTCTAGTTCTTTGCTTGTCAGAGTGTAAGATAGTTGGTGAGATAGTGTTAATGCAACTTAAATGTAATCATACACAGTTAAGAGCAATATAGAATTTAAATTAATTAAATAACTCCGTTCTAAGGGTGTCTCTCTGTCGTTCTTTCCTGTTGTCTCTGCTTATCGCCAGATGGTGAACACGCGCACTGGAACCGGAAGTGGAAGTGGAAGTGGAAGTGGAGCTACTAACAATGGAGGAGATCCCACGCTAGCTCAGATTCTGGCCCAACAGACACACCTGATCAATCTGTTAGTGCAGCAGGCACAAAATCAGCAGGCAAACAATCAGAACCAGAATCCACCCCCACCTCCCCAAAACAAGCTGGCAGATTTCTTACGTGTGAGACCCCCTACCTTTTCCAGCACCACCAATCCAGTAGAAGCAGGAGATTGGTTGCATGCGGTGGAGAAGAAGTTGGATTTGATCCAGTGTACTGAGCAGGAGAAAGTTTCTTTTGCTTCGCATCAATTGCATGGACCTGCTGCTGAATGGTGGGATCATTTTCGCCAAGGCAGGGCTGAAGGAGAGCCTATTACGTGGCAGGAATTCACGGCCGCTTTCAGGAAGACCCACATACCAGCAGGTGTTGTAGCTCTAAAGAAGAGAGAATTTAGAGCATTCAACCAAGGATCTCGTTCGGTCACTGAGTATCTCCATGATTTCAACCGTTTAGCTCGTTATGCTCCGGAAGATGTTCGCACCGATGAAGAGCGTCAGGAGAAGTTTTTGGAGGGACTGAATGATGAGTTGTCTTATGCTTTGATGTCTACGGATTTCCGGGATTTTCAGCAGTTGGTGGACAAGGCGATTCGTCAGGAAGACAAGTATAACCGGATGGAGCAGAAGAAGCGCAGGGCTGCCCAATTCAAGGCACAACAGGGCAGTAACCAGAGGCCGCGTCTCGTTATTGGACCTCAAGTTCCATCGTATCCTCAAGGAGGATCTTCATCAGTTGTCCGCCCCCAACGCCAGTTCTACAACAACAATACTGGTAATCGTGGCAGTGACAACCGCAACATGGTCGTTCGTCCTGCAGCAACTCCAGCTCAGAACCAGCCCGTCAGGAAGGAACAGGGAAGCAAGCCAGGGGTGTGCTTCAATTGTGGTGATCCAGGACATTATGCTGATAAGTGTCCTAAGCCTCGACGCGTGAAGAACGCTCCAGCCCCGAACAACTCCAATGCTCCAGCACCAAAGGCACGTGTTAATCATGTTGCAGCAGCAGAAGCTCAGAGTGCACCAGATGTGGTTTTGGGTACGTTTCCTGTTAACTCTATACCCGCAACTGTGCTTTTTGATTCCGGTGCTACACATTCCTTTTTGTCTAAAAGTTTTGCGAGCAATCATGGGATGGAAGTTAGTAGTCTTGGGAGACCTTTACTAGTTAATACCCCAGGCAATCAAGTATTTTCGACACAGTATTGTCCTTCCGTTACTATAGAAATAGAAGAAGTTTCTTTCCCATCCTCGCTTATCTTGCTAGAATCCAAAGATCTAGATGTTATCTTAGGGATGGACTGGTTATCTCGTCACAGAGGAGTTATAGATTGTGCTAATCGTAAGGTGACTTTAACCAATAGCAATGGGGAAACCGTTTCTTTCTTTGTGTCCTCTCCTAAATCCCATGGTGTGATCTTAAACCAAGTTGCTCTACAAGAGATCCCCATAGTACAAGACTACCCAGACGTGTTTCCCGAGGATTTGCCAGGTATGCCACCTAAGAGAGACATAGAGTTTCGGATAGACTTGGTACCTGGAACCAACCCTATCCATAAGAGACCGTACAGAATGGCAGCTAATGAGTTAGCTGAGGTGAAGAGACAGGTGGATGATTTGCTTCAGAAAGGATACATCAGACCCAGTACTTCGCCATGGGGAGCACCAGTCATCTTTGTGGAGAAGAAAGATCATACTCAGAGAATGTGCGTGGATTATCGAGCGTTGAATGAGGTTACTATCAAGAATAAGTATCCCCTACCCAGAATTGATGACCTGTTTGATCAACTGGAAGGTGCTACAGTTTTCTCCAAGATAGATCTCCGTTCTGGATATCATCAACTTCGAATCCGTGAGGAAGACATACCAAAGACCGCCTTCCCAACTCGGTATGGTTTGTTCGAATGTACCGTTATGTCATTTGGACTCACTAATGCCCCAGCCTTTTTCATGAATCTGATGAACAAGGTGTTTATGGAATATCTGGATAAGTTTGTTGTGGTGTTTATTGATGACATTCTTATTTACTCCAAGACGAAGGAAGAACATGAAGAGCATCTTCGTCTAGCTTTAGAGAAACTACGTGAGCATCAGCTTTATGCCAAGTTCAGTAAATGTGAATTTTGGTTGTCCGAAGTGAAGTTTCTTGGTCATGTCATCTCGTCTGGAGGAGTGGCAGTAGATCCAAGCAATGTGGAGTCAGTGTTAAGTTGGAAGCAACCCAAGACGGTTTCAGAAATTCGTAGTTTCCTTGGACTTGCAGGGTATTACCGCAGGTTTATTGAAAATTTTTCGAAGATCGCCAGACCAATGACTCGTCTGCTTCAGAAGGAAGTGAAGTACAAGTGGACAGAGGATTGTGAACAAAGTTTCCAAGAACTGAAGAAAAGGCTAGTGACTGCGCCGGTGTTAATTTTGCCTGATTCGAGGAAAGGTTTCCAAGTGTATTGTGATGCATCCCGACTCGGTTTGGGTTGTGTGTTGATGCAAGAAGGAAAGGTGGTTGCCTATGCATCTAGGCAATTACGTCCTCGTGAGAATAACTACCCAACGCATGACCTAGAATTGGCAGCTGTGGTGCATGCATTGAAGATTTGGCGTCATTATCTTTTCGGTAACCGTACAGAGATATATACGGATCATAAAAGTTTGAAGTACATTTTCACTCAACCTGATTTGAACATGCGTCAGCGAAGATGGTTAGAGTTGATTAAAGATTATGATATGGAAATCCACTATCACCCGGGGAAAGCAAATGTTGTAGCCGATGCTCTTAGCAGGAAAAGCTACTGTAATATGTCTGAAGGTCGACGTTTACCTTGGAAGTTATGCCAAGAATTTGAAAAATTGAACTTGGGAATAGTCAGCAATGGTTTTGTGGCCGCTTTAGAAGTTAAACCTACTCTGTTTGATCAAGTTAGAGAAATTCAAGTGAATGATCCTGATATCCAAGAAATAAAGAAGAACATGAGAAGAGGTAAAGCCATCGGTTATGTAGAAGATGAGCAAGGTACTGTGTGGTTAGGAGAAAGAATTTGCGTCCCAGAAAATAAGGAGTTGAAGGATACTATCATGAAAGAAGCTCATGAAACATTGTATTCCATTCACCCTGGAAGCACTAAGATGTATCAAGACCTAAAGCAACAATTCTGGTGGGCCAGTATGCGACGTGAGATAGCAGAATATGTGGCTCTATGTGATGTATGTCAGCGAGTCAAGGCAGAACATCAGAAGCCAGCCGGTCTGTTACAACCGTTGAAGATTCCAGAGTGGAAGTGGGAAGAAATAGGAATGGATTTTATAACCGGTCTACCCAGAACGTCGGCAGGACATGATTCTATTTGGGTAGTGGTTGATAGGTTGACAAAAGTCGCTCATTTTATACCGGTCAAAACAACCTACACGGGGAATAAGCTTGCAGAGTTATACATGGCCAGAGTGGTATGTTTGCATGGCGTTCCTAAGAAGATAGTGTCAGATAGAGGTAGCCAGTTTACTTCGAAGTTTTGGCAGAAGTTCCTATTTATAGCCTTGGATTGAAGAGATCGGACTCCTCCCGCAAGAAATCGACTCGGGAAATCAAAAACTCGGTTTTAGAGATAAACTCGAAAACGAGTTTGATTCGGATAAAATACTCAACCATTTGCTCCGATTTTTGGGGGTAAAGATAGAGGAGGATGTGGGGATAAAAACCCCTCAATCAATCGGACTCGAGGAGGTCGGATTGGGGCGGATTCGGAGGAGAAAATGGGGCGGCTCGGGCGGCAAGGCCGGCTGGCCGGAGGTAGGAGAAGGGCCCGACATGTGGGCCCCACATGTCGGTGTCCCACGTGAGGGAGGGGCGGCGGCTCGGCTTGAGCCGACTCGGGCAGCGCTGGCCCGGCTCGGCCGCGCGGGAGGGAAAGGATGTTGGGCCGGATTCGGCCCAACGGCTTAGGGAGGGGTTTTTGGAACTTTTTAATTAAAATAATTTGTGAAATGTTGTTTCATTTATTAAAAATACTTCCCTTGCTCAAATAATTCCCAGAAAATTCTAGAAAATAGAGGAACAAGCAAAGTATTTAATAAAATTTTATCTAGCTCATTTTTATGTTGAAAATTTTCCTAGATAATTAGAGTTTAACTTGTAGGCTTTTAAAATAAATTCTAATAATAATTTATTAAATAATTTATAAATCCTGAAAAAAAAATCAGGATGTGACACTTCGTGTCACGCCTCTTCGAGGAGTTCATCATTTTCACACCAAAGGAAAATTGGCACCGCGTTTTGTGGGACCTTATAAGATTGTCAGTAGAAGAGGAGAGGTTGCTTATCAGTTGGAGTTACCTCAATCTTTGGCAGGAGTCCATAATGTGTTCCATGTGTCGCAATTGAAAAAGTGTTTAAGGGTACCTACCGAAGAAGCTAATCTTGAACAGATAGAAGTCCAAGAGGATCTGACCTATGTTGAGAAACCAATCCGTATCTTGGAAATAGATGAGAGAAGAACCAGGAATCGAGTTATCCGTTTTTGCAAAGTCCAATGGAGTAATCACTCGGAAGAAGAATCAACTTGGGAACGAGAAGATGAATTGAAGTCAGCTCATCCGCATCTGTTCGCCAGTTCTTCCGAATCTCGAGGACGAGATTCTGTTTAAGGTGGGTAGGTTTGTCACATCCTAAAAATCCTAAATATATAAATTGTTGTTTAATTGGAATTATTAGAATTTATTTTAAAAGACTAGAAGAGAAGATCTAATTTTAATTAATAAATTCCAATATAAAATAGGGCCAGATAAAATTTCATTAAATACTTTGCTTAATTCTATAATTCCTAGATTTTTCTGGGATTTATTTGAGCTAAGGAAGTATTTTTAATAAATTGAATTGCATTTCATGAATAATTTAAATTGAAAAAGGTTTTTAAAAGTCTTCTTTTGGCTTTGAGCCGAAAGTCGGCCCAAAACCTCTCTCTCTCACTCCCTCGGCCCAGTCGGCCCAGTCCGGCAGCAGCCGCCCGCGCGCGTCCGCCCGCTGACAGGTGGGGCCCACCTGTCAGGGCCGTCGTCTTCCTCGCGCCGTCGCCCGGCCGAACCTTAGCCGAGCCGCGCCGCCGTCTCCTTCCAAATCCGGCCGCCCCTTTCCGTTTCCGATGAAATTAATAGAGGGGAAATGATCCTCGGGATCCCCTCTATCTTTTCTCTTATGGAACCATCGGCTAATTTCGTTTGGAAATCCGTGGATTCGAGTTCGATTCGGATCGATCTCTCTCCTCCGAACCCTAGACTTTCCTTCGCCGTCGCCGGTCGCCGTAGGCCTTCGCCGCCGCCTTCCAACCCCTATATAAGGACCCCCAAGCCCGCCGCTACCCGTCGCCACTCTTGCCTTCGTCTCTCGTCGTCCGTAGCGCCCTAGCCCCGTGAGACCTCGCGCCGCCGTCGTCACCGCCGCTCCAGCCGTGCGCCGCCGTCGCTGCCGTCGTCGCCGTCGCTCGGGGAGGTCGCCATCGTGGTCGTCGTCACATCGCCGTCCTCGTCCGCCCCTCCGCCGTCGCTGTCGACCGCCGGAACACCGCCGTCGTCGTCAAGCCGAAGGTCGCCGCCGCTTCTTCCTCGACGCCATCGCCGTCCGTTGATCTTCCGCCGTTGTTTTGGTCACCGGTGAGTTCGCCGCGTCGCCCTCTACGTGCTGGTGACCTCCGTTCGTGCCGTCGCGCCGTCGTTCGCCGACGAGCTTGCACGCCCGAGCCGCCGCCGGTGGTGACGTCACCGCTGACATCATCGTCGTCATCCATCCGTGAGCCGCGGTGGATCCGATCGATCTTGGCCGTCCGTTTTGGATAGGATCGATCTCGGCCGTTCGTTTCCGTGAGCCGCCGCCGTGCACCCGGTTCACCGCGAACCCTAGCCGCTGACGCAATAATTCCCTTTTTCTTTTCAAAAATAATTCATTATTGCGTCATAATTCAATTAATACCCATATAAGTGTTTTAATCCGATTTAATCTTTAAAAATTCATAACTAATTCATCTTAGCTCGGATTTAGTTGGTTCAAGTCTCTAAATTTTTCTAAAATTGAGATCTACATGTTAAAAATATCCACATGTACTGTTCATGCTTGTTTATGTGCTGTTTTGGTGTTTTTGCTCTTTTCTGTTTAGATTCCGACGTTTCCGGAGAGTTCGTTTTCGCAGGAGAAGAATTTGAAGAGTTCCAAGGCCAGCAAGGCAAGTCACACAGATCCCAAACAACCCTTTGAGCATGTTGATCCCGTTTAAATCTATTGTTTCTATTCAACTAATGCATTTATTTTCGAATGTCATTGGGTGGAATTAACCTATTGTTTGTTATAGCCCTTTTGTTCTTGATTACTTTATTCCTTGATACCTTGGGTTATTATAACTTGACAAGTTGGGCTATATATATTGGTTCAGCTAGATATTAGATATGATTGCTTAGCCATGCTTAGAAACATTAGCACACTATTGGGATAACTTATGACTCACTATTATTTAATGATGGCTTAATGATAGCTCACGATGGTCAATTGTGATTGATTAATTAATTACTTGCCAACTAAAACTTGATAATGGTGGGTTGTGAGCACATGGTTTTGAGAGTCGTGCTCATGACAATTAAGGACCGGTTCACGAGTTTCGGTTGTGAAACATTAACCGTGCCAACCACAAGCCAGCATGGGCAACGGCTTTACCTTTTGTATAGTATGGTTCATTGCGGAGCACCAGACTGAGAAGTGGCGGAGATAAGCCCACGGGGGTCGCTGGGGAGTCCATGCCTTGTTTATAAGGGTGTGATTATGATCCAGGAACGGTGCACTGTGGTGGATTGTGTTGTGCGAGGGGTACTGTCACAGCTCCTTTCCGAGGTACCGTGGTGGTATTGAGGCACATGGTGACATGTTGTGGGGCTGTGTCTTGTGGGTACAGTGGTACATCTCTGGCCAGAGTAAAACTATTCAAATAGCCGTGCCCGCGGTTATGGGCGGATCTAACAATGTCTTTCGTGATTAGTTTCACACTTCTCACCATAATAAAAGATGCTATAACTGGTAATAATTTGTTTAGCTCCTAGTTTGGAATGGTATATTCCTGGTTTGGAGATAGATCTATACAGCCGGGTATGGTTGTTCAGGATGGTTGGGCCTGAGCAGCATGGGTGTGCTGTTTAGTGTTAATTAAAATTGATGATTAATTACTCTACTGTTTTATAATTCTCAAATGTTTGCTAAATGCTGCTTTTGCAAATGAGCCCTATATTATGCCATTCTTTGGTATCCTTGTGCACTTGCATATTTGCTGCGTGGCTTGCTGAGTATGTCATATACTCACCTTGCAATCATTCATCAGAGGAAGAGTTCTACAGTGATGCTGATGGTGAGGAGGATTAGGTGTAGCCCTGGTCAAGCTGCCTGTGGAGTGGAGTCGTCTGCGCCGTTTATCTTATTTTTTTTCCGCTGCTTAGATCTTTACTGATTGAGAGGAACTATCTACCTCTGTAATGACATTTTATTCGCTTATTAATTAGAGTAATAATTGTACTCTATTATCAATTTGTTATTGTGTGCCTCGGCTGATTCCTGGACGAGGGTTCACACACATGTAAGCGTTTGGAATTTTGGATAGAAATTCCAGGCGTGACACGTCGCCGGCAACCGCGCATGCCGCCGCCGCTCGCCACTCTTGGCCGGCCGGCCGGCTCTGAAGCCGAGCCGAGCCGACCGGGCACCTCGCCCCTCCCCCTTGTGACGCTGCCCGGTGGGGCCCATCGGTCGGCACCTCTCCCTTCCCCCTTGAGTCAATGACCCGTGGGTCCCATCTGTCGGTGCCGCTTCCCCCCTTTGCTGACGTCAGCCCTGGAATGAGTTATTGCGCAATAAATTGATTAAGGGTTTTTCTTTTATAGTAAAAACACAGAGAATCTTCTAAAAATCATAACTAATTCATCCGAGCTCCGATTAAGCCCATTCAAGTCTCAGTAAATTCATAAAAATGTATAGAATCCATTAAAAATGGTTTTGTTTACTGTTTCAGTAGTCTTATAGCATGTTTTTCTTGTGTGCTTTGTTTGTCATGTAGATTTCGGCCGTTTCGTCGATCCGCGGTTTCTCGAAGACGTTGTTGTGGTCTCATCAGTGCGAGAGCAAGGCAAGTCATGCATTACAATTGATCATATTGTACCCAATTTACAAATGTTCCGCATTTCTATTAAATGTTGCATCGTTTTACAATATCATGTGGGATGGGTCCTATTACTCAGCTATATGTTGTCTCCCTTACGCCATTGATAACTTGGGTATTAAAATGACTAGATGTTGGTTTAGGAGATGCTTAACCATACTTAGTTCAACTAGTACACAAAAGGGGAATCACATTAATGCATAGACTTTGACTTTTAGCATAGCTTTGGATTAGTGCCACTGCATTGGTGTTGGTTAACTAAAATACACTACATGGTGGGCTGTGGGTGCATGGTTTTGCTAGTTGTGCCCATGGCGATTAAGGACCGGTTCGCGGGAAACCCTGGAAGAATTTATCGTGCTTACCACAAGCCAGCATGGGCAACGGCTGGGCTTGTAGTGTAGCTTTCCTCTAGCCGACGTACCTAGGCGAGGGTGGGCGTGATGGAGTTGGGTCGGCCGGGGTGTCCAGTTGATCGGCTTCCGGATTCACCGCGGCACGAAAGGGGGGCTACCCGTTGCCTGCTGGGGACGGGTATTATCTGATTTTGGTCACCAAGCGCCGCCAGATTGGTTGCATTTGTGGGCATCCTATTTACTGTATAGATGAGAGCCAGATGATAACCATTCCACACTCATCTGTTGTCACGCCCGAAATTTCTATCCAAAATTCCAAACGCTTACATGTGTGTGAACCCTCGTCCAGGAATCAGCCGAGGCACACAATAACAAATTGATAATAGAGTACAATTATTACTCTAATTAATAAGCGAATAAAATGTCATTACAGAGGTAGATAGTTCCTCTCAATCAATAAAGATCTAAGCAGCGGAAAATAAAATAAACGGCGCAGACGACTCCACTCCACAGGCAGCTTGACCAGGGCTACACCTAATCCTCCACACCTTCAGCATCATTGTAGAACTCTTCCTCTGATGAATTATTGCAAGGTGAGTATATGACATACTCAAGCAAGCCACGCAGCAAATATGCAAGTGCACAAGGATACCAAAGGATGGCATAATAGGGTTTCATTTGCAAAAACAGCCTTTAATAAACATTTCAGAATTTAATAAAACAGTTAAGTAATAATTAAGCAATATTAATCCAACGCTATACAACATACCCTGTTGTATAGGCCCAACCATTCTGAACAACCATCCCTGCTGCACAGTTCTATCTCCAAACCAGGAATGTACCATTCCAAACCAGGAGCTAAGCAAATTATTACCAGTTATAGCATCATTTACTATGGTGAGAAGTGTGAGACTAATCACGAAAGACATTGTTAGACCCGCCCATAACCGCGGGCACGGCTATTCGAATAGTTTTACTCTGATCAGAGGTGTACCACTGTACCCACAAGACACAACCCCACATCATGTCACCATGTGCCTCAATACCACCACGGTACCTCGGAAAGGATTTGTGACAATACCCCTTGCATAACACAATCCACCGCAGCGCACCATTCCTGGATCATAATCACCCCCTTATAAACAAGGCATGGACTCCCCAGCGACCCCCGTGGGCTTATCTCCGCCACTTCTCAATCTGGTGCCCCGCAATGAACCATGCTATACAAAAGATAAAGCCGTTGCCCATGCTGGCTTGTGGTTGGCACGGTTAATGTTTCACAACCGAAACTCGTGAACCGGTCCTTAATTGTCATGAGCACGACCATCAAAACCATGTGCTCACAGCCCACCATTACCAAGTTTCAGTTGGCACATTAATTAATTAACCAATCACGATTGACCATCGTGAACTATCATTAAGCCATCATTAAATAATAGTGAGTCATAAGTTATCCCAAAAGTGAGCTAATGTTTCTAAGCAGGGCTAAGCAATTATATCTAATATCTAGTTGAACCAATATAAATAAAGCTCAACTAGTCAAATTATAATAACCCAAGGTATCAAGGAATAAAGTAATCAAGAACAAAAGGGCTATAACAAACAATAGGTTAATTCCACCCAATGATATTCGAAAATAAATGCAATAGTTGAATAGAAACAATAGCTTTAAACGGGATCAACATGCTCAAAGGGTTGTTTGGGATCTGTGTGATTTGCCTTACTGGCCTTGGAACTCTTCAAATTCTTCTCCTGCGAAAACGGACTCTCCGGAAACGACGGAATCTAAGCAGAAAGAAGCAAAATCACCAAAACAGCACATAAACAAGCATGAACAGTACATGTGGATATTTTTAACATGTAGATCTCAATTTTAGAAAAATTTAGAGACTTGAACCAACTAAATCCGAGCTAAGATGAATTAGTTATGAATTTTTGAAGATTAAACCGGATTAAAACACTTATATGAATTTTAATTGAATTATGACGCAATAATGAATTATTTTTGAAAAGGAAAAAGAGATTTATTGCGTCAGCGGCTAGGGTTTCGGTGGACCGGGCGCACGGCGGCGGTTCACGAGAACGGACGGCCGAGATCAATCCATCCAAAACGGACGGCCGAGATCGATCGGTCCACGACCGGCTCACGGGAGACGGGGACGATGACGTCAGCGATGACGTCACCACCGGCGGCGGCGGCTCGGCGGCTCGGACGCACACGCTCACCGGCGAACGGCGGCGCTTCGGCCCGAACGGAGGGCACCAACGGGTAGAGCGCGACGCGGCGAACTCACCGGTGACCAAAGGAGCGGCGGAAGACCAACGGACGGCGACGGCGACGAGGTTGAAGCGGCGGCGGCCTTCGGGTCAACGGCGGCGATGGTGCTCCGGCGATCTTCGGCGACGGCGAAGGGGCGGACGAGGACGGCGACGCGACGGCGACCACGATGACGACCTTCCCGAGCGACGGCGACGACTGGAACGGCGGCGGCGCACGGCTGGAGCGACGGCGGCGACGGCGGCGCGAGGTCTCACGGCGCTAGGGCGCTACGGACGACGAGAGGCGAAGGCGAGGGTGGCGGCGGGTAGAGAAGAGCTCGGGGGTCCTTTTAAAGGGGCTAGGAGGCGGCGGCGAAGGCCCACGGCGACCGGCGACGAGATGGAAACTTTGGAGTTCGGAGGAAAGAAGCCGATCCGAATCGAACTCGATTCCACGAACTTCCAAAACGAATTAGCCGATGCTTCCAAAAGAGAAAAGGTAGAGGAGATCCCGAAGATCATTTCCCCTCTATCAATTCGGCCGGAGAAGGAAAGGATCGACCGAATTTTGGAAAGAGACGGCGGCGGCGCTCGGCTAGGGTTTCGGGCGGCGGCGGCCGAAGGTTGACGACGGGCCTGACAGGTGGACCCCACCTGTCAGCGTCCGAGCGCTCGCGCGGCTGCGACTGCGGACTGGGCCGACTTGGGCCGGGGAGAGAGAGAGGGTTTTGGGCCGACTTTCGGCCCAAAGCCAAAAAGAAGACTTTTAAAACCTTTTTCAATTTAAATTATTCATGAAATACAATTCCATTTATTAAAAATACTTCCTTAGCTCAAATAAATCCCAGAAAAATCTAGGAATTATAGAATTAAGCAAAGTATTTAATGAAATTTTATCTGGCCCCATTTTATATTGAAATTTATTAATTAAAATTAGATCTTCTCTTCTAGGCTTTTTAAAAATAAATTCTAATAATTCCAATTAAACAACAATTTATATATTTTGAATTTTTCAGGGTGTGACATCTGTGCAGACAGATGTTGCAACCTCTAAGAATGAGCTAAGGTGATTCTTCATTTGCCTTCTTTAACGTTTCTTTGTTCATTCATTTCCTCATCTTTTCTGTGCTCCTTTACAGTTTCAACTTGTGGGTACTCGTATAAATTTATTTAACTTAAGGAAATATTAACTGGTACAAGAAACTTCTGGCTAGTGTTGATCTCACCAAGGATTTCTTCTATAGCTACACATACCCCATTATGCAGAGCCTGCAGCAGAATGTTACTTCTGCAGGGATGAAGGAAATGCCTTATGAAAATTTATTTGTCTGGAATACTTTCCTGACACAACCGACTCGGTCAAGGTGCCGCAATACTCTCTGGACAGTAGCACTGGTCCATGGGCATTTCAAGCAGGTTATGTCCAACAAACAATCCACAATTTGGTTTTGCCACTATTCTTATTTCTGGTGTATACTTCTTCAAAACAGATAACTCATACTATTTAGAGCTTTACGTACTCCCTTGATCATTCCAAGAATGCGTTTGCTTCAAAATGCCTGGGAACTGGGAATTTATCTGTAGAGTCATTCTAGTTATAATGTGGATACCAGATACCGAATACCTACTTATTTACCAGAGTAGATTGCATTCGAAATGAAACGCTTGGAGCTTTATCTGCAAAGTCCTACTAACTTATATTCCTATTTCCCATTTGTTGGAGTAGAACGCTAGGTGAGTTTTGGTATAAGAAAAAAGGTACCACTACGATTTCAATTCCAAAGTTCATTTTCATCAGTATTTTTTTAAAAAAAATCCAACCCATAATAAGAAAAATGTGCAACTACTATGATGTTGGACCAAGTCTTTGTTGTCATCATATGTCTGTTCCTTACTAACTGTAACTATTATTACTTGAAAACTAAAGGCTTTGGGAGTTGGAAATTGTTGCTTGGTTGATGACTGATGACTGATGAGTGTTGATACTGTAGAGTACTTATTTAGCTTATCTATATTTCTGCCAAAATTATATCTCCCAACTTTCATCTGACCTGTGCAAATATTCATAAATAAATATGCTACAACTAGTTTTGAAATTATGCGTACTACAAACTAGCATAATGTATTTTCCATTTGATTTTCCAGGTCAAGCTGTCAATATTTGGCAGGGAGCTAAATGTTGTTCTCATTTCTAGAAGATCACGGCATTTTGCAGGGACACGGTAGGTTGTATGTGCTTTAAGATTTCTGGAAGCCCTTCTATTTGGCGTGTGCTCAGCTCAGTCCATTATGCATACATGCATCCTCACCCATTGACCTTTTTATTTGATTGCTGTTGACTAATGACAACTTGTGTAAGATTTTGTTTTCATGAATTCATGCTTTACTTTTAAATCAACGCTTGGTGCTCCTCTACTATTTGTTTCCTTACTTTGTGACTGAAACCAAGAAAAATATTGTCTATGCTTTGTTAGTACTCCCTCCGTTTCATAATGTAAGACTTTCTAGCATTGCCTATATTCATATTGGTGTTAATGAATCTAGGTATATGCGTGTCTAGATTCATTAACATTTATATGAATGTGGACAATGCTAGAAAGTCTTACATTATGAAACGGAGGAAATAGTATCTTAGTTTTATTCAATTTGAAATTTTACTACCTTTCTGATGATACCTGTAGGTATTTGAAAAGAGGCGTGAATGACCATGGAAAATTTGCTAACGATGTTGAAACTGAGCAAATAGTCTTTGAGGAGGAAGCTGGTTCCTGGAAGGGAAGAATGAGTGCAGTAGTACAGATGCGGGGATCGATCCCTCTCTTTTGGTGGCAGGAGGCTGGCCGACTTAGTCCTAAGCCTGATATTATTGGTAAATAGAGTGTTTTTTTAAAAAGAAATATCTTGTGACATCTAACATGAAGCCAACTTACCTGGTTTGATTGGAGAATATTCATAAATCAATTCTGTCAAAAAAATATTCATATATGAAAACCAAATTTCCTATCTGACCATGCTTCTATTAGACCTGCATGTCAAGCAAACACTCTGAATTTTAACTATTAGACGCTTGTTCAATCTCCTCTGATATGCTTCTAAAATATGGGCATATATAAAATTTCTTGAGAAATCTTAAATTTGTATGTTTCTGCAGTGCAGAGATATGATCCTACATTTGAAGCAACTAAGTTACATTTTGATGATGTCGCTTAGCGCTATGGGCATCCTATCATAATACTTAATTTAACAAAGGTATTTGATTTCTTCTTGATTTTGGGATCTCAGCGTGAGTATTCTGTTGCCCTTCCATCTTAAATATGAGACTGATGAACTGAATTGAATAGTTGATCATTGTACACTTTAATTGTTCCATTTTTCCTGAATAAGTCTCATTCGGTCATGATCAATTTGTCGAGGTACAGTGTTGTTTAATCAGTTGTTTCTATATCCAATCTATTGATTTTATGTTTCAATATATTGCTCATCAAGTTTCTTTGTGCTATTTGTGTAGATTTTTGAGAAAAGGCCCCGAGAGATGATGCTCAGGCGTGAATATTTTAACGCAGTTGGATATCTTAATCAAAATGTCACAGAGGAGAAGAAATTGAGATTCATCCACTGGGATTTCCATAAATTTGCAAAAAGGTTTACATTGGTTCTTGATAAATTCCAAATTTGCTTGAGTTAGCGTGTGTTTCATATGCTAATGGTTCTCCATCTCTTTTTTCAGTAAGTCTGCAAATGTTCGGGGTGTTTTAGGAGGAGGTGCTAGTGAAGCACTGGATCTCACTGGATTTTACTACAGTGGAAAGCCAAAAGTTCAAAAGAAAAGGTCAACTCAGCTTAGTAGAACTACCTGTTGGCAACTTTTTTGACAAGTTGACAAGCACGATCGCAGCACCTTAAGCCTTGCGGTGATCCTAGAGTCGCCAACCACCTCGATCTAGCAAAAAGCTAAACCTAGATGGGTTTTGATAACTAAACCGGCTAGTGGAGCCGATTTCTAGATAACTACCCGTCTCGTGGGCAAAACGAAAGGTTTTCAGGACAAACCTACAAAGAGATGTCGCGCTCTCATAGCGGCGGCGGACGGTTTACGGTGCAAACCGACAAAGATGGACAAACTAAGAGAAAACTAAAAGCAATATGAAAAACGATTCGATTGATTGATTGTAGATTGATTTTTTACAATGAACCGGCCATGTCCCTTATATAGAGGTTAGTCTTGCCCTCTACAGGCCCTCCTCCACGTCCAACTCGGGGTAGAAACCAAAGGAAACCCGAAACATGCCTTCCCGAGCAACGAAACTTCGAGACCCGACGAAACAGAGTCGGACTCGGACCTGCCGGTCAGACCGGCCACACACCGCCGGTCTGACCGGCCCTCAACCGGCGGTCTGACTGCCCAACATACGGCGGTCAGACCAGCCCACTTTGGAGGGAACCGGTAGACTTCCAAATTTTGGCAATATTTCCTATTTTAATCCTAGGTGCCAAATTTGGGTGTAAACACATGCCCCCCTACCTTTTTGATGAACAACGTGAATCTAAAAGCATAGAACATGTTTTTGGTCTTAGGACGATAACCCAATTACCGGCCATAGTACCTCCTAAGCGTCTTGCCAAACGCTCAGGAAGTATTTCTTCAAGTATTTCCCATTGATTGCTCGCTAAAAATGCTCCCCTTGTAGTGTCTCCAAAAAGTATGCGTTCCCTCGAACAATGCCGCACACTCGATAAGGACCCTTCCAACTAGGAGACCACTTACCGAACTCCTTGAATCGAGTACCCAAAGGCAAAATTGTCTTCCAAACCAAGTCCCCAACTTGAAACAATTTCGCTTTCACCCTCTTGTTGTACGCCTTGGCCACCCTCTTCTTCTCTTTCTCTATCTCTTCCAATGCCTTCAAGCGCTTGTCGATGACTTCATCAAGGTTGTCTCCCATCAACACCTTGTAATCTTCACTTGACAAATTCATCTTGCTTGATATAACGAAGAGAACCAAGATTTACCTCCACCGGTAAAACGGCTTCTTGACCATAAACCAACTCAAAAGGAGTGACTTTAATGGCACCATGTTTAGATATCCTATGCGCCCACAATGCTTCAGAAAGCACCTCATGCCACCTCTTCGGGTGTTCCTCAATCTTCTTTTTCACTAGCTTTAACAATGTCTTATTACTCGACTCGGCTTGTCCATTAGCCTGAGTGTAGTAAGGAGAAGAACTCAACAATTTAATGCCATAAGATTCGGTAAAACTCTTCACTTCCTTAGACATAAAAGAAGCACCTTGGTCCGTAGTTAATGTTTACGGAATACCGAATCTATGAATAATATGCTTCAAAATAAAGTCAATTACCTCCGTATGAGTCATATTCTTCAAAGGCACGGCTTCGGCCCACTTGGTGAAGTAATCCGTAGCAACTAGAACAAACCTATGCCCCTTTGATGACGAAGGATAAATTTGACCAATGAAATCCAAAGCCCATCCTCGGAACGGCCATGGTTTGATTATAGGGTTCAACACGGCGGCGGGCGCCAATTAAACATTGCCGAACCGTTGACAAGCCTCGCATCCTCTATAATATTTGAAGCAATCATCAATCATCTTCGGCCAATAGAACCCCGCTCTTCTAAGCAACCAATTCATCTTGGGGGCCGATTGATGAGTTCCACAAATTCCTTCATGCACATCTCCCATAGCCACTTTAGATTGATCTTCATCTAAGCACTTCAACAAGACACCATCTATGTTTCGGCGATACAAATCTCCATCAAGCAATGTGTATTTGAATGTTTGCCGCCGAATTTTCCGATCAACCTTAAGCGTGGCATCTTTTAGATATTGAATCAAAGGAATTCTCCAATCCTCTTCTGTATCCTGGGCACAAATGTCCGAATTCTCAATTAATTCGGCCTCCAAATCGATTGAAGCATGCCCCCCAGCGCTCTGCCCAAAACCGGTCAGACCGGCCACGCAGGGCCGGTCAGACCGGCGGCATGCGGCCGGTCAGACCGCCCCTAGTCACCGGTCAGACCGGCCGTGCAATGCCGGTCAGACCGCCCCTGGTCTCCAATTTTGCCAATTTCGCACAAAGATTTAAAATCAAGCACCGGCTCTTCTAATATCAGAAATAATCCCCTCTTCACATTATAACCAGATGCTTGTTGTGCCAAGTCATTTGCTCTAGAATTATCACGCCTAGCAATATGTCTAATAGCAAAATTATCAAAATTGGTAATAATATCTAAACATGAATTGAGGTACCTATTTAGTGATCCGTCGAAGCATTTGTAGACTCCGGCGACTTGTTGCACCACCAATTCCGAATCACCAAAGGCCTTCACATATTTAGCTCCAACCATCTCCTATAACTTGTAAGCCGAACAATAAAGCATTGTATTCGGCTTGATTATTTGTGCAATAATATTCTAAACGAACCGATGCCTCATAACACATGCCATTAGGTGCAAACAAAACTACCCCTATGTCTTGACCTTCTTTGCAAGAAGAACCATCAAAATAAACCTTCCAAGGTATAACTTCAACTAAGCAAACCTTTCCCTCATAAGCAACATCTATATGATGGTCTACTATAAAATCACATACAATTTGGCCTTTTATAGATTTCAATGGTTCATAAGCCAAATCATATTCTATCAAAGCATATGCCCACTTGCCAATTCTTCCACTTAGAATTGGCCTTTGCAACATGTGTTTAATAACATCGGCTTGACAAGTAACTATGCATGTACTAGATAACAAATAATGCCTCAATTTGGTACAAGCATAGTATAAGCATAAACAAAGCCTTTCTATAAAGACATACCTCGTTTCGGCATCCAAAAGACGGCGGCTCAAATATGTAATGATATATTCCTTGCCATCTTCCTCTTGCATCAAAACGGCACCAATGACTTTGTCTTCGGAGGCAATATATAACCGAAAAGGCTTTCCGGCTTTAGGCGCTCGCACAACGGGTGGAGTAGACAAATACCTCTTCAACTCTTCAAACGCCTCTTGTTGTTTTGCCCCCCAAGTAAAATCGGCTTCCTTTTTCAAGCGAAGTATAGAAACAAAAGCATCGATTTTACCCGCTAGGTTAGAAATAAACCTCCTCAAATAATTCACTTTACCTAGCAACTTTTGAAACTCTTTCTTGCATGTCGGTGCTTTGAAATCACGAATCTTTTCTATCTTCTTAGGATCAATCTCAACCCCTCTCTCATGCACCATGAATCCTAAGAACTTCCCTGCCGACACACCAAAAGCACATTTAAGTGGGTTCATCTTCAAACCATACCGGCGCATCCTCTCAAAAGCTAACCTCAAATCGGCTATGTGTCCTTCCATACCATCCGATTTGACAACAATATCATCAATATAGATCTCTAGGATAATACCTAACAAATCATGAAAGATCAAATTCATTGCCCTTTGATATGTCGCACCAGTATTCTTCAACCCAAAAGTCATGACAACCCACTCAAATAAACCAACAAATCCCGGGCACCTAAAAGACGTCTTGTACATATCCTCTTCCGCCATAAAGATTTGATTGTAGCCGGCATTACCATCTAAAAAGCTAATCACCTTATGACCCAAGGCATCATTAATCATCATGTCGGCTATAGGCATAGGATACTCATCTTTGGGAGTGGCTTTATTTAAATCTCTAAAATCTATGCAAACTCTAATCTTACCACTCCCCTTTTTCTCCACCGGGACTATGCTAGAAACCCACTCCGCATAACGACATGGCCTAATAAACCCCGCCTTCAACAACCGATCAATCTCCTCTTTGACCCGGTCATATAGTAAAGGATTAAAACGACGAGGTGGTTGTTTATAAGGCCTAAAACCCGGTTTAATTGGAAGCCGATGCTCAACGAGCTCACGGCTAAGACCCGGCATCTCATGGTACTCCCATGCAAAGCAATCAACATATTCTTTAAGTAGCTCGATTATCTTAACCTTATAATCGGCTCTCATGTTTTTGTTTACAAAAGTCGGCCTTGGTTTAGTTCCATCACCTATGTCTACTTCTTCCAATGGATCGGCCGATGTAAACCCTTCTCCAAGCTTCTCCACTTCATCAAAATCTTCAACGGTTTCTCCAATATCGTTCTTTGTAGACCGATATTCTTGCACCCTTTTTTGTAACCACTCTAAACTAGCCTCTTTACTCATTATACAAATTTATATGGCTTAGCCGTGCCACACTAGCCGGCTTTACAGAGATAGGTACAAATTTGCCATCGGAGATACTAATAAAATCATAGCTAGAAAGATCCCTCCCCGATAAACATTGGATATTCCCATGACGCACTCAAAAGTAGCATCGGCCATTGCAACCTCGGCCGATGTATCCGCTTGAACAATTTCAACATCATCGCCGTCCCATTGAATTAAACATTGGTGCAAGGTAGAAGGCACACAACAATTGGCATGAATCCAACAACGGCCCAAAATAACATTGTAGTTACCTTGCACATCGACGATGAAGAAAGCGGTTGGTAGCGTCTTGTTTCCCACGGTGAGCTCAACCGAAAAGATACCCCTCGCCTCCGTTGGTTCACCGTTGAAGCCATTGAGAATCATGTTAGTCTTCTTCAACTCATCATCCTCACGCCCCAACTTCTTGAATAACGAGTACGGCATCAAGTTCACAGCGGCACCTCCATCCACTAGCATCCTAGAGACCGGCTTCCCATCAACATGGCCTTTGAGGTAGAGAGGCTTCATGTGACGGTTTGATTCATCGGGCTTCTCAAAAACCGCGTCTTTAGGACCTAATGAGAATTGAGCAACCTCGGCTTCATCCATAGCACAAAACTCCATAGGCAACATACACACCATGTTGATATCCATGTCTTCCTTTGGTGACGATTTTCCTTCGTCAACCGATTGTTCTTCCTTCTCCTCTACATCAACCGGTTTTTTCTTCTCTATGGATTTAGGCCTCCATACCGGTGGCGGTCGCAACTCATTGAACCTTTTATCCCTTTGTTCTTCGGCCTTTTTCTCCCTTAGTTTTTGGGCCCGAAGACGTTGCAACCTTCTCTTTTGCATAGCCGTCAAATCCTTAGGCATCCACCTAGGATTCGGCTCTGTTCCAGGAGGTAAATAATGTCCTCTATTAACTTTGTTTGAAGACGATGAAGTTCTTACATCGCCCTTTGCAATCCTCCTGTCAAACCGGCGCTGGAGCCCGGTCAGACCGGCAGTAGACCACTGGTCAGACCGGCCAGATGCGCCGGTCAGACCGACGTCGGGCACACGGTCAGACCGGCCTGAAGCCCCGGTCGGATCGCTGTCTGGTCGGCAGTCAGACTGGCCTGATGGCTCGGTCAGACCGGCCGCATGGCTGCGGTCAGACCGGCCAGGAGGCCTGGTCAGACCGGCCGACTGCGAAGAGCTAGTACCGGCTTCGGATTTTTTGTTTGGGGACTCTCCAACTCCATCTCCAGAAGGTATAGGCACATCATGGGACCCCACTTTGATAGTAATTACTTCCGAAGTCCTCTCTTCCACCTTGACGCGCTTTCCTTCCCTCCTTTCTTCATTAGCCCGATTTTTACCATAAAATCGGCTATTGTTTGGTGAAGACAAACGCTCATGAATTGGTCTCCGTGGTCCTCCCCACCCTTGGTTGAATTGCATCGGAGGCATACGATTGTACATTAGCGGCGTCGCCCCCCATGGCATGAAGTAAGGATAAGGATAACCCGGTGGCGGCATCGGATAAGAACCCCATGACATGTCTTGTGGATAATGATATGAAGGTGAATGCGACCGTCTTGGTGAATGACCAAATCGCTCCCTAGGGGGTGATCTTGGTCTTTTCCCTTTGTTGCGAATTTTCTCACCACCTTGCTTCTCATACTTCTCCAAAAGCATATCAAAAGTCACCTTGGTCTTCCTAGGGGCCTTAGAAGTTGAAGCTCCACTCCTATTCTCCTTCCAAACGCCAACCTCCGGCTTCTTTGGCACCATCATCTTAGGCCTTGGTTCACCAATGACCACTTCCTTTCCCTTAGTAGATTCGGCTTGCTCCGGTCGAATCAACACCTTCTTATCATTGAAATTAATTGTATTCACCGGAAAAGGATCATTATCAAGCTTCATCTTGGAGCCATCGGTGAACTTCAATCGTCCTTCATCTATGGCCGATTGAACCTGTCATCAAAACACATTCCAATCATTAGTAGAGTGAGAATGAGAATCATGCCATTTACAATATGCTCGACGCTTCAATTCTTCTTGCGATGGTATGACATGGCCTTTAGGTAATCTAATTTGTTTTTCTTGCAAAAGATAATCAAAAATCTTATCACACTTGGCCACATCAAAACTATATTTAACCTCACTTTGCCGATCTTTGCGAGGAGTCGGCATTAGGTTAGAACAAACAAAAGGTTTATTCTTATTAGTCCATGACCATTCGGCAACATAAATATCATGATCACCCTCCTCCTCACTATCACTAGCCTCAGGGTAATCAACTACATTAACATTAGGCTTTTTGTCAAATGGTCTAGCAAATTTTTTATTATCCTTAACCCGGCTTTCTTGAGCCAGAGCCCTTTGCATGAGTTGACTAATATCGAGAAATTGTTGGCCATCTAGTTTTTCTCTAAGAGGAGCAACTAAACCATTGAAAGCAAGACCGGCCAAATCTCTATCAGTTATATTCAAAGTATAACATCGGTTTCTAACATCTCTAAATCTCTTAATATAATCAATGACAGATTCATTATACTTTTTCTTAACCGATGTCAAATCACATAACCTAAGCTCAGTTTCCCCAGTATAGAAATAATCATGAAATTGTTCTTCTAATTGAGCCCAAGTATGAATAGAATTTGCCGGTAAAGAAGTAAACCATGTAAAAGCATTACCGGATAAAGATAAAGAAAACAAGTGCAATTTAAAAGTATCACTATTAGCCTCACCACATTGTGCTAAAAATTGACCTACATGCTCCCATGTGGTCTTACCATCCTCACCACTAAACTTGGCAAATTCGGGAACTCTATAATTTCGAGGAAACGGCACATTATCATAATAATCAGGATATGGCCTTTTGTAAGCTCTAGCACGATTCCTAGTTTCAATCCCGAATCTATTCCTCATAATATCACTAATCATATCCTCCATGTTATTAGGCCCTTGTGGATTTGGCGGTGGGTTTGGTGGCCTAATAGGTTGCGTTTGTGGCGCAATATGATTATATTGGCCTTGCCTAGTATCGGGAGGATATCCCCTAGAAACATCATTATAAGCATTAGGAATATGTGGGGGAACTTGAGAATTACTTGTAGCAGTAGATACAGGAGGATCAAATGTTCTAAAGTGGTACAAATAACTAGCATTAGTCATTGGATCTATACCCTGTATTGGGACGATTGCGCCGGTCTGACCGGCCCAGGGCCCGGTCTGACCGGCGTCATGATGCGCGGTCGGACCGGCCTGAGAGCCAGTCTGACCGCTGGGGTAATACCCGGTCTGACCGGCCGTCTGGCCGGTCGGACCGATGGCCATGTTGCGGTCTGACCGGCCGTCAGGCCCGGTCGGACCGACCGTGAACACCGTCCCGTCGGTTTTACTACCCATTGGATCTATAGGAGATTGATCAATAGTGGTATATGCTTTATCCTTTAATGTGTAATCATCCATAAAAGAACCTAGCCTACTCCTTAAAAACCCATCAACTTTATCCTTAAACATTACATCTAATCTATCTTTAAAATTAGCCATAGATGAATCTATTGTAGATGCAATTTGTTGTTGGATAGATTGTGATACCTCGTCAATACTTACCACGTCGGGAGCGAGCTTGGGACGCGGCCCGGGCTTAATGATCACGCCTTGACGAGTCCTAGTAGTGGCTCTCATCAACGCCTCCCGTGTGAGCTCGTTGTTGTACTCCTCCATAGCTTTACGATCTTCTCCTTCGAAGTCATCCAATGTGACCGGCATCACATTAGATGGCTCCACCTCCGTCTTGGATGATGGCTTCGTCATGGCGAAGTCGAAGTTGAGTTGGCTTCGTCCCAGCGGAGTCGCCAAAAATCGTGTTGGCAACTTTTTTGATAAGTTGACAAGCACGATCGCAGCACCTTAAGCCTTGCGGTGATCCTAGAGTCGCCAACCACCTCGATCTAGCAAAGAGCTAATCCTAGATGGGTTTTGATAACTAAACCGGCTAGCGGAGCCGATTTCTAGATAGCTACCCGTCTCGTGGGCAAAACGGAAGGTTTTCAGGACAAACCTACAAAGAGATGTCGCGCTCTCGCAGCGGCGGCGGACGGTTTACGGCGCAAACCGACAAAGATGGACAAACTAAGAGAAAACTAAAAGCAATATGAAAAACAATTCGATTGATTGATTGTAGATTCATTTTTTACAATAAACCGGCCATGTCCCTTATATAGGGGTTGGTCTTGCCCTCTACAGGCCCTCCTCCACGTCTAACTCGGGGTAGAAACCAAAGGAAACCCGAAACATGCCTTCCCGAGCAAGGAAACTTCGAGACCCGACGAAACAGAGTCGGACTCAGACCTGCCGGTTAGACCGGCCACACACCGCCGGTCTGACCGGCCCTCAACCGGCGGTCTGACCGCCCAACACACGGCGGTCAGACCGGCCCACTTCGGAGGAAACCGGTAGACTTCCAAATTTTGGCAATATTTCCTATTTTAATCCTAGGTGCCAAATTTAGGTGTAAACACTACCACCACAAGGTACCAATATTTCATTAAGTTTACGAGTTCATGTAAAATAAATCTCACTCTCTCTCTCTCTTTTTACCTGGGTGATTTCGATGGCCAAATATAACAAAATTTGTTTTCTACCAAATTCCGGTCGGTTAATGTCCGGTCGGTCTGTTCTTTTGCCAATTGATAAAAATTGCAGAAATTCAAATTTGAAATTTTACAGATTGAGATCACCCCTCACTCTGCCAGTGTTCTGGTTACTGCTTGGATTTTATCCTGGCATTCACACATGTCACGCCCGGAATTTCTATCCAAAATTCCAAACGCTTACATGTGTGTGAACCCTCGTCCAGGAATCAGCCAAGGCACACAATAACAAATTGATAATAGAGTACAATTATTACTCTAATTAATAAGCGAATAAAATGTCATTACAGAGGTAGATAGTTCCTCTCAATCAATAAAGATCTAAGCAGCGGAAAATAAGATAAACAGCGCAGGCGACTCCACTCCACATGCAGCTTGACCAAGGCTACACCTAATCCTCCACAGCATCAGCCTCATTGTAGAACTCTTCCTCTGATGAATGATTGCAAGGTGAGTATATGACATACTCAGCAAGCCACGCAGCAAATATGCAAGTGCACAGGATAACAAAGGATGGCATAGTAGGGTTTCATTTGCAAAAGCAGCATTTGGCAAACATTTGAGAATTTAATAAAACAGTTAAGTATTAAACAATATTAATCCAACGCTATACAACATACCCTGTTGTATAGGCCCAACCATTCTGAACAACCACCCTGGCTGCACAGTTCTATCTCCAAACCAGGAATATACTATTCCAAACCAGGAGCTAATCAAATTATTACCAGTTATAGCATCATTTACTATGGTGAGAAGTGTGGGACTAATCACGAAAGACATTGTTAGACCCGCCCATAACCGCGGGCACGGCTATTCGAATAGTTTTACTCTGATCAGAGGTGTACCACTGTACCCACAAGACACAACCCCACATCATGTCACCATGTGCCTCAATACCACCACGGTACCTCAGAAAGGAGTTGTGACAATACCCCTTGCATAACACAATCCACTGCAGCGCACCTTCCTGGATCATAATCACCCCCTTATAAACAAGGCATGGACTCCCCAGCGACCCCCGTGGGCTTATCTCCGCCACTTCTCAGTCTGGTGCCCCGCAATGAACCATGCTATACAAAAGATAAAGCCGTTGCCCATGCTGGCTTGTGGTTGGCACGGTTAATGTTTCACAACCGAAACTCGTGAACCGGTCCTTAATTGTCATGAGCACGACCATCAAAACCATGTGCTCACAACCCACCATTACCAGGTTTTAGTTGGCACATTAATTAATTAACCAATCACGATTGACCATCGTGAACTATCATTAAGCCATCATTAAATAGTAGTGAATCATAAGTTATCCCAATAGTGAGCTAATGTTTCTAAGCAGGGCTAAGCAATTATATCTAATATCTAGTTGAACCAATAAATATAAAGCTCAACTAGTCAAGTTTTAATAACCCAAGGTATCAAGGAATAAAGTAATCAAGAACAAAAAGGGCTATAACAAAGAATAGGTTAAATCCACCCAATGACATTCGAAAATAAATGCAATATTTGAATAGAAACGATAGCTTTAAACGGGATCAACATGCTCAAAGGGTTGTTTGGGATCTGTGTGACTTGCCTTGCTGGCCTTGGAACTCTTCAAACTCTTCTCCGGCGAAAACGGACTCTCCGGAAACGACGGAATCTAAGCAGAAAGAAACAAAATCACCAAAACAGCACATAAACAAGCATGAACAGTACATGTGGATATTTTTAACATGTAGATCTCAATTTTAGAAAAATTTAGAGACTTGAACCAACTAAATCGGAGCTAAGATGAATTAGTTATGAATTTTTGAAGATTAAATCGGATTAAAACACTTATATTGATTTTAATTGAATTATGACGCAATAATGAATTATTTTTGAAAAGGAAAAAGGGATTTATTGCATCAGCGGGCTAGGGTTTCGGTGGACCGGGCGCACGGCGGCGGTTCACGCGAACGGACGGCCGAGATCGACTTGATCCAAAACGGACGGCCGAGATCGAACGGTCCACGACCGGCTCACGGGAGACGGGGACGATGACGTCAGCGATGACGTCACCACCGGCGGCGGCGGCTCGGCGGCTCGGGCGCGCATGCTCGCCGGCGAACGGCGGCGCTTCGGCACGAACGGAGGGCACCAACGGGTAGCGGACGGCACGGCGAACTCACCGGCGACCAAAGCGACGGCGGAAGAGGAACGGACGGCGACGGCGACGAGGTTGAAGCGGCGGCGGTCTTCGGGTCGACGGCGGCGACGGTGCTCCGGCGGTCTCCGGCGGCGGCGAAGGAGCGGACGAGGACAGCGACGACTTGGCGACCACGACGACGGTCTTCCCGAGCGACGGCGACGTCTGGAACGGCGGCGGCGCACGGCTGGAGCGACGGCGGCGACGGCGGCGCTAGGGCACACGGCGCTAGGGCGCTACGGACGACGAGAGGCGAAGGCGAAGGTGGCGGCGGGTAGAGGAGACACCGGGGATCCTTTTAAAGGGGTTGGAGGGCGGCGGCGAAGGCCCACGGCGACCGGCGACGAGATGGAAAGCTCGAGCTCGGAGAGAGAAAAGCCGATCCGATTCGAACTCGAATCCATCGATTTCCAAACCGATTTAGCCGATGTTTCCAAAGGAGAAAAGGTAGAGGAGATCTCGAGGATCATTTCCCCTCTTTTGATTCGGCCGGAGAAGGAAAGGATCGACCGAATTTGGAAGGGAACGACGGCGGCGCGAAACTAGGGTTTCGGGCGGCGGCGGCGCGACGAAGACGATGACCCCCACCTGTCAGCGGGCGGACGCACGCGCGCGGCGGCGGACTGGGCCGGACTGGGCCGAGGAGAGAGAGAAAGGTTTTGGGCCGACTTTCGGCCCAAAGCCAAAAGAGACTTTTTAAAACCTTTTTCAATTTAAATTATTTCTTAAATGCAATTCCATTTATTAAAAATACTTCCTTAGCTCAAATAAATCCCAGAAAAATCTAGGAATTATAGAATTAAGCAAAGTATTTAATGAAATTTTATCTGGCCCCATTTTATATTGGAATTTATTAATTAAAAATAGATCTTCTCTTCAAGACTTTTTAAATAAATTCTAAAAATTCCAATTAAACAACAATTTATATATTTTGAATTTTCAGGGTGTGACAACACACTAGTGTCATAATTGTGGTAGTAAAAAGGCCAACATCAGTAGCTCACAACCAGTAGTGTTAGCACCTTACAAGTGTTACGAATCCAGCAATTTGATGGTATTGCTGCATGGTCCAACTGTAGGTGCGTGGTAAGTTAGATTTGCTTGTGTAAAGTGAGTTGTGCAGTGGTGCTAATGTATAATTCTTATTGAGCCAAACATTCTTTTAACTAAAAGGAGAATCCAAAAAATAGTACCTCAATGTAATCCTTTTACACAGTGAGAACTGAAGTGTAAGCCTGCCACATGAGCTTAGGGTGTCAGATAATGCCATACTTGCTGTGGCGTCCAACTGTCCAAATTATGTTCAAAATTAGAAGTGCACATTTTGTGTTCAAAATCAATATGTTATGAGCTGACGATATTTCCCATATTTCTTTTCACAGGGATGGTTCCATTGATATAAGAGCTAGTTCTGGAGACCTTCCAAGGCTTTCGAGTAATGCAGATTCACTTGGTCCCACTGCTTCTCAAGATATAAGAAAAGATGACAGCAAACAAGAACTTCTTGGTGATGGTCCTTGTTATCAAACTGGAGTTCTTCGTACGAATTGCATGGATTGCCTGGATCGTACAAACGTTGCTCAGTATGCTTACGGCCTTGCTGCTTTGGGAAGGCAGCTTCATGCAATGGGAGCGACTAATGTTTCAAAAATCCACCCAGATAGCAGCATTGCTTCAGCTTTAATGGATTTGTACCAGAGCATGGGTGATGCACTTGTAGGATCGAATCACAAGAACTAAGCCAACCAGAGGGGGGGTGAATGGTTAGTATACCCAAAAACCGAAAACTTTTAGCGGAAATAAAAGTTACCCTCGAAATCGACGGAGATCGGTCTGACCGAGATTGATCTGCCGGTCTGACCGAGTGGATGCTGCCGGTCTGACCGGTGTTGAATCTCCGGTCTGACCGCCGAAGCTGCTCGCCGCGCCTGTCGCCACCGCTGGTCTGACTGCCCGTATGCCGCCGGTCTGACCGCCGCTTTGTCGCCGGTCTGACCGCCGGTAGATCGCCGGTTAGACCGCCGAAACCCGGTAAACACAAAACGAAGAACTCTTAAAGTGGATGACGACTTTATTGATTCTCTTTGTATTTATAAAGTGCACCAACAGCACTCCTTACAAAAATTTCGACTAAACTCGAAACCCTAACTCAAAACTCAACTCAATTGCTCTCTAAAGCGATACCGGGAAGCCTCACGCGCCCCCTCTATTTATACATGAGGTATGCAGCCTAAAACCACGAACCAAACTCATACTAGGAGTCCTAAACACCTTAGGAAACCCTCTAGTACAAGAAAGAAACTTTACATAACCAAACGTACCAAATTTGGACTCCTTCCAAATTCGACTCCGCATCCCATACGCACACAATAACTCCATCATATGCCATAATGGAATCTCCATTAACCACGTGCATCAACTCTAGCCTAAGTATCCGCATGATCTCTGACCACAACGGACGTCGTCTTATCCCCAAGCCGACTCCCGGTCTATCACCGCAAATACTCTCCCGAGACATCGAGTCACCTACACATGGAATAAACAAAGAAACCATATTCCGAGACCAAGCTATCTCTAACTTGACTCATTAGCAGCAAACAATAGTATTACATACGTATAGTATCCATCTAGAAGTCATAATCATGGAATAAACTCAGATATCCAAATAAACAACCCGAAACCGAAACCGACACAGTGTCGGCCGGTCAGACCGCGGGCTGGCCGGTCCGACCGCTCGATCACCGCCGGTCTGACCGGCATACACAGCCCGGTCTGACCGGACCACATAAAATGATAACCTGTAGATTCACCTGTGAAATCCAATCATCTCCAAAACCACTTCGTGAATAAATTCCAAATAACAAAACCAATAGTCTCCAATGCCCAATTGTTCATCACAGAATAATAATCAAAAACACTTTTGATTTTACAGCACTTGCTCATCAATATGGAGGCTCAGCAGCACATAACACAGTAAATAATTTTTGCCTCTTGTTTTTCTCTTATTTTGTTAACATCAAGAGGATTTCTGAATCATTTATAATGGCCATAAGGCCCTTATAGGAAACTCCCCTTTGGTAGTCCTGAGTTGATATAGTTAGTAAACATGTACCCCTATTTGTAACTTTGGGATGAAGCATTGGCCAATCTCACTGACATTTTTTCTCTTCTGTTTGTGTCTACTAGTGCTCATGACCTTCCAATGAACTTAAGTTTAGTCTACTTGTTTCTTTTCAGGTTTTCCCTGAGAGGCAAGGGAAGTGGAAGGCTACCACTCAGTCTCGGGAGTTCCTCAAATCAATTAGACGGTATTACAGCAATGCCTATACTGATGGTGAGAAACAAGATGCCATAAATCTGTAAGTCTCTCATTTTTACCTACAATCATAAAGATCTTAAGCCAGCAGGATGGTGGATTAGCTGTCAGGATGATTACTTCTGGTAGGTGAAATTTATGTAGCTCAACTACTGTTTCTTTTTGGTGTTATTACCAGATTTTTGGGTTATTTCCAACCTCAAGATGGAAAGCCTGCTCTCTGGGAATTAGACTCTGATTACTATCTTCATGTGACAACATATGGCGATGATCTTATATCTAATAGCTACCATATGACGTAAGTTGAAATTTGGTTCTATGCTTCAATTTACATAATTATTTTTCGGTTCCTTGTGTGACCAGATGTAGCACTTGTTTTATGCCGTAAATTGTTATGTTTATTCATGTTAAACTGACAGCTCCTCAACTGGAAATAGTGCACCTGGGGAATCTGGAGCTGCATTGAGCCCTGGAGCCACATTGAGCCCTGTTCCAGCATGTAAGGAGGACTTCTCAAGGATGAAACTTACTTCATTTGACAAACTTATTGAAAGGACTTGCAGTTCAATAAGGAATGTGCGGCTTCACTGTGATGCTGATCTGAAACAGAGCGGAACTGTTGGAACTTCTGGAATGGCCCCAGATGCAGTGTATGTCTTTTTCTCATTCATGCGCTCTTATGTGGAATTATCTTATCAATGTTGTCCTTACAGTTTGCCTATTATTCAGGGAGATACAGCTTAGAACCCCAAACTGGTTGTTTGGTCAAAGAAAACACGCAGAGACTGTCCCAACAGTAAAAGTTATTCCAGTGGAAAATGCAAATGAGGGTAACGGGGAGGACACGAATGTTTCTCTATGTGGGGAATTGAATTGGCTTTCGTCAGCAGATACATGCGAGGACAATTTCAGAAGGTTGTCCCAGTAGTAGTTCAAACAGGTCTCGTTTTAGTGTCCACCATGTCCAGCTATAGTTTAATTTCTGTTAATTCATGCAGGTATCTTGCATTCACAACAGCGGACGTAGAGAATGGCTGGTATGGTGGAACACTGATATATGATCAAGATGAAAACAGCGGGTCTTACAAACATTACTCTGAATTTTGCCAGGTAAGCGACTTACATGGTTCACAGATCATTGTGAAAGACTATAATCTCATCTCATGCTTCCAAACTCATAACCTCACCTGTTTATGGACATGACAAAATGTAGGGCTCAGTCATGGATCCCCTCGAGCATGATCCCGAGAAAGAAATGCATTATGCGGAGGCTCTCAGCGTGGATATTGACATTACTGATGATGCAACGGTAGAAGCAGAAATGCAAGCTCCCTGGACGATTACCAGATAATAGGTTCAGACCTCAGCATTATTCCATCATGTGGATCGCTCGCTGAAGATCCAAGCTAGCCAGCTGACGAGGTGGATCATTGGTGATGATAAACTGCAAGTCGCACAGTAGCCCTTCTCTTTTTTTTTTTGCCAAAGGGCTGTACAGATTTCTACAGCAGCCTTGTCATTCATAAACCAGTTGCGTAGATATGAAGCTCTTACCTTACAAAAGAGCTACCCCAGCCGGTGTTTTTATCCATTTTGCTGGGAGCAACCATGCATGCAAATAAACATTGCTGGAGGCAAGGTTAGCTTTATTTGTACATATAGGATTGGAGAGCATAAACATGGAGGGATAGCACTACTTGAGTTGTATGAAGCAGATCAAATTTGTTTTTTTTTTTGTTGAATAAACTGTATGTGTGTAGTCTTCATTTGTTAAGATTTCTGGCCTGTATTTTCTTGGGTTGGAAAAATGAAATGCATTCATAAGTGGAGTGGTTATAGTTAAGACTTAAGAGCTTGTCTCCCTAAATGACGGGGGCATAACTCGTTATTTACCCTCCACTATCTTATCTTGTTCAGCATGCACATGGTATTATTAATTTTTAGTACAATGTTCTGCCGGGGTTGTTGCTTACTGATGCAAAACTCTTTGCAAGAATAAACTATACCATCAGCCACCAATTAATCACTGAGTCCTTATTAACGAATAACAGTAATAATACAATAAACAATGTATACAGTGGCGGCTATGATGTTATTCTATTGCAGGAGTTGTTGTGTCTGACGTAGGCATGTTAGATAGATCTCCCTCCCCTTGAGCCGTTGGGCTCAAGGGGGCCTTGACCGCGCCCTGATCGGGGGCGCCCAGCCCAATGGCTGGTGGGCCCCCGTCACACTGCGCCATATAAAAGAGGGGTGGATGCCGGCACGGCACAAGGTACGAAGTTCACCGCCGCCGCCAACTCCACCCCACAAAACCCTAATCCGATCGAGGGGGCGCAGCCAGTGACGGGAAACGCCACCGCCGCGCCACGACCTCGCCGGGATCGCCCACAACCACTGCTGCAACGACAACCACCGCCGTCAAGCACACCGTCGCTGCCGTCCACGTCAAGCCGCGATGACAACGACGATGTCCGGCGCCTCTTCCTCCACGAACTCCTCAACCGGTCGGTATCTAAACCCTCTCCCTTTCATCTACAATGTCGTACATCAAATCCAAATAGAACCACCAGACTAGATCTAACCTAGGTGATCCTAGTGCAAAGTCTAACAATGGTATCAGAGCAACCCTAGTGTTTAGATCGTTTCGGGGAAAGAAATCCAAAGAAAGAAAAGCACAAGATCCGCACGGATCAAAAGAACCGAAAACCCTAACCCTAATCTTACCTCGTCGCCGGCCGTCGTCGACGCTGGCAACGGAGGGGGGGAGGGGCAAAGAGGCGCCGCCTAGGAGCCACTCGACGGCCGCGCGCGCTCCCGTGGGTGCACGCGCGCGCCGGCGAGGGGGCCCGCGGCGGCGCCGCCATCTCCGTCGTCGCCATCTCTCTCTCACACGGTGGGGGTTAGAGACGGTGGGGGGAGCGGAGAAGAAGAGAAAAGAAAGGCACGCCGGCCATGGCGCGGCGGTGCAAGGGCCACCGGCGTCGGCGACGCCGCTCGGCGCGGCCGCGCGCCCGCGAGAGAAGAGGAGCTAGGGTTTCCGGCGGCTGGGGGGTAGGGTTTTGATCTCCCGATCTCCCCTCCCGGCCGTCCGATCGAAACCCTAGCAGATCGGACGGCCGGCGGCGGTCGGGCCGAAACCGGCCCAAAAGGAAGCGCGCGCGGTGGCTTTCCCGGCCCAGGCCCAGGTTGCGGCCTGGGGAGGGGGAGGCGCGCCCGCGCGCGCCAAAAGGCCGCGGGCCGGCCGGAAAAAGTTCAAAAGAGGTCCCTCGGGGGCCGAAAATAAAGAAAAGAGAACAGTAGCAATTTTTTCATTTTATTTTGTATAATTTTCATGCAAATTACATTAGAATTTTGAATTGATTTTGAATGTTTTACCTCTGTATAAATTTGAACCAACGGGAGAATTTTCACAGAGAGAGAATTACAGAGATTTTGCTACTGTTCATATGATTTTTACATAGTTTTCCGCTGCAAATAGATGTAATTGATGAAAATTAGTGTTTCTAAAATTAAATTTCTAACCAACGGGAGAATTTAATTTTAGGAACATTAATTATGTGCTATGATGTTGTAATTTTCTGACCAACGTTGTTAATTGCAATATTATAGTTATGGTTATATGTGTTATGTCTAATTCTGTCCAACGGTGATGTAGGCTTAATGCATAATATTTTAATGTTAATTTTGTTCTCACCGCACATGATTATTTCAGGTGGCTACTCCTTGATGGGTTGCATTAAAGATATTCCGACCCTAAAAGGAGATAACTACGCAGAATGGAAAAGAAAACTCGACCTTGCTTTTATCTTGGGAGAGGTGGACTGGGTGTTGACTACCCCATGTCCTATAGAACCTGCTGAACTTGTCAGAGGTGAAAATGAGTCAGATGCTGACTGGCAAAAGAGACAGAGGGACAATGCTCCTCTTGTCATGTCATATGACATTGAACAAAAGAAATGGTCCTTAACCAACAAGAAATGTTTGGCTGTGGTAAAGAATACGATTGAGCCTACCATATTGGGCTCAATCCCAGAGTGTGACGCTGTCTCAGAGTACCTTGAAAGAATAAAGAGTCAGTTTACTGGCTCTTCAAAGATGTATGCTACACAGCTGATCAAGCAGCTTGTGACAGAAAGGTACCATGGAGGTGGTGTTAGAGATCACATACTTAGAATGAGCAACATGGCTTCCAAGTTGAAGCCAATGGATTTGGGCATAACAGATGACTTTCTGGTCCATCTGGTTATGGCCTCATTGCTGTCACATCCTGATTTTCGTTTCAGGATTTATAAATTATTTAATAAATTAATAATAGAATTTATATTAAGTGTTCTTTAATTTACAAGTGAAGTTAAATGTGGGAAATAAAATTTCCTAAATATAAAGCATGGATGGATTTAATTTTTATTAAATTCTCCATGATTAAGTCAACTCTCTGAAATTTTCTCGGATTTTTCGGAGCTCAATTCCTAAATGATACAAAGAACAGTTCAGTAATTATTTGATCATTAATGATCTAATTATATTTGTTAAGAGCTTTTCTTGTTTAAAAATCCTTAAATTATAAATTGTTGTTTAAAAGGAATTATTAGAAATGATTTTAAAAGCCTAAAAGAGAAGATCTAATTTTAATTTGCTAAATCTCAACATAAAATTGGGCTAGATAAAATTTTGTTAAATACTTTGCTTAATTCTATAATTCCTAGATTTTTCTGGGATTTATTTGAGCTAAGGAAGTATTTTTAATAAATGGAATTGCATTTCATGAATAATTTAAATTGAAAAAGGTTTTTAAAAGTCTTCTTTTGGCTTTGGGCCGAAAGTCGGCCCAAAACCCTTCTCTCTCTCCTCAGCCCAGTTCGGCCCAGTCCGCCGCCCGCGCGCGCGCCCTCGCTGTCGCTGACAGGTGGGTCCCACCTGTCAGGGTCGTCGTCAACCTCCGGCCGCCGCCGCCGAAACCCTAGTTTCGCGCCGCCGCCGTTCCTTTCCAAATCCGGCCGTTCCTTTCCGTTTCCGGTGAAATTGTTTGAGGGGAAACAATCTTTGGGATCTCCTCTACCTTTTCTCCTTTGGAAACATCGCCTAATTCGGTTTGGAAATTCGTGGATTCGAGTTCGATTCGGATCGGCCTCTTTCCTCCGAATCCCTAATCTTTCCTTCTCGCCGCCGGTCGCCGTGGGCCTTCGCCGCCGCCTCCTTGCCCCTATAAAAGGACCCCCCGAGCTCTCCTCTACCCGCCGCCTCTCTCGCCTTCGCCCGCCGTCGTGTGTAGCACCCTAGCCTCGTGAGCTTTTGCGCCACCGTCGCCGCCGTTCGTCCAGTCGTGCGCCGCCGTCGCTACGGTCGTCGTCGTCACTCGGGAAGGCCACCGTCGGGATCGCCAAGTCGCCGCCGTCCCCGTCCACCGTTTCGCCGCCGCCGAAGACCGCGGGAGCACCGTCGCCGCCGTCGACCCGATCTCCGCCGCCGCTTCTTCCTCGTCGCCGCCGCCGTCCGTTGGTCTTCCGCCGACGTTTTGGTCATCGGTGAGTTCGCCGCGCCGTGATCTACGTCTTGGTGCCCTCCGTTTGTGCCGTAGAGCCGCCGTTCGCCGGCGAGCGTGCGCCGTCCGAGCCGCCGCCGGAGGTGACGTCGTCGCTGACGTCATCGTCGCCCTCTTCCGTGAGCCGGCCGTAGACCGATCGATCTCGGCCGTCCGCTTTGGATCAAGTTGATCTCGGCCGTCCGTTCGCGTGAACCGCCGCTGTGCGCCCGGTCCACCGAAACCCTAGCCCGCTGACGCAATAAATCCCTTTTTCCTTTTCAAAAATAATTCATTATTGCGTCATAATTCAATTAAAATCAGTTTAAGTGTTTTAATCCGATTTAATCTTTAAAAATTCATAACTAATTCTTTGTAACTCAGTTTAATGTGGTTCAAGTTGCAAAAATTGTATAAAATAAAGATCTACATATTAAAATTGTCCATAAATTGAATTAAATTTATTTAATTCTTTTTAAATGGGCTTTAATTAGATTTAATCTTGTAAAATTCATAATAAATTCATTTGAAGTCAGAATGAGGCCGTTCAAGTCTCATAATTCATCTAAAATTATGATCTACATGTTTGTTTACTTTTTATGTATTGTTTATTTGGTTTTTATTAGTCTTTTTCTTCGTTTTGCGTGTTAGCTTGTCGTTTCTGTCGTTGCGAAGGTTCGCGAGTGCGCCGGAAGTATTCAAGAAGATTAATTGAAGACCGATTATTGCAAGGCAAGTCACACAGATCCTAAACACAATCCTTTGAGCATGTTGATCCTATATTTAAATTCTCTATTTATTTCAACTGTGCATTTATTTTCGAATGTCATTGGGTGGAATTAACCTATTCTTTGTTATGGCCCTTTTGTTCTTGATTACTTTATTCCTTGTTACCTTGGGAGATTATAACTAGACTAGTTGAGCTTTATATATTGGTTCAGCTAGATATTAGATATGATTGCTTAGCCATACTTAGAAACATTAGCACACTATTGGGATAACTTATGATTCATTTTTATTTAATGATGGTTTAATGATAGTTCACGATGGTTAATCGTGATTGGTTAATTAATTACTTGCCAACTAAAACTTGATAATAGTGGGTTGTGAGCACATGGTTTTGAGAGTCGTGCTCATGACAATTAAGGACCGGTTCGCGAGCTACTATTGTGAAACATTAACCGTGCCAACCACAAGCCAGCGTGGGCAACGGCTTTACCTTTTGTATAACATGATTCATTACGGAGCACCAGACTGAGAAGTGGCGGAGATAAGCCCACGGGGGTCGCTGGGGAGTCCATGCCTTGTTTTATAAGGGGGTGATTATGATCCAGGAATGGTGCACTGTGGTGAGTTGTGTTGTGCAGAGGGTATTGTCACAGCCTCTATTCGGGTACTTTCCAGTATCGCGACGCATGGTAGACATGATGTTGAGGCTGTGTCTTGTGGGTACAGTGGTACATCTCTGGCCAGAGTAAAACTATTCGAATAGCTGTGCCCGCGGTTATGGGCGAGTTGAGCAATGTTTTTCGTGATTAGTCTCACACCTCTCACAATGATTAATGATGTTATAACTGGTAATAATTTGCTTAGCTCCTGGTTTGGAATGGATAATTCCTGGTTTGGAGATTAGATCTGTACAGCCGGGTATGGTTATTCAGGATGGTCGGGCCTGTGCAGCATGGGTGTGCTGTTCAGTGTTGATTAAAATTTCTGATTAACTACTCTACTGTTTTATTTCTCTTAAATGTTTTGCTAAACGCTGCTTTTGCAAATGAGCCAATAATATGCCATCCTTTGGTATCCTTGTGCACTTGCATATTTGCTGTGTGGCTTGCTGAGTATGTCATATGCTCACCTTGCAATAATCAATCAACCTCAGTTGAAGAAAAAGGATCCAGAAGGAGAAGACGTTTGGCTTATACCCCAGTTGAGCTGCCTGTGGGAGTGGAGCCGGAGCTTCGCTAGATTTTTTTTTCCGCTGCAGTTATCTTCATGATGAGGACTAAGTGCCTCATAAAAGTAAGTATTTATCGTTTTAGTTAATTTGATGAATCTGTATATTAAATTGTCAGTTTGTGTACCTCGGCTGATTCCTGGACGAGGATTTTATGCACAAATAAGTTCGGAAATTACTAGTGAATTTCCGGGCGTGACAATTGCCAAAGCAGTTTGACAATTTTATTGTCAACTACAACATAGGTCCAGAGAAATGGAACTTTGAGAAGCTCATTGCTAATTGTATGCAAGAGGAGGAGAGAATCAAAGAATCAAATGGTGGTTCAATAAACTATGTTAAAGATAAGAAAAAGAACCACAAGTCTCCCACCTCAAAAGCTAAACAGTCTCAGCATCTGCCTCAGCAACAACAGTTCGCTGTTGAGAAAGATCAGTGTCTCCATTGCAAGAAGACAGGACACTACAAGAAAGATTGTCCTGACTTTTTGAAAATGATCATGGCAAGGAAAGGTGAGAACATTATTACATTTGTAAATGAATCTCATTATGTTGGTTACTCTAGATCCACATGGTGGATTGATTCTGGAGCAACTATTCATGCTTGTAATTGTTTAAAGGCATTCCGTTCAACGAGGACTACACAAAGAAGAGAAAGCTCCATTAGAGTCGCCAATGGAGTTGAAGAAAAAGTTGAAGCTGTTGGAGATCTTCCTCTAGAGTTTTCGAATGGCTTCACGCTTTTACTTCGAGATGTCTTTTATGTTCCTTCTTTGCAAAGAAACTTAATAAGTGTATCAAAGTTGAATTTTGATGGATATGATTGCCGCTTTGGAAGTGGCAAATGTGAACTATGGCATAATAATGCATGTATTGGTCTTGCTGTGTTGCGAGACGAGCTTTATTTGTTATCTCTTTCTGAGAATGTGAATGTTGTGTCCTCGTTGACAAAAGAAAACAAGAAAAGAAAGCGAACTCCCGATGTCTCATCGAAATTATGGCACTGTCGTTTGGACCATATTTCGAGGGGGAGAATTGAGAGACTAGTTAAGAATGAAATTCTTCCTCCATTGAAGTTCTCATACTTAGAACAATGCATAGAATGCATTAAAGGAAAATTTGTAAAGAGCATCAAAAAGGGTGCAAAACGAAGCGCAGGAATTTTAGAGATCATTCATACAGATATTTGTGGTCCATTTCCTGTGAAAAGTGTGGATGGCTATGACTCGTTCATAACATTCATAGATGATTACTCCCGCTATGGTTATATTTATCCAATTAAAGAGCGATCAGAAGCATTGGATAAATTTAAGATATTCAAAACTGAAGTTGAAAATCAGCATGATATAAAGATTAAAGTAGTAAGATCTGACCATGGGGGGGAGTACTATGGTCGACATACGCCTTATGGGCAAGTCCCTGGACCTTTTGCAAGGTTCTTGTTAGAGAATGGAATAGTAGCCCAGTATTCAACACCGGGCGAACCTCAACAGAATGGGGTAGCTGAAAGGCGTAACCGTACCCTTATGGATATGGTGCGCAGCATGATGAGCTACTCCACACTACCACTGGGTTTATGAATGGAGGCGTTAAAAACCGCCATTCATATTCTCAACAGAGTTCCAAGCAAATCGGTGCCCAAAACACCGTATGAGCTATGGACAGGAAGAGTACCCTCGCTAGCTCACCTCCGTGTGTGGGGGAGTCCTGCAGAGGCCAAAGTATTTAACCCAAATATTGGGAAGTTGGATCCCAAGACAGTCAGCTGCCATTTTATTGGCTATCCTGAAAGATCAAAAGGCTATCGTTTCTACTGTCCAAACAGTTATACTAAGTTTGTAGAAACGAGACATGCCGTCTTCTTGGAAGACGAAATGATTAGGGGGAGCTCGGTAGTTCGAGAAATTGATCTTGAGGAGAGGCGAGTGTCTGTACCCGCTCCATCGACTCAGGAACCTTTCTTCTCTCTACCTGCTGATGTTGTGCCTGCAATGCCTGTCATTGAGGTACCAGCACCTGTTGTTACCCCTCCTGTGGCAACAATGAATGAGAGTGTGGAACCTGTTATACAGGATTCAACAGAAATGGTTGCCACACCAGAGGAGGAGCTGCAACAGCCTCAAATAGATAATGTGCCAGTACATGAGACTCAACAAGAGCCTCAGGTACAGGATGTGCCAAATGTGCAGGCCCCTAGAAGGTCTGAAAGAGTCAGAAGATCGGCTATCCGTGATGACTATAAAGTTTATAATATAGAAGAGTCGCATATGGAGGATGATCCCACCTCATATGAAGAGGCCATGAGAAGCGCTCGCTCATCTGAATGGTTGGAAGCCATGAAAGATGAAATGAAATCAATGAAACTAAACGATGTTTGGGATTTAGAAGAAATTCCTAAAGGAGCCAAAACAGTAGGCTGTAAATGGGTCTACAAAACCAAATATGACTCCAGAGGGAATATAGAAAAGTTTAAAGCGCGACTTGTGGCAAAAGGCTTCACGCAACGAGAAGGGATTGATTACAATGAGACATTTTCTCCAGTCTCTTGTAAAGATTCCTTCAGGATTATAATGGCACTAGTGGCACATTATGATTTGGAATTACATCATATGGATGTAAAAACGGCATTTCTAAATGGAGATTTGGAGGAAATAGTATACATGGCGCAACCGAAAGGTTTTGTCATGAAAGGAAACGAAAATATGGGATGCCGTTTAAAGAGATCCATTTATGGATTAAAGCAAGCTTCGAGACAGTGGTACTTGAAGTTTGATGGGACAATAAAGAAATTTGGGTTTCAAGAGAATGTCGAGAACAACTATATTTATTCAAAGTTTAAGAATGGGAGATTTATTTTCCTAATTCTGTATGTGGATGACATTCTACTGGCTAGTACTGATGTCAGTCTACTGCAGGAAACAAAGAAATTCTTGTCCTCAAACTTTGACATGAAAGACCTCGGTGAAGCTTCATATGTTTTGGGCATAGAGATTCACCGAGATAGAACAAAGTATGCATTGGGACTTTCTTAAAAGACATATATAGAAAAGGTGTTGAAGAAATTCAACATGTACAGATGCAGTGCTACACCTGCTCCTATAGTGAAAGGCGAAAAGTATGGGGCATCGCAATGTCCCAGAAATCAGTATGAGCTCAATGAAATGAAAACAAAGCCATATGCATCAGCTGTAGGAAGCCTACAGTACGCGCAAGTGTGCACACGACCTAACTTGGCATTTGTTACCGGGTTACTTGGCAGATTTCAAAGTAATCCAGGCCTAGAGCACTGGAATTTGGTAAAGAAAGTCTTGCGTTATATGCAAGGAACAAAAGGCCTCATGCTGTCTTACAGAAGATTAGAATCACTCCAGATAGTGGGGTATTCAGATTCTGACTTTGCAAAAAATAATACAAAGTCAACATCGGGATACGTGTTTACCTTGGCAGGAGGAGCTATTTCATGGAAAAGCTCAAAACAGACTATCACTGCAGGGTCTACTATGTATGCCGAGTTTATAGCATGCTATGAGGCAACGGGGCAGGTGAACTGGCTAAAGAAGTTCATACCCGGTTTAGAGGTGGTTGACAGTATTGAGAAACCACTAAAGTTATACTGCGACAACGAACCCGCAGTAATGTACGCTCACAACAATCAGTCAAGTGGTGCTGCCAAACACATTGACATAAAGTACTATGTTGTGAAGGACAAAATCCAGGATCAAACAATCAGTCTCGAGCACATTAAAACAGAAAGGATGCTCGCGGATCCGCTCACGAAAGGCCTACCACCCAACGTGTTCAAGGAACATGTAGCCGGCATGGGTTTAAAGGAAGCCTTATGAATCCTGGACTACAGGGCCCAAAAGTAAAGTATCTGTTTCTGAATAGAGATGTGTATAGTGGCTGTCGAATCCATCGGTGATTGACCGTGACGATGAAGCATGCTCTATTTACAAATCTGTGATGGAATACAAAAAGCTAAAAGAAAAAGTGAGATCAAGGGGGAGAATGTTAGATAGATCTCCCTCCCCTTGAGCCCAACGGCTCAAGGGGGCCTTGACCGCGCCCTGATCGGGGGCGCCCAGCCCGATGGCTGGTGGGCCCCCGTCACACTACGCCATATAAAAGAGGGGTGGAGGCCGGCACGGCACAAGGTACGAAGTTCACCGCCGCCGCCAACTCCACCCCACAAAACCCTAATCCGATCGAGGGGGCGCAGCCAATGATGGGAAACGCCACCGCCTCACCACGACCTCGCCGGGATAGCCCACAACCACCGCTGCAACGACAACCGCCGCCGTCAAGCACACCGTCGCTGCCGTCCACGTCAAGCCGCGACGACAACGACGATGTCCGGCGCCTCTTCCTCCACGAACTCCTCAACCGGTCGGTATCTAAACCCTCTCCCTTTTATCTACAATATCTTACATCAAATCCAAATAGAACCACCTGACTAGATCTAATCTAGGTGATCCTAGTGCAAAGTCTAACAAGGCACTGAAATGGATATGATTTGGAGTACTATCCTTTACTGCCAAATTTCATCTGTTCTTTTTTCAATTTCTTTAAGAAGTAGTCCAAATCAAACTCTCCAAGTCACAAGTAGAAGTAGGAGTCTTAAAGAAAAAGGAGCTATTTTTTTTAATAAGCATACAAATATAAGCATCAATCTGATCTGAAATATGAACAGTTTGGTCAGTAGTTGAGTCGAGTAGAGAGTTGCTGACAAAGCAAGTGGCTTTCCATGTCTATCACCTCCGCATCCCGCCGCGCTCCCCATCCTCCGACGGATCGGCGGCGCGCTCCGCCGCCCCTTCTCGTCGGAGCCGGACCCGGCATCCTCCCCGGGGTACCACGTCGCCGGCGGGCCCAGCTTCATGCGCGGCGCGGTGTTCTGGGAGCCCGGCCGCCCTCTCACCCTCGAGGACTTCCACATGCCGCGCCCCAAGGCCGGCGAGCTCCTCATCAAGACCAAAGGTTCGCATCATTGCAGCCATCTATCGTCTGCTGCTCCTCCTGCGTTTCTTTCTTTCTTTGTTTCCTCGAATTATTGAGGCTGACGCTGGCTCAATCTTCTGTGCAGCTTGTGGAGTTTGCCACTCCGATCTCCATGTTCTCAAGGGTGAGCTCCCATTCTCCAGCCCCTGCGTTGTTGGGCATGAGATCACTGGGGAGGTTGTTGACCATGGTACTCACACCCCTGCTGAGATCATCAACAGGTACACTAATGTGACCGAGCTGGTAGTATGAAGAAGAAACAATCTAATGTTTGTTTAGGCTGGTAAATTGTATCGGCATGCGTGTTACTGTAAACTTGAGGTTGTGGATTGTGGATTGTGGACTTGGAATTGATTGATTCTTTCTCCCAAAAACATATTTTAGGTTCCCTGTTGGCAGTCATGTTGTGGGTGCCTTCATAATGCCCTGTGGGAATTGCTTCTACTGTGTTAAGGTAAGTAACTAATAATAGTACCTTCTCCTTCATGCCATTCTTTCCAAGAGAAAAAAAAAAAGAAGAGGGGTTGCTTTGCTTTCTTGATTGCACGCATGTACATCAACTTGATATAGGGCCAAGAAGATCTGTGTGAGTCTTTCTTTGCATACAACCGTGCTAAAGGAACGCTATACGATGGTCAAACCCGATTGTTTCTTCGTAGCAATGGTAATCTTAAATATACAACTCCTCACATGATATGTGGGTAATGCTACTGTTATAACTGTGCCTTGCTTACAGCATCCTTTTTATGTATTTCCAGGAAAGCCAGTGTACATGTATAGTATGGGTGGGCTTGCAGAATATTGCGTTGTGCCAGCCAATGCACTAGCAGTTCTTCCCAACTCTTTGCCATACACAGAGTCGGCGATTCTAGGATGTGCCGTGTTCACTGCATACGGCGCCCTGAGGCATGCTGCTGAAATGCGTGCTGGGGATTCAGTAGCTGTGATTGGAGTCGGAGGGGTTGGGTCAAGGTTAGCTGATATGAGATGTCTTCATCCATTCCTCTGTTTATTTTTTTGACCTTTCGAAATAATCTGAGTGAATTTTTTTACTTTTTGTATGTCCTCATAATTGGAACATTGCAGCTGTTTACAGATAGCCAAAGCCTTTGGAGCTTCCGAAGTCATTGCAGTGGATGTTCTTGATGAGAAACTCCAGAATGCTAGAACACTTGGAGCAATCCATACTGTAAATGCTGCAAAAGAAGATGCAGTTGAAAAGATTAAGGTATTTGTTAACTGTCAAGTTTTGTTAGCTACTTAACCACCAGCAGTTCAAAAACAACTCGAATTCAGTTTTTAATTTCCCGTTGCTGATCTTAATATGCTATTTCTTCTGTGTGATCTTAATATGCTATTTCCCGTCTTCAAGTGTCCATCTTGAAAATTTCCCATTGAATGTGATTATTTGAATATCTTACTGGCTGCAGGAAATTACTGATGGGAGGGGTGTGGATGTAGCTGTGGAAGCACTTGGTAAGGCATTGACAATCAACTTTAGAATTTCCTTTTGCAGCCTGTTGGTTAAGGTTTTGCTGAGCAGTTTTGGGACACTGTGCAGTAGGGATATAGGTCTGAAGTCTTTGATGTGAGCTGCTGTTGTAACCTTTGGAATCAGGGTAATGTAGGATTGGTTGACACCTGAGAGATCTATGTTGTTGTCAAAGAGGTCCTGAAAGACTGCTTGCAGATCCGGGTAGATATTGTTGATGAATCGCTTGTAAAACTCATTCGTGAATCCATCGGGTCCGGGGCTCTTGTTATTTGGCGCACTATGGATGACTTTTACAATTTCTTCCTTGGTGAAAGGTGTACATAGGCTCTGAAGACAATCTTGTTGAGGGTAGAGCAGAGGTAGTGTGAATGTTGGGTCCGAAGGGGAAGTTTCACTGAATAGCTGTCTGAAGAAGGAGGTTGCAATATCTAGCTTTTTGCTATCGTCATAAAATTCAACACCATCTTCGATAAAAAGTCTGATTGAATTTTTTTGTCTACTTACTGAAGCCACAGTGTGGTAAAATCTTGTGTTTTCATCACCTAGTGTGCAGAATCTGATACGAGCTCTTCTCTTCCATTTTTGCGTGATGAAATCATTTAGCTCAATGCAGTGTTTTTGAACCCTCTGTCTAAGGTAGTATTCCAGATCAGTCAGTTGACGCCACTCCTCAATTTTGTCTAGGTATTCCAATGTGTCTTTGTTGGCTGACAGGAGGGTTGGAATGCTGCGCTTATTTCTGTTCCAGGCTTTTGTGCTGGCTCGAAGTCGTCTGAGCTTGTGGTTGAGCTTGGAGATTGCTGACAGGGGTCTGGTCCCTCTGCCCCAGTTTGTTTCTGTCATCTCGATGAAATCAGGCATCTGCAACCAGTAATTCTCTAAACGGAAAAAGTCCGAGCTTGAACAGTTGTTCGAGAACTCAGCGAGGATGGGGATGTGGTCTGAAGTTGTTGCTATTAGTGCTTTGGCGGAGGCGTTGGCGAAAGTTTGGTTCCAGGCGGTGTCGATCAGAACTCTGTCAAGCTTTACCAAAGTCGGGCATCTTCTCTTGTTTGACCAAGTGAACTTTCTATTAGGGATGTCTATGTCAAACAACCCCTCACCATTAATCCAACTGTTGAACTCTTCCATTCCTCTTGTATTCATTGTTCTTCTCATGTGGGAATCTGTATATGTTGAAATCGCCGATGCACATCCAGGGCTCCAGGCGTGTGGTCCTTAAGGCAGTGAGCAGATCAAACACTTCTTGTCTCTCAGAGTTGGCATGGGGAGCATAGATGTTTGTGATTAGGAAGGAGGTTTGATCAGTGGTGGAATGGAAGGAGCAGGTGAGGGCAGAGTCTGAACAGTCTAAAAGGTTAGCTTTGAATTTTGCATTTCTCCAGTCTGTGATCAGTCCTCCTGAAGAACCGGTGGAAGGCTGGTAGTGGTAGCTTCTTAAGAAGCTAGGGAAGATTGCCGCGCTTGTGAAGCTGTCTAAATTGCTTAACTTGGATTCTTGTATGCAAACAATATCTGCTCCCCTGGATTTTGGATCAACATGGAAATGCATAGGAATAATTTTCATGGATGGGTCTACACGAACTGCAACGTTTCTTATCTTCATACGTCAATAGCATCCTTTGAAGGTGCCAGCAATTGTTTGCAGCTTCAGCTACCGTTTTCCCAGGCAAGCAAGCCGTTCGGTTCTTGCTCATCGCCTTGGGGCCTTGGCATTAGAGATGCCATGAGATATATATACACACACACACACACGCATACACACACACACACACATATACATACATACATACATACATACATATATATACACACCCAGGAGCCATTTTGAATTTTCTAAAACAAAATGTTGGAATATTTGATTATCCCTTGATATATTCCTGTTCTATCCAGCCGGCGGCAGGGGTGACATGCATGCTCATCGGAGATTCGGCCATCGGTCATCGGAGAAGCATAGATGGCGGCACCACGGCGCGTTCTTTCAACCAGTTGGCGCACTTCACCGGCAGGCAGCGTGCTTCAACTCACGGCGACTTCAGGCGGCGGCAGCAGATTGATTTCCCAGCCTATTCATCTATCGCTTCTTGGCATGGCAGCGAATCGTCATCACAAACGGCAGCTCCTGTAAGCTAGCTAGTTTTCTCTTCCTTTCAGCATCAAGCTAGGGTGTCCATCCAATACGTGTTGCCCCAGCCGATGAAATTTGACAACGCTGGCGTCCGGTAAAGACTGTTAGATTTTAGGTTGTATTTATGGTTTATATCTTTTGGTTTTCTACGTACCTATCTTTTGGTTTTCCGTATCTGTATATATATTTGGGCTATTGCCCTCTGATGAATACAACTGTTGTTCATTACATAGTATCAGAGCCTAACTAGGATTAGACTCTTCTTCTTCCCTATGATCCAATTTTTTCTTTCGCTCGTCTCCGGGGCTTCTTCCTCGCTAGCATTGCATATCCCGGGGTGCCACTCGTCGTCGGCATCGACCGCTCGCAGCTGCAGCCCGTCGCCGGCGTTGGCCTCTCGCGGGAGGCGTCCGTCGCTGGCACCGTCCTGTCGCGAGCACCGCCCGTCGCCGGTGCCGTGCTGTGTCGTCGCCGACCACTGACAGTCGCCGGCGCCGTCCTCTCGCGGGAGCCGCCCGTCGCCGGCGCTGGTGTCGTTTGCTCTCGGTGCCGCTTCTTTTCCCAGCGCCGCCGGTTGCTCTTCTCGTGCGCCTGTATGTCTGGTCAGTTGATCCGATCGGATCTGGGTGAGGAGAAGTAAAAAAAAAACGGTATTGCTAAATTTGTGTCGACATATTTTAGGGCAATTTACAGTAGGATGTTTTAACCGTGAGATCCTCCGATAAGATTCGTTTCAAGCACCTGCACCCATCTTACAGCTTATGCGAAAGAACCAACTGCACGTCTGCACCTAATCAAGCTCTAATCAAGCTCTAAGCTCATTAGCACTTCACCTCCGTCGTAAAATTAATACTCCCTCCGTTTTTTAATAGATGACACCGTTGACTTTTTCTCACATGTTTGACCATTCGTCTAATTCAAAAATTTTATGCAAATGTATAAGATATAAATCACACTTAAAGTACTATGAGTGATAAAACAACTCATAACAAAATAAATTATAATTACTTAAATTTTTTGAATAAGACGAATGGTCAAACATGTGAGAAAAAGTCAACGGCGTCATCTATTAAAAAACGGAGGTAGTAATTATTTATATATTTATACGAATTTATAGTTATACCCCACTTACATATGTAATTAGTATGTAAATTTAAGATTTACATATGTAATTTTGAGACTTATATTATAAGTACACTAAAATTACAAATGTAATTTAGGGAGTTACAATATAAATACATGCCGACTATTTTTTGGTAAAAAATATGGCACCATAAATATAAATATAGCAACTCCAAAAAGAGAGAGAGAGAGAGAGAGAAAAAAAAAAAAACCGGAAAGACAGGAAGCCTCGTTGCTGCAGTGCTATCTTCACCACTGTCACGGTTCTGTTCTCCTTGCTCATCAAGGTTGAAAAAAAAGAGAGAAAAAAATTCTTTGCTTGCTGCCGCTTTTATTTATTGCGCTCTAGCTGTCGACCATCGGTTCTTTATGATGTCCTCTTCATCGGGCACAATTTTCGTTTCTCGTTGCCCGGTTATTTTTGATGGTGTCAACTACAATCACTGGGCTTAGCATATGCGTCTTCACATGCGTGGTCAACGTCTTTGGGATGTTCTTTCTGGTGAGCTACTTTGTCCGGCTTGCCCCGAGGTTCCTGCTATGTCTGTTCTTTTAGGTCAGCCTACTGATGAGGACAGAGCAAAGCTGCAAGAGACTTACGATGATGCTATGGAGACTTATCAGGGTCAGTATGCTATGTACAAGGCTTGGTTGGATGAGGATGCTCGTGCTTCTGCTATTCTTGTGGCTAGTATGGAGGTTCATCTTACTAGCGACGTGGTCACCCTTGCTTCTGCTCATCTTATGTGGACACACCTCCGTGATCGTTATGCACCTACCGGTGATGCTCTTTATCTTGCTATGGTGCGTCAAGAGTAGTCTTTACAGCAGGGGGATGCTTCCGTGGATGAGTTTTATACACAGTTATCCTCTATTTGGCGCCAGCTTGATTCTTTGGGCCCTGATATTTGTCGCACTTGTCAGTGCTGTCAGCGTCAGCGTTCTCACATGGATCTTCGTCGCATCTATGATTTTCTCACTCGTCTTCGCTCCGAGTATGAGTCGATATGTGCACAGTTGCTTGCTCAGCACCCCCGTGTTACTTTGATGGAAGCTCTTACGGAGATTCGTTATGAGGAGATTCGTCTTCGGGAAGCGGGTACTCTAGCGCTTCCTTCTTCAGTATTAGCTGTTCGTACTACCGCATCGGTATCTTCATCACCGGCAGCCGCTTCCTTTACTTCGCCATCACGTACTGCTTCACCGGTTGTGCCATCTACCAGTAGTCATCTTCACTGCACTTATTGCGATAAAGATGGCCATGTGGAGTCGTTTTGCTTTCGGAAGAAGAAGGATTTGCGGCGTGGTCGTGCTTCACAGGTTATCGGAGGTTCTTCTCCGAAGAGTACTGGCAGTTCTTCTCAGAGGAGTCCTGGAAGTTCAGATACACAAGAGATTCTTATGTTACTTCGTCGCCTTACTACTTCTGCTACGACAGGTTCTGTTGGTTCTGCTGTTCCTGGTTCTTCATCTTCTACTGAGGGACCATCTTCTGCTTCAGGTACTGTTCCATGGATTCTAGATTCTGGTGCTTCCTTCCATATGACTCATGAATGATCTAGTCTTTCATCTATATGTTCTCCTTTAGTTCCTACTACTGTTCATACTGCCGATGGTACTCCTCTTGCTGTTGTTGGTTGCGGGACTCTTTCTACTTCTTCCTTCAGTGTCCCTGCTGTTTCTTACGTTCCCAAATTGGCCATGCAACTCATGAGTCATGTCAGCCGGCCAACTTACGGATCATGGCTGTCGTGTAATTCTTGATTCTGACTCTTGTTGTGTCCAGAATCATCGCACGAGTCTCCTGGTTGGTACTGGCCCTCGCCGCCGTGATTCTCAGCGCCTTTGGGAGCTTGACTGGCTTCGTCTTCCTTCCGCTGCTCCTGCCAGTCTTCTTGCTTCTGTTGCTTCCTCTACGGCGTCCTTTGCTTAGTGGCATCATCGGTTGGAACATCTTTGTGGTTCTCGTCTGTCGGCTTTAGTTCGTCGTGGTCTTTTAGGGTCTGTGTCAGGTACTGTCTCTTTAGATCAATGTCAAGGTTGTAAGTTTGGAAAGCAAATACAACTTCCATATCATTCTAGTGAGTTTGTATCTAAGCGTCCTTTTGATCTTGTTCATTCTGATGTGTGGGGCCTAGCTCCTTTTGTTTCCAAAGGAGGTCATCGCTATTATATCATATTTATCGATGACTTTTCTTGTCATACTTGGATTTACTTCATGACTCATCGCTTCGAAGTTTTGGCTATTTATAAATCTTTTGCTCGCATGATTCGCACTCACTTTGATTCTCCCATCCGCGTGTTTCGTGCTGATTCCGCTGGTGAGTACCTTTCTAGAGAGTTGCGCGGTTTTCTTTCCGAGCAGGGTACTCTTTCTCAGTTTTCTTGTCCGAGTGCTCATGCTCAGAACGGTGTAGCGGAACATAAACATCAGCATCTTCTTGAGACTGCTCGTGCTCTTATGATTGCTTCATCTGCTCCTCCTCACTTTTGGGTTGAGGCTGTTTCCACTGCTAATTACTTGACCAACATCCAGCCTTCTTCTGCTCTACAGGGTGGGATTCCTATTGAGCATCTCTGTGGTCAGCCTCCTGATTATTCTAATCTGCGTCTTTTCGGTTGTGCTTGCTATGTGCTTCTTGCACCACGTGAGCGTACAAAGTTGACGACTCAGTCTGTTGAGTGCGTTTTTCTAGGGTATAGTGTTGAACATAAGGGTTATCGTTGTTGGGATCCTGTAGGACGACGGATGCGGATTTCTCGGGATGTTACTTTTGATGAGTATCGTCCTTTCTTTTCACGTCCCAGCTCCACATCCTCTCACGATGACTCTCTTTTGTTTCTCACCTTCCCTGATACTCATGTTTGTGCTAGCATCCCTTCTCCTGTCTCTTCCTTTCAGCTGGAACCTTCTTCTGAGAATTCTGCATCTTCTTATGTGCCTCTTCTTACCCAGGTTTATCGTCGTAAACCTCGTGTCCAGGAGCCTTCTCTGGATGCTTCTCCGGTTGCTCCTCCTCAATATAATCTTCGTGATCGTAATTTAGTTACGATTCGTCCAGAGGATCACTATGGTTATGTTGCTGCAGTTCTTGCTGAACCTAGTTCTTACCGTGATGCTATTGTCCATCAGGAATGGCAACATGCGATGGCAGAGGAGCTTGCTGCACTTGAGCGTACTGGTACTTAGGA